>CAWUFW010010211.1:2500-717167 GCA_963921515.1 Calotriton arnoldi
TGTTCCAATGCTCTACTTCCTGCATTCCATATTATAAATATGTCATCAATGTATCTTAGCCATACCAGTGGTTTGATGCTATAAGTAGCAAGTATACAGTTCTCTAGTTTGCCCATGAAGATATTTGCATAGGATGGAGCCATCCGAGTGCCCATGGAAGTCCCTTGTATCTGCAGATAGTGTTTACCATTGAATGTAAAATTGTTGGATTTAAGGATAACTCTTGCAAAGTTGGTAAGCACATTTGTTGATGGCTTTTTCACAGTTCTTTTATTAAGAGCTTCAGATAATGCCATAAGCCCATCCTCATGTGGTATATTGGTGTATAATGATGTAACATCAAATGTAGCCAGAAGAGTATCATCATCAAATGTGTAGGTTTGGTTTAATTTTTCAATAATCTGAAGGAAGTGACTGGTATCTTTAACAAATGATGGAAGTTCCTGTACAATGGGCTGGAGGTGCAGGTCGACAAATAAAGATAGTCTCTCAGTAGCTGTGTCATTGCCAGAGATGATGGGACGGCCAGGATTGTTCATTTTGTGAATTTTGGGAAGCATATAAAATCTCCCAGGTCTTGGTTTGGGATGAACAAGTATATCTGCTGTTGTTTCATCAATGAGGTTTAAGCTCTTGTACCTTACAACCATGTTCTTAATTTCTTTGTTTAAGTCTTCTGTGGGATCAGTTTCTAAAGGTTTGTAAGTGTTGGTATCCATTAGTTGTCTCATTCCTTCCTCAATATAATCACTTACTTTCAAGGCAACCACTGCACCACCTTTGTCTGCCGGTTTTATAATGACATCCATTCTCTGTTGAAGGAGGTGGAGAGCTTTTCTCTCTTCTCGGGTAATGTTATCAAAAATCCTCTTAGGTGTTGATTCCTTGATGAGTTTGTTGATGGATAAAATGTATGTATCAAGAACAGGATTTCTACCACATTGAGGAGTCCATGATTTGGGATGGCGGAACTTCTTAAATGGATCTGGAAGGTAGCTTGGCAGACCAACATTAGAATTATTGTAAAAGTATTCTGCAAGTCTGCATCTTCTCTCGAAGGTTTTTAGGTCTCTCATCATGTTGGCCATATTATGGTCCTTCGGTACAGGACAGAAATAGAGGCCTTTGCTCAAGAGGTTCAATTCACCTGGTGATAGGAGCCCTCCAGTCAAGTCAATAACTGGGTCGGATGTCTGGAAGGGTTGTAGCTGGCTGATGCTATGCAGCTTTTTTTGTCTTATAAATCTTCTGTTTTTTTTATGCTGTTTACTCACAGGGCTTACACTGACAAGAAAATCTCCAAAAACAGAATGATTTAGAAAGTGGTGAGTTGGAAGAGGAGGTATATGAAATCTTAACATATCTCTTTTTAGTTTTGCAGATTTAATTTCAATAGCATTCCTGGCAGTCATCTTTTTTACTACTGCAACCCTCTGTAGTATGTGTGCCACTTCAGAGTCACTTTTTGTGTTCTTTATATGTGTATATATATATATATGTATGTGTATGTATATATATATATGTATGTGTATATATATATATATATATATATGTATGTGTATATATATATATATATATATATGTATGTGTATATATATATATATATATGTATGTGTATATATATATATGTATGTGTATATATATATGTATGTGTATATATATATATGTATGTGTATATATATATGTATATATATGTATGTGTATATATATATGTATATATGTATGTGTATATATATATGTATAGTATGTATGTGTATGTATGTGTATGTATGTGTATGTGTATATATGTATGTATGTATGTGTATGTATATGTATGTATGTGTATGTATGTGTATGTATGTATATATGTGTGTATGTATATTATCTACTGGCGGTCGCCAGTAGATAGTTATAGTTAGGACCTATTTTCCATAGGAAATCCGCGACATTCTATTTGAAATAACTCTTGCGTCGGTTGACGAATCTTCACGAAATTTTCAAACTTTATGGCCCGCTCCGGTCCGCTCCTACCCTGAAAGTCTCAGGGTGATTCGTCAAGCGGGGGCCGAGAAAAAAGGGGGTCCCAAAACGTGTTTTCCCCATTCATTTTCCCATAGGAAACTTTAGACACGGCTACAGCCCGAACTGCTGAACGGAATTACACCAAATTTGGCAAAGAGGTAGTTCTTGGTTCAGAA
Source organism: Calotriton arnoldi (assembly GCA_963921515.1). Lineage (NCBI taxonomy): Eukaryota > Metazoa > Chordata > Amphibia > Caudata > Salamandridae > Calotriton > Calotriton arnoldi. The sequence continues at coordinate 4,678 of CAWUFW010010211.1, forward strand.
AGAACCCTTTTTGTTAAATGGTGTAAATCCGTTCAGTAGTTCCTGAGAAAATCAAAAGTAAAAACACATATATATCTGGGCGGAGCCTAACCACACATGTCATCGTGAGATCTGATTGGCTGTCAGCACTTCATCCTGGAATTGCTGGCAGCCATCTTGGGACCAATATAAATTATAGTACCCCATTGAAATGCATTGTAGTGAATCGAAGATTTTGAGGGTTACCAAAAGGAGAACTATAAAGGGTGATAACAGACTTTAGTTACATTAGAATTCATTTGTTGATGGTACCATACTAATTTCAGGAATTGTGGTGTGTTCTAAGGTGATTTTACCCTGTGAAAAACCTTCTGCTGGGATATCATGAATCATGTTTGAGAGAAAACTATTTTCACATGCTTGTCCCATACAGTTTTGGAAGGTGCCCCAGAAGCTAAAATGAGAGCATATTTTCTGTAAATTCACATTATCTTTCTCAGTCATGTGAGAATGAAGTCTGACATTCTCAGTAAAACATGTACATCCAACAAGGGCAGAGACTGTCAGTTGATTCCTTTGTGTTCTACTGCAGCTTCCCAGAGTGTTCTAAAGAACAACTAGAGCGCTAACAGTCTTACTTATGACAAAAGTATGGCACACCTGAAGCCATCTTGATTGGAATAAACTGGTAACACTTAAAACATTTAATTTAAAAAGGAACAAAATGATGGGGTTCATCTTGTCATAGAAATTATGGTTAGTGCTCTGGAAAGAAAAGTTAGGACATGTTTCAAGTGTGATCTCAAATATCTTCCTGTTATATTTCAACAGGAGCAGCCTGTCAGTTGATGCCTTTGTGTTCTACTGCAGCTTCCCAGAGTGTTCTAAAGAACAACTAGAGCGCTAACAGTCTTACTTATGACAAAAGTATGGCACACCTGAAGCCATCTTGATTGGAATAAACTGGTAACACTTAAAACATTTAATTTAAAAAGGAACAAAATGATGGGGTTCATTTTGTCATAGAAATTATGGTTAGTGCTGTAGAAAGAAAAATTAGGACATGTTTCAAGTGTGATCTCAAATATCTTCCTGTTATATTTCAACAGGAGCAGCCTGTCAGTTGATGCCTTTGTGTTCTACTGCAGCTTCCCAGAGTGTTCTAAAGAACAACTAGAGCGCTAACAGTCTTACTTATGACAAAAGTATGGCACACCTGAAGCCATCTTGATTGGAATAAACTGGTAACACTTAAAACATTTAATTTAAAAAGGAACAAAATGAGGGGGTTCATTTTGCCATAGAAATTATGGTTAGTGCTGTAGAAAGAAAAATTAGGACATGTTTTAAGTGAGATCTCAAATATCTTCCTGTTATATTTCAACAGGAGCAGCCTGTCAGTTGATGCCTTTGTGTTCTACTGCAGCTTCCCAGAGTGTTCTAAAGAACAACTAGAGTGCTAACAGCCTTACTTATGACAAAAGTATGGCACACCTGAAGCCATCTTGATTGGAATAAACTGGTAACACTTAAAACATTTAATTTAAAAAGGAACAAAATGAGGGGGTTCATTTTGCCATAGAAATTATGGTTAGTGCTGCAAAAAGAAAATTTAGTGCATGTTTTAAGTGAGATCTCAAATCCTCTTCTATTTCATTAGAAAATTCTGACATGCAGACTGAAACAATCACTTTCAATACCAGCAGTAGACTTCCAGTTAACTCCTTGGTGAGCAGTAGCTTTACTACAGTGATCTAATGAACAACTAGAGTAATAACATTCTGAATTTATGGCAAATGTGTGACACATCTGAATGCCTTCTTGATGGAATCAAAGTAAAAAACTGAAAGCATTTCCTACTGAGGAGACTGCAGTAAATGAGGAAATTAGGAAACTTCATAACAAAGAAGTCTTCCAAGATGGCCACCAGTGAAAAAAGAGCCCAAATGTAGCACAAATATTACCCAGATGTAGCCCACATATAGCCCAATGTCAAAAGTGTGCAAAACACTTTTTATTTTTAGTTTTTTTGCAGTTTTATGTAGTGCAGACTGGTCAGGTATTGGAGCGTTGCATCTTAAAACATGACCCCCTACACTACAAAAACACCACTGCACTACCCTAAACCCTAAAACACTACCCCAGCACGACCCCCTACACTACAGAAGCACCACTGCACTATCCTAAACCCTAAAACACTACCCCCAGCATGACCCCTACACTACCCAAACACCACTGCACTACCCTAAACCCTAAAACACTACCCCAACACCACAGCACTAACCTAAATCCTAAAACACTACCCCAGCACGACCCCCTACACTACCCAAACACCACTGCACTACCCTAAAACATGACCCCCTACACTACACAAACACCACTGCACTACCCTAAACCCTAAAACACTATCCCCAGCACGACCCCCTACACTACACAAGCACCACTGCACTACCCTAAAACACTACCCCCAGCACGACCCCCTACACTACACAAACACCACTGCACTACCTTAAACCCTAAAACACTACCCCCAGCACGACCCCCTACACTACCCAAACACCACTGCACTAACCTAAATCCTAAAACACTACCCCCAGCATGACCCCCTACACTACCCAAACACCACTGCACTACCCTAAAACATGACCCCCCTACACTACACAAACACCACTGCACTACCCTAAACCCTAAAACACTACCCCCAGCACGACCCCCTACACTACACAAGCACCACTGCACTACCCTAAACCCTAAAACACTACCCCCAGCACGACCCCCTACACTGCCCGAACACCACTGCACTGCCCTAAACCCTGAAACACCAGCCCCTGCACGACCCCTACAGTGCCCGAACACCACTGCACTGCCCTAAACCCTGAAACACATACCCTAGCATGACCCCCTACACTGCCAGAACACCACTGCACTGCCCTAAACCCTGAAACACCACCCCTTCACGACCCCTACACTGCCCGAACACCACTGCACTGCCCTAAACCCTGAAACACCACCCCCAGCATGACCCCTACACTGCCCGAACACCACTGCACTGCCCTAAACCCTGAAACACTACCCCCAGCAAGACCTCCTACACTGCCCGAACACCACTGCACTGCCCTAAACCCTGAAACATCACCCCCAGCAAGACCCCCTACACTGCCCGAACACCACTGCCCTAAACCCTGAAACACCACCCCCAGCACGACCCCCTACACTGCCCGAACACCACTGCACTGCCCTAAACCCTGAAACACCACCCCCAGCACGACCCCCTACACTGCCCGAACACCACTGCACTGCCCTAAACCCTGAAACACCACCCCCTACACTGCCCGAACACTACTGCACTGCCCTAAACCCTGAAACACCATCCCCAGCACGACCCCCTACACTGCACGAACACCACTGCACTAAACCCTGAAACACTACCCCCAGCAAGACCCCCTACACTGCCCGAACACCACTGCACTGCCCTAAACCCTGAAACACCACCCCCAGCAAGACCCCCTACACTGCCCGAACACCACTGCCCTAAACCCTGAAACACCACCCCCAGCAAGACCCCCTACACTGCCCGAACACCACTGCACTGCCCTAAACCCTGAAACACCAGCCCCAGCACGACCCCTACACTGCCCGAACACCACTGCACTGCCCTAAACCCTGAAACACCACCCCCTGCACGACCCCCTACACTGCCCGAACACCACTGCACTGCCCTAAACCCTGAAACACCACCCCCAGCACGACCCCCTACACTGCCCGAACACCACTGCACTGCCCTAAACCCTGAAACACCACCCCCAGCACGACCCCCTACACTGCACGAACACCACTGCACTGCCCTAAACCCCGAAACACTACCCCCAGCAAGACCCCCTACACTGCCCGAACACCACTGCCCTAAACCCTGAAACACCACCCCCAGCACGACCCCTACACTGCCCGAACACCACTGCACTGTCCTAAACCCTGAAACACCAGCCCCAGCACAACCCCGTACACTGCCCGAACACCACTGCACTGCCCTAAACCCTGAAACACCAGCCCCAGCACGACCGCCTACACTGCCCAAAAACCACTGCACTGCCCTAAACCCTGAAACACCAGCCCCAGCACGACCCCCTACACTGCCCGAACACCACTGCACTGCCCTAAACCCTGAAACACCAGCCCCAGCACGACCCCCTACACTGCCCGAACACCACTGCACTGCCCTAAACCCTGAAACACCACCCCCAGCAAGACCCCTACACTGCCCGAACACCACTGCACTAAAGCCTGAAACACCACCCCCAGCAAGACCACCTACACTGGCCGAACACCACTGCACTGCACTAAACCCTGAAACACCACCCCCTGCACGACCCCCTACACTGCCCAAACACCACTGCACTGCCCTAAACCCTGAAACACCACCCCCTGCACAACCCCCTACACTGCCCGAACACCACTGCACTAAACCCTGAAACACCACCCCTCAGCACGACACCCTACACTGCCCGAACACCACTGCACTGCCCTAAACCCTGAAACACAACCCCCAGCACGACCCCCTACACTGCCCGAACACCACTGCACTGCCCTAAACCCTGAAACACCATCCCCTGCACGACCTCCTACACTGCCGGAACACCACTGCACTGCCCTAAACCCTGAAACACCACCCCCAGCACGACCCCCTACACTGCCCGAACACCACTGCACTGCCCTAAACCCTGAAACATCAACCCCAGCAAGACCCCCTACACTGCCTGAACACCACTGCCCTAAACCCTGAAACACCACCCCCTACGCTGCACGAACACCACTGCACTGCCCTAAACCCTGAAACACCACCTCCAGCAAAACCCCCTACACTGCCTGAACACCATTGCTCTGCCCTAAATCCTGAAACACTAGCCCCAGCATGACCCCCTACACTGCCCAAACACCACTGCACTGCCCTAAACCCTGAAACACCACCCCCAGCTCGACCCCCTACACTGCCCAAACACCACTGCACTGCCCTAAACCCTGAAACACCAGCCCCAGCAAGACCCCCTACACTGCCCGAACACCACTGCACTGCCCTGGACTCTGAAACACCAGCCCCAGCAAGACCCCCTACACTGCCCAAACACCACTGCACTGCCCTAAACCCTGAAACACCAGCCCCAGCACAACCCCCTACACTGCCCGAACACCACTGCACTGCCCTAAACCCTGAAACACCAGCCCCAGCACGACCACCTACACTGCCCGAACACCACTGCACTGCCCTAAACCCTGAAACACCAGCCCCAGCACGACCCCCTACACTGCCCGAACACCACTGCACTGCCCTAAACCCTGAAACACCAGCCCCAGCACGACCCCCTACACTGCCCGAACACCACTGTACTGCCCTAAACCCTGAAACACCAGCCCCAGCACGACCCCTACACTGCCCGAACACCACTGTACTGCCCTAAACCCTGAAACACCACCCCCTGCATGACCCCCTACACTGCCCGAACACCACTGCACTGCCCTAAACCCTGAAACACCACCCCCTGCAGCACCCCCTACACTGCCCGAACACCACTGCACTGCCCTAAACCCTGAAACACCACCCCCTGCACCGCCCCCTACACTGCCCGAACACCACTGCACTGCCCTAAACCCTGAAACACCACCCCCAGCACGACCCCCTTTACTGCTCGAACACCACTGCACTGCCCTAAACCCTAAAACACCACCCCCAGCATTACCCCCTACACTGCCCAAACACCACTGCACTGCCCTAAACCCTAGAACACTACCCCCAGCACGACCCCTACACTACCCGAACACCACTGCACTACCCTAAACCCTAAAATACTACCCCCAGCACAACCCCCTACACTACCCGAACACGACTGCACTGCCCTAAACCCTCAAACACTCCCCCAGCACGACCCCCTACACTACCCGAACACCACTGCACTGCCCTAAACCCTAAAACACTCCCCCAGCACGACCCCCTACACTACCCGAACACCACTGCACTGCCCTAAACCCTAAAACACTACCCCCGCATGACCCCTACACTACCCAAACACCAATGCACTACCCTAATCCCTAAAACACTACCCCCGCATGACCCCCTACACTACCCTAAACCCTAAAACACTACCCCCGCACGACTCCCTACACTACCCAAAGACCACTGCACTACCCTAAACCCTAAAACACGACCTCCTACACTACACAAACACCACTGCACTACCCTAAACCCTAAAACACTACCCCCTACATTACACAAACACCACTGCACTACCCTAAACCCTAAAACACTACCCCCAGCAGTACCCCTACACTACCCAAACACCACTGCACTAACCTAAACCCTAAAACACTACCCCCAGCAGTACCCCCTACACTACCCAAACACCACTGCACTACCCTAAATCACTACCCCCAGCACGACCCCCTACACTACCCAAACACCACTGCACTACCCTAAACCCTAAAACACTACCCCCAGCACGACCCCCTACACTACCCAAACACCACTGCACTGCCCTAAACCCTAAAACACTACCCCCGCATGACCCCTACACTACCCAAACACCAATGCACTACCCTAATCCCTAAAACACTACCCCCCGCATGACCCCCTACACTACCCTAAACCCTAAAACACTACCCCCGCACGACTCCCTACACTACCCAGACCACTACCCTAAACCCTAAAACACGACCTCCTACACTACACAAACACCACTGCACTACCCTAAACCCTAAAACACTACCCCCTACACTACACAAACACCACTGCACTACCCTAAACCCTAAAACACTACCCCCAGCAGTACCCCTACACTACCCAAACACCACTGCACTAACCTAAACCCTAAAACACTACCCCCAGCAGTACCCCTACACTACCCAAACACCACTGCACTACCCTAAATCACTACCCCCAGCACGACCCCCTACACTACCCAAACACCACTGCACTACCCTAAACCCTAAAACACTACCCCCAGCACGACCCCCTACACTACCCAAACACCACTGCACTACCCTAAACCTTAAAACACTCCCCCAGCTCGACTCCCTACACTACCCAAACACCACTGCACTACCCTAAACCCTAAATCTACCCCCAGCATGACCCCCTACACTACACAAACACCACTGCACTACCCTAAACCCTAAAACACTACCCCCAGCACGACCCTCTTCACTATCTAAACACAACTGCACAATTTGTTACAGGCGTTGCAACGCAGGCCTGTGGTGCTTACTGGAAGTACCTAGTGGGCTAGTTGGGCCCCAGGGACCCTCAGGATTCAAGGTGACCTAATCCCCCAACTTAAAACGCACCACGGGGCGTCATCAGTGATGTCATCAGTGATGTCATCAGTGATGTCACTGACCATGTCATGATGAGTGATGTAATATGTGACGTCATCAGCAGTGCATTGCGGGGGCGCGAGTTATAGTTAGCTGAACTAACTATAACGGGGGAATTTCTATGGTTTTGTACGAGTGAAATGTCCAACTAACTATAACTGTCCCTAAAACCTATGGTTTTTTCAGTGAATTTCAAAGGTTTTTTAAATGCTAATTTCTAACTATAACGTGTCTGAAACCTATGGTTTTTTCAGTGAATATATGTATGTATGTATATATGTATGTGTATATATATATGTATATGTATGTATGTATATGTGTAATGCTGTTACAATTAAGAATGTCGCACAGAACCCACTGAGGGTAACAACATTTTCCCAATTCGGACTACATGTCCCAGCATGCATCGTAAGGTTACCACATTCTGCGTGGCCCACTGGGGGTTAGTACATAAAGCAGCATGCAGTTAATGAATGAATTGGAACTTCTGTGCCGCACTTTCAAGCTGCCCAAGAAGAAGAGGCTGGAGCCTCGAAACGCGTTGGCAATGATAATCAAGAACTTTGAACCTGGAATGCAGATGCTGGTTTTCATCCTTAGATAAACCGGAAGGTTGACGTTGGCTGTTGAGTGCGTCCTTAAGCTTTCGGGCAATTTGTTGAAATATATATATATTTTTTTTTTTGCAGATTTATATAGCGCGAACTCGACCCGAAAGTATCAGAGCGCTTTACATGAGCACCAGTTACTTTACACAAGGACACATTCATGTTTTTGGTGGGCACGGGGAGATTAAGTGATTTGCCCAGAATCACAGGATGTGGAGTCGACCCGAGGCTCGAACCTTGGTTTCCCAGCGCCAAAGTCGGCTTTTCACACGTATTTGCAAGGCTACGTTATATAAAAGCTGTGGCAGGACCTCCACCCTGAGGACCCCCCCCCGTCTTTCCTCTGCTGCGAGCAGGCAGCCGACCTCCTCCTCTGTTGCCTGAAAGAGGCAGATAATAAATTACATCACCTTAGAGTCGTCTCTTGAAAGGAGAGTAAACGTATAATTTCGGTTTAGCACGATGACTTTGTTATTCGTAAAAACCGGGACATTTATTGAAAATTAGGGAAAGCGTGGGGACACCAGGACAGTCCTCTCAAAATCGGGACTGTCCGGGGAAGTTCGGGACGTCTGGTCACCCTCCCTAGTCTTCATTGTCGCAGGACTGGGCTCTATATTATGTGCTTGGGGGGAGGCGGGGTGCTCTTTCGAGCGTCCTTGGATTAGCGTTAAAATAGGGCTTCGCAATACTTCATTTGGTCAGAGGAGGGAGCTAGACGTAAGCAAATTGTACGCAGTTCGTGATACAATCTAGTACCATGGCTGTTTTCATCTTTCTTTTCTTGCCCGCTAGAGGTCAGGCTATAGTAGTAGTTGATTGGGGGTCGTCTCCCCGAAAGCTTCAATCTTCTGAAACCACGAGGCCGAGATTGTTGAACTTAAGAGGTGTCTGTTTTTGATTGTTTTATCGTCCCAATGAGATGTCTTTGTCGTTGTTTAACCATCCGAAAAATGGCTGTCTGTGATTGACTTCTGAGACATGCCTTTCTGGGATTCTCTTCGAGAGGTGTGTTTCTGACTGTTCAGAATCTTTGCAGGATATCCGTCTGTGGTTGTTAAAAGTCTCTGTTGTATTTCTGTCTGATTGTTTGACTTTTCGGAGAGATGTCTGTCAGTTATCGTTTAACCCCTTGGAGAGACTTATGTCTGTTTATTTACGCTGTTTGAGAGATGTCTGTCTATGATTGTTTATCCTGTTTTGAGAGAGACCGGATGTCTGTGTGAGATTATTGGCCGATTTTCATAGATGTCTGCCTATGATAGCTGAACCTCTTGGAAAAACGAAACGCAGATTCAGAGGCATCATCTGTAGATTTTATTGACACCGGCTTTATTTCATCAAGTGTGTGTCTTATTTTCCAAAGATCACCTGCTTCGTGGCATCCAAGTCACTCCTTCAGGGCCTAACAAAGAGTAAAATCAACATCTAATAACACATTTACAATTACCTCAGCTGTGTGATATGTACTCTAATAAGTCTGTATCTACCATGTGTACAAAGACTAGTTCTATCATTTTTTGGCTAGTGACAGTGTGTGTCCTCCATAGTGGATCAAACAGTGGCCAGCACTGAACAAACGTCTGATCGCTTTCATCACCTCGTGAGTTCATAACAAAAGCTACCTTATTCTAGTTATTAAGATCTTTTATGGTGGGACATTACAAAATCAGGGATTAATAACTATAATCCATAATAAGTTAATATGTAACTAATTCGTTAATAATTAATAGTAAATTCATATGCCAATTAAAGGGATGCGATCGTTTTTTCATTGCTGACTACTACATGATTTCTCAATGCCGGACTTGTGCACTTTTTTGACTTGATAAAAGTTCATTTTGAGTTGATAAACTTATGTAACATGATTGTTCCTTTTAAACAAATAAATGTCATTTTTAGGATCGTATTAACTAGGGAATTAAGCGATGAAATTGACCAGGAATTTATTCTTTTGTGACCTCTATAATTCATTTTGGAAGACATATATTTGGTTTAACTAGTCGAAAATTATAACTTAGTCTTTTTTTTTTTTTACAAATAGTATATACAGCCTAATTATAGTGATTATAGATAGTATATCTTCGTTAATTGTAAATATGTTTCTGATAGAGACTTCTAACTGCAGATTCCTCACCTTTTGAATATTTCCCAGCCGTCAGACTGGATCTGGAAACCTTTTTCAGCAGTACCTCTGCATGCCAGTAGGTGACACTGTACGTCTCCGCACTGACGCCGTTCTGCTCAGAAAATGACATGTGGAGCCTATATAGGCACCACAGCCGTGCGTTGTCAGTTCCTTTATTTTTGCACCACCAGACGTGAATCCGGAGCTACCTCTTGGGTCTTTGAAACACTTTACTTCCAAAAATATTTCTGTGCGCAAGGGCAATGTCACCCCCCAAAACAACAGGTTTTAAGCCTACGAGTGGAGAAGTGTGGCTCAAGTGGAGAAGTGTGGCTCAATGGTTAGAGCGGCAGACCCTGATGCAGAGATCTGGCCCGGGACCAGGGTTCAATTCCCGCCTCGGCGGGTCTTGGGCTCATCTTCCTCGGACCTGATAATTCTCGCCTCGGTGCCTATTCTAATCATGGGTCCCACTCTGCAACTCTGGGCAATAGCTTGCTTAATCTCCACAACGGCCCCAACAGCGCTGGGATGCCTGGCTTCACCCTGGGGGTGCCCAGGAGTGGACATTTCACAGGGAAAAGCCAGGAAGGGTTCCACAGCGGTATGCGTACAGCGCCAGGACACCCCTTTGGGGGTATAAGTGCGCTTTACAAGTACAAATTTCATTTCATTTCAAGCCCTGTAAGGACTTTCACAAACGAATGTCTATTACAGATTCTCCTCAGATTTGCCTGTGGTATCTGTGGTCGAGCCACAACTCTAAGGCCTGCAATGATTGTGCATCGATGAGCCCAAAGGCCACACAAGACCGCAAAGCGAAACTCTATGTAGCCAAGCACCTGAAGACTCCATGACGAGACATGTCCAAGTGCAAGGGTCGGTCCCGTTCCTGGTCCAGAAGTCTTAGCAGTCGTTCACAAGGTCGATCGTCATTGCACTTCAAGTCTTCGGGTAAGTTGAAGACAAAACTTTAAAAATCCAAACCGGACTCAGCCTTTTCCAGACTTTCACCTAAGCAGGTGCAAGGGAGTCACCATGCTGCAATCTTGCTCCAGAAGTTGGTTGACCTCAGAGCTCATTCCACAACTTGCCCCAGCACAACCCTAGTTTCCGGGCCCATCTCTTACATGAAGGCAGATCGAAGAGTTCCGCAAGGGCATGCTCCGACTCTTCGGATCTTCACCGACTCCCTTGGGTGTACCTATGGACCCTAAGGAGTTGAGAGCCTCTCCACCTAGGATATTGTCAGCAGGTTCACCCTTTGCATAGTTGGACCCTCGAAATCTACCACTGGGTCTCCCCCCAACTCCTGTACCTCCGGTGTCATGCGCCACACCATTTCCTGGAGCCCTGACGCTGATGGTGACTACATTGGACAGGGTGCCCATTGTGCTCTCCAAGTTAGTGCCGCTACATCCTCATTAGAGGCCGCTCTCAATTTCTGTCAAATTGTCACCCCTTCTCATCCCTCCCCCTGCTTGACTTCATAAGAACACATATGTTGCATTCCTTATTTGGTATGGATTCGGATAATTATGATACGGGTGATGAGTTAGGGCAACCATACCACAAAGAGAATTGGTACGATGACCTTCAAGAAGCCAGTGGCCAAGACATTACCCCTGAATCAGGACTCTATTTAACCATTAAATCGGATTTAATGCACTGACTCTTTTGATGCCAAACAGTACCAGCCCTAGTAGTTCCATTCAGAAGTTAACAGGGCTGGGGTGCCGGCCTCTAACTATGTACTTGCCAATGGGGCTACTAGCCTTTCCACAGTAAAAGACAATTTATGGTTTTTACTTTTGGAACATGTAAAAGTACATGTTCCACTTTTTAACATACAGCACCCAGCCTTAGTGCTCATTAGACCTACCTTAGTGGTGAGTAACCTATATTGAAAAGGAAGGTTTGGGCTTTGCCTTTACTTTAAAAGGCAAAGTCGAGTTAGCAGTTTTAAACTGCCATTCCAGTCTGCAGTGGCAGACTGGAAGCTATGTTTTGCCTTGTCCTACTCAGGGTGGCACAATAAGTGCTGCAGTCCCGGGGGACACTCTAGCTTATAAGCCCTGGGTACCAGCTGCGGCCGGCACAGGTAGGCGCGTCGGGGCTCGGCAGGGCACGGCGGGGGGGGGAAGCCGACAGACGACGGAATAGGTATTATTTATTTATTTAATTGAACCTATTCCGTTGGCTGTCGACTTCCCCCCTTTCCTACCCCGCCCACCGCGTTTATCTGTGCCGGCCGCCGCTGCCGGGTACCACTGGTATCATATACTAGGGACTTTCAAGTAAGTTAGGCTATGCCAATTGGGGACCAGTCCAATTAAACATGCACCATTTTAAGGGTCAGAGCACATGCACTGTCTTGTATAGCAGAGCTCAGGGCATTCCGAAGCCATTACACCAGTACTTAGTAGTCAAAATGAGGGCAAAAAAGTCAGGGTAAACCTGGAAAAAGCCTGTTTCCTTACACTCTCACCCCCAGCCCCTGTCATGCATCTTATGCCATGATCATGCGCAAGGCAGCCGAAGTTCTTGAAATCCAGCTCCCCACCCTAGAAGTCAAACCAATGTCTTGACGGAAGTGCTCCAGCCTGAGCAAAGATCTACCGAGCCCCTCCTCCACTTTACTGAGGCACTTACGGATACTCTCTTGGGGGCCTGGGCTAAACACTGCTCTGGCTCCCTAGTCAATCACCAAATTGTGAGACGCCATCGCCCTGCCCCGGGCGACCACGCATTTTGTCTTAGCAGCACTCCTCTGAAAACCTGGTACCAGTTGGACGAACCAGAATACTTTTCCGACAACTCCCCACGATAGGAGTCCAACTGTGTAGAAACCTTTGAGAAGAGAGTATTTTCTTCCACCAGCATGGCCCTCAGGTACGTGAATGGCAGTTGCCTGCTATGCCGCTATTACCATGCTCTTTGGGATTTGGTGACTCAAGTCTTCCCAGGTGTCCTAGAAGATGTTCAACATGTCCTAACCCAAGCTATACAAGACCGTTATGATGTGGCCAAGTTCACATTTCATTGTGGCTTGGACACCATCATCCTTCATGGACATGCCCTTTAATGGGACTCGTCTGTTTGAGGACAAGGCAAATTCCGCTCTGGGGCAGTACAAAGAGAACAGGGCCTCAGCATACTCCCTGGGCTTATCTGCCTTGCCTCACCAGCCGCATCAGCTCTGCCATTCCTCTCATCGCTTCGGCAGAGGTACCCCACACCAGCAGTAAATTCAGCCTCAATAAGGTGCCCACCAGTTCCGCAGCCTAGGCCGCAGCACCAGCCTCCCCGTGGTCAAGGTCAGTGAGCCACTCAGTCCACTGCCCCTCCTGCAGCCTTACCTTACAAACCATTTTAACACGTCCTTAGTGGAGCACAGCCACCTGGTTGGAGGCATGATCCAACGATTCTTGCTGGGTTGGCAGGCAGGTGGGTTCTGCAGAAAGTCTGGAAGGGGCACACCTTGCCATTCTTTGCCACTCCACTGCACCTTCCACCATCCCCAGAATGACTGATGGAGGACCATCTGTTTGTTTTATGGAAGGAAGTACAAGCCGTTTTGGCCAAAGGGGTTATCGAGATGGTGCCGGCACCAGAAAAAGGTCATGATTGTTATTCCCACTACTTTCTGGTGCCAAAGAAGGATGGTGTAATTCGTCTTATTGTAGACCTATGCCCTCTCAACGCCTTCCTCTGTAAGGAAACATTCAAGATGCTCAGGCTAGCTCAGGTGTTGTCTGCCTTTGACAGTGGAGATTGGGTGGTGGCGTTAGACCTGCAGAACACCTATTTCCATATACCCACCTGCAGTCCCATTGGCGCTACCAGCGGTTCATGGCGGAACAGGAGCTTTTTCATTTCGCTGTGCTGTCCTTTGGCCTACCTAGCGCACCTCGTGTGTTCACAAAAGTGATAGCAGTGGTCAAAGCACACATTCGGAGGTCGGGGATCCCAGTCTTCCTGTACCTCCATGACTGGCTGTTGAAGGCGAGCTCGCCCAGGCAGTAGTCACCCACCTACAGACTACAGCAAACCTCCTGTCATCTTTGGGGTTCACTATCAATGTGCCAAAGGGACACCTCACTCCTCAGGCACTCCCCTCCTTCAGAGCCATTCTGAGCACGGTTCTGTTTCGTGCCTTTCCCCTGGAAAGGAGAATCCAAGACATTCAGGCTATGATCCCGATCTTTCAGCCTCTGTCCTGAATCTTAGTGAGGTCAACACTGGGTCTGTTGGGACTGATAACCTTGTGCATCCTGCTGGTCAAGCACGCCAGGTGGCATATGCGGGCTCTGCAGTGGCATCTGAAGTCTCAGTGGGCCCAATATCAAGGGGGCCTCTCCGATCACATCCAGATTTTGGAGGAGACTGTGAAAGATCTGCAGCGGTGGTTAATGTACCACAGTTGGGTCAGCGCAGATCCCTCTCCCTTTACCACCCAGAGCTGACAGTGGTGCCTGATGCATCACTCCAGGGTTGGGACGGTCACCAGGAAAAGTGGAGATCAGAGGTCTCTGCTCTCCAGTGGAGATCCGGCTAAATATCAACCTCCTGGAGCTCCAGGACATCTGCTTGGCATTGAAAGCCTTCCTCCCATCCATCAAAGAGAGGCTGGTGCAGGTGCTCACAGACAACACCACCACCATGTGGTTTTTCAACAAACAGGATGGAGTGGGGTCCTGGGCCCTGTGCCAGGAGGCTCTATGCCTCCTGGAAATGGCTGGATCATCAAGGGATTTTCCTGGTGTTGAACCACCTGGCAAGATCTTTGAATGCCAGGGTGGACGAACGTAGCCATCGTCGCCTAGCTGATCACAAGAGGCAGTTACACCTGAAGGTGGTGCAAAGGCTCTTCTGCAAATGGGAAGAACCATGGCTAAATCCATTTGCCTCAACAGAGAACGTGCGATGTCAGCACTTCTGCACGTTGGAGCTTTCAATGCGTCTCTCCCTAGGAAACGCATCTGCCTAGAGTGGAACTCTGGACTCCTGTATGCCTTCTTGCCCATACCACTCCTGCCCCGAATTCTGAAGAAGATCAGGGCGCACTGGGCCAAAGACACCATAGAGCCCCCAGATTGGCACAGAAAGTATGGTATCCATTGCTCCTGAGCTTGAGCATCTGTTCTCCGATCAGGCTGCCCCTCCTGGAGGACCTGCTGTGGCAGCAACATGGCAGGGTTCTGCACCCTGGCCTTCGCAATCTCTACCTTCATGCATGGAGATTGTGCTGTGACAGTTGAACACCTTTCACCTTCCTCCGGAGGTGGTTGATGTCATCCTGGCAGCCAGGCATCCCTCATCAAAAACCGTATGCAGCTGCCATTGGGAAAACTTTGTGGTTTGGTGCGGAGCACGGCAGATTGGTCCCCTTCAGGTGAAGTTATCTGACGTTCTGTTGTTTATTTGGTCTCTCACCTGGCAAGGCTTTGCTTTGACCACTGTTAAAAGGAAACTTTCAGTATTTTTACGCTTGCCGGACCAGCCCTTATTGTTTAAATCACCGGTTGTGATTTTTTGTTTTTTTTTAGAGGCCTGCAACACTGGTTTCCTCCTTCTCCTTTTCTCATGCCACAGTGAGACCTGAACTTGGTCATCACATATTTGATGTGCACTCCCTTTGAGCCATTTCACAGCTTTCTACTTTGTGGCTCCTCCCCCTCGACAGTGGGGCATATTTACAATAGAAGTGACGGAGCGCTGCATTAGCCTCCTTGGCTTAACGCCGCGCTCTGCCACTTCTGAAACGCAGGGGCTGCACCATATTTACAACAATATGCTGCAGCCCTGCTTTTCCCCTGCGCTGGTGCTAAATTTAGCTGCCTAGCGCCAATGCAGGCACCCTTGCACCATAGTGCAAGGGTGTCTGTGTTGCAGGGGAAGATTGTTTATGTGCAGGAAGGTGTCCCTTCATGCACATAAACAATCTTTAAATGGCGTTTTGTAACTTCTATGTGTGCTGCACAATGCAGCACATGTAGAAATTGCAAAACGTAATTCTTTAATGATTGTTTATGTGCAGGAAGAGACACCTTCCTGCACATAAACAATCAATGGCGTTTTGCTGTTTCTGTGTGCTGCACAATGCAGTACACATAGAAACAGCAAAAACTAGGAGAAATTAAACATTTATCCTAGTTGCGCCAGGGTAAGACCAGGTTTTCCCTGGTCTGAATTTTGGCGCTGCCCCATATTTACGCCACCCTTGTAAATATGGGGCAGCATCAAAATCAATGGGTGTTGCGGTGGAACGCCCACCGCAACACCCATTGCCCGCCCCTTTCACGCTAAGTATAGCGTGAAAGGGTGCCTAATTTACAAGGCAGCGTTAAGCCACATTAACTGGCTTAATGCTGCCTTGTAAATAAGGCAAAGCCCTTATCGCCACCACAACGTTGTGAAAAGTGACATTGTGGCGGCGATAGGGGCTTATAAATATGCCCCAGTGTTTCTTGTCGGCAACACTTCAGTGTGGCAAGTGAGTGAGCTTCAAGCTCTTTGTGTTAACCTGCTGTAACACCACCTTCTTCCCAGACAAGCTGGTTCTTAGGAAAGCAGCATCTTTCTTGCCGAAAGCTGTTCTGCGTCGGCCAAGTCATCACACTGCCAGCATTCTATGCTCTGTCTCACCTCACTAAGAAGGAGGAGAGATTTCATCACTTGAATCCCAAAAGAGTGCTGAGCTTTTACTTTGATCGTACCAAAGACCACCGATGATAAGCTCTATGTGGGGTTTACTAGTGCGAAAAAAGACAAGTCCATTTGGAAGCGGACCGTCTCCTGCTGGATCTTGCTCTGCATTAAAATCTGCTGCACACTGGTCAAGAGCAAAAAGAACAATTGATGGACAGAATGCAGAACAATGTCATATATTCACCCCAGTACAGAGATCTGGGCCTAAATCCATCATTTTTTTGCTCCCCTTGCCATTCCAGTTTGAACCCAGCCATATGCAAACCAGTCTTGACCCTACGCCCAATGGGAACAGTCCAGCCCGAACTACCAGGCCAGGTCCTCCCTGGACTGGAAACAAGCATCCTAGGACCGGTTTCTGGGCATCACCCCTCATCAGCCAGGATAGCTTGACTCCAGTGGCATGGAGAGCACGGGACCCACGTCTGGGCCTACCCGTCCCACTTGGGGTGACAAATGCAAAAAAGTCAAGAAGCAACCTCTGAAAGGGCTACCTGCTCATTCCACCAGAGCCAAAGCTGCTACCACTGTTGTGGCACACAAGGTTCCTGTCCTGGACATCTGCCAGGCAGCTACGTGGGCGTCACTCCATAAGTTCATGAAGCACTACTGTGTGGACAGCCATGTTCGCCAAGAGGGGCATTTCGCTCACTCTGTCCTACAGTACATTTTGGTTTGAGCCATATTCACAGACCCACCTCCTAATTGGTACTGCTTTGGTATCTATTCAAAATGTGAGGAATTTGCAGTTAGATGTCTCTATCAGACGAACAAGTTTCCAGTGGCGGCTCCTCCGCTAAGGCGGAGGAGCGTCGCCCCACTGTGCAATTCAAAACAGAAAAATAAAATGATAACGCAATGTTATTATCATTTTATTTAACCGTACTGGCTCAGTTGGTTGGGAGGCGGGCGGGCTGGGCTGTTTAGAGCTGGGGGAGGAGTGGTAGGCACTTCCTAAGTGTGCATGATATTTTGGCCAGCCCTCTCAGGCTGGCCAAACAATCATGCGCACTTTACATGTTGTCAACCCAGGCTGCATTACATCCTGGGTGGAGAACATGCACAGCCTCCGAGCCCCTGTCTGAGCGTTGAACCACGGTGTTCAGACCAATCACAATGCTGCTGTGAGGCAGCGTTGTGGTTGGTCAGGGGAGTCTGTGCGCTTCCTGGTGCCCGGTGCCCGGGAGAAGAGAAAAGGATGCAGGAGAGGCAGCGGCCGTATTCAGGTAAGTGTTTTTTTTAAAATTCCCTCCGGTCTCCCCCTGCACCTCCTGCCCCCCCACCCTCATTTGGTAGTAGCCGCTGCTGCAAGTTACTTACCTTTGGTAATGCTCTCTCTGGTAGAGACTCTATCGAAGCACAGATTCCTTACCGATTCTCCCATCCTCCACGTTCTGGGAATCTGGCTCTCTCCATTAACAAGATCTAAGTCTATGAATCTGCACACTGGTCTCTACCAATTTGCTTGTGGGGCTCTGCGTCTGGGGCCGTGGATAGCTTCCAAAGCACCTGTCATCAGCGAGTGGGAGTAGCGCCTATATAATTTCTGCATGTCATTTCTGGATCAGAACGGCATCAGTGCAGAGCCATACGGCGCCACCTACCAGTGCGCAGAGGTACTGCTGAAAGAAATTCTAGTCTGACGCCTGGGGAATATTTAGAAGGTGAGGAATCTGCGGTTCACTACAGCCTCTACCAGAAAGAGTGTTACCGAAGGTAAGTAACTTGTTCTATTAGATGTTGATTTTGCTTTCATGATCTTTGTTACAGCTTTGAAGAAGTGACTTGATTTTACAAAACATGCGGTGGCTGATTTAAGGAAAATAAGATACACAAATGATGAAATAAAGAATACATTTCAATAAAATCTACAGAGGGTACCTTTCAATTTGTATTTTGCCTTACTAGAACCCAGGGCCCAGACTGTAATCAGTGGTGCACCACATAAGAAAACCACCCAAGTCTCTTCCTAGAGGTTCCACACATCTTTTTCAAAGAAGTCTACCTGTGATTATTGAACCCATTTGCGGGGTCGCTGTCTGTTGTTGTGGACCCAGTGCACAAATAATGGGTAGATTGAGGCCCCCCCCCCACCTTTTTTAGAGAGTGGACGCTCATTCTCCTAAGCCTAAATGTGGCTGTCATATGCTTCCAATTAAATGTTAAATTAAAATTACCCATTGCATATAATTTTAATATAGAGGTATGGATGCTTATTAGCAGGCAAATGTACATTGAACAGGTATAGAAACCATTTTTAGTTTTGATCCATATGAAATTTTAATGTATGGGCAAAGTGGGCAATTGCCCAGGGCCACCGTTTCCAAGACACATCATGGGATAGTGAGTTGTCTCCCCGTATAAATTCTATTTATCTAGCTCACCATCTGTCTGCCTACCTCCACCTCAGACTTTCTCTCCCTCTACTCAAAGTTCTCTTAAGGATTTGGGGTCCCAGCCAAGACTTATTTTGGCTGGTTTTGTGTGACCCCATTTCTAGTACTTTAACATACATTTCAATATTGTTCGGGTTAATACAGACTTGAATTAGCAGAAAATGGGAAATAAAATTTTAAGTTGTTCCGAACAGAGGGCCCCAAAATATGTCTTGCCCAGGGCCACAAAAATCCTTAATATGACTGATAATTCTTATTGGTACAAAAAAAAGGTTCCATCAGCTTAGAGTCACTGTAACATGAAGACATCATTTTAAAAAACATTGGTAATGTAAAGCATTGGGTCACTGTCCGTGGCACAAAAGTGCACTTCTTTTTAGGCAGAAGTACTTGTGATGAAACACTCACAATGCAAGAGAGTCAGTGCCAGAAAGTGCCAACCCACTGCCTCATGCTGAATGTTGCGGCATGTGGATGCAAAATGTGAATTGCAGTTGAACACACCAGTGGCTGAAGAGGGTTGGCCCAATGACCCTCCATGTTTGTAAATATATGTACTTTTTTTTTTTTTTTTTTATATATGTCACCGATGAAACTACTAAAGTTGCCTCTTAGCCAGACCTAAAAATATATGCAGTGCATTATGTTTACCTCAAAACAGTATTTTAAATATGTAATGACCTTGTACCCACATGTCAGTTTACAATGGTTTCTAATCCCAGGTGCACATGGACATATAGAGCACATTCATATGACTTATAAAAAGTAAAACTGGTACTCAAAATTGTTCATGTCTCATTTGTGTGACCTCATTAATTTATCATTTTTATAAAGCTCACATGTGGTCAGAAGGCCACCTCACAGCACTGACAAAACATGATGTGTGGAAATGGGATGTATTATATGGTGTGGTTGTGCGACCTCACCGTGTAATACACTTATCAACCCCTTTAGGAGCGGGGGGCGTGGCCGGACCGCGGACCAAAATGGCTGCGTAGTCGTGGAGCTCCGCCGAATTCCCCGGGGACCGAGGCCATCCCTGAGCCCACGCACAGCTGAGCGGCATGAAACCGCAAGAATCGCGCTCCCTGGGCCGCCCCGCGCCCGGCGCTGCCTTTATTTCAATGTTTGGAGCTCCCGGGCCGCTCCGGTGCTGATGTGCGTGCCCGGGCCTATGCCGCCTCCCTAAGCCGCGGCCTCGATTCAACCTGTCTGCCGGCCGGGACTTGCTCACAGCGGAAGCCCAGATTGGATGCTACGATCGTCGGCGGGACACGCGCGGGGGTCGTGTCGGGCCCCCTGCCTCTGCGTGCCCCGTGTGGCTACCCTGACTGGCGCAGGCTCCCCGGTGGACAGTGGGTAAGCCCGCGCTCATGCCTCTGCGTTCTGTATCGGCGCTGACACGGGGGGATAAGCGCCATTTTCCTGTAGCGTCCTTGGGCCTTCCATCCGGTCAGCTGCGAGGATGCATTGTGGAGCCGTGTAGGCTGAGTGCAAGGGGACCCTCTTTTTGTTGACCAGTGTACTGGACAGACCCCCTTCACTGTGTGGCCCCGGAGTGAGGTTACCTCTGACGGAGTGGCCGAGTACCTGGGCAGATTTGCGGTTCGCCGAACTGAGGACTGCGAGGGGGCCCACGTTTGGGATCCTAGAATTTGGTGTGTTGGCAGCAGACAGTGGCGATAATCAGTGGGAGTGGACCCCTGTGACTGCGACGTTCCGGGGTGGCTGCGACGCGATCTTCTCTGCGGCCCATTCCGGGGTCATGGGTAAGAGCAACCCGAAGCAGCGGAAACTCACCTTCGACAAGGCAGGTGGTGGCGCTGACTCGTCACATGCTACGATGGCGGAGGGCGGCGAGCAGATGGCTGCCCTGCCTCAGACTGCGGTACAGGGCAGTGAAGCACTCATGGCGGAACTCAAAGCAGGTTTCCGAGCACTTGACTCTCGCTTCGACACCCTTGATAAGCGCCTTGACGGAATGGGGGCCAGATTGGACCAGCATGAAAAGCGGTTGGATACGTCGGAGGGCAGAGTTTCAGATCTGGAGGACGGTGCGGCCCAAACAACGAAACGGTTGGAAAGGATGGAAGGGCTACTAAAGAATGTCGCCATGAAGAACGAGGACCTTGAAGCCAGAAGTAGGCGCAACAACCTGCGAATAATGGGCGTGCCGGAGTCCACGAACACGGGTCGTCTGGACGAATTCGTGGAAGGCCTTCTGGTTGACCTCTTTGGGCGCAAATCCTTCTCTGCCACCTTCGTCGTCCAGAGGGCACACAGAACCCTTGGTCCACGGCCCAATCCTTGATATCCACCTCGCCCCCTCTTGGCGCGGCTCCTGAACTTCAAAGATAGAGACACTGCGTTGCGCCTGGCGCGAGAGCGGAGCGCACTGGACTGGCAGGGCTCATCAATTTCGTTGTACCCGGACTTCACGGCATTGGTTCAGGAGGCCCGTCGAAAATTTGCAACGGTCAAAACTACGCTACGGAAGGCTGGACTCAAATATGGTATGCTGTACCCAGCGCGACTGAAAGTTGATCTCGATGGCCGGTCCAGGATCTTCAACACCCCAGCTGAGGCCCAGGAATTCTTAAAGTCCGTGCTAACATTGGCCAGCCAAGAAAGTCGCCCACCCTGGAACGCTCATCTCCGTTGCCGAACTCTGGCTCTAGTATGGAACTGTTTTCAGGGAAATGAGGACTTTACCGCGACGCATAGCTGATAAGTATTATGTGGCATTGATACTATTACTAGTAAGGGGGACCCCCTCTAAAGGAAACTAAGGTCAGGGAGAAGAGGGGAACACAACTGAAAAATATATGACAAACTCCCTCACGACCTCTATTTCTTTAACTTTTTAGAATAACATCTAGTATGGGCTACACATTATTATTTACACAATTCAACACTTTGACAATATAATTTATTTGTCATAGTTTTATTGTTCAAAAATAGTTATCTCAAGATACATGTAATTTTTTTTCATTCATTTTTTTGATATAAGACCATAAAAACATACATTTCATTTATATGTAGTATTTTTTATACATAATTACACACTCACAACCCATGGTAGACAAAATATACCATATGGCTCCGGACCCCTGGAAAAATAATACAAAACAGTTTTCCTTTATGTCGATTCACAAACTCACGCAATCACAACCAAACACATTCATACATCACCCAAAAACAACCAATATTCATATTTGGATCATGGGGAGACTTAGAACTAATTGGTCTACACAGCCCTGTCGTATAAACTGGTACAACAGGGTTTGGCCAGAAGGTCGACGCGTGTTTCGGGGGGTTAGAAACAGATGACAGACCACCTTCCTCAGGACCATGCCAAATAGAATGGTTCGTAACAACCAAACAGGGGGTACCTGGAGAATACAAACAATGAATTGTAATTGTGTAAGCCCATACACTATGAAATTTATACAAATGTTAATTGGACTAGAGTAAAACAAATTCTTTGATTATTTATCATACGACCTCCACCAAGATGAAATCCAACATTAAATGTGCCACGTGCAAACATTACCCGAGGTGTCCCCTACTTACATGGGGGAGCGTCAGGAAAGACTTGTGTGGGTGAGAAAGCTTTTAACCTATGAGTCTGGCCTCACTCATTGACAATTAATCATAACGGTGAATCAGAATGTGAGAAAGGATTATTAAACAGCAAAAGAAAAAGAGAAGGAAAACTCATGCAATATGATAGTGATGTGCCATATAGATGAGCAAAAAAGGATCTCCTAATGTGACCTCTCCTGCCCAGTGTGGTATCTACTCAGGGCACTTATACTCACAGAGGGTGTATTCATACACCTGGAATCTGGGAAGTGCTGGTACTGTTGGATTCAACCACTATGCAATGGTACTACAACAAGGTAATAAGATGTTTTAGTACTTTTGAGGTCGTGGGTTGTATATGGGAGAAGCTATAGTTGCAAAATTAAAGGCCTTACCTAATCACTTCTAATTTTTCATTCCTATGTATTCATGGTAGAGGCTCCATACATCTGAATTCAATGAACATAAGTGGGTTCCTATAACAAAATTAATATCTATAAGTGTCTGACAGAGTATCCGGCTAAACGAAATTACAGCCGATTTTATATGTTTTTTTTTTTTACACTCCGTGGATGAGTTGCTTCGCAATATTTATATTTCATGAATACAAAGATGTTCCGGGGAGTAGATAGTATTTATTTCACGCAGTCCCACTCAGGAATCCCTGTAGTACGAGAATTAAGTTGTAAATGAACATTTGTATTTAAATTACCAGCCGCATAACGCATGGCTTTCTAATAGGCGTAAGCAGTAATGTTATATAGCCCCATGCTGCACCGCATACCCCGAAGTAGGAGTGAAAAACGCTTATCTTGATTTTCAACTTTGAATTTGAAGTCCATTTAAAATTCGTAACGTGTGTGGGTAACTAAGTGGTGGACCCAAAAACCGCCACCATCGCCATACTGCGTAGATCCCCATAGGGCCCTACTGTGCGTGTTCGAATTACCGCTGTAGCAAACACGCCATCTTTCAATAGGGGTCAGCGTTTACTAAGGGGCCAATACACCCTAGCTGACACATTATTTTATCTTTTTATCGTTCCCGGCCGGCCCCTTTATACCTCCCAAACATTGGCAAAGACTAGGTATAGGTCGGCTAACGTGGAGTATTTCACTTACCACTGCAAAGATCAACCAGCCTCCGTGTCTCTCATTAGATTTTCCCGACGTACTGTAAACTCTCGCCTGAGGAGGCCATTTTGTAGAGGCGATTGCGTACTGTCGTAGACCCATGTGACCGACATATCGTCACGCGAGGGGCGTCCCGTAAGGTAGAAAGTCCATTGTAATGCTGGAAAGCGACAGAAGTGGCGCCATCTTGGAATATTTAAAATATACGGCCGCACTGGAACCGATTTATGTGGCATGGATATACTGCTTGTTTTTCTCTGTTCGGATTAACACATTTTAGGTTGTTTAAACTGTGGGTTCTGGGCACTGGCCTAGTGGTATTCGCTCCTTAAATAGACATTTCAGGGTCTCCGGGGACACGGCGAGGCGTTGCCTCTCCCCCAGTGCAATCGCACTTTGTGTTATGTTTCCAGTCGACAACTGTGATGTTCATTTGGCATTATTATGGGTTTGTGGGTTTTCCCCTTGTTTTCGATTGAGGGGATGGGTGGGTGGGGTTTGCTTTAGTTAGACAGTTTCAAATGTTCCTGTCACGACAGTCTCACCATGATGTTCCTTATTCTCATGTCAACACTTACACGCTCTGTACAGTTATGACCGCCGATAGTGATGGCGGGTAGGCTTTCCACTATCTCTGATGTTAAATTTATCACCTGGAATGTTCGGGGCTTGAATAATGCTAGGAAGGGGAAACATGTATTGAATTATTTGCAGCGCCATGGAGCGGATGTGTTTTTTTTACAGGAAACACATTTGTCCCCCACTTCCCCTACCTCGTTTGCCACTAGTTGGGGTGTGCATCTCTACTTTTCGAACTACAGCACGTAGTCCAGAGGCACGGCCATACTTATACATAAACGGTTACCTTTCCAACTGTCCACGGTGAACAATGATAGAGCTGGTCGTTACACATTGGTGACTGGGAGACTCATGGGATACAACATTGCCTTGATGTGCATATATGCGCCAAATGTAGACGACCCTGATTTTTTCCACTCCATACATGCACTCTTGCTCCCCTTGGGCGTGGACTATGTTTGTATGGGGAGGTATTTTAATCTGCTTTTGCAACCCACACTGGACAGCACGGCCGACTCTCCCGCTACGAAGCCCCGAGCAAATGGAGTCCTCAGAGACATTTGTGATTCCATTGGTTTAGTTGACATTTGGCGAGTGCGTTTCCCCAACGACTCGGCTTACACACACTATTCAGCCCCCCATGACACCTGGACACGACTGGATTTCTGGCTAGTTTCCCAAACCGTGGCGCCTTGGTTCCGCACGTCTACTCACTTGCCCAGAACATACTCTGACCATTCGCCGGTTTGTATGCAAATCAGGGTTCCCAGACCAGAGGGTGTGGAGCAGCAGTGGAGGTTCCCGGGACAGGCATTGAATGACTCTGTCTTTTCGACAGAAATCCGTGACTCCATAGTGGCTTATTTTGAGCTCAATGTGGGCTCCGTTGACACATGGGCGACGGTTTGGGAGGCCTTCAAGACGTACATAAGGGGGGAATGTATTGCAAAACACTCTGGGGTTTTGAAGTCACTACGGGGTACACTAGACCGCTTGGAAGATCAGTTAAAAACATTAGACGCTGACCTGCTCACGCACCCGGATCAGGCCAAGCTAGCCAACCGCTCGCTGCTACTGGCGGAATTCAGGGAGGCAGCGGAGAGCGAAACGAATTTTCTGGGGAAATATGTTACTGCCAGAAGGTATGGAGAGGGGGGACAGGCCGGGACGCACGTTAGCGCAGTTACTGCGACCTAATGTGGGGAAGACTTATGTTACGTCTCTCCGCTCGGATAATGGACAGATTCTTACAGACACAGCGGAGATAAGGGACGACATTTGTCGCTATTACACAGCATTATATACCATGCGACTACACCAGGATGAGGGCGGCTGCAGGACCTATTTAGATGAGATTGCAATGGTCTGGCTTGAGGACTATATGCAGAAATTCTTGGCGGAACCGTTCTCTAAGGAGGAATTAGTCAGTGCCATAGACGCCTTAAATGGCAATACAGCGCCTGGGCTAGACGGTTTTACGGGCGTTTTTTACAAACACTATAAAGACATACTTGCTCCTCATCTACTTGAGGTTTACAGCGAAGCCCTTGAAAAGAACTCATTGCCCCCCACGCTTCGAGAAGCGGTACTTGTCCTTCTACCCAAGCCTGGCAAAGACCCTTTGAATTGCGGATCCTACAGGCCGCTTTCACTTTTGAATTTGGATTGCATTGAGGCTTGCTCTCTTGTTAGATCCTATTATATCGCCAGTACAATCCGGCTTCGTACCCCATAGATCCACTGCGCTGAACTTGCGTACATTGTTTGCAGTGCTACATAGGATTAACCCAGAGACGCCGGCTGTGGCGGTCCTGTTGGACTCCGAAAAGGCGTTCGTTTCTTTGGAATGGCCTTTCATTTGGGCCGTGATGAGGAAGCTGGGCATGCCCAAGTGTTTTATAGACCTTACAGCCCTACTGTACGCCGGCCCCACTGCCAGACTCCGGCTGAACGGCACATTATCCGCCCCATTTACTCTCTCACGAGGCACCAGGCAAGGATGCCCGTTGTCCCCTTTACTGTTTATATTAGCTTTGGACCCTTTGGTCCGCCATTTTCAGGAGAAACACCTTCACAGAGATATACAATTTAACACCGGCCCCCTCCTCATGTCGCTATATGCTGACGACATTGTCCTATATATCCGCTGCCCTCAAACTAATTTAGATCCACTGATCAGGGAGATTCTTCGCTTCGGTGGACATTCGGGACTGGGTATCAACTGGAGTAAGTCTGTTCTGTTCCCTTTGAGCACCATCGAATGGGACCGGGAGTTCCCACTGGCATGGTGTGACGAGTCAGTCAGATATTTAGGTATACAGGTACACCGAGATGCGGAACAGATGCTACGGCTCAATTACGGCACTGCTATGCACAATCTTGAAGCACAGGTAGAGCGCTGGCTGCGGCTCCCACTTTCTATGTCTGATAGGATTGCTCTCATGAAGATGATTGTACTACCGAAGTTTTTATATATGTTCCACAATCTTCCCATCCCTCTCCCAGATAGTTTTTTTAGAACCCTCCGGTCCCATCTTATTCGGCTCGCATGGGGGGGCAAAAGACCCAGGGTACGGTGGGACACCATGACTTTATCGTACGAAAAAGGAGGGCTTGGTGCTCCAGACTTTAGAATGTATTATCTGGTCGCACAGGCCAGTTTTTCCTATTCTTGGTATCATCCAGACGCCCGCATTCCCTATACTAGACCTGAATCTGACTTGGTGCTCCCTACTCCTCTTTCGGCCATACTACCCCAAGGCTTTCCCCACGACCCCAGGGATATCCAGACGGTGTCCACCACGAGTTGGGCATGACGTAAACTCTCGCGGATCACTGGACACGGCTCCCTGTACTCCTCCGACATCCCTATAGCACACAACTTATGGCTTCCTATTATGGATGAGACCTTAGTCTTAAGGGTGCTTAAATCCCATTCCATGGTAAAATTTGGAGACCTGTTCTCTGGGGGGCATGTATTTGAAGATGTAGGGGGCGTGGGAGTGACTGGATTGACCTTCATGGAGCAGTTTATATTCGCCAGGGTGCGAAGAGCGCTGCGAGCCAAAATCACAGAATACCCTCTCGAGCCTCAGTCCTTCCAACCTCTTTCCCTTGTCATATCTGCCCCAGACGGGACTCGACTGATCTCCAAACTATATAAAGCTTGCATGTCCCTAATCACGTGCCATGACAGCAAGGTTAGAGCAGCCTGGGAGTCAGATCTGGGTCACCCCATCCTCGATGACCAATGGGCCTTCTGCTGTGCGCAGACTAGGGAAGTTTCACTAAATAGCAGGCATAAGTTGTTACATTTTAAATTCCTTTGGAGAGCATACATGACCCCGGCTAAGCTCCACGCTATTGACCCCTCCCGTCCTCACAATTGTCGCAAATGTAGCGGCCCTTATGCCGACTTCCCTCACTTGACATGGACTTGCCCTAGGATTGTTGAATTTTGGACAGCCGTCTTCGAAACACTATCACAAATGACACAGCTGGAATTGGCCCCCTCCCCAGAGGTTGCGTTGTTAGGATATGTACGCAATCTACCTAAGAAACTTCGCAAATTTATGGCTCTGGCAATGCTTCTGGCTAAACGTGAGATCGCGCTTCGTTGGGGTAGTAACACAGCTCCAACAAAAAGTGCATGGCTTGCCAGTCTCACCTTTTGCAACACAAACTGTGAATTATACGCTACACTACTCCCACCTAAGTCCCGACCGAAGGATATCTGGAACCCACTCAAGACATATTTACAGGCCTTGGCACTTGGCTCTCCGGCACTCACTCCAGATGGTATAGTTCCGACGGGTGTGGGTTGAGCGGGCTGGATGGGCAGACGCCTTTTTGAAATAGTATCAGTTGCTTGGGCGATGGGTGCTTGCTTGGCTGTGGTGGGTTTGGGGTCTTGATCACCGGGTGAACGTGTGCAGGTCATTTATTGAATGTAGAGCTGTTTTTCATATTTCTTTTGCTTTGACATGTGACTAAACATGATACTGTCATGCGAGTGGAATTGTTACCAACTTCTTACAGGAACGAATGTAACAGTAATATTGACTGTCTATGTTGGAAAAATGATAAATAAAGTTTAAAAAAACAAAAAAAAACCTTTAGGAGCAGTAGGTTTCGCTTTTTAAACCATCTAGCTCAACCCTGGGTAGTTGTGGCTCTGAGCAGCAAGGCTTACACAAAGGAACAATCCTAAAGCCTTTAAACAGCACCAAAACAAGTGAGGAAGAAATAACCAAGACACACAAGAAATCCGACATCAATTTTTAAAAATAGGGCAGTTTTTATATATCTTTGGACACCAAAATGAAAATGATCCACTGGAGGTTTCTGGAGAAACAGATTTTACAACGTATAGTAAATGTACTCGTCTTCCTCAAACACTAACAAGCACATCCAAAGAATTTTGTAACTTTAAAACTTTTAGAGCAAAAACTTTGTCTAGTTGTTTTGTGGTCAGTTAGAGTTACTTTGGGCAAACAACTCTGGCTGGGAGCCAGTCAGGAAAGCAGTAAAGTCCTCAGAAGCAGTTACCTCGGCAGGGGAAGCAGTCCTCAGTCAGTTCCATGCACTTTTATCCTTTGCTGTAGTTTCCTATGGAAGTGGTCCTGATGAAAGGGCTACAGAATGCTGAAAATGCTCAAGGATACTTTGGGGACGATGCAGTCAATGAAGGTGTTCGTGCAGCAACTCCTCGGTCCATGGAGGGGGTAAGGTGGTCCTGGCAAACGTCCCTCAAAGTCCTCTTGGTCCTAGTAGAAGTACAATCGCCCCTTTGGTCTACTAGTTGCCCGGTATCGTGGTCATAGCCAAAACCTTCCCTGGGGGAGAACTTGTCTTCTGGGCGACCAAGCTGCACTCCATCGATTCTCCCAGATTCAGCAGACTCAGTTGCAACTTAAAGCATCAGGTCCTAGTCTCTGGTGCTACACGGCCATGGTGTGAAGTTTCTGGGATACCAGCTTGCCCCAGCAGGCTTCTTCAGCTGATGTGGCCCTGTGCTGCAAACAGGAAGTCAGCCTTCCTTGAAATCTCTTGCTTTGTCTGGGCTCCGGAGATGACTTCTCCCCAAGCAGAACACAGCAGGCACAGTACCTTCTCCTTTGCTAACTACCAGGATCAGCAGGTGCAGTCCACGCAGGTGCAGCCTCTCTTTGCCAGGTTCTTGGTGCAGCAGAGCAGTCCTTCTTCAGTTATTCTTCCAGTCAAGATCTGAGTTCTGGGTGCCAGGGGTGCCCTTTTTATGCCCTAAGGCAGGGTGCATTATATTACATGTGAGGACATATCTTCATGAGCAAATATACCCCTGTGCTCTCTAGTTCAATTGCTAGATAGGACAAGTGAACAGGGAAGCCATCTTAAGTCTATGTACTGGGCACTGGTCATTGCGAGTTCTCCAGATACATGATGGCTTCACTGAAACCTATGGTGTTTGGTATCAAGCACCTGGTCTTAATAAATCCCTACTGATGCCAGTAAGGGATTTATTAAAACATGCACCCAGAGGGCACATTAGAGGTCCCCCCTGAAAACCTACCAGCTTCTTAGTGTGCTGGCTGACTGGTATCATCCAGCCTGCCACCACAGACATGTTTCTGAACCCCTGTAGGTGAGACCCCGCACTCTCTGAGGCCAGAAACATCACCTGCTCCGGAGGAAGGTGTTGACACCTCCTCCAGCAGGATGGCTAGTTAATCTGCATACCAAGAACAGGGACTTCTAAGCCCCTGCCACCTTTGATATGTGACCCCGGCTTCCCCCAGACCTAGGAGATACCACCCCCTGCTCTGAGGCCCATGTGGCACCAGGACAGGCGGGAAATTAGCTATGGAAGTAGGTGTGGTGCACTCCCAGGCCAGTCACAACCCTAAGGTGGGCTGCCTGATGTGCTCCACAATAGAAGGGTTCCACCATTTTGATTTTGGTGGGATTAGGAACTCTGTGACCAGGGTTATGCTCACTCCCCACCAGATGTTGGTTGCCCTGTAGAGGTTTAGTGACCCTAATGGTAAGTAGCCTATTGGCTACTACCCTTCACTCCCCTTAATACCCCTAAATTCAGTATTCAGTATTTAGGTATCCCCCTGACACCAGGAACTCATACACAAGAAGAAGGACGACCAAGAAGAGCCGAAGAAGCAAGAACTGCAGACTACTTGTGGACTTTGGCACCAAACCCTGCTGCCTGCTCCTGTCCTAACAATCATGACAACCCAACTCATCCTGCAACTGTGTATCTTCCAAAAGCCTCGGAGGGCCTCCAGCCCTTCGCTAAGCCATCAGCATCTCCATTGAAGAGGAGGAGCCACTTGCCTACAGACACAGACTACAGCATCTGGTTCACCGTTCTGCTGACCACTGGATCTATCGATGCAGAAGCCACCCAGGAGGAGGTCACCATGCTCCAAGAGGTAAGATTTGTCTGCCCACCAAGTGTGAAGATGCCAGGACCAACTGGAGGTGCCCTGCACCAATACCCGGGGTACAGGATCCATTGCAGAAACCAAAGCTTGTTTGGGTCCAATCCGGACTCCAGGATCGCAAAGATAGACTAGTCGATGAGGGACATCAGCATCGCATAGGCCAGCACCGGCAGGGGCACTATTGTCCTGTTTTGTCCCCATCCCCAGTTCGACCTAAGAAGTGAGAGCCTCCAACGCGAGTGACCCGCCGGACAAAACACCTCCGCAGCCAAGCCCCACAGCCCAAGTCTGAGTCTACCGACGGTACCCCCTTGCTCCAGAGACCCTCAAGAGCCGAGCCCCCCTTTGGGTTCTGACGAACTGGTCCCCCAGCCCCCACTTTTTTCCTTTTTCTTGTTACAGGTTTTCCCATTGACTGCAGTGGTAGCGTTCGAGGCTACCCTTGCGACCAGCACCTTTGCACCCAGATACACCAGGGCAGGTAAACCGAAACTGCTGGTGGTTCTAAGGACCTTGGCCCCTACTTATGTTAAGTCTAGAAGATCAACCATGTAACTCGATTGCAAGACCCGCTATGCAGTGCATGTATCTCCCATAGGATAACATTACAGCTTTCAAGGCTCATGCCTCAAATCTAACAGCTGTATTTTCTGTGTTTCTGAAAATCGCTAATTTGAAAAGTACTTACCTAATCTCAAAGATCTTGGTGTGTAAATTAATATAAAAATATATGTTCTTTTTGTAAATTGGTGTTGGAATTCCTTATTAAGTGTGTGTCTCATTTATTGACTCTGTTTTCAACAAATGCCTAACACCCCCCTCTGATAAGCCTAAGGCTGCTTGGCGACACTACCACAAACAGAGCACCTTGGGTTTGTTAAAGCAAGCCCCTGTACACTAGTAAGGGATACCTGGACTCTCTACACACTGCACCTCATTTTGGTACACTATATAAAGAGCCAGCTTCCTACACCTCTCTCAGCTACCAGAGCTCCCTAGCCCAACCCAGATGTGTGGCTACCCAGAGGGCTACACACCCCTTGAAAATGATTTGGCAACTGACTTCTGCCTCCCTGTCCCTAACACCAGCCTATCTGCCTAAACAATAGAGCTGTCCATCTCCCTTTGTCTTTCAAAGGTGGCTTTCCCTTTGAAGCTCACCTTTTGGCTAACACCTGTGTGGCTTCCTGCAGGACGGATGCAACACCTCTCTCCTGTGCAAGCTTCTATTAATTCAAGCTTCTAATCCATCACCTTTTTTTGTATACTTTAGTATTTCACCCTACGTGGGACTCGTATGCCTAGATGTGGGTCCCGTGCACACTGTCACTGAAACCAAGCTATACCCGACTGATGAGCCCATAGCAAGGGCGAAATCGGTCCTGGGTTGCTTGTGTTCTGGTTCAGGGAGGACCTGGCTTTGCAGTTCGGGCTAGACTGTTCCCATTACAGCAAGATCAAGACTGATTTGCATATAGCTGGGTCCTAGCTGAGATGACATGGTGTGCAAAACAACGATGGACTGGGATGCGGCCCAAGTAATTACCAGTGGCTGAGATTAATTCAAGCATTCTATCCATCACTTTTTTGTATACTTTAGTATATCGCCCTGTGTGGGACTGGTATACCCAGACATTGGTCCTGTGCACACTGTCACTGGAACCAAGCTATACCTGGCTGATGAGCCCATAACAAGGACGAAACCAGTTCTGGGTTGCTTGTGTTTTGTTTCAGGCTGGACTGTTTCCATTGGAGCAGGGTCAAGGCTGATTTGCATATAGCTGGGTCCAAGCTGAGATGACATGGTGTGCAAAACAAGGCTGTACTGGGACGTGGCCCGAGCAATTACCAGTTGCTGAGATTAATTCTAGCATTTAATCCATCAATTTTTTGTATACTTGAGTATTCCTCCAGAAGGGAGGCAACACCTCTCTCCTGTGCAGGCTTCTATTGTAACCTTTCCTGGGAGTCGTGGAGAGCAGACAGCTGTCTTAGAAACAAACCCCTCCATGTCCAACCATTAAAGGCACAGAAGACTAAAGGCAACAAAATGGCAACTTAAAAAATGTTGGACACAGCAACAAGTTACATTCATTTCAACTTGAGTATCAAGTCAGGCTTAATGTAACGAGTTGTTTAATACCTTGGAGTACCAACTTTGGTTGCACCATTCCGGAGTAAGCACAGCTGAGGGGTCAGCATATAAATCGTCAATGGGTGACCAAGTCTTTCCACAGTAAAAATGACCGTTTTGCGTTTTTACTGTCAGATCAAGTAAAATATATTTTCTGCCCGTGAAATATGCTGTACCCTGGCTTAGAGCTTGGTAGGCCTGCTGTAGGGGTGACTTTCACATATGCCAGAGGGAAGTTTGGCTTTGCCATAGCTTTAAATGGCTAGCAGTTTAAAACTGCTCTTCCAGTCTGCAATGGCACACTGGGAGGCTTGTTTTACCTGTGTCACACCCAGGGTGGCACAATCAGTGGTGCAATCCCTGGGGTGACCCTCTAACTTACATTCTCTGGGTACCCTGGGCATCGTATACTAGGGACTTATAGGTAAGTTAGCATATGCCAATTGAGCATAAGCGAATACAACATACTTGTTTTAGGGTCAGGGCACTGGCACTGTTGTCTGGTTAGCAGGACTCAGTGCACTCTGAGTTAAAAAAAAAAAAACACAGCAGCATTGGTCCAAAAGCTTGGGGGTGAATACAAAAAGAGGCATTTCCTCACACATGATCACAAACCTGCAGCACGTCACATTTTTAATGTATCACAAATAATTGGTTTGATCTTCATGTGTCAAACCTGATACCAAATTCATTAGCTCCAAATATAACTGACCGCTTTAAGAGCGTGTTCATCAATTTCATATTTATTTGCAAATCGGGCATTTACATTTGTCCATTATTTCACACAATTAAATGACTAAATCTTTATAAATTTGTGGATTATGTTTCAATGTAGATCACCTTTATGGTCTAAAATATTAATTGCTTTAAATTCACAGATAACCTGATGTACATGCAGGTTTGGTTTAGATATAAATACATAAATTGTGTACATATATATTTACATTTTGTAGGAAGCTGGCTCTGTATATACTATACCAAAGTAAGGTATAGTGTGCACAGAGTCCAGTGGATCCCCAGATCTATAGCAGAGGCTAAAGTAGATAATACCTTACTCTCTTTTGTGGTAGTGTGGTTGAGCAGTCAGGCTTATCAGGAAAGTGTGTTAAGCATTTATTTATTCACTCGGGCAAGAACTGATGGCACACACTCAGAGACTGAATCCAGACCAATTGCGTAAGTATAAAAAAGGTATACCTATGTTTTATTTCTAGAACCAAGCAGAACTTAGCACAGGGAGGTAAAATATACTTTCAAATGCAAGACAGAATGTACACAGAAATGCAATTATGGATGAAATTTGAATCATTACAGGTTTGTATTTGCTTTAAAAACAGTTCATAATACTTTGAAAATACTTTGGATTACTTTTGGATTACTTTTTTGTTACATCGACTACTTTGGGTGGTATGCCTAGATATCACACCGTGGATCCTACAATACAAAGGTAAGTAAGACAATTTACTTTTCAAGGCACAGTTACTTTTGTTCCATACAAAAAGCAGATTGACACTTCGAACATTTTTAGAGGAAAATCCACAATATGGATTCCTATGGGGGAAAAGAATGTTATTGGTTTGCAGGTAAGTAAACGACTTGCAATGCTGGATGTCTGGGGTTAGAACCAAGGTTCCCCAAGGTTCAGGTTAGCACTCAAAGTGCACCACCAGCGGCACCAGGGCAGCCAGGTGCATTGTGCAGGGTGCCAATGGGGCTGGGGGGACCTTGGTCAGGGACTGCTCATGGGCAGGCCACTCGGTTTCAGGAGCCAAGCTCCTAGGGTTAAGTTTAGGGCAAAGGGGGTCCCAGG
Organism: Calotriton arnoldi; assembly: GCA_963921515.1. NCBI lineage: Eukaryota > Metazoa > Chordata > Amphibia > Caudata > Salamandridae > Calotriton > Calotriton arnoldi. Next base: position 39,540 of record CAWUFW010010211.1, read on the forward strand.
TTGGCACCAAGTCCACACCACCAGCATCACAGGGGCGGCCAGGTGCAGGGTGCTTAGGAGGTGTCGGGAGCCCAATGCAATCTTATGGAGGTTGCCGGTTTTGCATCTTGGCTGCAGGCTCGGTCCAGGAAGTGTTCCGGGAGGAACCAACAGCTGGGCAGGTAAGTTGGAGGGCTTGGGGACGTAGGTGCACCTCAGGTCCTCTACTCCAGGGTGCAGGACGGCCTGATGCAGGGGTGCCTTTTAAGGTCGGGTTTCACCTTACCGGGCCACTCGCGGTTGGGGGGGGGGGGGTCTCCGTGCAGAGGCTGCAGGAGACGTCAGGGAGTCCTGGAGGAGTCAACCCATGGTGAACTCGAACTCTAGAGCGCTTGGGACTTTGCTGGGGCCGGTGGGCCACTTGGACTCGGGTCGTAGACGACGGGTGCAGTGGTGGTTCCAGGCGATGAGTTTCTTTTTCCTCAGCAGGCTCAGAGTTTTTCTGTGGAGTTTCTTTTGAACAGAGCTGCTGTTTGCAGGAGATCCAGTCTTTGTTGAAGGCAGTCAGTCCTCCCAGGGGTTCTGGAGGTCGCTGCCTCAGCACCTCCAGCACCTGGCTGCGGCGGCTTTTGGAGCAGGATCTCTGGAAACCGCAGACGCCAGTCTCCTCTGCTGTGCAACTTCTTCCGTCCTTCTTCTTCATATGTTGCAGGAATCTGAGGAAGCAAGGTTCAGGGTCGCCCCTAAATACTACATTTAGGGGCGTTACAGGGGTGTGCTGGTTGGGACCAATGGGTCCCTTCCTTGGGGTGAGTACATCCCCTATTATGCCACCCTCCAGTGGGAGGGGGGCATGAGCCTCTCTCTGCTTGGCTGTGTCCCCTCATCTTAAAGATGGAGGGGACTGAGATGTGTTCTTTACCTTGCCTCACCCACCTGAGCAGTGGGGTTGGCAAAGGCGGGCACACCTCCCTTCCTAACTTTGTTTTCCCGCTGATTCTCCCGCCCAAAGTGGCAGTCAGAACCAGTGGGAGCCAGTTGCTGGGGGCAGCAAAAGGCAGGGACAGCTTACAAAGGTGGCAGGTTTTTGAAGCTTCCCCTTCGTGGACCCAGCCCATCCTGGGGGAGGAGGCATGACACCTCTGCCCAGGATGGGCTTTGTTTCTGGACCCAGAGAGCGGAGGACCTCTACCCAGGGGTCTAGAAACATGTCTGGTGGTGGCAAATGGCGGGTAGCCATTAAGGAACCACACCAGGGCTGGTCATTTTTCAGGGGAATCTCTGAGATGCCCTCTGAATGCATTTTACATTAAAACCCACACTGGCATCAGTGTGGGTTTAATGTGCTGCGAAGGTTGCTACCAAACTTCCCAGGTTTCAGTAAAGCCATTATGGTGCTGGGGAGTTCGTAATGACCAACTTGCACACCATATACTATTTATGGCTTTACTGCACTTACAATGTCTAATAATGGACTTAGACACTGTAGGGGTACAGTGCTCCTGCAACTGTACCCTCACCTGTGGTCTAGTGCACCCTGCTAGAGGGGTGACTTACCTAGGCCATAGGCAGTGCGTTGCAGGCATGGCACACAGGGATGAGTGCCATGTCGACTCTTCAATTTCTTTGCATCAAAACAGGCAGCCTGCAATGGCAGTGTGTGGGTGTTAAGGTGCAGGGTCTCTAAGGGTGGCACAATAGGTGCTGCAGCCCTTAGAGGCCTTCCCTGGTCACAGTGCCCTTGCTACCCACTGTACCTTGTACACGGTGCTTACCTGTGACCAGAGATGTGCCAGTTGTGGATACAGAGGTCTAGTTTTGGGAAAGAACACAGGCCCTGGGAACCTGATTGGCAGTGACCCAGAGCACATCAAGTGTCAGGCAAAAAGTGACGGGGTTACTGCAACAGAAACCCACTTTTCTACACATTTGTATAAATATTGATGTAACAACCTGTGTTTTGAGTATAATATAGACTCGTTCCCTTTTACATGAGGGATAATATAAAGAAGCAGCATCACTTCTGTGATGTCACTGCATGTGATAACATTGTGAACTGTTTATGCTAGTGCCCCCCCTTTACATTGTTGTACATGTTTGTATATCATTGTTTTTTTTCCAGAGATGTGTGTGTCAGTGACTGTTTAGCCTCTGAAAGATGTCTTTGACAGTTTAGCTTCTTTGAGAGATTTCTGTCTTTTTAGCCTCATTGAGAAACATCTGCCCGTGATTGTTTAAACTCTGAGAAGTGTATGTTGGTAATTGCTGTATACCTTTGAGAGGTCCCTTTCCAAGATGATTTTGCTTCCTAAAGAGGTCTGTCCGTGATTGTTAAACGTCTTTGAAAGATAAGTCTTTGATTTTTGAAGCTGCCTGAGAGATGGTTGCTTGATTGTTTAGTCTCTTTATGAGATGCTTCACACCGGAGAAGATATGTACTCAGGGCTCGAGTCGGGGGTACACGTGGGTGGATGGCGTCCATCCACTTTTTTCACAGGGTGGACGCCGTCCACTCTGCCAAGAAGTTGGGCCCCACTGAAAAAGATGCTCAATTCGTCCTGGTGTAATTTCTAAACACCGGGACACATTCAGCAGCGCCTGCACGTTATCTGCTTTCCATACGCAACAACGTGCAGGCGGGGATGGGCCTCTCTTATTTCTGACTCCTGCTGGGCCCATGACAAAGGCCGAATCTGAGGGGTCATCAGGCCTCCTTTTGATCAAGTATCCTGGCTGGCAGCAGTCAGGAGCCTCACACCTGATGCAACTGCAGCAGAGGGGAAACAAAGGCTCACACCTTGTTAGCACTTCACACGTACTTTAAAGAGGCAGCTTTTCACTTTGTTCAGTCCCTGTTTAGGAGATATGCATGCTGTAAGAAAGTGGCTCTGTATATACTGTTCCCAAATAGGTACAGTGTGCACAGAGTCCCCAGTCCCCAGAGGTTTGGCAGAGGCTAAAGTTAGATAGAACCTTACTCTCTAAAGTGGTAGCTTGGTCGAGCAGTAAGGAAGTATCAGAGGACAGTGTAAAGCATTTGTTGTACACACCCAGTCAGCAAATGGTCTCACACACTCAAGAACTGAACTCTAGGCCAATTGTTTTGTATCAAAATATATAGTTGTTTTATTTTAGAACCAACAATAGGTATCAAAATATACTTTCTCAGAATGAGTTACTTTAGTTAAATACTTTTCAAATAGGCAATAGACTTTTGAATACAATAGTTAGTTGTTGCAATAGGCAACACAATTTTAAACACAATATTACATTAAGCTCAATGGGAATTTCTAGTTAAATGCAATAGATTACTTTTTGGATTACTTTTCTTACCACAGGACTGGATCCTAGATTCAGTCCTGGGACATCTCCTGTAAACAGTTGAGTAAAAACGTTTTGGTTACAGTTGTGATTTTTAAGGAATATTATTGTATTTTAAAAGTTGACACTTAGAAACTTTTTCACATAGAATCACCAGTGTTATCCTATGGGAGGAAATTCACTTAGCAGGTAAGTAGTGTTATCGTTACTTTTTCTTACTCAGTGTTGGATCCTGGATCCAGCACTGGTGCATCTCCTGTAAACAATTGAAAGAATGTGTTTGTCACACAGGCGATTTTTAGCAAATATTTGTAAGTTTCAAAAATCGACACTTAGAAACTTTTTCAGCAAAAACCAGGCAATGTTATCCTACGGAAGAAAATTCAAGTTACCGGTAAGTACAGTTATAATTGCTTTTCAGGGTCAGTGCTGGGTACCAAGATCCAGCACTGGGATATCTCCTGAGAACAGGTGAGTAATTTCGTTTTTGATATTCGGACGATTTTTAGTGAATATTTCAAGATTTCAAAAGTTGACACTTAGAAACTTTTTCACCTAGAACCACCAATGTTATCCTATGGAAGGAAATTCAATTTGCAGGTAAGTTACTTTAACGTTACTTTTGTAATCCAGTGCTGGACTCCTAGATTCAGCACTGGGACCTTTACTTAAAACAGGTAAGTAATTACGTTTCGTAGTTTGTACGATTTTAAAAGAATATTCTTGTATTTCAAAAGTTGACACTTAGAAACTTTTTCACAAAGAACCACCAATGTTATCCTATGGAAGGAAATTCAATTCACAGGTAAGTTACTTTTCTTACTCAGTGCTGGACACCTAGGTTCAGCACTGGGACCTTTCCTGCAAACAGTTGAGAAAATTCGGTTAGGATATTTGTGCGATTTTTAAGGAATATTCTTAATTTTCAAAAGTCGACAAGTTAGCCTATGAGGAAAAACAAGTTATCGGTTTCGAGGTAAGTAATCGGTCTTTTGAGTTAGGGTTCTGGGGTTAGACTCGGGGGTCTCCCAGGGTCAGTGATGCACTGTTGCATCATACTCAGCGGCACTAGGGCGGCCGGGTGCAGAGTGTTGAGGCCCAATGTTATCCTATGGAGGATAGGGGGACTCCGGTTGGTGGCTGCTGGCAAGCAGGCCACGGGGTTGTGGGTTACCGGTAAGTACAGTTATAATTGCTTTTCAGGGTCGGTGCTGGGTACCAAGATCCAGCAAAGCTCCTAGGGTTAAGCTCAGGGCACGTTGGGGACCAAGTTAGCACCAAAGGGGCACCCTCAGCGGCACTAGGGCGGCCGGGTGCAGGGTGCTGTTTTGAGGTCGGGTGCCCTGTTGATTTCAATGGAGATTCTCCGGGACAAAGAAACACTGCAGGCTCGGGGACGAGGATCTTCCAGGAGCTACCACCACTTCGAGGGGTAAGTTGGGATGTAGAGGATTGGTTAGGCACCGTTGGTTTGGGCACACAAGGCCGTGGGGCGTCGGGTGCAGGGGTGCCTTGGGACGTCGGATTTTCTTACCCGCTCTGGTCGCGGTAGGGGGGGTCCTCTGGATTGAGGCTGCAGGCGTCATCAGGAGGCTTGAGGCAGGTCAGGGGTCGCCGGATCTCGGGTCAGGATCGCCGGGGGGACCTCCTCTGGGTATTTGCCCACTCGAGCTCGGGCCGGATTCGGCGGGTGCAGAGTGTGCGGGATTCGCGGTTCCTGGCTGGCACCAGAAGCTGCAGTTCAAACACGTCCGGTGTTCACGGGAGAAACAGCTTGGAAAGTGAAGGCAGGCAGGTCCTCCGGGGTTTTTGAGGTTGCTGGCCGCTGGACACGCCGGGGTTTTGCAGGAGCAGGTTCGAGGGGAGACAGGCCTGTAGGGCTGGGGCCAAGTCAGTGGGCGTCGTCCTCTTGTTAGCTCTGCACGGCTTCTCGTCCCTCTTCTTCCTTTTCTTGTTGTTGCTGGATCTTAGGAAGGAAGGTTCAGGGTGCCCCTAAATACTATATTTAGGGGCGTTACAGGTAGGGCAAGGGCAGGGACCAATGGGTCCCTGTCCTGGGGTGAGTACACCCCCTATCCTGCCACTCTCCAGTGTGAGGGGGGCAGGAGCCTAGTTCTGATTGGGTAGGGCTCCCCATTCTCAAAATGGCGAGAGCCCGGAGTTGTGCTTCACCTCGTCTCCCCCACCTGAGGGGTGGGGTTGGCAGAGGCTGGCCCATCCCCTTTTTTCCCTTGGGGTTTCCCGCCAGTCTTCCCGCCAGAGAGGGGGTCAGAACCGGTGGGGGCCAGTTGCTGAGTACAGCAAGTGGCCTGGAGAAGCTCACAAAGGCGGCATGCCTTTGAAGCTTCCCCTGCCCATCCTGGGGGAGGAGACCTAGCACCTCGCCCAGGATGTGCATTGTTGCAGGCCCAGGAGAGCGGATGGCTCTCCACCCAGGGGTCCAGCAACATGTCTGCTGTGTGGCAGCCGGGGCAGCCCCTCAGACAAGACGTGGATTGTAGGTTAGGTTCAGGGGGCAACTCTAAGTTGCCCTCTGTCGTGCATTTTACATTAAATCCCACACTGTCATCAGTGTGGGTTTAATGTGCTGAGAAGTTTGATACCAAACTTCTCAGTCTTCAGTGTAGCCATTATGGTGCTGTGGAGTTCGTAATGACAACCTCCCAGCACCATATACTCTTAATGGCATCACTGCACTTACAGTGCCCAGGAATGGCCCTGGGTACTGTAGGGGCACAGGGCTCATGCACCTGTGCCCACACCACTGGCATAGTGCACCCAGCTAGAGGGGTGACTGAGGTATGCCAGGGCAGTGTGTTTGTGGGCATGGCACACCGGGATGTGTGCCATGTCGACTGTTTAGTTCTGCACCAAGACACTCAGCCTGCAAAGGCAGGGTGTGTGTGTCAGGGTACAGGGCCTCTAAGGGTGGCACAAGAAGTGCTGCAGCCCTTAGGGGCCTTCTCTGGTCACAGTGCCCTGGGTACCTAGGGTACCATTTACCAGGGGCCTACCTGTGGCCAGAGATGCCAATTGGGTTTAGGCTTTAGTACAGTTTTTAGGGAAGGAACACAGGCCCTGGGTACCTGATTGGCAGGGACCCAGGGCACACCAAGGAAAAGTGCATCAGTTATCAGGCAAAAAGTGGGGGGGGTTACTGCAACAGAAACCCACTTTCCTACACATGCACTGTAAGAACGTCAGATGTGTTGGTCTTTCCCAGTATTTGCACAAACTAAACGGCATTTATATAGTGCTTACTACCCCTGAGGAGGCGTTGTAATAATTTAAATATCACTATTTTTTCTTTTAAAGCACTATGGGTAGAGGAAGCTTTACGCTGACAAAAGGCAACATTGTTTTATGTGTAGTCTACAAAAGTGTGAATCTTCTGCCTAAATCAGGAGGGTTTGCGAGTATATTCGAAATGTGCTCAAATGTACTCATGATACACCTGCTAAACATATATGTGAGGGCTTAAGATCTGATGTCACTTCTTGTGATGCCACTTCCTGTGATGTCACGCGCCGCGATGTCACGCGCTGTGATGTCACTTGCATACTGATTAACTAGGTTAGTCCCCCCACTTCTTTTTTAGGTCTCGCCTACGCAGCGCGCATGCGTTGCTTAGGAGGAGACCTCTTGGAATCGATTCGCTTTTTAGGCCAAAAACGTGCACGCATTGCATTGCTTTCAATGGCAACGTGTGCACGTTTGGCGATTCCCTTGCGGGAGCGAGCTTTGGTGACATCTGTTTGTAATTAACTTGCAAACAGATGGTGCCCCTGCTCGCTCTCGCAAGGGAAACGCTTTGTGGGTCTGTTTTTTTTTTTTTGCTAGTCAGCGCCTCGGGTGGAGTTCTCAAAAACAACTTGTTTGCTCCAGCGAGGCTTTAATCAGGGCTTTGGGAAAAAAAGCAAACGCCAACAACATTATCTCGTGCATCGCTGATCCGAACTCGTGGTTTAGTAAACCCAGATTACGTCTCAACTTCCGGCTGTTGCTTTTAGGGCTCGCATCTCTCCCGGAGCAGTTTCCGCCTGCAACGCATCATTTCGAGAGCCTCTCACGAGCCGTCGTTGTCTAACACGTACTTTCAAAGTGTTGCGATGGAGATGTTGCAGTGATATCTATTAATAGCCCTTGCCGTTATTGTGTTGCTGTTTTTTGATACAAGCGAGGCCCCGCGGTAACAAAGCAGTTTTTGTTTGATATGGAGTGGCTTTGGCTTTATTACTTACAGGCAGGGCCAGGGTAATTATGCGATTGTGCGTCCGCTGCGTTTTTTCGCACAATTATGGATATGCTGCGTTTGCCACATAATCCATTGTCTGCTTCATAATCTGCAGGTTTTAACAAAAAAACATGTTTCTAGCTCAAACGGTTCAAAAGTTGCTAAAAATGCTGCGACACGTGTTGCTGCGCAGTGGAAGGCAAATGTTTACTGGTCTCCCTTATTTGCACAATTTAAAGGGGGGGTCCCTGGCTTTATTACTTACAGGCAGGGCCAGGGTAATTATGCGATTTTGCGTCCGCTGCGTTTTTTCGCACAATTATGGATATGCTGCGTTTGCCACATAATCCATCGTCTGCTTCATAATCTGCAGCTTTTAACAAAAAAATATGTTTCTAGCTCAAACGGTTCGAAAGTTGCTAAAAATGCTGCGACACGTGTTGCTGCGCAGTGGAAGGCAAATGTTTACTGGTCTCCCTTATTTGCACAATTTAAAGGGGGGGTCCCGTCTCAGCCGATCAGGAGTGAGGACCGGGGCTCCCTTTGAAGTCAGAATGGCGCAACCAATCATTAAAATAGATTGAATTACTTCAAAGGGGATCTGGCGTTTTTTTCCCTCTTTCTGGAGACGGTGCGACCCCCCGCCGGGGGGCTGCTTGATATGCGAAAGAGCTGGCTTGGGGGCTGCGAGATCGGGCGGCAGTGGGAGTCCTTTGCGCTCGCGCTACCTCGCAGCTCGCTCCTTGAAAATAAACCCACAGATATATATGAGCGCCCACTTTTTACTATAGTTGATGCCAACTCAGAAGCGTCTCATCTCACCGCTTTCCAATCTAAATAGTAAAAATCCCGTGTGCCAAATATTTTTTGGGGGTGGGGCGCGCTTGGGCTCTTGACTTGTTATCAGTTGTCATTACTATTATGTTTTTTCCAGCGAGCGCCTCGACTGCTGAAATATCACTGCTCTGTGCGCCCAGCAGTGGCGGCGAGGGTGTGGGAATACAATGGAGAGATGGTGGTGGGGAAAGGGTTATGATCAGGTATTTCCATATATGTGTAAAATGCCGCCATGTCTTCCCACCTGAGGGATGGCAACCCAACTGATTACATGAATGCAGGAATTAATATGGATGATCGAATTGATTCTTGCATGAATAGATGCATTACTGGGCAAAGATGAATGGATAAATAAAAGCATGAATGGATGAATACATTAATGACTGTTTTGGGAGAATGAATGATCAAAGGTATATATGAAGATAGGTATACATTTATTTAAGAATTGATTTGTGAGTAAGGAAATAGATGAATGGATGAACGCATGACCGATTGATTACATTTGTATTGCACTTGAATGAGCATTGTCTGTACCTAATCTTGAAGAAACATTTAAAACAAGCATTGGCATAGCCAATAGATCTCGCCTTTGGGACCTTATAAGTGTTTAGCCATGCAATGGTTGATATTGTTGCACCAAGGATATTGTGCTGCATAACTAAATACTTATAAGGTCCCAAAAGCGAGACCTATTGGCTATGCCAATGCTTGTTTAGAACTTGTGCCCTGTATGTACTCATAGAAGTACAGACAGAGATAACTTGGAGAACAGGGGCTGTCGCCTGGAACCACATCCCCGTCCCAAAATGGTGCAGGACGCTTGTGCTCCCAATAATGGGCCTGCCTTGTTTTGGGATAACTGAATACGTCCATTGGTGCCATTGAAACAGACAAAGACTACAACTCCTAGAATGCTCCGTGTTGTCCAATGAAAATGGTATCCGGTGTGACATGGACTAGCATCTACTGTAGAACAGCGCCGTGAAGGCTCATAGGAGCGCTGTAGGGTAGCGCCTAGTAACCTGAAGGTGCGCCTAGCGGGGAGTAGCGGTTGCAGAGTTTGGGGGAGCGGCACAGATATGGTATCTAATGCAGATTTAGGGGGTGGTGCGAGTTTGGTTTCTCTCTATTTATTTATAAAGTTTTATATAGCGCTAGCTAGACCCGTGGGTATCAGATGCTTTACATACACAAAGGAGAAGAAAAGGAATTACAAAACATCGCTGTACATGAGGATGCATAGAAACAAAAGCAAAGCCATAGAACTTATGTATCCAGAGAAGGGGACAAGGACTCAGGTGGCTGACACAGTCAGAGAACCACCATCCTAGAAGGACAAAGTGAGCGGGGAGTCTATTCGGTTATTGGTGCCTGGGACGGTTGCCTTGGTTAGTAAAGTATTGGTTGAGAAGAAAGATTATTTTGATTACGTCCCCGCAGTGCATAGCAAAAAGTAATGCAGTCTTTCACATCTGGACCAGAGGTGGGTCCGTATTTGTGTCTGAAGCTCAGCAGAGGGACCCAGTCCCAGAGGGACTAGTCTGCAGTGCGAGGGAACGGTCCAGCGAGGCCACGTTCCGGAGGGGTAGGAGAGACCAATCTCTACAATGCAGAAAGAGGCCAGCTAGACTCGGCGAGGACAGGCCTGGTTGTGCTGTCGAGAAATTGGCAGGCTTTGCAGTGGAAAGAGATGCCCACGGAGTTCAGGCTGTGCAGGGAGAGGCCAGGCTCTACCGAGGGAAGAGGGGCCCCAGCCAGACTAGGTTCTTCTGAGAGAAGTTGAGGCGCATATCTACAAGGGAGCGAGAGGCCAGGCTCTGCAGCGAGGAAAGAATCCCTGAGGCAGAGGGGCCAGGATCTGCAGGGGGAGAAGGGGAATTGAGGCTCTGCAGAGGGAAGAGAGAGGCCAGGCTCTGCAGGGGGAGAAGGTGAGGCTCTGCAGAGGGAAAAGAGAGGCCAAGCTCTTCAGGGGAAAAGGGGGGTGAGGCTCTGCAGACGGAAAAGAGAGGCTAGGCTCTGCAGGTGGGGGGGGGGGGGGGTGTGAGGCTCTGCAGTGCAGAGAGAAAAGAGAGGCCAGTCTATGCAGGGGCGGGAGGGGGTAAATTCGCTGCCTCTCCCTTCGACCTCGGTCGCCGGCATAGAGGGGGTTAAACCCTCACCATTATCCGGGAGTGGGCGGGGCTTTAACTGGATTGCAGCAGAGCCCGAGACCAGAGTCCACCCCGCCCCCAATTTATCTCTCACATCAGAGCCCCCAGGATCCCCTCCCCCGCTCCCGAAATACCATATCATCTCAGACCCCCAACAACCCCCCCCCCTCGCCATCCACATCCTCGCGTTCCAGACCTCTCGTCTCAGGCTGCTGCTCGCCCTCACCTTACTGTCCGCTACATCCCCTTACTGTCCGCTACATCCCCTCACCCCGACCATCACAGAACTCCGCCTTTTCTTCATGGACCCCTCAAAACACCAGACCCCATCGCCCTGTAGCCCTACGAAACTACCCAGACCCTCGTCTCCTCGGACCCCCTCTAACTACCCAGACTCATTCATAACCCTTTCCCTCAGTCCTTGGTCACACCCGTCAGACCTCGAGCTCACTTCAATCCCCTTCAGACTCCTGCAGTATCTTAAAATTCCCCTCCGCGCATGACACCGGCCCCCCCCCGCCATGCTCCGAGACCCGCTAAAACAAATTAGGCTCCGTTACAGCCTACCTTCTTACATCCATCTCCTATCCTCCTCAGCTCTTGGCGCGCTTCTGACGCTACACAAATGGTTAACATAGATATCTTCTCAGAACCCATCAGATCGTGTCCGATCCCCTCAGCCCCTCCATATCCCCCCTGCCCGCTCTCTTACAGACTCCTCAGGTTAAGTCTATCTACAAACCCTCTCGGGCTCCTTCAAACCAACTCCAGTCTCACACAGACGGCACGCACCACAGATCGCTCAAGTCCTCTGAATCCACAGACCAGTCACACAAACCTTCCCACCTAAGACGCTTCGGACAGTCTTAACATAGACGCCAGACCGCTCTCATCCACTCCATACAACCCCGGCCCTAGACCCTCTCACTCTTCAGCCCCCTCCAGACTCTTTCATACCGCCACAGCTCTCTCTCTCCGGCCCCACAGAGTCCTAGGACCTTTCAACTACAAATCCACCTTCGACCCCTCAGAAGTACTTAAACCCGTGCCCTCTTGCACTCTTAATCTGCACCCCCACAGACACCCCAAGCTCTCCTCCCCCACCCTTTCATCCACACTGCCGGTCGCCCCAGGGCTGGGAGCAGGTCATGGACCTGTCGACGGAGGTGGACCACTTCAACTCCTCGCCGGGAGCCAACCTCAGCACGGCCCGTGAGTATGGGCTCTGTGATACCACCACCTGTTGCTCCCCCTCTCCACCGGGCACTCGCTCTGTACAGGAAATAATTAGGCCTCCCAGTTCTATAGTATTTATACTTTAACTCTAGATGTCTGTAATTTTCGATATTTATTTTTTGTCCATATTATTCATATGTATTTTATATTTCACAAACGGCTACATCATACCTAGTGTATTTCCACACCTTCCAACTCGCACTGTGCCACCCTGTGTCACATCATATATCGGACCCTTGACACAGTCACCCCATGGGGAGCCCCTATCATATGGTGAACACAGAGTTATCTGGAAACTTCTGCAGAGAGCAGGTTTCCAGCTAATTCTTTGGAGGCTCTGCTCAGCTGATGTTCATCCCAGAATGTGAAACGTTGCTAGGACATTGGTCGCTGCCTCCAAGCTTTGTTTTTTATGGTGTGGTAAGAGGGAGGCAGTGGGGGGCGTGGCTGGGGCGCGCATGGAGTGAGACGTGCATCATCGAGTCTCCGCTCCAGCGCCTCTCGCCCGTATCATCAGCTTGGCCTCCGGGCTCCGCTCTCACCTGGGGCGTGCTCCGATCCCGGCCAGGACCTCCCGGGCAGTGTTTGGAGGCTTGGCGGTACTTTGGGGGCTCGGTGTTCCTGGGTCTCTCTGGCCGGCCGTGGCCTAGCCTTCAGCGACCGCCATCTTGTCTCCTGGCCGCAGCGGTGCTTTGGACGGCGCTGGGAGCGCTGCGCCAGCTGGGAGCGCTACCGTTGGCGGGGGCACACGGGGGCCGGATACCTGCTGCAGCCTGGTGGCTGGACGCCGCTGCCGGGACCCCTGCAGCCTTCTCTCTTTGGCTGGACCGGGACTGCTGCCCGCCGGCCGCCATTTTGGGCCCCGGCTGCAGACGCGCGCCCATTGGTGCCTACGGCGCCTCCCTGTGAGGGGGTGCAGGCGGTCGCTTCTGGCCAGTGGATCGCTCTGCCTCTCTGGCCCCGTGACATCGCTGATCCTGGTGTGGGGCCCCTGGAGCATACAGGGCCTGGCGACGGCTTCTTCCTGCCTGGCAGACGCTGGACGGCGTGTCGCCCGGAGAGGGCCACCGAGCTGCGGTTGGAGTGGTGCAGGTACCGGGTCGGGGGGTCTTTTTCGCCCAAATGTGGGCCCCCTGACGCCCAGCTCGCTGCTGCGACCCTGCCTGCCTTGGGGGGCATCTCGGCGCTGGCCTTGCCCTGGTCCCTGGACCTGGTCCCCTATTTGGATTGTGGTGCCTGTGAGAAGGGGCGGAGGGGCGCTCGCATCCCTGGGGGCCTCTTCATTGGCGCTTGTCCTGGGCTCCTTGGATTCTGCTTCACGGCCGCCACGACTTGGGCTGCCCTTGGACTCCGCTGGGTGTTTGGTGTACGCTGCTTGCCCCTACCCTTTGCCTTGAGTGTCCCCCCCCCCCCCACGCTCCTGCTAAGATAGCCCTTTGCTTGGGGCGCTCTTGCTTCTGTAGGGGCCACGGAATTGAGCTGCCCTGCCTCCACGCTGCCGGCCGCGCTTGCTGCCTATGGGGAGGCCCCCTGGATCCTGCCTGTGGCTGATTAGACTGGCCCACATCTCGGCTGTCCCGTCGATTCTCACCCTTGGCCCTGACTTCGGCAGCTACTGTTCTTTTGGGGTCCCGCCGCCATGCCACCTAAACACAGGGCTCATAAGGATGCAGAAGCAGCCGCCTCCCGCGATAACCCGGTGACCTCCATGTGAGCCAAGGTGCCCCCCTCTACGCAAGAGGGCCCCCCTGTCTCTTCAGGGCTCTCGGACACGCCAGCTCAAGCCATCCCTATCACTCAGGCCTACATGACGTCCTTTCTGCAGGAAATCAAGTCGGAGATCAGCTCCCTGCGGCAGGACTTCAAAACTGGGTTGCAGGATGTCCGCAGGGATGTTGTGGAAATTGGTGATAGGGTCGACGGTCTCGAGAGGACGATGGACGCCAGGACGGAGGACATCGAGGGCCTCTGGAGGAAGATGTCAGAACTGGAGGACCAGAATATCTCCTTACAATTGAAGCAGGAGGATCTGGAGAACCGCGGACGGCGGAACAACCTCCGTATTAGGGGTGTGCCATTGGGCACAGAGGGGTCTGATGCCTTGGCGTACACCGCAGACCTCCTACATGCAATCCGCGAGGGGGAAGGTACCACGCCTCCTATGCTGGACAGTGCCCATCGCGTCCCGGGTCCCCGCAACCGCCCTAATTTTGTGCCGGACATTATCACCAGAGTCCATTTCTTTGCGGACAAAGAAGCCATCCTGCGTAAAGTGCAGGGGATCCGGTCAGTCTCCTACAATGGACTGTCCATTCAAATCTTCCAGGACCTTGCACCGTCCACGCTTCGTCGGAGGAAAGCTTTTAAACCTGTCACTGATAAATTGCGGGCCATGGACATCAAATACCAGTGGGGCCACCCCTTTGCCCTGATGTTCTCCTGGGAGGGTCGACGACGGGTTATCCGGTCCCTGCAAGAGGCGCTGCGCCTTCTTCGGTTGCCTGTGGACTCACTCTGATGATCCCCCCTCCTCTGGTGTTCGCCCCGCGGATTCGCTCCGGCCGGAGTGGTCCACTGTTCCCCCGCCTCGCTCTGGACGCTCCTCGAGGGACATCGACTCCACGCAGGCCAAACGGGACGCCGTCAATCATGTCCGCTCCCTGAGCGCCTCCCCATCCCTGGGGCCTTGACTGCTCTTCCCCTTGCGGCATGGCGCTTGTTAATGCTCCCGATGAGGCCTCGCTCCTGGGGGCCCTTTGTCTGAGCCTGGAGGCTGAAATGTGTTGCATGCTTACCGTCGCTGGGCGGAGGACTGGTAGCGGAGGCCTCCCGTCCTTAGTGTGCCCACCACTTCCCCCTACTTCTTCTTGCCGAGTCTTGAGGGAGAGTGACTTCTCCGGAATGTCCTACCTTCGGGGATCTGGGCTATTCCGCACCGACTCTGCACTACTTTGGGCCAGTTTATTTTCTTCTTTCCTTTTTCTATTTCTGGCTTTCTCCTTTCTTGCCCTGCTTTGGGCCCTTTTCGGCAACGTCCTTGCTTGATCCTGCGGGGTGGCTTGGCTCTGGGGGGACTTTGGGGTGTTGGGGCACCCTGCTTGGGGCTGGTGGGACCTGTCCCTCTGTGCTTGGCATGCTTCCCCTGTTGGCGCTCTTGGTGGAGTGTTTCTCTCTCTCCTATGTGGGGCCTCAGCTGACCTTCCCCTCGTTGGGGTTCCTAGTCCGTCCTGTGGTGTTTGCTGAGCGCTGTCTCCTTTCTCCTTCTCCCCTCTTCTCTTCCCCTCATAGCCGCTACCTGCTGCTCCATCAAATGCTGCGCGCGCTTGGTCTCTCTTTCTTCCAGTTATGGCTACCACACCTGGTTTGAAACTCGTATCCCTCAATGTGAAGGGACTCAACTCCCCCAACAAGCGGCGACAGATTTGGAGATACCTTCTCCAATTGAATCCTGATATTGTCTTCCTTCAGGAGACCCACCTGCTTAAGGAGGATATCGCCCGCATGGCCCATCCTCGCTTTCCGCTCCAATTTTGGGCTTATACCTCTTCCAAGGTAGCTGGAGTAGCAATACTTTGTCGAACAGGCATTCAGCAGGGGGCCTCCAAGGCGGTTCGCACTCCGGATGGCAGGTTCCTCCGGGTGGTGGTTCGGTTTGGCCACAGGTCCTTAACTCTGTGTAACATTTATGCCCCCAACCAGGCGCAAGACTCATTCCTCCGGGAGACCTTGCGGGAACACGTGTCGAACTCGGATCCCCTCCTTATCCTCGGGGGTGACTTCAATCTGGTGTGGAATGCCACTGATGATCGTAGTGACGGTTCCTTCCACGGAACCGGGGCTATGTCCTCTGCCCTCAAGAATCAATTGACCGAGCTTGGCCTAATAGATGCCTGGCGCTACCACTCGCTTGATTCGCGCGACTACTCGTATTACTCTCCTGTACATCGCTCATATTCGTGCATCGATTATCTCTTTGTCTCGCATTCCCTCATCGGGGAAACGCTCTCGGCCTCCATGTCAGACATTTCAATTTCAGATCACGCGCACCTTGAGCTCCTCTTTAGGGATCTGCTTTCCCACTCTAACTGCCCACCGCGGTGGCGGATTCCGGCCCACATACTTCGTGACCCGGTTGATATTGAGGAACTTCGGGCTGCTATTGTCGCTTACTTCGAGACGAATGACTTGCCAGAAACACCTTTTCCTGTGGTCTGGAACGCATTTAAGGCCACTATACGAGGCCATATTACTTCTATAGCATGTGCCCGGGCCAGAGAGTCGCGCCTGCTTGAAGTTAAACTCTCCAGTGACATTAAGGCGCTGGAGCGCCTCGATCAGACTCAGCCACGGGCTGCTCACAAGCGGCGACTGGCCGTGCTGCGCGGCCAGCTCCGAGTACATCGTACCAACAAGGCTGAACGGGCCTTATTGGCTCTCAAGCAGCGATATTATGAGGGAGGAGATAAGGTAGGTACGGTTTTAGCCCGGCGATTGCGGACACGTGCAGCCAAAGCACATATAGCTAATATTAAGTGCCCTGATGGCACCCGGGCCATTACTGGAAAAGCTAAGCTCGACGCGTTTCATGCATACTATTCGTCTTTGTACGCTCAGGAGACGCCCCCTCCGGAACAGGTCCGGGCTGTCCTTGATAGTTGCCCTTGGGCTCCGATCACCCCTTATCATGCACAACTACTGGAAGCCCCTCTTTCACAGAGCGAACTTGCGGGCGCTCTGAAGGACCTCCCTCTTGGGAAATCGCCGGGCCCGGATGGTCTGCCGCTTTCCTTCTATCGGGTCTTCTTCCCACAGCTTCAGCCCTATCTTCTCCGTCTCTTCAATTCTTTCACGGACACGACGGGCCCCTCTGCTTCTGTGGGATTAGCCGAAATAGCGCTACTTCCAAAGCCAGGCAAGGACCCCGCATTATGTTCCTCCTTTCGCCCCATTGCCCTACTCAATACGGATCTTAAACTCTACACCAAAATCTTAGCTAAACGGCTGGATCCGCACCTCCCGGGCCTGATCGACCCCGACCAGGTCGGTTTTATTCGGCAGCGACAGGGGTCTGACAATGTGCGTCGAATCGCCCATCTTGTTGGGAAAGCCCAACACTGGAATATCCCTGCCTGCCTGCTGTCTCTCGACGCGGAGAAAGCGTTCGACCGTGTGGACTGGACCTTTCTCCGCGCGGTGCTCTATAAAATCGGGCTTGGCCCCTTGATGGTGTCCCGCATCATGGCTCCCTATCTCTCCCCTACGACCCAAGTCCGGGTCAATGGCCAACTCACACACCCCATTTCTATATATAGAGGTACGAGGCAGGGCTGCCCCCTCTCTCCTCTTTTGTTTGCCCTTGTGGTCGAGCCGCTTGCCATCTTGATTCGCCAGGCGCCAGACATACATGGCATCCCTCTCGGAGGCCAACAGCACAAGGTAGCTTTGTTTGCGGACGACCTCCTTCTCACACTGTCGCATCCACACACGTCTCTTCCCGCCCTTTACCATCTTTTGTGTCAATTCGAGCGGGCGTCTGGCCTTAAGATTAATCATGACAAATCCTGGGCCCTGAACCTTACCATCCCGGCAACGGAGCTCTCTTGGGTTTAACTTGACTCCTACCCTTGCTACCTGGTCGCAAGCCAACTGGCAGGAGTGTCGTCGGTCTGTGCTGGAGGACTTGCGGGTCTGGAGACCTCTCACTCTCTCCTGGCTGGGCCGTATTCATGCCCTCAAAATGTCCATTTTGCCCAAAGTCTTATACGACTTCCAATCACTTCCCACTCCTATCCCGCGTCACCAGATTCTAAGCCTACAGCGTGAATTCACCAGATTTATCTGGGGAGGTCGTCGCCCGCGCTTTTCTAACAAAATTCTCATGTCACCCCGGGATAGAGGGGGCTTGGCTTGTCCGAACCTGTTGGACTATTATTGGGCGGCGCACCTTCGCTTTATCTCTGAATGGATGGCATGGGAGAGTGAAAAGGTGTGGTTTCACATGGATAGGGCGGTGACCGGGCGCTCCATATGGGATTTGCCCTGGCACTCCCGGGTCTCCCGCTCCCGCAGTGCTTATATAGCCGTTCCTACCAAAACTGTCCTTGACATCTGGGACCGGATTGCTGTACCCAAGGGTCTCACCACCTTCCCCTCCCCTCACAACCCCATCGCAGGCAACTCTCTCTTTCCTCCTGCTCTGAACCCTACCGTTTTCATTGACTGGTTGGATGGCGGGTGCCGTACGATACAGGACCTCTTTGTCGGTACCACCGTCAAGACTTTTGAACAATGCAAGCAGGAATTTCAACTTCCTGAAGGGGCTCGGCTTCAGTACTTGCAACTTCGGCATTGGGTTCACGATGCATCTTTGGTGTCGGCGGCCACACGTGCTCTCACTCCCTTCGAGCGGCTGGTCCGTTCGTTCGATAATTCCAGGGGTCTTATTGCACGCACTTATCGTATTCTCCAACACCCCCCGCAGCTAACTCCGCATCTCTATCAAACTCGATGGCAGTCGGACCTGGCCATGGACATTGCGCCCGCGCAGTGGGAGCGCCTTTGGCAGGACATTCCAAGGGTCTATCGCTGTATCTCGCAGCGAGAAACCGCTTACAAACTAATGTCTCGGTGGTATTACACCCCTCGACGATTATATAAAATGTACCCTACGACTTCCCCTCTTTGCTGGCGATGCTTGACGTCACCCGGAGACTTTCTTCACATCTGGTGGTCCTGTCCACTCCTGGCCACTTACTGGAAGGAGATCCTCAGCCACATCAAACTGGTTCTTGGCTTCCCCCTGCCTGAAGCTCCAGCTACGCTCATTTTGGGTATCAAGCCTACTAATTTGCGCGCACTGACGCGTGGCGATTGGCAGGTCTGTCTCCACATGCTGGGTGCGGCGAAACAACTCATAGCCCTGTACTGGAAGAAAGCAGAGACCCCCCCAATCACGGCTTGGTTCACCCGTCTATGGCATACCATGGCCATGGAGCTCCTCACAGCGCGCTTGCAGGATCGAGACACTCGCTTTACCAGGCTTTGGCAACCATTAATCGATTACTTTTGTAGAATGGAGCATGCTCGCTTTATGCCCCCGAAACTTCGGGCGTTACGCCTCTTTGAAGATGCGCTGCTTCCCTTGCCTTCACTGTGCCCTCCTGAGCCCCGCGCCATCCAGCTGCCCCTTTTCCACCAGGTTGTCGTTCTTTGCAAGGATCACTTCCAACACCTCTCTTCCTTTTGTCCCCTTTCTTCTATTCTTCCTTCTTTCCTGCCCCCCTCCTCTTTCTTTCTTTCTCGCCGTTCCTTCTTCCTTTCTTTCTCTAGCTGGTCTTTTCTGTTTGTCTTTCTTTCTCTTCTTCTATTATTTTGTTTGTTTCTTGCACAATGTGTGCGTTTGTTCTCTGGTTCTGGTTCAATGCTCTTGGAGCTGTTGTAAAACAAACGCCTGCCACTTTTGATCACTACATCACGCGGCCGGCCCTAAGCGGGTTGTAGGCGACTTGCTGTGTAACTAAATATGTATGTCTGCTATCTTTATCGATATGCCATTGCCTCCTCCTTTTTTTTGTTGCTTATCTTACTTTGCGGCCGGCCCGCCACGGGGTTGTAGGCGACATGCTGTGTAGCTGCAGCTTATTTTTCTCTGTCTTAATAAAACAGATTTATGACAAAAAGAGGGAGGCAGTGACCCAAAGTGCCTCAGGTTGTGCTCAGCACAAAACCCAACCCCCTCCAAAACCCCACCCCCTTATACAGTAAAAAAAAGGCAGTTCTGTAAATGTGAACTCCTACTTTAATGTTTAACAAGCATTAGCGTTATAAGCACCTAAATATATTATCAAAATACACTCAAGGAAACATTAGCATTGTAGTATAAGCAAGCGCACATATAAAGCACACTTTGTCACCACAATAGTCCATGGCACTGAAGGAAACTACTTTGCATGTGGATGTGCTTACTGTCGGATATAATCAGATTTAATCCTAGTTTGTGGGCACAAGTCAAGTGTTTCGTGTGATAATAAGTGGACACGATCTACCAGAACCTGGAAAGGTAGCTTTAGGGTCCCGTTGTATAAAAAAAGTGAACGGGACCTGCCTTTGAGTTACCGTATGATTAGTCTGTTGGACATTCCCAGTAAAATGTACGCGAAACACCCGCTAGGTTTATTAGAGGACTGGGTAAGCAGTGCCAGAGTTTTACCAAATGTTCAAATGGGTTTCCGTAAAGGGTATTCAACAACGGATGGCTGTCTACTCTTAAATCTTCTAGCTGAAGAATACACCTCTAATAGAAAACAGCCCCTCTATGTGTCATACATTGGATACCCCTTTAGGTCCTCCCCCCAAGATGCAGCATTTTAGCTGTACTCTTAATGAAAGCCCCTCATCTAATATAAGGGTGTCTGTTTCTGCAGAACTATGCCTCGGCACACATTCTTTGTGTAACCATCTTGGAAGCAAGGATCTGTTGACTGACTCGCTTCCTTGCTTAGAAAGAGTCCTGTCCTCGATATTGGCTCTAATGGAGAAATCTGTGAATAACTCTGACCACATCCTGTATTCTCTCTGGTCTTTAACTACATTTTTAATTTTGGATCAAAGAACTTTAGTAAAAAAGGCTACATCCCCTGTGGTTAACTCTGGTACCTCCAAGAGTGAATGCTCGTCTGAACGCTAGCACCGCACCCCCACCTTGGGAAAGCCTTGTGGGGAGGATGGGGCTCCTGACCATGGTTGTAAGGATTCAAGTACTCAGGCCGCCCCGCCTCAATGTAGGGAAAAAAGCAAAGAGAATGGGGACTTATTTGAGAAGGACCAGTCACTCTCCCTAAAGAAGTTCTTTAAATCAGGGGATGGCTCGTCATAGCCTTCAAATAAAAGAAAAAAAAATGTCTTCCCCCATTTTTCAAAGTAGGGACCCTCAGTGGGGGAAAAGAATAATAATATCAAGAACGTACATAGGAAAAAACTCAGTAGAATGAATAACAAGCATTTACAATGCAATAGGTCTCGCATTGACGCGAGTTTGAGCTATTGGCATTGTAAATTACAATGCCTTTTATTTTTGTTTTCTTTTTAAAAACATAAATGCCAATAGCTTAAACTCACGTAACTGCGAGACCTATTGCATTGCAAATGCTTCTGTGTCTCTTCATGCCAATGTAGGTGTTGTACGTACGGCTGCATGCGTCTATGCGTGGAGCGGATATTTGTTATGTGCTGTTTGCGTGTCTGTGTGTACCTTGGTATGTTTGTGTCGTTGTGCGGGTTTGTGTTTCGGTGAGTGCGTCTGTCTAAAAGTGGCCGTGCCTCTATATGCGTTTAGCGTACTTGTGTCTGTTTTATAACATATGACGAGCGTGTGTGTGCTTTTATGTGGATGGAAGTGTCCAAGTTTCTCTCTGCTTGTTTGTGCTCGTGTATGTGTTCCGTTTTCGCACCTGTGTACGTCTGTGTGTTAGACAGTGTTCGGTTCCATGGGAAGGCACCACTGTATTTATTGTATTACGATCAGTGCAGTTTTGCCGTTTGTGCTCGGGTCGGTTGTGTTTTCTGTTGACCCATAAAATGTCCTCCTGGCGCCCAGCGCGGCCTCCTTTCAGGGTGCATTGACGGCGGCCTGGTGAATCATCGCAGTCCACCTCTCCCCGGCTCAGCCACGGACGTGTCCTCTGACAGGAAAGCTGAACTCATTGCCGACCTGACCCTCGGCAGTCAGGGCCCGTGAGCTTCGGCTGGGGGACTCCTGCCTGCAGCTTTAGCGTCCCTATCTACGCAGGAAGCACCCCCCAAGCGAGGGATGAAACCTTGCTTTTATACTGCGAAGTTTGCACCCTCAGTCTTGGTGCCGGTGTGTAGTGAGCCCGGGGAGGGAGGGGCGGGGGCACGCACAGGTGCCCCAGAACGGCTTCTACCAGCCCCAAATTGGGGAGGAAATCACCCCGAAGCGGCAAGGCGGTAAAAGGGTTAAGGAGCTTGGCTAATCCTTCAGGACAAGACTGTCAGTGAATCCTTGAGACCCTCGGAACACGCTGCCTCCTCTGAGTTCTCTCCCCCCATCCAACCCCCAGCCATATACTCCGATACACAGGGCAGTCTCTGAAGTATTAGTCCCTGCTGTCAAGTGTGACATGCAGAAGCCAGCCGAGCACTCCCCCCCCCACCCCCCACTACCACCACTGCCACAACAGAGTCCTATCGGACACACATTTGCATTTATCAATGCAGACCGGTTGTTGGTCACTGGGGTGTGAAGGGGTTACGGGTTCAAACGCGCTAATAGGCCGGCGCGTGCCAGAGGCGCAGCAAAGGCTCCATAAACGCCGAGCGAGGAAAATTCCTTGTAATCTAAAGTTTTGTTGGGGGAAAAAAAAGATATAATTGGAGTGCAGCGGATCCCTCGTATCCCAAGGGCCTCGGTATCACTGCAGTGGAGGAAAGGTGTTCTGCTCCCAAGCCCGAATTCCGCATTACAGCGGGGACATGTTCACTGTTCGCTTCATCGACCCCCCCTCCCCAGGAGATTACAGTGAGGATATGTGCCCTGCTCTCTAACCCGTTTCCCCGCATTACATGTGTTCACTGTTCCCGGCCTTGGAGCCCATGTTCTGACTCGCGTGCAGCGTCCTTGAAGGGGGGGAGGGGTCTGTGACCAGCAGATGGTCCGGCTGGAAGTGACATGTAATCCCTCAGGCTGCACTGCAGACCGGGTGAGCCGGCCCCTCCGCGGTGACAGCTCACCGGATCTTCTCCCGGGAACTGAGAGGTGCCGCGGTGTAATCATTCATGGGGCGGGGTCCGCCGCTGTGATTTAATGTCTTATTCTTATCACAGATACACCCCCGCCCCCTTTCCTCCGCCTCACCGCATGCTTGCTAGAGCGAAGTTTGGGATTTGCATACATTGAAAAAGCAGCAGCCGGAGCTAATAACAGGCTGCCAGCAGATTTGTGGCAGATTAAATCACATTTAAAGAGCAGAAAGTGAATTCTGACGTCTCGAATGCAATTTATAAAGGACGTTTGTAATATTGTCGATGGATATTAGGAGGTGTAGTTGACACCTCTTAAGACCTAATGGCGTACTGTATTCTCTCGCCGCTCTGCGCCCGTAGCCGGGTGGAGCCTCGCTGGGGAATATTCCAAAATAAAGCTTTTGTGGGTGGTGGAGGGTGAGACGAGAGATGAGAGGACGGGTGGGGGAGCTGTTAGGGAGGAGGGTGCAGCGAGCGGGGGAAAGAAAACAAGCGCTCGCCAGGCAGCCGCTGTTTATTTTTGCATCGCGCTTTCACTTTAAAGTGAAAGCGAGATGCAAAAATAAACACGCGGCGCCATGTCTCCTTTTTTGTCCGGCCCATCCGGACTGGATCGCACGGCTTGTTTACATAACATGCCTCCTTGCGATAAGAAACTGCTTCACGACAGCTGTGAAGCAGGCGATCCAGTCCGGATGGGCCGGACAAAAAAGCGAAAAGGAGGCACCCCAGAAAGCTTATTTCCAATGGCAGGCCACCGTTTACCATAAACGGTGACGCAAGCCAATGGAAATAAGGGGCGGGGCTTCAAGCCCTTTTCTAAAACTACTCATTTACAAAAATCTCGCCGAGCGAGCTACGCATGTGCGCAGCAACGCTAGGCGAGACCTAAAAAACGACCAAGGAAGCTTTGCTTTGACTTAAATGCTGTGTCAAACTCTGTCCCGACTCCAGATTAGTTTCTAATTACTGAAAAGGTGGAAGGCGGTTGAATGGAGTAAAGAGCAAGACTTCCTCTCTCTACTCCGTCCTTAGGGACTTCCTCGGACAATGTCAAAGCTGGAAGGAGATAATGTGTTGTATGCACCTGTTCCTGGTCCTGTATCGGTGACTCCCACCTCTATTCGGAACCCCCATGTCAAAATGTTTACTTGTATAGTGGGGGATCATGGTAATTATAACTCGAATGTGAGGGGTCAAGTTGGGGTTATTCTTGTCAATAATTTGTCGTTTGTACCACTGTCTTTAGATTTTTTTCTATCTTTGACCATGAGGTTTACTTGAATAGGTCTTTCCTGTTGAATTGTTTTTCAGATATCTCCGATCTCCAAATGGTGTAAAGTACTGACCTCGCATTGGTTCAAGTTTGTAATCATGGGAAGAATGGCGGGGCTAGAGTGAGCTTTTGCTCTAAGGTGATATCTAATTTAGTGATCTCGAATAGCGACAAGCTGCGCTGTCACAGCATTGATGTACTCCTACCACAGGAGGAGAGCGCTTTTAAAATCCCCGCACACAACTCCAATGGTCAGAGCAATTATCATTCTGGGCCTCTACCCTAGAAGCCCTCCAGGGTGTGAGGGAAAGTAAATTGCGGGTCTCTCTTGGAAAAGGAGGTAGGAGAGTCTCACTGCTCCAGAGAAAGAGGAAAACCAGGTCCAGACCTGTGACGAGGAAGACGGGAAATAGAGCTGGGTGGCGAGGATCCTTAATTCCAATTGCCCCACAAGGCTAAAGTTTAAAAACTGCTCCTATTAATGGTCTCAAATTAATTTCTTGGAATGCAGCCGGTTTACTCATTGACAAAAATAAATTTCTATTCTTAAAAGGATTGAAAGCTGATATAATGTGCATTCAGGAAACCTGGATTGTAAATAACTGGCTAGCAGAGGGTTATATTGTGTTAAGCTATCCAGCATTCTTTGTCAAGAGCGAGTCATGCGAAAGGAGGCATAGCCATGTTGCTTAGTACTAACTGTAGATGGAAGTATAAAGATATTAGCCATGTTTCAAATTTAATTCAGGCAGTAAAAATACGTTTTAATGAGAATCAGGAAAGCACTGACTCATTATCAGTCGTCCATGCTTACACCCCACCAGACTCTTCTCATACTTACCTGTTGAAGGACATGTTTGATTTTATAACTATTACCATGGTAAGAGAGGATTGTACACATTTGGTTCTGGTAGGCGACCTGAACGCTCAAGTCTCTAAGCACACCTTGAGGCTTTTTGCAAATGTCCCGAAAGAGGAAGCTCTAAAAGTTCCCCCTGCTATTTTTCCTAATAGCAGTCAAGTAGATAAAAAAAGAACTGCTTTTATTAGAAGGCTTGAGGAATACGGAACGATTAATCGTAAATGGGAGACTAGAAAATGACATCCCTGTGAAGGTTACTCATAAGTCCGTCTCTGGCGGTTCTATAATTGATTATGTAATTCTTTTGGGCGTCACTTTTAATAGGATATCGTGCATTGAAGTCTTTGATAATGCATATAGTGACCACGTGCTGATCTCCTGTGAGGTGGGCGTGAGCCTAACGGAGGTAGGCCCCTTGAATTTTAAAGATCAACTAGTAGGGTTTAAAAAATCAAATGGCAGACTGTTCTGGAATGCCAAAGCATTGGTAAAATTAAAAGAATCACTGACAGTTTTAGTAGGAGAACGGCAGCTTTCCTTCTCAGACCTGTTGATAACGCATGTAACCTGTGTAAAAACCTGGTCTCTGCCTGTAAAACGAATTACTTACCCACTTCCGGATCCGATAATGGCCCTAAACTGGTGAGGGCACAATTCCAGTACTTCTCTATAGAGTGCATCAAATTAATTGATCTCCTTAAGAGGAGAAGATATAGAAAAAAAACACACTCTAAGAAAAGAAAAGTAAGACTATAACTGGGTTCAGATAAAAGAGGCAGCATCCTGTAATGATGCTAAAAGATACTGGGAAATAATCTTCGACAGCTGTGGATCCAGGGTAAACTCTTTTCCTGTTCCTATAGATGAAGCAGCCTGGAGAGCCTATCTCAAGGAACTGTATTCTGAAAACATTGATTCAGTGTGGCTGCCTCCCCCTCGACAGTAACTCCCTCGTCGCCCCGGTTATGCTATGCTCCCTCGATGTGCGAGATCGCAGGATTTATTAAGCGTATGAGAGCCTCGGGGGCAATGGGTCCAGACAAAATTCCTATGTCAGTTATTAAAAAGGAGCCTTTTCTGTGGGCTTACTACTTTACCCTCCTTTTTAGGTCTCACCTAGGCAGCGCTTGTGCTGTCTCTTTGAGACATGCTGTATTCAGGGTATGGGAATTAAGCAACACCCATCTTTCTAATTGGCTCCTTTTACTGTCCTTTGTAAATGGCTGCTTTTCATTGGTTAATATGGTCACGAGTCCCTCCTTTTTTACTTTTGTAACCTCCCATGAGGACTGCCCCTCTTACATGTGGTGTTACTCGTCATGCTATTTATTAGTGTCTGAGCACTCTTTTTTTTTTTTTTTTTTAGTTTAACGCTCGCTCCCCCGCCTTGGCTACAGCTGCTTCGGAGGCTGCGATTTATTTGACGTTTTAGATTTACAAAAAGTGCTGGCCGCACGCTGCGACATCGCGCTTTAACTTTAATTATGTTTATTTTTACAATGTGCCACACCGCGCTTCACATTTAACATGGCGGCCTCGCACCTTTCTTTTGTGCTGCGTGGCTCGCCTAAATCAACTTTTAAAACATTCTTTTTTTCTGTCTACAGTGCGCTATGCAGCGCTTTAACTTTAACAGTGGCGCCCGTGCACCTATTCAGTAGGTCACCGTCCCTTTAATATGCATGCTGTCCTCCCGGCCCATTCCTCCACGTTGCCACTGCCTGCACCTTTAAATACATCTGACTTGCGTCCTGCTGCAAAGACCACCCACAGTACATACCGTAGCGGCTTTTCAGCATTTTCAACACCAAGAGCTCTAAATTTCACAAATGCGAGACCAAATACATTGGAAATGCTTGTTGCTTGTGGTTACCACTATGTGACGCCCCCTCCTGGTCTGGAAGCATTCTAATACCGCTTTATAACAAGCATTTGCAATGCAATAGGTCTCGCATTTGTAAGAGTTTGAGCTAATTCACATTAGAAATGACAATGCCTTTTATTTGTGTGTTTTGAAAACCTGCAAGCGGTGCGTAAACACGCAGTTTGTACTTATAGTGCTTGCTTCCGAAAAGTTTTTTTTTGGTCTGGCAATTATAGAGCTCCCAGAGAAACTTTCTAAAGCTGCATGATGTGCAGTCCTATTTTGAGAACACCCCAGAAACTGCCTCTGAAACTGTTTCTCTACAATCAGGACCCAATATCTAAAATCCTCCTTCCTGCTGAAGTGGAAGAAGTCAACTACACCATTTACATTAAAGCAAAAGGGCGGAGGATGGCGAGCAATGGCGGGGACAGAAGCAACACAAAGGAGGTTGGGGGGGGGATTAGGCAAAGCAACACAGGGGAAAGACAAAACAACATCGGGTGGGGGGAAGTGAAGCAACACCTGTTTTGTATTATTACTATGGCGAAATTCTGTGTTATTTTCTGTAAGTTGCGTTCTAGGAGATATGCACTGCGGGCTAGAAGGCAACTTACAGAAAATAGCATCAAGCAATTTCACTATAGTAATAAAGAGAGCCTGACAACGATTCAAAATAACCATTAAGTGATTCAGTACCATCGGGGCGAGCTCGCGGTATGACAGTGCGTCCGCAAAATGAAGTTGGGTGGGCAGGATCGGTCGGTCTATTGTCTCCTCAATAGTGGTTGTTACTTCTTCCCAAAAGCCCTGCAATTCAGGACATGCCCACATCATGTGAAGTAATTCCGCACCCACCTCTCCATATCTCGGGCATTTCGCATCATCTCTCTGAAAAAACTTGTTTATCTTCCCGGGATGAGCCCGCACAAGAAATTGTGCCTTCGATCCGCTGAGTGCGCTGTCCCTCATCACAATGGTTGCAACGGGACCACATGGCTTCTTTGGCCATGTCCTTATGCTCTGTAAAACTCACCTCTATTAAGTCAACAACAATTTAGGGACCTCTGGAAGGAAATCCATAAGACATAGTGTCCAGACCCTCGATAAAAGTCAATGACTCCTGTCAAAATTATAGCGCTCTTGTAGGGGTGGTGGGAGCACGCATGTACTGTTGTGGGAGGGATAGGGGGTGGGGAGAGAGGACACAGCCAATCAGTGAGCCCTTTGACACTGTAATCTTCCTGCAAGCTGCCGACTAGGGAGCTGGGGACTCATGTTAGAGCCTCAGCGTTGGCTCAATATTTTGTAAATATATGTCAATTTTTGTAAAACACTTATTGTCCCCCCTGCCCGTGCTATATAAATGCACAAATGTAATAGAGAAAAAAAGCAGCCATCGCACCTAATGTCAATGTACAAATGTCATTGAAAGAAAAAAAAACAACGATCTTGTAGGGGTGGTGGGGGCGCGCATGTACTATTGTGGGAGGGATGAGGGGGTGGGGAGACAGGGCACACAGAGATAAAGTATACGATCTTGGATGAGTGGTGAGGCGGGCAAGCAGTGTTGGGGGGGGGGACCGCACAGGGAGATTAGGCAAATACAGCTGCTGAACCTAAGTAAACAGAACACTTAACAGCAGAGGCAGGCCAACAAAGGAAAAGGAGTGCTCTTGTAGCTCTCTATGTAGCATCATGAGTTAGAACACATGTAATAGGGGAAGTCCTCATGGGAGGGTACAACAGAAGCCAGGGAGGTACTAAGGAGGGACTAGTAAGCCTATTAACAAATCAAAAGCAACCATTTAGAAAGGACAGTAATAGGAGCCAATTGAAAAGATGGGCGTAAAATGGGCAGAGCTTCAAGTCCATACCTGAATGCAGCATGTCTCGAAGAGACAGCGCAAGCGCTGCCTAGGCAAGACCTAAAAAAGGACCTAGGCTCCTTCCTGGCAACTAACACCAAATAGCATTACTAGATGCGGTAGAGAAAGTTTTTGCCCGGAGTATTTTGGTGAACCTCACTGACTGTGTGGTGGAGGAGAATATCCTCCCTATCAAACAAGCAGCCTTTAGGAAAGATCATTGCACTTTAGACAACATCTGTATGCTGAAACTGATTGTGGAAAAGTATACCCTTATTCGAGGGGCTAATGTCTATGTGGCATTTATAGATTTTTCAACAGCCTTTGATAAGGTGGACCGGCCAACACTTTGGAAAAAAATTACAGCAGCTGGGAAAGCCTGACACCCTTCGCTTATTAGTAATTGCCCTGCACTCTTCCACTTGGTGCCAGGTGTTATTAGGGGGAGACCGAGGTTTATCCTCTGTAATTCCAACAAAAAATGGGCTGAAACAAGGGTGTCTGCTGGCCCCATTACTTTTCTCCCTGTATGTCTCGGATCTACATAACTGCTTTGCAGTTAATATGGGAGATGCTCCGAAGATAGGTGGCGTCCCTTTAGGTGTTTGATGTATGCAGATGATATAGTAATTTTGGATTTAACACCTAAGGGTTTGAATAAGAGGTTAATGTTTTCTCAGTGCCGCTGGCTGCTGTGGCCAATGTTTTTACAAAACAATGTCAACTCTATGGGCAGCACAAGAGTTTCTGTTCCATCCAAAGAATGAAATCTTTTGTACAAAATGAAAAACATTTTTTAAGGACTTTTTGTATTTATTTTAATATGGTCCCCGGATTGCAGCTATATTAGGGGAGGGAACTAATTTGATTGCTTACTGCTGATAATTTACACATAATGATTGTATGTTTGGGGGGTCTTCTTTGGGAGCTTGTGATGGAGTAAATTGAATATGTTTATTATCTCAGGGTCCTTGAAATCTTTATTTGGTATGAATTCAATCTTTTAATCTGGACCTAAGCGCAGACCTTCGGGAAGATTCTCATATGGTTACAGATGTTGGAGCAATTTGGGGGGAGAATTTGCTCTTTTGATGTAGTTTATAGAGTAATTTGCACACAGCGTAGTATTTTCGTGATTCATGAATTGTTTCTAGCTTCAAAAGCTCTTAGTTTTTCTAAAAAAGACCCATGAAGGTATTTATAAAAGATTTGTATTTTAGGCCTTTATGAACTATGTCGGCAAATGAATTTAAATGATCGTTATGGGAAGGAGTTCATGTGTGCATATCTAGTAATAGCATCATCTTCCTAATTGTTTTTAAGATGTAATGTGATTATAGTCTTTGTATTGTATTGTCTTGACCTTTTTTGGGCCTCATTTGAGATCCTAATCTTAATAAAGAATTGAATTGAATTGCCTTAGACGGGTGAATTCTGGCTCCACTCCTGTTCTCAACTTATATTGCTGATGCTATGGTAGAAATAAACCAGGTTCATTCTTTGCCGCCAAAATAAGAAGCTGAGGCTATTTCAGTAATGTTTTATGCTGATGACACTGTGCTACTGGATCTTACGCCAGTGGGTCTACAGAGGCAACTGGATGCGTTCTCAGGGTACTGTAAGGCTAATGATCTGAAAATAAATAAGTTCAGGTCATGACTAAGGTCATGGTCTTTTCAAAGGGAAGCGTCAAGTCCCAGTAATGAGACAGTTGGTCGCTGCAGTAAGCCGCATCCAGGAGCCAGTCCTTTTCCCTAGGTGTTCGACGTCCGCCCCACACCATAGCTACTCTACGTTTTGCCAGGATCAGGAGTATGGCCACCAGTCTACGTCTTGCGGGTGGCACCTCTTTTACATACCCCAGGAGGCCCAGCAGCGGTGTACACTCTATACGAAATTCCACCATGGCCTGGATAGTCGTAAATACCGCGGACCAATACCCCGCGACCCTGCGGCAAGCGCACGCCAAATGAAGAAAGTCCACATCTGGGGCTCCACATCTGGGGCAGCTCTCAGGGTCTGTCAGCCCAAGTCTGTGTAACTGCAAGGGGGTGCAATATAGGCGATGTAATAAATTAAAATAAGTCGGAGCCCACTGCTGAAAATTGGCAATGCAGACAATATCAGTCCTTGCAGTATACTAGGTGAGTTGGATGTTTGTGTTTATATTTTGACTGGTATTTCCTAATGGTATTTCAATATCCTCACAGCCTCTCCTTTACTCACCGGGACGTTCGGGAAGACGAGCTTCAGCTGCCCAGGGTCCTCTAATTAATGTGTGAATTAGTACTCATTAATTTAAGTATGTTTTTAAACAGATATACTTACTTTTCTCCACTTAGTCACTAACGGTGGAGCCCCTGTGTAACATATTGTACCTTTCTTCTAGAATTCAATCCACTATTTATCTATTCTTTGGAAAAAGATATTGATGCTCCTCTTATAGGGACGCCCAGGTGGAAGAGCCTCAGCAGCCCCGGGTCCATTAATAAATGTGTGAACATTCTACACTCAGTATGTTTCTAAATAGTTATAGTTCTTATCCTCCACTTAGATTTGAACAGTGGAGTCCTCTTGTAACATTATGCATATTTCTTCTACAATTTAATCCACAATTGCCTATCGTTTTGGCCAAGAGTTTGATACATAATGATCTTTGAAAAGAGATTCTTTAAACAAGGGGACGTAACATAAAAATCGTATCCCATATTTTTAACAACGTGTGTTTTTAAGGATTATACACTGTGGTTGGGTTATAGATAAGCCTACACTCGATTCCCACTGAGTTTTCACCATTAGTGGGTCTATTCACTTTTTCCAAATCGACAACACTGGTCACCATTTCTTTTACTGTTAGTTTTTCATGAATGGTTCTTTTTAAGCTGGTTTATAATTTGAGCATGAATTACGATCAGGTTGTTGTGATGTACACTATTTTGATAACATAAGCTTTTAATATATAAAAATGTTTATCTTCTTTTGTTGTAGTGTTGCCTTTTTATGGTTAATTGCTTGTCCTGAATAAGGTGACGAACATTTGATCTTTCACTGAAACGCTGTGTCGACAGTTCTTTCCCACAATTTTGTATCAATTTTTAAATAGTTTTTACTAAATTTGTTCTACCTTCAAGAACATTATATATAATGATCACAGTGTCTATGTCTATTGTATTGCATTGATTTCATTGAAATGTGTTTATGAGATTTGTATTTTAAGAGGTCCATATTGTTTGTATTAGAACTTTACAGGTTCGGATCCTTAATTGCTTTTTAATGTTTTAATTTAATTATTCTTATGTTTTTTGAGGAAAATAAAAATATTTCGAAATATACAAATTGTATTTACTCGCTTATGATTTACTACATCACGTAATGTTACAACCTTGATGTGGCCTTAATTGTCTATATATTATCTTTCAGCTTAGAAACGCCATTTCTGTCTTATCACAATCTGACCATTGTTTTTGGCGGTTTCTAAAACACATTCTTTCGTTTTATTTTTGATTGAAGTGAAAAGGGTCCGTTTTTGTTAGTTTCTTTGATATATACCCTGTCCCTTTTCTTCGCATTAGGGTAACTCCTTCGTGAGTTTGTGATTAAAATGTATCAACCTGTGCCTGTAGTTTGGGGAATGTCAGTAATTTGTAAGTGCAACAACATGAGTTTGTGCTTCGCCGTAGGGAAATATGTGTCTGTAGTTGCTGAATGGCTGGTTGAGCCGAGGTGCTTATAACAATAGAAGCACTCTTATGGAATAGGTAGTTTCGATCAAATATTTATGAATGGTGAGCTCTGCCAAATTGAGTTTACTTATTAGTACTATAGCACATCATAAGATATGAAGTACATTCTGGACGGACTCCCATGGCATTACCCACAGCAGTTTTTAGTTAAATCGTGCTTTTTTTAAATTGATAAGGGAGGTTGGCTGTTTGCTGCTATAATGGTATTTTTGCACAAAAATAATTGTGTTCTGCACAAATAATTACGATATTGTCATACCATGGATAATTCCCTGTTTTGTGGTTTATAGAATATTTTGCACTTCGTATCTGCACTGTGTCTCTTGCTGTATTTACTCTCTATATTAGAAGTTAGGTTGTTCTATAATTTTATTTTGCACCTAAACAATTGTATTTTGCACAAATAATAGGGATATTGTCATACTATAGGTAAATACCAATCTGCGTTATTTTAGAATATTTTGTGCTTAAGATGAGCTTATTTTGCACTTTAACAGTTGTATTCTTACACAAATAATAAGGATATTGCCTTATTATTGGTACATTCCTGATTGTGGTTTTTAGAATATTTTGTAGGTATGATCGGTGTATTATAGATGCATATCTTTATTGGGATAATGAAATTCAATTATGAAGAATGGAGGTTTTAAGAAGTTTGCTATTCTCTTCTATTTTTTAATGTATATCAATGTATTGTTTGTATTGCCTTATTGGTAAGATACTAAACTTTTAAATAAACTTTAAACTACTGTCAAGAGTGGCTGTCTCTTAGCCAACAAACTGCATATTCAGCAGCAAATAATGGGAGTGCCTTCACTCTATAACTCGTCGGGTGATCAGATCATGGATGATGCTTCTATCGCTGATTTATTTAGGGACTTCTATGCAGAACTATACACTGGCCAGTGGTTAGACCCCGCAGATTGCGCTTCGTACCTTGCCGACTCTTACACGACACCTCTGTCCCTGTCCCAGGCAGAGAAGCTGGAACACGATATCCGGGTGGAGGAGGTTATTTCAGCGATCTCTCGACAATAGGCCTTCAAAAGCCCCGGGCCCAGACAGATTCCATCCACATTTTATAAAACGTTCTGCTCCGATTCTAACGTGGCTGTATAACTCCTTTACTGCCCCAGGGGCTATTCCCCCCTCGATGTTGTCGGCTTCGGTGGTGACTATCCCCA
This sequence comes from Calotriton arnoldi, assembly GCA_963921515.1. NCBI lineage: Eukaryota > Metazoa > Chordata > Amphibia > Caudata > Salamandridae > Calotriton > Calotriton arnoldi. The sequence continues at coordinate 72,855 of CAWUFW010010211.1, forward strand.
AGCCATGCAAAGATAAGCAGCAGTGTAGCTCGTATCGCCCAATTTCGCTCTTAAATGTGGACCTCAAGCTGTTCACCAGCATCCTGGCAACCAGACTGGGCCCACACATGCCATCTATTATAGACCCGGGCCAAGCAGGCTTTATTCCTCAGCGCCAGACCAGTGATTATACTAAACGCGTACTGCACATCAAAGAAAAGGCCTCGCGCACATCGGGAGAGTTCATGCTCCTAGCGTTCGACTCTGAGAAGGCCTTCAACAGGGTCCACTGGCCTTTTTTTAGAACAAGGTCTGGCCCATTTTGGAATTCCCCAGAAATTTTGGTCCTGAGTGTTAAACTGCTACCACTTCCCCACAGTGTCTGTCGGGGTGAATGGCTGTGCTTCTGCTCCCTTCGCCATCAGTAGGGGGACTCGACAGGGGTGCCCACTGTCACCCCTACTGTTTGCCCTTTATATGGATCCCTTGGCTCAAAGGGTCCGCAATAACCCTTAGATCACTGGCACCACATTCGAGGGAGAACAACATACGATCAGTCTCTATGCTGATTGCGTGCTGGTGACCTTGGATAATCTGGCCTCGGCGCTCCCTGCCCTGGAGATATTTGGCCTCGCTACGGGCTTTCGAGTCAACGTTGCTAAATCTCGGGCTCTGAATTTATCTCTACCTCCTGCGCTGGAAGTCCAAATTGCGGCGCAATACCCTGTTCAATGGGCAAAGTTCACGGTCCCTTACTTGGGGATCCGCCTGGCCTATACCATACAAACGACATCTCTGCTTAACTACCAGTCCTTATAGAGACACATTAAATCTGAACTTGCCCGTTTTAAACCCCACCCTATTTCCTGGCTTGGCAGAATCGCGGCCATTAAGATTACTATTTTGCCCAAAATTCTCTATCTGTTTCAAACACTCCCCTTGGCACCCCCGAAAGGGCACTGGGGCCTCAGTATCCCGAATCTTCAGCTATTTTTTCAGGCAGCCCAACTAAAGTTCCTTGTTGAGTGAAACAAGAGTGAATCGGAACAACACTGGCTTTTTCAAGACCGCTCAGTGGCTGGCACCCCTCTATGGAGGATCCCCTTCTTCAAGAAGCCGCATAGACCCTCGAACCTTTACCTCTCCGATAACGAAAGCGACCATGGACCCCTGGTATCGGGTAGCACTAGCTACGGACTATTATCCTTTCCTTCTCCTCTGACACCCCTGTTCGACAACCCAGACTTCTTACCTGGTAGTAGTCCGGGGACATTTACTAAGCAGCAACAGACCCCCTGCTGCTCGGCGGGACATATGATTATGCCATTCCCGAGACAGAGCGTCTGCATTATTGGCAAACTTCGCCACTGGCTTCTTCACCCTGACAACAAGACGGCTTTGTAAAGACCCCTTATGAGAAATGGCTGATTACTAAAACGTCTGACAAACGGTTGCTCTCTGACCTCTATGCCTTCCTACTCCAACTCACTGAACATATATATCAACCTACCCAAACCTGTTGGGAAAGAGAGCTTGTGAAGCAATTGACTAGTAAGGAGTGGGAGGACATATATTACAGGGCCCGTCACACCGCCTGTAACACAGCCCTCACAGAGACACTTACCAAAGTGGTTACATACTGGTATTTGACCCCAGAACGGTTACACGGGATCGACCTGAACAGAAGCGCAGACTGTTGGAGGGGGTGTGGCCCAATAGGGACCCTAGTGCATCTTTTATGGGACTGCAGAACGAATCCAAACATACTGGACACAGGTGCTTGATGATATTGACCAACACCTAGATACACAACTTCCCTGATTTCCTTCTTGCATGCTCTCGGGGTTATCCAACCCACTCACTTGATCCCTGAAGTCCAGACGAGGGTGGCAGATTGGTATAGCCTTAGGTGATGGCGATCCAGGATATACTCACACACTGTGGGACGACACACTTACCTACTCACTTGGGATGGCTCCACCGCCTCTGGCATATTCTCGGCATGGAAAAAATCACACTCTCTATCACCAATCAAGGGGCATCATTTGGAGAGCATTGGCACCCTTATCTATCTCCTCTCTCCCAGGACTTTCGGGAATTAACATGCCCTAAATACCTCCGTATCTTGCGGTTACCTGGACTAACCTCCACCACCCACACTGAGATGGCCTCACGCGATGGACTCTGATAATGCTGTCGGTGCAATCTTATGGATGCTAGCTGAGCGTTTTGGGAGGGAATTCGGGTGGGGTATGTTTTAGTTTGTTGTTTACTTAAGGCCAAGACTTGTAGATTTATATGATGATAATGCATACAGCGCTGCTTTATAATGCACTTCTTGGCATAAATGAATAAAGAGATTTGAACCATAAACTACTGTCAAACAGTGGGATACCGTCACTCACAGTGAAGTTAGCCAGTGGTTGAAGCAAGTAGGCCCAGTACCCCATACTGTATGCTGTAGCGGGCAAAAGAAAAATATGACACAACAGACCAATAGATGATGAAGGCTGGCAGAAAGCTCCTATAAATAGGAATAATATTTTTTTGCCAAAGAAAATCCTCGCAAAGGATGATCCACCAACCATTGAGATGCCAGAGGCCCATCAGTAATGTTCAACACAATCCAAACATCCAATTGTGTAAGAAATACGGCACTACTCTGCAGTATAATACCCAGTGTATTAAGGTGCATAAAAGGTTTCAGTTTACAGATAAGCCTTTGTCAAGTGAATGAATCCAATTGCCATAGAAACATATATACAATGATAGTAAACATAAAAGAGGTACTTCCTAGAAGCCCATTTATAAAAATGGACAGAGTGTAAATTCGTGTTTGAACAATATTTCCCATAATGCTTAGTTCATGAAGTGAGTCAAGATTCTCTTACAAACAGGAATATTGCAAAAACTTATATGTTCTTTCAGTATGCAATGGTATGTAAAGTGTATGAATGACAATCTGACTGGTGAAATAATTCCAAATAAAAACTGGCACCTCTGGGGGGAAAAAGCAAATAATTGGTGTAATGGAAAACATTGCAACTATAGCAAATAGTTGTGTCGCACTGAGCAGATAAATTAGAATATTCAATACAACATATTACTACAATGTATGAACGGTGGCGTGAAATATATGTAATCCACTTGGGTGTTCCCGAGGGTACTATATATTCCATGATCCATGTAATGAGTGAAACGATGGCACTGTGACAAGCCCATATAAAGCATCATGTACCAACTCAACGTTACCAAGCAATAACCAGGCAATTGCCTTGTGACTGCCAAGATTAACAAAGAGAAGGTTACTATAACTTCTAATGTAGTACTTAATACATTTTATGACTAGTGGCATATAATACATGTAATCCTTTTGACAATTCCCGATGGCATGCCATCACCCATAATGCTTTAGTGTGATGGATGAAGCCATAGTTCTGTACACAAGCCTGAAAAAAGTGTGATCCTGTAGATACATTATATACCAACTCTACATAACAAAACAAATAAGGACAATTACCATGTAACAACCATAAACCTCTGGAGATGTTATGGCCAAAATGCAACATATAAATTTATGTGATGAATATATAAGAGTTTCATACAGAAAGGACAATTGATTCCGGGTACAGAGGTAGTAGTCGAATAAATCCAACAATGTAATGACTCATATGGGTATGTAAGCTGGAGTTATCTAAGACCTAACTGGTTCCAAAAATGTGTTCAATGGACCCCGTGGGAAGTTATATCTATTTATATGCTTCTGTAAACGGGGACATATAACAATTAGTGACTCTCTTTCCCACCAATGATTATGAAACCCATTCATTCTTCGTGAACCTGGAAGGGGCCTGAACTTGTTATGCAGAGTGTCATGAATGCCTCTGCCCGAAAAAAGAGAGGAAGGGGGGAAAGAAGAAAAGGAAAGAGAAGAAAAAGAATGGGAGAAGTAGTATTCAGAACATGTAATCAATATATATAAATATGTACAATTAGTGCATAAGTAAGGTATCAAAAAAATTAGTAAGGCAAAGGAAACACTTTACATTAGCCAATATGTACAGCTAACTCTTCATCCCTATTCAATGCTGTGTGATGTTCTGTGTTCAGTTCAAGTATTAAGCGCAATTCTGTAGCCCAAAGGATTTTCTCTCTGTTCCCTCCTTGAAACTTCTGTCTGATTCTGTCAGTGCCAAAAAACTGAAGGAGATTTGAGACACTTCCATGCTTTAAAAAAAAAAGTCTGGCTACGATGTATGTAATATCATGATTTCTTATTGCACGTATGTGCTTAAGTTTTCTTTTGCGTACGTATGTAGTACTCCCTACTTAACGCAACCCACAAGGACATGGTAACATGTAAATACATTAATCAGAAGCACATGAAATACATTTAGTGATCCTTTTTATTTTACGTATGAACAAGATGTATTCCTTTGCCATTTGAACATGTTTTACAGGTTTTGCATTTACGGCATTTAAAGAATCCCTTAGACCTATTCAGAAAGGTTTCTTGTCTGGGTGGTTCTAAATGACTTTGTACCAGCATGTCCTGTATCGATTTGGCTTTATGTGATAGATGCATGTGTGCTAATAAGTAGACCAATTGTGGTGTCAGATTGAATTATTTTCTAGTGTTTGAGTATGGTGCATAGTTTAGTTGATTGCCTATTAAACCTGACTTGATTGTCTTTATCCTTCAATTGTTTATTGTTATTGAACACAAGGTCATCTCTTTATTGCTGTTTAACCTTTTGTGTAGCGGCGGGGCAGGTTTTATGACAAAACCACGCATGCCATTACCACGCATGCAGTTACCCCGCATGCAGTTACCCCGCGGTCATTACAACGACCGCAACACTACCACGCATTGCCATTACCACGCAAGTCTTTACCAGGCATGTATAGTAAAGCCATATGCATGGTAAAAATTTAACAGGTAAGTATTACACATATATATATTTATATGTGTATGTATGTATGTATGTATGTATATATATATATATATATATATATATATACAGAAGAACGTCAGTTTCCAATCATCCTAGGGAAAATTAACCATCCACTCCGACACTGTATTGGAAGATGCGAAAAGTTATTCTAAGCAGACAAAAAATAATGCGTTTCGACTCCACAGAGTCTTGATTATACAATACACACAAGCATACACCCTTACCACCCTAAAACCCCTACCCACCCTCAAAACTCCTTAGCACCCAAAACTCCATACCCACCCTAAGCCCTAAAATAACCCTTGCCACCCAAAAACCCATACCCATCCCAAAATTACCCTTGCCACCCAAAAACCCATACCCGCCCTAAACCCTAAAAATACTCTTCTCACCAAAAAATCGATACCCACTCTAAGCCCTAAAATAACCCTTGCCACCCAAAAACCCATACCCGCCCTAAATCCTAATGATACCCTTGCCACCAAAAAAAACCATACCTACCCTAAACCCTAAAAATACCCTTGCCACCCAAAAACCCATACCCACCCTAAATTGTCAAATTACCCTTGCCACCCAAAAACCACATGCCCACCCTAAACCCTAAAAATAGCCTTGCAACCCAAAACCTATACCCTCCCTAAACCCTAAAATTGCCCTTGTCTCTCATAACCCATACCCACCCTAAAACCACCCCCCCCCCGGCCATATATGGGCCCAGGGACCACCACCTCCCTGGGGCTGGCCCTAGAATAACAAAGAAGAGGGAGGGGTGCGACCCCCCCCCATCCCTCCCCCATCCTGTGTGTCATAAAGTCCCTGTAACAATTGGATATATATATATATTACCTACTGGCGGTCGCCAGTAGGTAGTTATAGTTAGGACCTAGTTTCCATAGGAAAAGCGTTTTTTGATTTGCCAATATCTTTGGCGCCGTTTGACGAATCTTCGCGAAATTTTCCAAAAAAAGGTTCACTCAGGTCAGGTCCTGTCTTGAAAGTTTTGGGGTGATTCGTCAAGCGGGGGCCGAGAAAAAAGGGGGGTCCCAAAACGTGTTTTCTCCATGTTAATTTCCATAGGAAACTTTAGACACGGCTACAGCCCGAACTGCTGAACGGAATTTCACCAAGTTTGGCAAAAAGGTAGCTCTTGGTTCAGAAAGCGACCTTTTTTTTAAATGGTGTAAATCCGATCAGTAGTTGCTGAGAAATAAAAAAAATAAAAATATCGATATTTGAGCACCGAGGAGGGTAATCTACCATTACTTCGCGGGCATTTCTACGTATTACTATTAGTGCGCATTTTTTACTTCGCAGGAACTTTTAGTACGCATGCTTTTACTTAGCATGCTGTTACTACGCAATTACCGTTACTTCGCAAAGTGAAATACTTTGCAGACTATCCACATCGTTGTTTGGAAAAGGAGGCGCTTCCGTTTCCAAACAACGACGTGCTGCTCTTAAGACGCTTGAAGAAGGAGAAGCGTGGATCCAAGAGTGAAGGTGAAGAGAGGGACCACGAGGGGAGAGAGGTAAGTGGGGCAGTGTATTTTTTAGGGTCGTGCAGGGGGTTGTGTTTAAGGGTTGTGTTTGTGTAGTGTAATTTGGGTTTAGGGTAGTGACGGGGGTCGAGAAGGGTAGTATTTGGGAGTAGGGACAGGACTGTGGGTCGGGGGAGGGATGTGCAGGCGGTACTGAATTAGGGTTTAGGGTAGTGGTGTGGTGTTTGTGTAGAGTAGTGTTTTAGGGTTTAGGGTAGTGTCGGGGGTCGTGAAGTGTAGTGTTAGAGTGTAGGTTCCAGGCAGGGGGAAGGTCGTGTAGGGGGTAGTGTATTAGGGTTTAGGGTAGTGTAGTGGTGTTTGAGTAGTGTAGGGTAGTGTAGTGTGTGAGGGTTTGGGTAGTGTTGAGATTTTATGGGTTAATGAGAATGAGTAGAAATAGGAGGAGGTACAATTAATTTGGAAAAGATATTGTATTCAAAAACATATAGACGTTATTAATTGAATACATAATGATATATACATTGTATGTTAGATTTATGTACACAGAATAAATTATTAAATGAATTATTAAAAAAAAGATATATTTTCGGACGAATAATTTTGTAAAAGGGTGAAGGACATATTAATTGAGAAAAATGTATGAAATATGTGAGATTTAAAAAAAGGATATTTTTATAATTCATGATTATTTAGTTAATAGCCGATTTCAAGAAAAACTCCCCCACCCTAAAGCCCTTCGCATGATTTTAGTGCGATTTTTTTAATTATCATAAACCATTACAGGAAAAAAACGTAGTAGTGCTATTCGTAGTAATAGAATGCGGAATAAAAGCATTTAAAGTACATTTCTAACCATTTGCGTTATAAATGCATGCACAGTTAAAACTTGCGAAGTAATGGTTTATGCTAAGTAAAAACATCGCACTAAAATCGTGCTAAGTAATGGTATGCGAAGTAGCGACATACATCCCCGAGGAGGATTCGCGAACCCTCCCGAGCATGAGCTGACTTCTGATTGGCTGCCAACACTTCAAACCAGAATGTGTTGGCAGCCATATTGTGACTCGGTAACCGAGTCACAAGAAAACAGTGGAAAAAAGGTTAAAAAACAAGAAAAGGGGGTAGGGTAGAAACACCCTGACCCCCTAGGCCTGCTCAGGGGGTCCCACAGGGAACCCCAGGGCCAAAAAAAGCATTAAAAAAAATATATAAAATCGGCCGAATTCGCGCTGGGTGCGCGAATCCGGCTGAGAAAAACGAAGTTGGCCCCCAAGGATGTCCTTGGGGGCCAAGTACCCCTCTTGTTACCTCCAGTAAGTCCCACACAGTAGGATTGCTAAGACGGCTTTGGACGCCATGCCCCCTTTCTCCACCACTCTGCAAACGCGCCTCCTGGCAGACTACGGGATGGGGATGAAGTCCACTTTACTCCTGAGGGACTTTGGGGGCCAAGAAGCCCTCCTGGTACCTCCTGTAAGTCCTATGCAGCGGAATTCCTGAGCGCTGGTCGGAGGTCCAGCACCCTTTCTCTACCACTCTGCAAACGCGACTACTAGTTAAAGAAGCATGTTTCTGCACCTCTGACTTAGAGGTAGTTTTAATCCCCCTGTTCTATTATGTACTAGGGCCTTACAGGGGAGGTCATGCCAATCACAGGGGTACCCCAACCCATAGTGTACCCTAGTGTATGTAGGTGTTTTCACTGTATTCTAAGTGTCTTTTAGCATAGCACTGGCTCTAGGCCTGGTTAGTCAGAGTCAGTTACCACCAGTACCCGTCAGCAAAAAGTTGGGGGCACAGGATAACTTTACAACAAGGCCTCTTTCTGCACCTCTGTTGGTTCTTTCTGCATATCTCTTGCTTCTTTCTGCACCTTTCTTTGTCTTTCTGGACTTCTGCTGCCTCTTTCTGCATTTCTCTTGCTTCTTTCTGCGTCTTTCTTCCTCTTTCTGCACATGTCCTACCTCTGTAGGCATAGTTAGAAATTAGCATTTAAAAAACCTTAGAAATTCACTGAAAAAACCATAGGTTTCAGGGACGTTATAGTTAGAAATTAGCATTTAAAAAACGTTTGAAATTCACTGAAAAAACTATAGGTTTCAGGCACGTTATAGTTCGAAATTAGCATTTAAAAAACCTTAGAAATTCACTGAAAAAACCACAGGTTTCAGGGACGTTATAGTTGAAATTAGCATTTAAAAAACCTTAAAAATTCACTGAAAAAACCACAGGTTTCAGGGACGTTATAGTTGAAATTAGCATTTAAAAAAACCTTAAAAATTCACTGAAAAAACCACAGGTTTCAGGGACGTTATAATTGAAATTAGCATTTAAAAAACCTTAAAAATTCACTGAAAAAACCACAGGTTTCAGGGACGTTATAGTTAGAAATTAGCATTTAAAAAACCTTTGAAATTCACTGAAAAAACCACAGGTTTCAGGGACGTTATAGTTAGAAATTAGCATTTAAAAAACCTTTGACATGCACTGAAAAAACCATAGTTGGACATTTCACTCGTACAAAACCAGTGAAATTCGGCCATTATAGTTAGTTCAGCTAACTATAACTCGCGCCCCCGCAATGCACTGCTGATGACGTCACATATTACATCATTCATGACATGGTCAGTGACATCACTGATGACATCTCAAATAACATCACTGATGACATCATCCTCTTGATAATCTGATGCAACTCCTCACACCCTAATATAACCTTTGATACACCCACTCTAAAATACAGACTACCATTTTCGAAACCATAGACACACCAATACCAGTTACTACATACCCACTCACTGATTCCTAGATCTACACACACAACCACTTATTCACCCATACAGCCACTCATACATGCAGTCACTCATCAATACAGCACTATCATATGCACTCATACACCTATACAGACACTCGCACACCCCCATTCACCCATAGAGTTACTCACACACCTAGTCAGTCATGCAAAGAATCAATCACACTCCCATTTACTCACCTATACACTTCTACACACACCACCTCACTTATTCATACAGATACAAACACATATTTACTCTCTTATACAATCACTGATACAAGCACACACTCATCCATACAGCCACTCTCACAATCAGTCACTCTCACATATAGTCATTTATATACTCCAACACTCACATATACTGCCTTTTACATATGTAGTTACTCACACATGTACCACTGAGACATCCATTCACTCACCAACACACCCATACACACACTCACCCACCCATACAGTCCATCACAGATGCACTCTTGAACCCATACACTCATCTATGCACAGTCACACCCCCCCACCCACACAGACACTGAGGCACCCATACAGATACTCAGACAACCAATCAATAACCCATATAGACACTCATTTCGCTACTCGCCAACCCATGCAACCGCTTACACACCAACTGTCTGATGCAGACATTTACACAGTTTAGTCACTAACCCATGCATTTACTTAAACACGTTTAATCACTCACTTATACAGACAGTCACGCACCTACTAAATCATCCATTCAAACACTTCTACATCCACTCATTCTTCAATACACCTTGGCATATATATATATAAAACATATTTAAACTTTACAGAAACACACAGTCACTGGATGTCATCAGTGATGTCACTGACCATGTCATGAATGATGTAATATGTGACGTCATCAGCAGTGCATTGCAGGGGCGCGAGTTATAGTTAGCTGAACTAACTATAACGGCCGAATTTCACTGGTTTTGTACAAGTGAAATGTCCAACTATGGTTTTTTCAGTGAATTTCAAAGGTTTTTTAAATGCTAATTTCTAACTATAACGTCCCTGAAACCTGTGTTTTTTTCCAGTGAATATATATATATATATCTGTTGCCACTGGGTAGTTATAGTTCGGATCGAGTTCCCATCAAAAATGCATTTTTGTGTTTCTAATAACTTGTCAAGCGGGGACCGGGAAAAAAGAGAGGACCCAAAACGTGTTTTCCCCATTCATTTTCCCATAGGAACTTTAGACACAGCGACAGCCTAAACCACTGAACGGATTTACACCAAATTTGGCAGAAAGCTAGATGTGGGTCCAGACAGAGTGCTTTATGTGTTTTAGTGTAAATTTGTGCAGTCGTTTTTGAGAAAATAATGCTCAAAAACTTTGTTTATCTAGGGAAGCGGAAGCTCCACGGATCCCAACAGATCTCAAACTGAGATTAGATTGGCTGCCACCACCTCAACCAGGAAGTGGTGACAGCCATTTTAGTACCCGGCCTAGAGTCCTTAAAAAAAACTACAAAAAGGCACCAGGTGGCAGGGTAGGAATACCCTGACCTATAGGCTTGGTGGTGGGGTCCCAAAAGGATTATGCCTGGGGCCAAAAAACGTTTTTTTTTTAAAAACAACTTTGTCGCGGATCTGCGAATTCTCTGCAAAGTACAAAACATGTTTTCTTTTTTAAGCTCCCACTCCAGGTGGATCAGGTCTCGGGGTAAACAAATATTTGTTTCCCCAGGGACCTGGCGCTATTTTCTGGGGGAAGGAGGCACATGGACTCCTCACTGGGCTGTTTTCGCCACTGGGGACCCCATCCGCCGGGGACTGGCCACGCTGTAAAGGGGGAGGGGCCATGTGGCCCTCCGCCCCGGGCTGTTTTTGGCCCTGGGGACCCATCCCCCAGGGCACAACTGCGTTGTAAAGGTGGTGGGGGCACGCAGCCCCACCCCCTCCCCGCCCGATTTCAGCCCCAGGCACTCCATCCCTCGGGGCACAGCCGTATTTCAAAAGGGGAGCGGGGCACGCACCCCCTCCCCAGGCCAATTTCGGCCCCAGGGATAACATCCCCCGGGGACCGGCCACATTGTAAAGGGGGCAGGGGGCACCCAGCCCCCTCCCTGGGCCGATTTCTACCTCGTCTACCCCATCCCTCAGCCGTTTTTCAAAAGTGGAAGGGGGCATAATAACACCCCTGCTATCCTCCTGCTCTTAGACCTGTCCGCTGCATTTGACACTGTGTCCCATGTCAAGCTACTTCAAAGACTACGCGAGATAGGGATTAAGGGGACTGCCCTGGCCTGGTTCCAAGATTTTTTTAAAGACAGAATACAGAGGGCTTCATTTATGAAAAGTGTTGCATCGCTGCGTGAAAACAGCGATGCAACACTTTTCAGTCCGCCCTCCTTGCGACGCCATGGATGCGCCGTATTTACTGTACAGTGCTCCATGTCGCAAGGAGTTACAGATACGTCAGTATTTCTGATGTATCTGTAGGCGCAGTAATGACACATTTCTGGAGTGTGTCGCAAAAGTGATGCAACTCCACCAATGGTCATTACGCATGGGCAAGTCCCATGTTAAATGTGCCTGCTTGAGTCTTGCACCTGCTGTGAGGCGGGCGTAAGATTTTTACGCAGTGGCGTCCTGGAAGTGGCCGCCGCTTCTACGAGGCATTTTGTGGGGGAACGCCCACCCTGCATACATTATACCTGACGCAGGTATAATGTAGCGCAAGGCTTTACAAAGTGACGCATCTGCTTAGATGCGTCACTTTGTAAATAGGGCACAACATGGCACATTTTTACGCTGCCGGTGCGTCACAAAAAGTGACGCAAAAGGGGCGCAAAGGGCTCATAAATAAGACCCAGAGAGTCTCTCTGGGATCTTTTAAATCCAGGCCTAAGCTGGTAGATGAAGGTGTCCCTCAGGGCTCATGTCTGAGACCTACATTGTTTAATGTATATGTGGCACCTCTGGCTAAAGTCATCAGAGCATACGGTTTCGAAATTCTATTATATGCCGATGACACTCAATTGGTTATTCACATTGATGATGATCTTTACAAAATGAAGAACTGCTTTGAGGCTGGCACGAAGACGATCACCAAGTGGATGGCGGCCAGCTTTCCCCAACTGAATCCAGGGAAAACTCAGATCATCTTGTTTGGGAAAGCTCAAATCCTATTGTCTCTGGATTAGTGGCCACCAGAGCTAGGCTAGGCCAATTCTCCTTGCAAAATTGTAAAAAAACCTTGGAATCAATGTAGATTTTGTACTCAATATGAAAGTGCAAGTTCTATCTACAACCGGCACTTGTTTCCATATGCTACAATTACGGAAGAAGGCCTTGCCATTTCTCCCTTTGGAGGCCAGAAAGACCCTGGTTCAGGCTCTTGTTGTGAGCCGGTTGGACTATGGTAATGCCCTGCTGGCTGCTGCCAATGAGTCATTACTGTCAAAACTACAGGTCGTACAAAACACTGCAGCACGGTTGATTTGTAACCGACCACCCGGCACGGCCTCTGCTCCTCTTTTAAAAGCACTACATTGGCTCCCGATAAAGAAAAGAATGGTTTTAAAATTGTGCTGCTTAACCTACAAAGCGATGCAGGGTAAAGGTCCCATATATCTTGGCCAGAGACTGAAACGATATCTCCCCACTAGAAATTTGCATTCCAGTGGGAAGGAGCTATTGGTAATCCGTCGCATACGACGTGTTAGATGGGGAAGCAGATCCTTTTCCTACTTGGCACCCTCCTTTTGGAACAAATTACCCCTCTCAGTTTGAACCTGCCCGGATTACAATAAATTCAGGAAAGTTTTAAAATCGGCTATGTTTTAGATTCCAGACTCTCTTCTAGTATCTTGTACTAACTGCTGCAACGAGATACCCCGCCTGGGGTGATTCGAGCGCGCTATCAAATTATTCATTCATTCATACAGCCCTCCTCCTTGGGCCAATTTTGGCCCTGTGGGACCCCATCCCCTGGGGCTTGGCCGAATGTGCAATGGGGGTATGGGACCGTGTGGCCCCCCCTCCCGGGCCGATTTCGGCCCCGGGAACTTCATTTCCTGGGGACCAGGCGCATCTGTGAAGGGGAGGGAGGCAGCGCAGCCCCTCTCCCTGAGCCATTAATAGACCTGGGTACCCCATCCCCCAGGGCCAGCTCATAGGTTATGTCCCAGGGTGCATACCCCCGGGATATAGCGGTTTCCCTGCCTACACAGGCGTGGACAGGGAAACCTGTGTTTGCTCTCGCTTGGCGGGAGCAATTTTAAATCCTCCGTCATCGGGAGCAATCACAAAGTACGCTCCCAGTGGGCGGGAGTTTGAAACATGTTCCCGCCCGCTGGGAGCCGACTTCATCTGTTTCCCTGCCGGCACTGAAGCGGGCAGGGAAACAGATGAAAAGATTGCTCCCGCCTGCAGGGAGCAGCATTATTAGCTGCTCTCTATGGGTGGGAGCAATGCCAGCTCCCGCTGGATGCGGGGAGCCGGGTGGGGCTCTCCCCGCCGCCTCCAACGATAGTGTGGTAGGTGCCCTGGGTGGGCACCAGGACACCCACCCTTTGTAGGCTGGGCCCCGGGGATGAGGTCCCAGGGGCCGAAATTGGCCCAGGGTGGGAGGGGGCATGTGCCCCCTTGCATATGGAGCTGGGGAGCAGGGCTGCGTGTCCCCCTCCCCCTTAAATATGTTGACGGGTCCGAGGGATGCGGTCTCTGGTGCAAAAATGCCCCAGGGAGGGGGGTCACGTGCCCCCCCCCCTAAAAATGCACTGGGGATGGGGTCTCTGGGGCCGAATTCAGCTCGGGGAGGGGGACCGCATTCCATTCTCCCCTTAATTTTTATTAGTGGCCCTGGGGGATGGGGTCCCCAGGGTCTATTAAGGTTTGGAGAGGGGAAAATGCTTGATTTTTAAAAACAGCCATGCAGTATGGGGTCCCCAGGGCCCTACAAGGCTCGGGGAGTGGGGCACCCCGGCCCGCCTCCCTTTTAATTTTAATAGTAGCCCTGGGGATCCCAGGGACTATCAAGGCTCAGGGAGGGGGGCCGCGTGGCCCCTCTCCTCTTAATTTTTTAAAACGGCCCTGGGAGATGGGGTCCTCGGGGCCTTATAAGGCTCTGGGATTGGGCTGTGCGGCCCCCCCTCTCCTTTAATTTTAATAGTGGCCCAGGGGGATGGGGTCCCAGACCTAAGGAGGCTCAGAAAGGGGGGCCACGTGACTCCTCTCCCCTTTAAAATATATATGACCCTCGGCATGGGGTCCCCAGGGTCATAATAGGTTCGGGGAAGGGGGACACATGGCCCCCACCCTCTTTTTAAATAAAAAACAAGGCCCTGGGCCTTATCTCCGTCTCACACGGGCAAAGGCTGTGGGCGGTGTGGGATTGGCTGCCTTTGGGGGGTTGCCCCCTGCCATGCACGACCGAATGCCCTGGGCAGCGTGAGGTTGAAGGCATGCAGGGGCCAGGCCCTGTGGCCAACCCCCTGCCATGCACGGCGCAAGTTATAGTTACCTTAGGGCATGAGTTATAGCAATTTGAAATAACTATAACTGGTGAACATCAGTGGTTTTTAGAGTTTAAAGCATTACTTTGTTACTGAACATTTTACCTAACTATAACGTTACTTTAACCTTTGTTTAAATTTTTTTTATTATATATATATATATAAATATATATATATATTTATTTATTCCATTTAAGGGTCGAGACAATAGAGATTTCCTGCTCCAAGGCCTGGGGATTCACGTTGCTGGTGTCCCAAACGTGTTACATGCCAGCAATGACACACAAATTCACAATGAACAAACACCTCTGTAAAACTGATTATTCATTATATGTCATCATTTGCCTACAGTGGTTTCTGTGATGTGGCTTAAGGTCGAACACCTTAGAGTTTGGGTCGTATTGGAGTTGACATCAGTTCTTGACAAACGAAAACTACAAATGAATCAATTGATAACATGGCTTCTGTTGTGATGGGTTATAATGTCAGGGGCCGCTATGGCATATTTGAGTTGATCAACCGTTTTCAAGAACCTGAAGAATATATACAATTTGATAGTATTTGTTCTATCTTCTTTATTTTTTAAACTATAGCGGGATGATGAACTGTTGTTTATAAATTCCTCTATGTGATCATGACTTTCGTTCATACAATATGGGGAAAACGTCATAATTGAATTATATGTTCCTGAATAGTACAATACAAAAAGTTTTATTTTGTGGACTATCGATTTTCTTATGCACGGTTTGAGTGTTTTTAGTTGAAAGAATTGGAAGTCTGTCATTGTTAAATTGATATATTATGCACTGGATTCTGGTTAATTTATGTGCTCAAGATCCGGTTGGGTCGAATAATGTTAGTTTCTCTGCTCGACAATAACATTTGGAAGCAAGTTGATGCTCCGGTGTGGCTTGCTTGCTTTACTTCCTTTTGATGAAATAAGTGGAAAATAATTATATTATATAGGTCTTGGCTAATGACCATTCTAAAAAAATATTCTCTGGGTTATAGATTGGTTAAACACTCGTATGCTCTGACTCCATGCACACACTCTAGTATAAGCCACTTACCGTTGACACATCCAAAAATTACTCTGGTACCCCTACACACCCTAGGATTAACCTTTTATTCCCCTGCACACTTTTACATTCATTTTAACTTATGCTCTCCTTTGCACTTTTTAATTAGCCTCTCCTTTTTATCCTGGCAGGTGTCCCTCGTGGCTCTACGTATTCCCCAAGCATCCTCATGCCCTCAGTCTTTGGCACCATCTGTCTTCTGGGCACTGTTGGGAACTCAGTGCTCATCATCGCTGTGGTGCAGAAGTCCAAGCTGCGGTGGATGAGTGTGCCGGAGATCTTCATCGTCAACTTGTCCCTGGTGGACCTCCTCTTCCTCCTGGGCATGCCCTTCCTCATTCACCAGCTTGTGGGCAACGGCGTCTGGCACTTTGGCGAGTCCATGTGCACCGTTATCACTGCCCTTGATGCCAACAGCCAGTTCACCAGCACTTACATCCTGACTGCCATGTCCATCGACCGTTACCTGGCCACTGTCCACCCCATCTCCTCCGCACGGTTTAGGAGGCCTTCCACTGCGGCTCTAACCATAGGTCTACTGTGGGTACTCTCCTTCACTAGCATCACTCCTGTTTGGCTCTATGCCGGCCTCATCCCCTTCCCTGGTGGTGCCAAGGGCTGCGGGATACGTTTACCAAACCCAGAGCGTGACATCTACTGGTACACCCTCTATCAGTTCTTCCTGGCCTTTGCCTTGCCCTTCCTGGTGATCACGGTGGCATACCTGCGCATTTTGCACCGATTAACCTCAGCCGTCGCCCCAGCCGCCAAACGCAGTATTCAGCAGCGCAACCGTAAGGTGACCCGCACGGCTGTGGCCATCTGCCTGGTTTTCTTCATCTGCTGGGCACCCTACTATGTCCTTCAGCTAAGCCAGTTGTCCATCAGCCGGCCCAGCAGGCTCTTTTACTATGCCTACAATGTTGCCATCAGCCTGGGCTATGCACACAGCTGCCTCAACCCCTTTGTCTACATGGTGCTCTGCGAGACCTTTCGAAAAAACCTGGCTCTGTCAATCAAGCCAGCACACCAGGCCACCCACCTGCAGACACCTGATGATGAAGATGAAGGGCAGCCATAACACACCCAACTACCAAGCAAAACAGCAGATGATGGTTATTTTCTCGTGCCAGCCCACCAAATTGTAGGTGAACTAAGAGGCAAACTCTTCTGCCAAGGAGCTAGAGAGCCCAAGAAGAAAATTAGACATTTGCATGGCTTTAGCAGACTGGAGTTTGTGTCTTATCCCAGAGCATGTTGATGTGAGCACGGGAAGACCTAATTTGTTCACCTTTTTGTTGGGACACAGAATATTCTGAGGAAATCATGGCTTCATCTTAGAAAGCTGCAAGGAATACAGGTTTCGACTGAGCACTGTTTGGTGTGCGGCCTTTGGGAAGCAATGGATTGTCCTGAGGCGTTCAAAAGTGTGAAATGAGGGTTCAGCGACTCACTTTTGGGGAGGTCCCCGGGAACGGTCTGATACCCAGACTTTTGTAGACTAAATCCATGGACAGCGGGTCTTCAGTTCCCCGAATGAAGCGGATTGCTCTGGGTACACAGGAAGCTAAGGAATTCCACTCCACCTTATAGAAAGAAAAATGCGCCTGTTTGGGTTCTTTCGTGTTTTTTGTGTATCTTTTAACGCTCAAAGTGACACTTTGCGTCAGAAAGATGATATTTGCATGTTTTTCGGTTCTTCCGTGTGCTTGCAGTTTTTTTCGGACTCTGGCCCAAGACAACAGACGAAAGAAAGCCTGTGAGATATATTTATCGGGGCAGAATTTGAAGGACACAGCGGAACGCCAGCCGCGCAGTGAATTCTGGGAAACTGAACTGGTCGCTTACCTGTCTGCAAATGCAGCAGGATTCTGCCAATTTATAAGGTAATAAAGCAGTTATTTTTACGATCAAAAACTTAATGTGAAGAGATCACCCATCTATGAGCCGGCTTCACAAAGGTAAACTAAGACGAAAGACTAACTTTACGACTTTCGGTATTCACAAAGAGCATTTACGCCGAGTAAAGTTAGACATTTATCTCAGTTTAACTTACGTTTTGTCTCTGTCAGACTTAAGACCAACACTTAAGTTAAACTGAGACAAAAGTCTAACTTTACTATTCGTAAATTCCCTTGGTGAATACCGAAAGTAGAAAGTCGTAAAGTTAGACTTTCCTCTCAGTTTACCTTTGTGAATCAGGCCCAATGTGTATAGAAGTACCGATGTGTATAAAAGCACAATGTATCTGTCTACAGTAGCACTACAGATGTTGCTTATATGTATGTGTTTGCATAGATACATATATAATTATGCTTAGATCAGAGTTTCCATTGAAATAAATACTGTTTGATTTGCTTATCGCTTTGGAGCCAGTAGACAAATCTGAACCAAACCAACCACATGCTTAACCTTTTTTTGAGTATATTTGACCACCTATGGCCATGGACAGCAGTATATGGAATGCTTTCATATTAGTTGGATGTAGTGTAGCCTAAAAAATACAAATGTAATGAAAAAACAGTTAAAGTGAAGTTATTTTTAGATTTGGTTATAAGACTTTAACTTGTTTAAAAAACCTCTGAAATTCACTTAAAACATTCATAGTCATAACATTAATGGTAATGTGATATGTAATCGCACTGATAAGATTGGTTGTGTCGTTTGTAATTGCATCCATCACATCTAGGGTGAGGTCATGAGCATTGCATTTGGTGTCCGAGTTATGTTTGGGGAGCTAACCATAACAGGTGAATTTTAGAGGTTTTTGGTTTTACTGTTTGGGGTGTTTTTAGTGCACAAAATGTTGCAGCATATAAACCCATATTTCACAGTGAACCATGAAATATGGAAACTATTTCACGGTTCACAGTGAAATACAGATTTCATCAGTATGACAGCCCCAAAACTACTTTACAGAGCTTTAGCGTGTCAGGGGTAGGTCTGGGCAGGGAACTCTGCTCCATTCGCGGAGTTTGTGGAGTTTTCTGCGCTCCGCAGAGCACGGAGAGTTCTGAAAAAACAGAGCATTGTTTTTTGCTCACTCGTGTTTGCCAACATTAAGTTGGCGAGCATAAGCGAGGAAAATCCAACACTGGACCACCTCCCAGCGAGATTTCTCAACGCGGGCGGTCAAGGATGATCGCGACCACTTGCATTGAGGAAGCTGCCGTGCGAGTAGAAAATCTACTCGAGCAGCAGAAAGGAAGCTGCGTCCTCTTGCGCTGTGCATGGTGCAGTTCGCTCTGATTTTCCAGCGCAGGACAAACACCCAGGGCTAAAAATCAACGCAAACTGCGTGACCTAACGTACTCTTGCGGAACTCCGCATAGCCCAGCTGAGTTTTTTGGTCACTTCTGGGAGTTTCACGTAGCGGAACTCTGCCTAGGCCCTAGTCAGGGGTACTCTGATTATGCAGTACTGAGTACTAAATTAAATGGCAAGGCTATCGAAATAATGCTTCAAAATACTCAAATTGTGTGTCACATTTTCTTTAAGTATTATTTAATCAATTATAGCTATAAACAACATTTTATTTTGTAAAATCTGCAAGTTAGGTCGAAAATTACCTGGCAAATGCCGTAAATCGAGATTTATGAAGTAAGTGCTGGATCCACAGAGTCACATAAATCCACTGGCCAGCACCTTTGTTCATGTAATGTAAACACAATTTAAATATTCCAATCTTTGCTTATCGGAAGCAGCACTTTGACGAAAGCAGCAAAAATGGCTGAATGGATTTACACCAAACTTTGCATGAAAGTAGAACCTTAGAGAGAAAGCATACTTTTGTTGCTTTAGTGAAAATCCATTCAGTAGCTTTTAAGAATAAGACTTTTGTTGATCTCTTCTGGTAGAAGTTTAGATTCGATTTTGGATCACAACTGTCACGCTGCGGCAAACAAAAAAATCCACAAGGAACTGTGAAGCATTATAACAAGTATCTGAATCTATGGTAGGGTTAGGTTTGACCCAGAGACAAGGAAAACTTGAAAAACAAAGGAAAATGTAGAAAACTGCACTTAATTCGTGACTCTGAACAGACTTGTGAGATCCTATATTTGAAGTGGTGGATTTGTTTGTTAAAAGAAAAATTAGAATCGTTTCACAAATTTCACAAAGGGTTAAAATAAAGAGTGAAAGACACAAGGGGTGGGAGTCAAAGAGAGAGGCAGATGAAAAATGACTAAGTGGAGAAGCAAATTGAGACTGAGATATAGTGAAAGACGGAGATCGGGGGGCAAAGGCCATGCACAGCAGGTGTTGTGCCTGGTGGGGGTTGGTCATCTGTGGTTGGTTGGGTTCAGGGTCAGGTTGCAGTCCTGGTTCTGCTGCCAGCCCCTGCTGCAGACGGCAGAAGGCCCTGCACCGTGGGTGTTGTACGCCCTCAATGTGTTGGCCGCCGGCCCTTGCTCCTGGCCAGGCCCTGTGACATACCTCTGATGTGTACAGCCGGCGGGGTTTGGGAATAAAGTGTACTGGTGATAGAAAACATAGAAACTCAATGAAAAGAAACAGTTAAAAATGAGTTATTGTTCTGGCTCAAAGAGGCAAATCCACTGAAATTCACCAATTATGGGACAGAGCCCACATAGCTCAGAACATCATCTACAGGCCCTGCCATGCTTAACTACCTTTTTTTCTGATGGATACCTCTAACCACAGATTACTCACTTTGTGAATATTCCCTCAGGCGTAAGACTGGATCAGAAGCAGTACTCCTGCATGCTGGTAGGTGGCTTCATGCGGCTCTGCACCAATGTATTCCACTCTGGAAGTGACGAGCGGGAACACATATAAGTGCCACCCAGGCTCACCGACATAAGTTGCTTCATTTCTGCACCTTCAGATGCGGGTCTGGAGCTCTACTCCTCTCATCTTTGACAAGTCTCATACCAAAATTCTCTTTTTCACCAGTATTCAATGGAATAAGTCACCTCTCAAAACAACAGGGCTTAAACCTTGCAGGACTGCCGCAAGCAACTGTCTTGTGACAGACCACCAAGAGGTATGCCTGTGGTGCCCGGGTCTGAAGTTCAACTCCGGGGCCTGCGACAACTGCACTCAGATGAATGCAAAGACCAAATTGAACCATAAGGCAAAACTCTACGGCACCAAGCAACGGAAACCTCCACTCCACAACCGGTCGAAGTTGAAAGGAAGGTCCCATTCCTGCGGCAGAGCCTCGTCACAGTCAAAGTCTTTGAGTAAGTCAAAGGAGAAGCACAAAAAGTCCAAGTGGGAATGCACCCATTACCACGACTCTCATACTCTAAGATGGCGCAATGGCATCAGCGTGCCACTTAGCCCCACTCCGAACTTCTGAAGAGCTGAATCCAAAAGTCCTGATGCAACCCAAATTTCTGTGTCTATCAGCAGTGTTGCAGCAAATAGAGGCTTTTATAGACGCCATACTGTGGGTATTTAGCACACTTCTAGATCCTGAGGATCCACAGTGGCCTCCAGTCAGAGTCTCACTGGCAGGTTCGTTCTCAGCACCGTCTGTGCTTCTCAAACCTGTTTTGGGTTCTGCGCCAGCTTCAATGCTGACTTCGGTTCCACCGGCACTCCTTGCACCTGCTCTCTTGACATCGATGCCAGTGCTGACAGCACCGGAAGAGGATCCACTAGCTAAAGTGGTTTCCAACTCTGAGCCGGCCTCATCTTGATCAAGGCAGCATTCTGATCCCACCAGAGCGCAGCCTATAACCAACTCTTCTGATTCCGATACATTGCCTTTACCATGCAACAGAGCTCATACTTTATACCTGCTCTCTGGCTCAGATTCAGACAATAATGACTATGATGAAGGGGGCGAATCTGTCCCACAATATGATGAAGACAATTCGCCTGACAATGGACTTGTCTCTCCCGCTTGTCCTGCCACTGAAGAAAGTCCTTCTTTTGCTATGGTTACGCGACAGGCTGCGGAGGTCCTTGACCTACAGCCCCCTCCTGTTGGAGGTTCTTCATCCTGGCCAGTCACCTACTGAGCATCTCCTACCATTTAAAGTGGCCCTTTCAGATACTTTCTTGGGCACTAGGGCGAAGCCATGCTCTGGGTCCCCAGTGAATATGCGGTGGCTTGCCACCACAGACTGGCGGAGGGCGATTCTGATGCCAAAGAGTCTGGTGGGACAAGCCTCTACCAACTCCCTGAACCCTACCACCTTTCCAACCACCCATCCTGACAACAAGTCCAAACACCTGGAGACTTTTGGCAAACGCATGTTCTGCCAGCCTTGCTTTACCCTCAGTCAAAGCCAACTGCTTCTTGGGCTGCTACAGCCATGCCTTGAGAAATACAGTTTGTTAAATTTTGCAGGAAGTTTCTGAGGATCTATTGGCATCTTGAGACCAAACCATACAGGACGGCCGGGATGCAACAAAATTTGCTATCCAGTCTGGCCTGGATGTAACAGATTGCTTGGGTCAGGCAATGGGCAGGAGTGTGGTGCTTCGGAGCCATGCCAGGATGAGGTCTTCAGGCTTCTCCAGGAATGCCCAGGCATAATTAATGGACATTCCATTTTGATGATGCTTGTTTCTTTGGTGAGAAAGTAGACTCAGCCCTGAAACCCTTTAAAGAGAGTTGCGTACAGCACATTCCATAGGAATATCTGCCCCTACCAGGCAGTTTCCCCTCCAGTTTCATCCCTTTCATGGTTATGCCAGGGGTTTCTATTCTCGCCAATGCCAAATCCAGCCACCAGCAAAAACAACCTTCTCTGCCATTTCTTGGTCGAGTCTGCATTTCCCAGAGACAACGCTCAGGGCTTCAGAGACAACATGCAGCGTGGTCACGCCCCTCTGGCAGCCACAATCCCAAAACCACTTTAGTGTGTCTTTTTTAACACACACACACCCGCATCAGATATTTCCTCCAAGGGTGACTAGACATCACTTCAGACATATGGGTCCTTAAAATTGTCCAATGAGGCTATGCCACCCTATTTCTTTCAGTCCCGCCACACCTTTCACCCTAACGGCACGACCGACGGAGGAATACTTCTGTTTTGCAGCACGAAGTGCAGCCCCTTTTAGCCTTTGAGAGGATTTTGGCTTCGGAAGCAGGAATTGGGTGTTACTCCCACTCCTTCTTTGTGCCGAAGAAGGATGGAGGCCTCCATCCTAATTTAGGGCTTCACCCTCTCAATGCCTTTCTGCGAAAGGACAAGTTCAAGATGCTCACATTGGCTCATGGTATGTCTGCCCTGGATCCTGGATGGCAGAGTTGGACCTACAGCACTCTAATTTCCACACCCTCATCCTGCAGGTCCACAAGCGTTCTTTGAAGTTTGCGGTGGCCCAGGAGCATTTTCAAGCTTTCTGTGTCCCTTTTGTCCTCCCCAGTATGCCCTTAGGGTATTCACGAAGTTGATGGCGGTGGTCGCAGTGCAACTTTGGAGGTCAGCTGCGCTAGTCCTACCCTTCCTTGATGACTTGCTGTTGAAGGCAGGTTCACCCCAAACAGTTGTAGACCACCACTAGACAATGGTGAACCGCTTAGCATTGTTGGGATTCACTATCAACGTCCCGAAGTCACACCAGATTCCCTCGCAGAAACTCCCTTTCATTGAAGCTATCCTCAATATGGTGTAGTTTTGTGCCTTCCCCCCAGAACAGAGAGTCAAGGACTTCCGGGCGATGATTCAGCCTCTGTCCTGGATCTCAGAGAGTATAGCACTGAGGCTGCTGAGGCTAATAACCTCCAGCATCCTGCTAGTAAACTACTCCAGATATCAGAGGCAGGCTCTGCAGTGGGATCTGAAGTCCCAGTGTGCACAGCACAAGGGGAACCTGTTGAATTCCATCCAGATTTCAGAGGAGGCTGCAAAAGATCTGCAGTAGTGGCTGCTAGACTGTGATTGGGCCAGTGGCAGACTCCTCTCCTTACCCCACCCAAAGCTGACACTGGTGACTGATGCATCACTATTGGGCAGGGTAGGCCACCTGAAAGATGTGAAGCTCGGGGAACTCTGGTCTCCAGCAGAAACCCACCTCCACATCAGTTTGTTAGAGTTGTGGGAGATCCACTTGACGTTGAAGGCCTTCCTACCATCCATCAATGGGAGGTTAGTACAGGTTGTCACAGACCCCACCACCGCCGTCTGGTACTGCAACAAGTAGGTGGAGTGGGGTCTTGGGTCCTGTGCCAGGATCTCTGGGCCTCTGGATGAGGTTCACTCGCCAGGGCATTTCTCTGGTTGTGAACCACCTGGCGGAATCTCTACATGCCAGGGCAGACGAACTCAGTCTCTGATGCCTAGCAGATCATGAATAGTAGTTACACCTGGAGGTGACAAAGGGCATTTTCCAGCAATGGGGAGAACCCTGGCTCTATCTTTTTGCCACCACCAAGAACGCACAATGTCAATGCTTTTGTGCACTAGGGACCCTAAGAAAGCTCTCTCTCAGAGACGTATTCCTCCTAGAGAGGATCTTGTGACTCCTGTATGCCTTTCCACCTCTACCCCTCTTGGCTCCAGTTCTGAAGAAGAGCAAGACAGCCTGGGCCTAAGTCATCCTCCTTGCTTTGGATTGGATAAGGGGGATGTGGCGTCCAGAACTTCTGGGCTTGCTCATCTGTTCTTCAAACAAGGTTTAGCTAATCCCCTTCGATCTTTCTCCTGAGGTCATTGGTGTTACCATGGCAGCCAGCCCATTTACGAAACTGGTGTATGCTGGGCGCAGGGACAAGTTTGCGGCTTGGTGCGGCACCTGTCAGATTGACCTGATCCGATTTAAGCTAAGCTGCCTGAAGCTTTGTTTGTTTGGTTGTCCAGCAAGGACTTGTTGTAGAAACATTTAAAAGCTACTTTTTGGCTTTTTTGAGGTTGCCTGCTCACCATTCTTTGTTTAAATCACAGTTGTGGTGAGATGCCTTAAAGATTTACAACATATGTTTCTGCCAAAGCCCTTTGTGATGCCACAGTGGGACTTGAATTTGGTTCTGACTTTCCTAATGTGCATTCCTTTTGAGCCAATGCACAGTTGTCCACTACATCTTTTGACCCTGTAATGGTCTTTTTGGTTGAGATAACATCAGCTCGTTGCATGAGTCAGGGGGGTAAAACAGGCCCCCACGGTGTGGGGGGCCCCCAAGCTCCAGGGGGCCCCCTCAGCACAGCACTCTGGCTTCAGAGCTCCTGATTGAGCCCGGAGGGGGGCCCTCCACGTGCCTTGCAGGGAGGCCCCCTCAAGTTTCGTTACGCTAGTGGCATGAGTGAGCTGCAGGCACTCTGTTGAGCCACCTTACACCACATTTTTTCCAGTCAAACTGGTGGTCAGAACGTGAGCTGCATTTTTGCCAAAAGTGGTTTATCATTTGGATTCTAAGAGAGTCCTCAGTTTCTACATTGATCATACCAGAGACCATTGGGTGGACAATAAACTCTTTGTGAGTAAAGAAAGGTAAGGCATAGAAGGAAAGAAAGATCTCTAGGTGGATAGTCCTGCATTAAAATCTGTCTGCTCCATGCTATCTAAGAAGCAGCCACTTGAGGGATTTGATGGCTTTTTCCCATGTGCCAAGGATGCTACTACTTTGCTGGTACGTGGAGCCCCTGCCCTGGATATTTGTCAGGCTACTACGTGGGCATCAACGCACATGTTCACGAAGCACAATTGCCTTGACAGTTATGTCTGTCAGGATTGGCATTTGTGCTGTTCGGTCCTACAGGACTCTTGGTCTGAGCCACTCCACTGAACCACCACCTGGGGAGGTACTGCTTCAGGGGCGGCTCCTCCACTAGGGCGGAGGAACGTCGCCCCACTGCTTCACGCAGTGCAAGAAGCAGAAACATAAAATGGTAACAACTTTCGTTATTACCATTTTATGTTTGGTTGCGGGCGGGTGGGTGGCCAGGGCTGCTCTGAGAGCAGGGGAGGGGAGGAGTGGTGTTCCTGCCCACTCCAGAGTGCGCAAAGACTGTTAAACCAGTAATGTGCACTCTGCCTTTTCTCCATGTAGGCTGCATGCAGCCTACATGGAGAAAATGGCCTCCCCATTAGCCCCTGGCTGGTCTGCGTCCTGACCAATCACAATGCTGCTTGAGTAGGGTTGTGATTGGCTTAGGGGAGGGAGGGCGCCTGGCTGCCTGCTTCTGCTTCCTGTTCCTGGAGAGCAAGAGAACAGATAAGACGCGGGACCGGGCCAGGTAATTTTAATTATCTTTATTTTTAATTAAATTAACCCCCCCCCTCGTGACCCCTCCTCCCTGCGCGACCTTCCCCTCCCCCTCCTTGCGCGACCCCGTGCCCCCCCACCCACGAGTCGTGCCGGCCAGGACTGTACTGCTTTGGTATCTATTCACAAGTTCAGGAATCTGCAGTTAGATGTATCCATCAGAATAACAAGTTACTGACCTTTGGTAACAATCTTTCTGGTGGATACTCTATCTAACCACAGATTCATCTCCAAACCTCCCAGTTCTGTGGAATGGACTCTTTTCCCCCTCTAAAAAGCCCCAAACTAGAGATCTGCACACTGGTCAAGCCACTATTTTGATCAGCTCTGCCTCTGAGGGTGCAGCCAAGCTTTAAAAAGCAACTGAGGTCAGTGTGCCTGGGTGGCACTTGTATGTGTCCCTTCTCGTCACTTCCAGAGTGGAACAATGTCAGTGTGGAGCCGCACGACATTACCTACCTTTGTACCGGATTACTGCTTTTGAATTTCCTGACCCAGTCTGATGCCTGAGGGAATATTCAGAAGGTGAGGAAGTTCTCATCTTCGGCAAACACACCACCCTCTGGAATGCCTCCTGGTGGCCGCCGGAACTCGAACCTACCCCCGCGCTAAAAGACCACGCCCTGTCTCTGTATCATCCTAGACAGCGAACTCTCCATGAAACGTCAGGTCAACGCCGTCTCCTCAGCCTGATTCCACACCCTCCGCAAGATTTTCAAGTGGCTCCCATCAGCACCAGGAAGACAGTTATGCATGCTCTCATCACCAGCCGACTGGACTACGGCAACGCACTCTATGCAGGCAGCACCACTGAACTTATGCAAGGACTCCAGATGATCAAGAATGCAGCCGCTAGACTGATCCTCAACCTGCCCAAGAGAACCCACATCACCCAGCATCTGAAAGACCTCCACTGGCTCCCGGTCCAGAAGAGATAACATTTCAAGCTCCTGACCCACGCCTACAAAGCCCTCCATGACCAAAGACCTGCCTACATGAACCACCAGCTTCACTTCCACCGTCCCCAGGAACCTCCGCTCCACCTACCTCACCCTCGCACAGATCCCTCACATATGCCACTGCAGCACCAGAGGATTCTTCTTTTCCCATTTCGTTGCCAAAGCCTGGAACACCCTACCCCTCCACCTCCGCACCTCAACCTCGCTGACCGACTTCAGGGAGGGGCTCAAGATCTGGCTCTTCGAATGAGACCTGCAGAAAGCGCCTGGATACCCTCACGGGTGACAAGCTGTGCTCTATAAATACTACTTGATTGATCGATTGACTTGTTCTACAGTACCATTGGCAAATAGGTGTTTTGTGCGTGGTGGGCGCTACTCATAAATGCACATTTATTACTAACGTGCAAAAATCCAACTCAATGTTATTACCACAGTACAGTGAAGCTGGCATGTGAAAAAAGACCACTACATCACGGACTGCATTTTACAATCACTTCACACAGGGAAACAACTCTTACAGTCACAAGGCCCCTTAAATGTAATTATACCTTGAGGCACACATTTAGCCCCTTGAATCCTGGTTTTGATAAAATACTTGAAAAAAATACCATTCATAAATCAGTCACACGTAGTTTATTTCGGTCAAGGGCTATAAAACATAGACAAAAAATTACAGCTTAAAAGTTATAGTGAATAACTAGAATTTTCTTTACAACATAACTCCATAAGTCATTGCACAATGAAAACAAAGAAAACATCTATCCAATAAAATAAAATATTCATCCTCCTCTAGTCGTTCTGACCAACAGCTAAATTTGCTCACCAAGGACTCCCCTCACTTTAAGAGCTACTCCAAAAAATCTAATGACACCAAAACTAATAAAAATATGTTAATTTTTAAAAGATTTAAAAGAAGGTGGTCAACAGGTTCAACAGCCAATTCCAACAGCACTAGTCTTAAGCATCCCTTACTAAGGTAGTCATGGATCTTGTGGAAGATACAGAATAATTGTGTGTTTATTGACGCATCATTCCAAGATCAAGGTGGATACATTTTCTCAGGGCACCTAGCTTTAGAGAAACACAGTAGTTGGAACATCCACCAGTATGTTCTTTTCTGATTGTCTGTGCACCCATTCAAGACATGGTTCCAACCCACCAAAAAGTCTTAGGAACAGCATGAGATCTTACTGACTTTTTTCATAACTCCTGAGTCTCCCGCAGGGTCGGATTGGCGAGGTGGACAATCTGCTATCAGCCGATGGCCCTGTGTCCAAAACCAACTTGTGGGCAGTTTTTTTTTTTTGGTAGAGTAACCGACCCAAACTCCCTGGGTCGTCTCCCGTGCAGACGTACAATTTGCAAGACTGTTGTAGCCTTAGGAATCGGATATGTGCTGAGCTGCAGCCTTAGTGGGGCTCAATGGACAAAAATTCAGGCATGCTAATTTTCACAGGCAGTATGACAATGGTTGCGCCGACTGTCACAGCAATAGGCTTGTCTGCCTCTGACTCCCAGCCCCCCCCGTTGTGACCAAGGCTGCAGGAGCAGCTGCTTTGAAGCAGTAGCACTTTGCAGATGGAGAGGGTGAAAGAAGCTGTAGTGTCTTGTGAGTTAGAGATGACGGGACCCTTTTGGTTCCTGACGGACTCCGTAGAACAGCGACGTAAGTGCTTGGGTGTGTTTTGTAGAGTTCATGATGTGGAATGTTCAGTTAATGATTACACACTGAGGAATAAAGACGTGTAATATCAAGCTCAGAGTGTGGCATAAATATTTGCATGCTCCGAGGCTGGGGAGGATGCCACATCTGTCCATGAGATAGGGGATACGTGAACTGAAGAACCGATAGTGCTCTCCTAGAGATTTTGCCCAGGTCTAGCAAACAGCTCATGCATGCCACACGCACTTCAGTCGAAGTGAAGATCGACAGTTGGCGTATCTGGAGTCAAAGCGCCACTCCAGCAAGTGCAAAGCTTTAGAAGAAGACGAAGGCCTTACAGAGAAATTTGTGCAGCCCGGAACCTGCTGGTGAGGTCGTGAAAGAGGTACTGCACCACAACGTAACACAAGCTATAAGCTATACGGAATGATAACGCTAAAGGCAGCGATAGCTAGGTGCAAGGAAAAGCTAAAAGAAAGCATAGTCAAATACCAAGAGTAATTATACTTACCAGAACCTGAGTAAAGAGAGTCATTCAACTTCAGCAGCAGGCAAAGCAAACCAAGTGAAAGCACAGGGGTTGTGCTTACAGAGCCGTTGGTCCTTAAAACGACCACCCCAGAATGCGCTGGGTGCGTTCCGCACAACTCAAACTTTGTCAAGAAGCTAGAAGTCTCCAATGGCCACACAACATCAGATCACCTGCGATGACCCAAAGGTCAGTACACTGCTAGTGCTTGACGAAGGTGCCAGTCCAAGTGGGTAGCCAACATCGCCAGAGCCGGCTCTGCTCTCGACAACAGGAAGTTTCACAGGTTATGATGCTGCTCTTTCCTGAAACAACCTCTTCCTTTTGATTCCGCCAAAAAGCAGAATATTGGTGCCAAATGACCTGCCTGGATCAAAACTTTTGATGACTTAATTGATGCATTGGAAGAAGCAGATCACAAAAAGATCATCAATCATCTCAAGAACCTTGCAGGTGAAGGAGTAAAGGAAGTAATAAATAAAATACCACACGCTGATGAAGTCTCATACCGTCAAATAGGGGCGGCTCCTACACAATGGCAGAGGAGCGTCGCCCCACTGGCTCAGAGGCTAGCAGTTGAAAAATAAAACGATGTTCTATCATCATTTTATTTTTCACCTGCTGGCTGAGCCAGCGTGAGTAGGGAGGGGCGAGGCTGTGGCCATGGGAGGGGGGAGGAGGACTTGTTTATGTATTTTCTAAATGCGAATGTGTGTTTGGCCAGCCGTCTTAGGCCGGCCAAACATACATGTACACTTAGGTTTCTCCAACCTAGCTGTATTGAACAGCTGGGTTGGAGGAACAGCACAGACTCCCTGTCCTGAGCGGAGCATCAAAGCAGCCCCTCAGGACAATCCCCGCGGTGCTCTCATCGCATGAGAGCAGCGCCGGGATTGCACAGGGAGTCTGTCCCAGTGTCTGTTGGGACCAGCAAGAACACGGAGGTGTGACGCAGAAGGCGGCTGGCAGCTTAAGGTAAGTTCCTTTTTTTAAATGATTATTAACTCCCCCACCCACCCCTGCGCCCCCCCTCCCATGCTCCCTCCTCACCACTTTTTGTTTGTGGCGGCCCCCACTGTTGTCAAATCAAAAAGGTGTTAAATATCAAGTTCAATTCAATGCCGAATGTCAATTACAAAAGATATATTTTCAACCAAGAAAGGCAGAAAGTTGACGAAACAATCAACGAGTTTGTTAAAAGACTTGATAGGCTAATCAATTATTGTAAATTTAATGATGAAGAAGCCATACGTCTCAAAGTCATATATGGATGACTTTCTGATTCTTTCAGACCACAAATGCTGAGAGAAACGCTCAGTCTGGAGTGAGTACTCATGGCTGCAAGAGCCGAGCAACGTGCAGAATGACAAGCTGCTGACATGGAGGCTGGAAGAGCCCAGAGTGAGTCATCCCTGAACATGAAAAGTAAGCAGAGAAACAAGGTTGAGGGTCTCAAAGTAATGTCTCCAAAGAAAAAGATACTGTGCTTCAGATGCAGATTTTCTTTTCAATTGAAGGTAAATAGCCACCATTGGACAAATATGCAAGGGTTGTGGGAAAGAGAACCATTTTGTGACGGTTTGCAAAGCGAAGGAAAAACTAAGTGCGTCACATCGAGAAAACAAAATGGATGCAAAATCATTCTGGAAGCGATGTTCTACTCACACGCACAGGGCCAAGCGGCCACATCAGTTGAGGCAAATGGAAACTAAACGTAGTCAGTCATTGTCTAAATCTTCGTCCAAAAGTTCTTCAGTGTCATTGTCAAGCGACAGTGAAGAAAATGGTTGTGCGGTGTCGATGTCAACTAAATACTGCTAAATATCGACCCCCAGATTATCGTGGTACAAGAATATTGAGGACAGAATATTGAAAGGTAAGTGCATATAGGGAAGTAAAGTTTTAGTATTCTTAAATCCAGATCTACGTATTGTGAAGGTACATATATGTGGAGTAAGATATGGAACGTATATCCTTACCTGTTGATATGTTGGAGTTGATATTCTGGCCTTTATATTCTGCGCCACCGATATTCTGGTTTTGATATTCAGGGTGCACATCGTGTGATTCTCTGTGAAGAAAAACACAGATTTGTTTAAGATGCATATTAAAGCACTCACAATCAACTTTCCACAATCTAATTTTAAATCCTATCAATTTGCTGAGAAAAGTAAGGGGTGTAAAGTTGTAAAGTCGGCTGACTCACAGCTTTGTGTATTTTTTTTAAATGATCAAGCTCGCACCACGTTAGGAGTATCTCAAGGGTTTGGGTAGGTGTCAGAGCTGCTGGATAGCATGGCCAGGCATGCTTAGCTGTTTCTGCTAACCCTGCACTATGTAGAAACTGCCCCTGACCCAGACCAAATTCATTTCAAAGGAGATAAAATATTCATCTGGGTATAGCACACCCCATTGTTCGCACTCCCCCTCCTTCCAGGCTTGGAAGGACATATTGAGTGCCATCTGTCTGACTGGCTTGAGAATCGAGTTTGGGAGCTCCCTATGGAACAGTGCACGCTTAAGGACAGTCATTACGATCCGTTGCCATACTCCAGCTGTCTGTCTTACAATGTATGGAGTGGCCCTCGGTGTGCCCCTTCCCTCCATTAACAACTCGGGGAGGCAACCTCTATCCACCCTTCCCTCCAGTAGCCGTGTCTCCCAGGTAGGATCCATGTCGAGCCATCGAGCTGCGTGTTGCAGCTGGGCTGCATAATAATAGAGGTCCAGACGAGGGACCTCCAATCCTCCCGATGTATAGAGCCTGGTTAACGTGGTCAATGCTACTCTGCTGCGCCCACCAGCCCATAAGAGCGATGTAAAGAGTGAATTTAATTGACAAAACATTTGTGTCGGGTGGGGCACAGGGTATTTTGCAGTGTGTACAGGCATCTCAGCAGGAGTACCATTTTGGAGATGGCCAACCTTCCCATCAAGGACAGGGGTAGTGTGTTCCAGAAGGCTACCGATTTTTTTTAAGAGTCCAGGCCCATATTAAGTCGCAGTTGTTGTGCCCTGCTGTGGGCTATCTGTATTCCCAGGTATCTTAACGACACTAGTTCCCAATGTCCAGTGGGGGGAGGCGGTCGGCTAGGGCCCAATCAGGGAGGCAAGCGGAAATATAAGTGATTTTGAGTGATTAATTCGGAGACCCGATACGTCACCAAATTACTCCAGGAGACCCAGGAGCTCTGGGATTGCTGTACGAGGCGACGAGATATAGAATAACGCATTGTCTATATACAACGATATGACATGATGTACATGATGTATGTATGCTGTATGGCCGCAATTGTTGTCTGGCTTTTATGGCTAACGGTTCAATCGCCAGGGCGAACAGGAGTGGGGTCAGAAGGCAACCTTGTCTGGTGCCGCGGCCCAATGCCCAGGCCTCCGAGCAGGCCTGACCCACACGGACCCTAGCGACAGGGTCCGAGCAAAGCAGTTTGATCCTCTCCTGGTATTGTGGGCCAAAACCTAATGCTTGGAGAACCTCCAACTGGTATCCCCAGTCGATAGAGACCATCGCCATCTCGTCGTCCCGATCCTGGTTTTCGTGTAATACATGTGGGAGTCTTCTAAGGTTCATGCCTGTGTCTACCTGGAATGAAACCACACTGGTCTTCGTGGACCAAGGTTGACATTAATAGGACTTTAAAGACCAATATGCAAGGTGATTTTTGGATCTTACACTAAAATCCTTTTTAGAAAAGAAGTGCAAAATTGTGCATTGAAATCACATTGGGCCAGGTAATTGGCCAAGACACGATAAGCTATAACTTCAAATCACCTTTTCTCCATGTGTATCTAGCTCTAGGTTTGCTCCTTGAGGCTCTATTTTAATTTCTCTCTTCTCTTCTAATCTCTGTCCCCACTGCCTCTCTCACCCTTTTCCACACTACACTTTTCTGTTTGCTACTGCAACTGTTTACCTTCCCCTTCCTGTCACTCCTGCTTTTTTCAATTTACTCTCCATTCTTTCCCTCCTTCTCCTCTCCTTTTCCAGAACCTCTTCTCTCTATCTTCTCTGCACTTCTCAATATTTTTATTCTCTCTCTAGCCCTCTTCTCAATAGACTATGCTTGGCAGCTGAACTTTTCTCTTGGCTGTGCATGGCCATGAGCAGCGTCTGCTACCTTTCTTTGGGCACTGTGCCTTTCGCTGTTCAACAGTCCTCGAAGCTACCATCATAGGAGCCTTCTGAAACTGGATAAGTCAACCACGACCATGAAACAAAGAAACTAGTGCAATGTGGCCATTATATCCATGCAGCCTGCTGTCCATTGTTGTTGGACAGGACATCGGGCTGCATGGGTTAGGTGGGTTTTAACTGCTTCACAGGACAGTGGACTTCAATGGGTCACCCACAGTACTGAAAAAGAAAATGTTTCTGATTAAAAAAAAAAAACACATTTTCTTTTCCAAAATCAATGTTGGGAATCGAGGAATATGCTTCCCTCGAGATCTAAGTTTGATTTTTTGGTTTTGTTTTGCTGTATTGCACAGCACGCTGTGTGTGCTGATGCCACAGCAAACCAAAAGTTAAAGCAGATTGCGCTAATTGAAACTGCGGAGATCCACAAATGTCCTACTATACAGCGTTCCTACACTTCTCCCGATAACAGTGGTCCCCCACTTGTGTTTTTGGGCTTTTGCCCATGAAACAAAAGCCCCAAACGCAACAAGACAACATCAAGATTTTGCCTTGCAAGTTGGCCATGTCTGGCAATGTGGGTAGCTGTGGCATTTAGGCCAGGGCTTGGTCTGCACCCAGGGAAACCTGCCAGGCCCATACATTTCTGAAAACAAGGCACCTAGGGTAGTCTGGGGTGTTATGGCTTGCGTGGATCCCAATACCTTTTCTTAGTCGGAATATACCACAAATTCCAAACCTTGGCTAAATCACAGCTTTTCCACATATTTCTGTGAAGGAGAATTCCAGAATTTGTGAGGATCCATAAAATTCCTACAACCCAACCACACTTCTCCCAATAAAAACAGAACCCCAAATGTTTGCCAAGTATTATGCATTTAGTGCATTAATTAAATAGGACCTCATAACAGCAATTTATTTGCTATGACCATCAATTAGAAAAAGATAAAGCAGAATTTCAAAGGAGTCAGTAAATTTCAACAACCAGATTCATACTACATAGATTTTCCATTCTAATATATAAAAATCAGAACATGTTAGTCGATTTTGTGTGGAGATGTTTAGAGAGGTCAAGTATACCACAATGCTTTCAGCCACAGATACCCTGATTATGGTTTCCACAATATTTGGTTCGAAGCAGACAATTTCTCTGCATGTTGCCCGTGGCATGGTTATGTATATATTAAACATTTTTTAAAGATAGTGATCCAGCGCGGCTAATATAAATTCTTCTCCTTTGGATATGACAATCCAGGTGAAATCACTCTCATCCACTATACCATATGACGGTGGGGCCCATAACACCGCATATCATACACACAGTCGTTCCCTGGATCACACCCACCTTCGCTAAGGAGAAGAACGAGTTGCTGGAGGAACGGAATACCTTATTAGATTTGACAGATTATTACCTTAAACATTCTATATATTCAGTTTTAATCCTGTCGGCTCTAAAACATCAAGATACTCCGCTCTTTGGTCGATGGACCAACTAGTAGAATAAGTTGATGGTGATCGAGACCAGCTCAATCATTTAAAACCTTAGTAAATATCAAATTTTATAAATGAACTAAAGAACCACAGACTCAATTTTAATTAGAAATAACATTTTATCTAAGTTCAAAATTCTGCATGAGTGAGATTCTTAGTTTATTAATCACCTTAATACATTCTTTTACATTTATATAGGAAATTCTGTAAAGAAAAACGAAATTATGCATTACCTATTTAGATGCAGATAGGAATGGTTCACCAAAGAAAATGAACCGTAAATCACAGAATGGACTCCCAAACTGACTGACTGTCCCTCTAGAAGGCCTCCTCGACGGGACCTCCCATACAGATTTCCCGCAACGGTCTCGTTCCTTCCCCAGTCAGGTTCGAAGTCAATGGCAGCATCCGCATTAACATCAGCATCAGTATCTGCAATAATAACAGCATCGACTAATAACCAGCAGCAGCAGCAGGCCCTCCCATAAGAGCAGTCCTTCTTATACCCTACCTCTGGCTTACTACACAAAAAGTTGCAATGTTTGGGGGCAGGAATCACGCTAATTGGTCCATTTGAGGGGTGGCGAAGATTGTCTCATCGCCTTCCTTGTTCAAACTGGTTTCGGGGATGGTTAAAAGTTCACTGTTTCCCATGCTTTTTGGGTAAAAGCAGTCCAAATTGTCTATTCACTTTTGTTGCAATTTTGATGGTCACATTTTGGACAGTTCTTTGTCTCCCAATACATCCTTCTTTCCTTTCTCACGGATACGTGCGGAGTCTTTCTTGGCACTCTCCTCACAAAAAGTTGCTCCGTCCTTGACTTTTCTTACTCCATATACAAGCCGTACCCACGTGATGCAGCTTCATTATTTCTTTCGCTTAGAGGCCATCTTTGGTTTCTGATATGACCTCATCTATGTCGGCAGCCATTTTCGCAGCCTGGCCTAACAGGCCCAAACGAACTATCATAAAAACAAACACAATCGTAATTAAAATAAGGAAAATAAGCCTTTCTGTTTACCACCCGTCATTCTAAGAACCCGTGTTAGGTGTTACCTAGCAAAAGCGACATTTAAAGCCATTTTACTTACCATCCGTGTTCTTTGCCACAATACAATTTACACTACACAGCACAAATCATGCGATTTTACTCTGATTAGTACGCAAATCACATTCTTAATATTAGAATACTTCACAATGGTAAATAAATTAGATTTTTGCACAAATAGGGCAGTTACCATTTATGTAAATGTTTATTAAGATGCGTTTTGTTGGTTAATTCATCAAACAATTAGTATCATTAGTTTATTATTCTTATCAAGGGGGTTCCAAAATTTATTTCGTTTACCTTGCTCCATCAACTCCCCCCTTTGGTGATTTTTAATATCACCACAAAACCTTTGTTATACAATTTTGTTTTGTTTTTAGATAAATGTTTCTTGTCCATTTGTCTTTTTGTTAGTTCACACAACGTGTCCTCCTCATCTTGTCTTTTTGATCTTTTATATGTTCTCTTTTAGTTCTTCTAATTCTATTTCTCCCATTTCTCGTTCTCTTTCTTTATTTTTCTCATTTTCTCTTTTTATTCTATTTTGTGTTTTTCTCCTCTTAATGCACACATATGCTAATTTTGCTGACAACATTACCATTATTACCACTGTTACTGATATTAGTATTTTCCCAATAAGGGAACCACCTATTTCTGTAAACCATTTCTGTATTGTGGAAAAACTCTTACCAAGTTTCTCCCAGGCACCTTCAACCTCCAGTGGAGCAATTTCTTTGTGCAAATCAGTAATATTCTTTATATACTTCTGTATATTTTCACTTTTATCTGGAATGTAATTGCAATAATGTTGGACTTTCAACATTCCACAGACTCCACCCTCTTTTGCCAAAAGAATGTCAAGGGCAAGTCGATTTTGCATCACCATAGCTCTCATGGCAACCATTTCGGTATTTACCATCAAGAACCCTCCAGCAGTATTCGTCGATAACCGATCTACTACTGTGGACAATTTCCGAATCTTAAATGCATTCAAAGATATACCCACTGCTGGTATCAATGCTCCAAAAATGTCACCTACTATTTCTGAAAAACTTTCCCTCCTTCTACGTGTTAATGTTTTACCTATCTCATGTATTCCTTTTTCTCCTCTCTCCACATGAAAAATCTTTGGAAAGACCAGACCTAAATAACATGACCCATACCAGTGGTCCGACAACCTATAATAAGCTCTATTTCCACATATATAATAGATCCCTGGAAATATTGGATCTTTTCCTCCTTTAAATCCCCATCCTCCTAAAATGTTATATGTATCTCGGCATTCACTGGAACCTACGAAATAATTATCATACATAGTCTTATTTCTACTAATACACAATCTTTCCCTGTTGGGGCCAATCCAAAGTCATAGCTGCATTTGTCTCTCCTTTGTCATGATTTTTCTCTTCAAACGCCCAAAGTGGTGTTTTTGTCTTTTCTTCTACTATCTTTCTTTGAAACTTAACTCTTCTGTTTTCTACCATCTCCAAGAAAACCTTTTCTTCTTTCTTTAATTCACAGGTAAGATTGTGTCTAATTACATACTCTAATGTTAAATCTTTATTTTCTAAGAAAAATTCACCAAACACTTTTGCTTCTATCACCTTATTTAGTTCAGGAATTATAGGAACTTTCGCAAAAACAGTGTTTATGTCAGTGAAATAATACTCCAATCTACCTGTTTTATCAAATAAACTAGCTAAAGCACTACATGTTATCCCATACGTCAAAGGAAGGTGATGATAGGTCACACCTTCTGTGACAGACGCAGGTAATTGCATACAGACATAACAATCCCTTACATCCATTGTCTCTACATACTCATACAATAATTTCGTGAAGACATTCTTGGAGAAGTCAGTTATAGACTTATCCTTATGTAGATCAGTACTATCTATTAATGCTGCAGTGTTTTGTGTTTTAGCTTCTTTATCCTTTTTCGTGTTATTCCCTATTACGGATGTTTCTTCTACAACTAACCTCAATGGAATTGTTATTGCTAAAATAAGCCAAATAAACATTATCAATCCTGTACAACAGAAACACATTCTACACCATCTACGTAAGAAATCACATCTATATTTCTATTCTCAGTGTCTACCATTTTGTACTATTTCCTAGCTATTTATATATTTATACAGAAAATGTGTCACCACACCTCGGAATGACTTTTAAGCCACTCTACCCTTTTCCTGTGTCACATTTGGGTCTCTCTTCAGCTCCTTTCAGAACTCTTTTCTCGTCTCGTTCAGGTTTTTTTTTTTTTTTGTGTCCAGTCCGGTTTCTTTCTTTATCTTTTCAGGTTTGTTGCACTTCACTTCCACCCATTTGTTTGCAGCTTTCGTCTGGGCTCTCGTGAGTGTTATCCTCTTCTTTAATGTCAGTCAAAGCGATGTATAGCCACTCAGGTGACTTATATTTTAAATTTGGTCTCTTCACTCTTTTTGTTTTCTGGGATTGTTTTCCACTTTGTTTTCCTTGTCCTTTTTGACTTATTTCATTTACTTGTTCCGCCTCATTTCTGTTCAAATTTATTATCTTATATCTCAGCCTTTTAACTTCATGGGGCCAATTATCTCCTTTTCTTGGCCTTTTTGATTCACTTTCCTTTTCCTCTCGTTCAGCTCTCCAAGTTCTTTTCCTTGGTCCTAGTCTTTGCTTTCTTTCTTCTTCACTTTCTTCTGATTCCGTTTCAGACCTTACTTCACTTCCTCTAACTTTGAATTTTATGATTTCTGTTTCGTTCTCTGAATCTGAACCTTCTTATATCTCTCCTATTAGGACGTATGATTCTATCCCTCCTCGATGGTCT
The DNA here is from genome assembly GCA_963921515.1 of Calotriton arnoldi. Taxonomy (NCBI): domain Eukaryota; kingdom Metazoa; phylum Chordata; class Amphibia; order Caudata; family Salamandridae; genus Calotriton; species Calotriton arnoldi. Next base: position 111,489 of record CAWUFW010010211.1, read on the forward strand.
TCCGAATTTTTATTAATCTTTCTGTCTAAATCTAAATTTCCCTGTGTTTCTTTTAATTGTTGATCTGTCCCTATTACTCCTCGGGTTTCTTCCACTTCCGCTATCTCTCTATCTGTATCTAAGTCTCCCTCAGTTAGTTCAACTATTTCTGGAGGAATTCTTCCATAACTTGTACTTGGTTGTTCGCTATCACTGTCTCTTGGTTCAGATTCTTCGCTTATAATGTCTGTTCTTATCTTTCTCTTTTGTCTTTCATCAAATTCAGGTTGGTCTGTTTCAGATGCTGAACTGGTATCTGATATTTCCAGATGTCGACTTACAGGTCGAGCTTCAAAATCTGGATCTTCAATTGGTTCAGGTTCTTCTTCAGTTGTAAAACTTGTACCTTGTTCTTCCAGATGTCGACTTTCAGGTCGAGCTTCAAGATCTGGCATTCTGCTTATTTCAGGTTCTGCTTCGGATGCTGAGCTGGTATCAGATATCTCCAGATGTCGACTTACAGGTCGAGCTTCAGGATCTGGAACTCTGATAGTGTGACTGGCATGCACCCAGTTTTTCACTCCTGCACATTTGACAGCAGTTGTTGTCACCAGGATTACTTGACGTGGCTTATCCCAGCGAGGAACCAAACAGTTTCTTCTTCTGTGGACTTTTATGCGGACCCAGTCTCCTGGATTCAAATCATGAGCAGGTTTTCTTTCAAGAGTGGTCGCATCCGGTCCAACCTGATGAAACACAGAATGTACCACATCAGCCAATCCTTTGCAATAGTCCAATACGAGATCATCAGTTATAGTCAGCAGTTTGTTGACAGGTACATGTGCTTGTCTCATTGCTCGTCCCATGATTATTTCATGAGGACTTAGACCTGTTTTCCTGTCAGGTATGCTCCTGATAGTCATCAACACCAATGGTAGGGCATCAGGCCATTTGAGTCCTGTGGCTTGACACATTTTCCCTAACCTATTCTTTATTGTTCCATTTACCTGTTCTACCACTCCAGAAGCCTCTGGTCTGTAAGCACAGTGCAATTTCTGTTGTATGTCAAGAGCTTCACATATCAGTTGGATCAGTTCATTTTGGAAATGTGTTCCTCTATCTGTTTCAATCGTTACTGGAAAACCATATCTCAGAATTAATTCTCTCAGTAGGAGCTTAGCTACAGTAACTCCATCATTCCTTCTTGTCGGATAGGCTTCCACCCAACGAGAAAACAAACAAACGACCACAAGAACATACTTCAGTCTATTGCTTGGAGGCATTTCAATAAAATCTAGTTGCATTCTAGTAAAAGGACCTCCTTCACGTCCTATTGTTCCTATACTCACTACTGTTTTCCTTCCTGGATTTATCTGTTGGCATGTAAGACATCTTTGACAGAGACTCTCAGCTATAGCTCTGAATTTTGGGTTGTACCAAGTCTGTCTGAAAAGTCTAATCATGGCATCCCTACCAATATGAGCTTGTCCATGGTACATCCGTGCCATGTTAGAAATCATGCTATCAGGCATAACTGGTCTTTCATCTCTGTAAACCCAAACGTCATCTTCCTCTCTTTTCCTGCAACCTGCTTTTATCCAACCATCTTTCTCTTCTTCGTTTGCTTCTTCCTGTAATTGTCTTACCTCATCCCATGTTTTGACAATGTTAGTAAACAGCAATGGACATGAAACATTTTCTTTTTCTCTCCTCCTGTTTAAAGAGACTATATTTCTGGCACAGTATTGGGCTATTTCGTCCGCATACTTATTTCCCATAGCAATATAGTCTGTCCCATTTTTATGTGCAGCACACTTCACCACTGCAATTTGTTTAGGCAGCTGTATTGCCTCAAGCAATTTCTTCACAAACTCACCATTCCTAATTGGAGTTCCTGCAGACGTCAAGAAACCTCTCTGGGACCAGATCTGTCCAAAATCGTGGACCACTCCAAAGCCATACTGGCTATCCGTGATCACTGTAATTCGGACATTCTTTCCCAGTTTGAATCAGAGCAATCAGCTCAGCTACTTGGGCTGAACGTATCCCTCTCAAACAAGATGCTTCCATTATGGTTGCTACTGTACACACAGCATACGCGGCACTTAATACTCCTTCACTCGTCCTCAGACATGATCCGTCCACAAACATCACATAATCTGATTCTTTCAAAGGCTCATCCTTTATATCCGGTCGAGGCTTTGTGCAGAATTCAAGCACGTCCAAACATTGGTGATCGACTTCATCCTTAACTCCTACATTTTCTTCGTCTGGCAGTGAAGTTGAAGGATTCACACTTGTGCATCTATCAATGGTTACATTGTCTGCACTCAAAATCACCTTTTCATACCTAGTCAGCCGACTATGTGTCATGAATTGGGTTTTGGTTCTGGTCAGAAGAATTTCAACAGAATGTGGAACATATACTCTTAATGGATATCCCATAACAATGCCTTCACTCTGTTCCAGACTCACACAAGTAGCAGCTACTGCTTTCAGACAACCAGGCAACACCTTTGCTACTGGGTCTAAAACAGCTGAAAAATAAGCAATGGGTCTTTTCATTTTTCCATGCCTTTGCACTAGAACTGAAAATGCACATCCATCTCTCTCACTACAATACAGCTCAAATTCTTTTTCATAATCAGGCATTCCCAATGCCGGTGCTTCACACAGCTTCGTTTTTAGTTCTTTGAAAGCTTTCGTTTCTTCCTCATTCAATTCAAACGGATCCTTAACATCTCTTTTTGTCAATCGCTGTAAAGGTTTTGCAATCAATGAAAATCCACTTATCCACTGTCGGCAATACCCAACCATTCCAAGGAACATTCTCACCTCTCTCTGTGTCATTGGAGCTCTCATTCCTCGGATAATCTTTATTCTTTCCGTTGTTACCTTTCGCATCCCTTTTTCAATCTTATGACCTAGGTATTGTACTTCCTGTTGACAAAATTGCAGTTTTGACGGAGACACTTTGTGCCCTCCTTCTGCCAAGTGATTCAATAAAGCAATTGTGTCGGTAACACATGCTTCTTTGGTCTTTGATGCCACTAACAGGTCATCAATATATTGGACCATTACAGATTTTTCAGGCATTTTTAAATCTTCCAATGATTTCTTTAGGATCTGATTAAAGATTGAGGGGCTCTCTGTATACCCTTGCGGAATTCGGCACCATGCCAAAATACGCTCTCCGAACGGAATGCAAATATTGGCTGGCTATCTGGATGTAACGGAATAGAGAAAAATGCATGGCACAAATCAATAACTGTGTACCATTCTGCATCATGTGGAATCTGATACAGTATCACAGCGGGGTTTGGCACAATTGGACAACAAGGAATAACGATTTTATTTATTTTCCTAAAGTCTTGCACTATCCTATATGTCCCATTCGGCTTTTTCAAACCCATTATAGGTGAATTACATGGGCTACTCATTATTTCTTTCAAAATTCCCTGTTCAATCATTTTATTAACTACGGATGTTATTCCTTCAATAATTTCTGGCGTTAATTTGTACTGTGGAGTATTTGGGTAATTTGTTCCTTCTCTTACAGTGATTTTTACAGGGTCTACTCCTCTCATTAACCCAATGTCTTCGCCTGTGAAATCCCATACATCAGATCTGACTGTTTCTTTTAATTCAATTGGGATTTTCTCTACGTCAAACACAGAAAACATGTCATTTACTCCTGGTTCTAGTTCTGCCATTGTCATTTTATACAGAACATCTTCATCTGGTGTCTGAAATGCAATACCATCCGGAGTACAATAGATGGTGCAGTTCATTTTACAAAGCAGATCGCGTCCTAGCAAGTTTACAGGACTGCAATCACACACCACAAACCGATGCATTTCACTGAATGGTCCAACTTTCACCTCTACTGGTTTGGTAAGAGGCGCTTTAATCTGCTGGTTTGAAACACCCACAACTTGGATATATTCTCCTGAGAGAGGAAGGTTTGGAATTTCTACTGATCTAACAGTAGAACGGGTAGCTCCAGTGTCCACAAGGAATGTAACATTTATACCATTCACTTCTCCATCCACAAATGGACCTGACTGATCTACCTCTAGAGTTGCGCCAAGCACGCACTCTTCCTCCTCTCTTAGGCACCGTCATAAACTTTCATCCGATTCATTTCCATCCTGTCGTAACCAATACTGCGATATTGCAGCTGCGCGCGGCAATTTTGTTACCTGCTCTCCTCCGTAGAATCCTGTTTCTGCACTGTATCTCTGGGGGTTTACACTCTTGGGAAGAGGTGGTTGTGGCACCTGACTCTGTTGAGTAACTACCTGCGGTTACTGCAGCTGTTGGTAACTCACCTCATTCTGCACCTGTGGATTTAATGATTGATTTTCCATATTAGCTTTTGGAGGAAATTTACACTCGTTTCTCCAATGCCCTAATTTTCCACAATTGTGACAGGGCCATTTCTTTTTGGCTTCTTCTATACTCATTTGACCTTTTCCCTTACTTATATTTGGTTTGGATTTAATCTGTCCTGCATCACCAGTCTGATTATTCATCTGAGCTTCTTGTTTTTCTGCAACCTTTACTTGTGCCCACATCGCCTTTTCTTTTAATTTACGTTGTCTACACTCAATGTCATCACTACAGTATTTAGCATACCTTAGTACTTCATCTACAGTGCTATTTTGCCAGCACAACATGTGCTGCTTAATCATTTCACTTATCTCTGGTTTCAATCCATAGACAAATCTATATACAAATTGACTCATGTCCTTTTCACTCAAAGTCTCATAACCACTATACTGTTTGAAAACCAAAAGTAGCCTTTCATAATAAGCATGTACAGATTCTTTACTCTCCTGTGTTGTTCTATCAATCTTTACCCAATCTGTTTCTTTTGGTGGGATTTTATTTTTCAAAAACGTGATAACCTGGTCATACTTTCTCATCACTTCTGGACCTGGCGCTCCAGTTTTTGCATCTCTAGGATATTCTTCTGTTGGCCAATCAATCGAAATCTTACATTCTGTCCATAAATCTGCTGGTACTACAATATCCAACAATCCATCTAGATCTACCCACAACACCTTCGAAACCTTTACAAATCTTTCCACTTGTCTATACCATTCAACAGGTTTCTCTCTCAATTTTGGAAAATCATTCGTAAATGACAATATATCTTGTCTAGACCATGGGACATGCACATAGCTTCCTCCTGGAGTTTCTCTCATTGGACATTTCATCACTATTGGTTCCTTTTCTTTCACCGTAAAAGCCAAAGATGCTTTATCTGTCATTCCCTCTTTTCTTTTCATCCAACTGCTCCTCCATCTGTCCACATCTCCCCATTTTCTCAATAACACAATCAGTTCTTTTATCTGTGTTAATCGTCCTGATGTGTTCAGATTTTCTATATCCTTTTCACAAAAATCTACTCTATACGGTTTCTGCAAACTTCTGATTTTTCCAAATTCTACTCCTAGTTCACTCGCTGTCTCTTCTAACTTTTCATGCAAATTTCTAGCTCTCCAAGTAATGCTTTTACACAAAAACATAATCTCTTCGTCCTGATATGATTTAAATTTTTCTGTACCAATAGTCCCTAAAATCAACTCCTCCATGTCTATCTTTAATCTGATTACATCCAACGGTTGTGGTTCTGCATCTTTCTTCTGCAAATTCCTCATCCAGTCATTTAATTCTTCTGGAGTCGGACCTACAGGGGTACTATTTATTTCTATCCAATTTGTGCTTCTCTCTGGGGTCTCAGTTGCTGACTCAGTTCCCATAGGAATCCTTCTTATCTCACTCTCATTTACTGTCAAGTTAGTAGGTGGACTCGATCTATATGAGTTAACCAAATCTCTTGTCTCTCTTGTTTCTGTAATTATCCCTTCTCTCATTCTTTGCATATTCGAGTTCATTGGGATGGTCAAGGAATGCTCATCTATTCTTTGGTTTTCAAATACAGGTATTACTGGTCCTATTGTCACTGGCACAGTCACGGCTTCCATGTTCATAGTTAATTCCCTTATTTTCTCAGTCAATTCTCTTGTGGTTCTTGCTAATTCAGCTGTATTACCACTGTCAGACTTTTCATTCTGTGGAGTCTCTGATTTTTCATTTAACCTATTTATTTTATAACTTCGTTCAGGGCTTTGATTCCTCCCAGTTCCCATTGGCGGTGCATTTGGTGTCACCACCGCAGAATTCTGTTGATATGGAGGTGGTTTTCCGTTTAAAATATCTTCCAGCAATTCATCTTCTGTCTCACTACCTCCATACCCATACCTCTCTGTTGCTACCTGCTTCTTTTTCTCTGTACACTTTCTCCCTGTAACTTCCTCAACTGTTATGGCTGGAAACAAACCATCCGTCATATTAGCATATCTCCATCGTCTCATCCTATCTTCATGATTCACTCCCCAAACTCTTCCGTGAACTAAACTATAATTCTTTGCACCTCTGTGTCTTTCTCTTTAATACATCTCATCTTCCCATTCACCTAACGCTTCAAACTGCGTCGGTCTAGGTCTTGGCTCAAGTTTCATCATTTTCTCTCTCAAATTCCGAAGTACAGCTGTGCTAAATGAACCATTTTCTGGAAATGCCAATACTCCATCATTCTGAGTATATTTTGTCCAGTTCTCCAACCAAATGCAAGTATGATAACCATATTTCAACATCATGTGAGAAGCTGGCGTTTTCGGCGGAGGAATTACTTGTCCTTCCCTAGTCACTACCTTTTTGTCCTTCTTGAAAAAGTTTTTAATTTTCGCCATCCATGACGGTTTCTCTCTACAATACTCATAATAAGCCATATTTCACGATTCTTTCTTTTCGACAAACTCACAACTCTATTCTGTTTACTGTGTGCTATTCGGACCTATCCCAGCGCGTCTCACACCAACGCACCAATCCGAGAGCTTCTACGTCACTCTCAACTGGCCAATACCAGCGCGTCTTCACACTAATGCACCAATCCGAGAGCTTCTACGTTTTCCACCACTGGCCAATACCAGCGCGGTCTTAGTCAACGTCAGTTCTACTTCTGACCCCTCCTTTACAAAATTTATCGGCAGCTTTTTCTGGACTGAATTTTATTAGTTACAGCATAAAACACATTTCCATTGTCTGTTTTCGCTAAACAAAAGAGATAGCTTACTCTATCTTGCAAGAATACTGTTTCGTTCGATAAGTGTAGCACTTCCCTCTACCTTACCCTTCTTTCAAGCAAGGGGTAAACCCGTTTCTCTGGGGATAAAACACATGTGGAGACTACACTGCTCCTGAGAATTAAGGCCAGAGTTTCACAAGAAAACCGGTTGCTATTTCATTCACACACATTTTATACATGAAATGTCCCTATCATAACACAATCCTGTGTTATCACCAATTTGAAAAATCAGACAATGCACAATTCCATGTGACTTCTCTTGCCACACGTGTCCACTTCCTACTTCCCGGAAGCTTCAAAATTTCGACTTACACGTAACATAATACAATTCGACATAAAGTGTTAGACATAAATGATCAATAATCACCAAACTAATCTATAGTAACCATAACTCTGCTACCAAGAAATCTGATCCAGCGCGGCTAATATAAATTCTTCTCCTTTGGATATGACAATCCAGGTGAAATCACTCTCATCCACTATACCATATGACGGTGGGGCCCATAACACCGCATATCATACACACAGTCGTTCCCTGGATCACACCCACCTTCGCTAAGGAGAAGAACGAGTTGCTGGAGGAACGGAATACCTTATTAGATTTGACAGATTATTACCTTAAACATTCTATATATTCAGTTTTAATCCTGTCGGCTCTAAAACATCAAGATACTCCGCTCTTTGGTCGATGGACCAACTAGTAGAATAAGTTGATGGTGATCGAGACCAGCTCAATCATTTAAAACCTTAGTAAATATCAAATTTTATAAATGATCTAAAGAACCACCGACTCAATTTTAATTAGAAATAAAATGTTATCTAAGTTCAAAATTCTGCATGAGTGAGATTCTTAGTTTATTAATCACCTTAATACATTCTTTTACATTTATGTAGGAAATTCTGTAAAGAAAAACGAAATTATGCATTACCTATTTAGATGCAGATAGGAATGACTCACACACCAAAGAAAATGAACCGTAAATCACAGAATGGACTCCCAAACTGACTGACTGTCCCTCTAGAAGGCCTCCTCGACGGGACCTCCCATACAGATTTCCCGCAACGGTCTCGTTCCTTCCCCAGTCAGGTTCGAAATCAATGGCAGCATCCGCATTAACATCAGCATCAGTATCTGCAATAATAACAGCATCGACTAATAACCAGCAGCCCCTCCCATAAGAGCAGTCCTTCTTATACCCTACTTCTGGCTTACTACACAAAAAGTTGCAATGTTTGGGGGCAGGAATCACGCTAATTGGTCCATTTGAGGGGTGGCGAAGATTGTCTCATCGCCTACCTTGTTCAAACTGGTTTCGGGGATGGTTAAAAGTTCACTGTTAACCATGCTTTTTGGGTAAAAGCAGTCCAAATTGTCTATTCACTTTTGTTGCAATTTTGATGGTCACATTTTGGACAGTTCTTTGTCTCCCAATACATCCTTCTTTCCTTTCTCACGGATACGTGCAGAGTCTTTCTTGGCACTCTCCTCACAAAAAGTTGCTCCGTCCTTGACTTTTCTCACTCCATATACAAGCCGTACCCACGTGATGCAGCTTCATTATTTCTTTCGCTTAGAGGCCATCTTTGGTTTCTGATATGACCTCATCTATGCCGGCAGCCATTTTCGCAGCCTGGCCTAACAGGCCCAAATGAACTATCATAAAAACAAACACAATCGTAATTAAAATAAGCCTTTCTGTTTACCACCTGTCATTCTAAGAACCCGTGTTAGGTGTTACCTAGCAAAAGCGACATTTAAAGCCATTTTACTTACCATCCGTGTTCTTTGCCACAATACAATTTACACTACACAGCACAAATCATGCGATTTTACTCTGATTCGTATGCAAATCACATTCTTAATATTAGAATACTTCACAAGGGTAAGTAAATTAGATTTTTGCACAAATAGGGCAGGTACCATTTATGTAAATGTTTATTAAGATGCGTTTTGTTGGTTAATTCATCAAACAATTAGTATCATTAGTTTATTATTCTTATCAAGGGGGTTCCAAAATGTATTTCGTTTACCTTGCTCCATCAATAGATAGTACGTTATAGCACCCCTCTGTGATAAGGTAGGCTATATTGGGTTTATTTCAGATTCGCACTACTGCTAGTTAAAGTATTTGCAGTGCAGCCCTCTGCAGCAGGCCCATTAAGCTAACAAACTATCTGGCTACTGAAAACAAAATAAGATCTCGAGCAAATAAATTTTCTCACCATTCTATATTTCACGACAGGTCAGTGCCCCTAGGAAGGATGTAGGCTGGAGCAATGTCAGTCGAATGTCAGTTGCACCTGACTTGTGATGACTCCTCCCCAGCCCAGTAAGCTAATCAAAGCACTATGCCGTATTGGAATCTGGACATTTCCTGACTGGACATTGCTTCTGAATGTCCGGTAGGTGTAGGTAGTGACAACCACTTATGTATCAGGAATAGGAAAGATCATGAAAGTTGCTGGCTTAATAACAATGTGATTCAACGTCCTACACAGTTGTGTAATCTTTTCACAAGAGCAAATCCTTATTTGACATACCATGTGTGTAATGTGAGAAGGGAGTTCAGTCCATTGAATTATTGGCCTCTCAGCTGTGACTCCGAACTAGCGTTGGTACAACCGTTCACATCAGTTCCTCAAACACAACACTGTGGGGTCCCTCAGGGGTCCATCATATCCAGCAGTGGCTCCTCCGCTATGGCAGAGGAGCGTCGCCCCCCCCCCCCCCCAGAAACGGCAGGAAAGGAAAAATAAAATGACACTCGTTTTATTTTTCCTTTCCTGCTGAGTCTTGGGGGCGGGGCCGGGTGGTGACAGGCACTGAGGGGAGTGGTAGTGCACTCCCATTACTGCGCATGATGGTTTGGCCTGCCGTCTCCGACGCCAGGACACCTTCACAGGTGATATGCGTGCTCTACAAATCTGAATAACATAACACAGTATTGGCTCCAAAGGACAAAATGGCTCCAATATCGTAAAACAAGCTCTGGTAACAGCTAATCATCTTTATATGAGCTGACATTATACTTTAAAACAAATTCCATGAAGCTGAGTAAGTAAAGTCTGAAAGTCACTCGCCCCACCTGTCCCGTTCTTCTTAAGCCCGAGACTATCTTTGCCTAATTTAACAACACTTCATTGGTGAATTTTGTACAGCATCGTTAAAATGATGCCATGCTTCGGGGGTGTGGACGGAAGGGATACAAAGATGCTTGACTAGGTCTACCCTGTTGCTCTTTTGTGGAAACTATCACAAAACTGCAGTGTAGGGGCACCGTCTCGCCCTTCTCGTTTATCTTGGGGGTGAGCATGGAGTAGGAAGCTGGCTCTTTATGTAGTATATCAAAACGAGATATACCGTGCAAAGAGTCTGGGTATTCCTTTACGAGTGGACAGGCGCTTGCTTCAGCAATCCCAAGGTGCTCTTTAAGGGGGTAGTGTGGTCGAGCAGCCATAGGCTTATCAGAGAGGAGTGTTAGACATCTGCAAATACACACAACAGTCAATAAATGATGCACATGACTTAATAAGGAGATCCACACCAATTTATAAAAATAGCATATATCTTTATATATGTTTAGCCACCAGAATCAATACAAACAGGATAGTACCTTTTTCAAGAGAAATACTTTTGCATTTAAACAGTTGACACTTAATGCATTTTTTAGAGGCTGCAATGTTATCCTATGGAAGGAAAAACAAATACGGCATACAAGTTCTCTGCAGCGACTTACGAGATCAACCTCCTGGTCTTGAGTTGAGTATGGGGCAAGGTCCAAGGCATCACCAGCAGGTCACCTCCAGCGGCACGAGGGCAGCTGGGTGCAGTGGTGCAAGACAGCATCAGGTACCCAATACAAATCAATGTGGATCGGTCTTCGTGAACAGATGCTGCAATGTTGGACTGGGAGGTCAGTTGCGTTGAACCAACAGGGGGCTCAGTCCTCATGATACTTGCGGACAGGGGGACACCTTTGATCCTCTTCTCCACGGGCTAGTGGCGACGGGTGCATAGGTGTCTTTAGGCGTTGGGTTTTCGTCACCGGGAGCGGTTATGGTAGATGATGCCTGCAAACAGATGTTACAGGTGGTGTTGGGAAGTCCACAGTGGGGAGACCCAAGGTGGGCTTAGAGTCTGGGGACCATGTTGGCCCACTTCAGCTTGGGTTGGGTGGCTCATGCGCAGTGGTGCTTTCCGGTGTCATGTTTTCGCAGTCTTGGAGCCTCACAGCTCAGTCTTTGGTACCTGCAAGATGCAGGGGAACAGCTCTGCTGTTCCATCGGAGTTCCTGTATCTTTGAATAAGTGCTGGCAGTCCTCCCAGGCTTCAAAGGATCAGCAGCTTGCAGTGCGAGACAACTTTGGTGCAGTTGTCAAGAACAGACAAACAGGCCGGCAGGGCTGGTGCCAAGTCAGTTGCTTCTTCTGCAGTTCTTGCTTTCGCAGCTCTTTGTCCCTTCTTCTTTTGGTCAGCAGGATCTGATTCTCTGGAGCCAGGGGCTCCTCTAAATACTGAATTTAGGGGCGTTAGGGGAGTGTAGGATAGTAGCCAATGGACTACCTACCATTGGGGTCACTATGCCCCCTATATGACTACTTCCTGGGGGAGATGGTCAGAACTCTGTCCCAGAATACCTGATTTTGCCATCACCAAGCTGACTAACTTTGAAAAGTCGTGTTTTCACTTTTGACTGCACCAAGACACGCAGACTGCAGTGGCAGTTTGCATGAGCTCGGTGAGGGGACCCTTAGGGCGGCACAATTCGTGCAGCTGCCTTTATGGACCCTCTTTAGTACCTGAGGCCCTAGGTACCAGGGGTACTATTTACTAAGGACTTTCAGAGGGTACTAAAGGTATTGCCAATTGGGGAAAACAATTGTTCACTTTTGGGAAAGAGATCTGGCACTGGGGGCCTTGCTAGCAGGAACCCTGAGCACTTCCAGTCAAAATCACATCAAATTCCAGGCAAAAAGTGGGGGGTAGACATGTCGAAAAGTGCCCTTTCCTAAACATGGTTAGAAACATTAGAGGTTTTGGTGGCTCTGATAGTAACGTAAGCTGAGTGGCCCATATTTAGAGAAGGAGTTTGGAAGAAACCAAGAGGAATGCATGGAGTCTGTATACTTCACGCTCACTGAAGTCCAATCCTTTAGTCCCATTGGCATTCACAAGATAGGGAGCTTATTTAATGGAGGAAAAATAGTGCAACTCCAGTGCCCTTCTCCAATCTCAATTTACTGTCACCCGACCAGAGGCCTTTGATTGTTATTTTTTCTCAGGCTCTTTCTCACTCCCTCAAGACTCTGGTCTTGTTCATTTTGTCCCATCCTGGGTAGACCCCATGGCCCACTTTCTAAAAGGCCCTTTTATCATTTGTGTGTAATGTTTTATCCAATAGGCCCTATTGTGGCAACTTGCCCAATTGTGAGCTTCTGGTGAGCTCTACACATTTTTGACTCAAACATTGGATTAAGGGTATGGAACGAAATTAAAGGCTGGATAAGGGATGTTCGCTGGCGTTCAGCACTGACTGGAATACAAAAAACTATTTTACGGTTGATAGAGTGCTTCTTACCAGGAGCCACGTCAGTAATATCGTTAGGACTGTAGTTCTTTAAACTAATGGTTTGGACTTGTATTCCCGGATTTCTGCCAATTTCGATATTAACTTTGATGTTAAAGCAAGCAATTTAGGTCCGTATTTTGTAACTTTTACTCTTCTCTCGTAGTTTAAGGAATATTAGAAAAATCTGAACGAACATTTTTATCATGCTTATTTATTATTAAAAGGAATTTAAGTTCACAATAGGTCAAAACACTAGAATGCAAGTCCAAACTATTATTTGAAAGAACTGCAGTTAGGACATTATTACTGATCAGCGGAACTCCTTGCTACAGGCTTGTGGACCCTTAGCCAGCATTCATGAACCTCAGGGCAGCGCTGGGGTCAAGGAACCCTGCAGCAAATCTGCATATTTAGGTCTCTCTCGGCTCTAGACAGCACATGCGCTGTCTCGAAAAAGACATGTTTTATATACTTTGTAGGCTTCAGCCCAACCATAGGCTTTCCTATTTGCTGGCTTCATCGTTACCTACCTAATCTTTCTCCCCATTTGTCCATGGTATGCATGCGTCATGCCTCTTCCTGTGTTTAGCCTTACCCAAGAGCATGGACTAATTACTACTATCCATCCACCCCTACAATTTAATAACCATTTTAGGAATTTCTTTTTTCTTTGTTTAAGAGCCCACTTCAGGGGCGGTCATGTTTTCACTCACTTCGAGCACCGCTCCGTTTCTGTAAACGGGCCTGTAAATTATGTTCTTATCTCATTTCTTGTCCCGTCCCCCAATCACCATCCTCCGCTGTCGCTTTCTCCATCCTGCGCCCCGTGTCTGCTTGCCATGTGCTTCTCCGACTGTCGTGAAATTGGTCACCCCAACTCTGCATTTTTTCTTATACCGTCCCTCAGTCACCCTCCTCCCGCTGTTGCTTGCTCCCTCCCGTACCCCCGGTGGCTGCTTGCCCTGTGCTTCTCCGACCGTAAAGGAACAGGCCTGTAAATCATGTTCTTATCTTGTTTTTCAAGCCTCAGCATGTTTTTGAATTACCAGGAGAGCATTCGTGGGGCGAGAGCAAGAAAGTCAGCAATCCCCTCCATGGTCTCATTTGCATTGCAAGGTCAAGTGACCGTTTCATTTCAGCTGCCCTTCACTCACTCATTCTCAGGCCCCTACAACCCTTGAGATAGTTACAAAAAACAGGAACACGTCATAATGGGCTCACTAGCTACTAATAAAACAGGCTGCGGAAGGGCTTGTTTCAATTCACTGGATGGACATTGTAAAAACGCCACATGCCAGCATCTGCACTCTTAAGCACTGGAGTGCATCTGTATGTATAGTAAGGGTTTTGTGGTTTAGAATACAGTGCACAATACATCAGCAATCTCCTCCATGGTCTCCATTGCCTTGCAAGGTCGCGTGACCGCTTTGTTTCAGCTGTCCTTCACTCAATTATCTCTGCATTTTGATGATTGTTGGCTGTGATACTTCTAGCCAGTCGGATAGCTCAGTGGATTGAGTGCCTGCAGCAGGCATATGTGTGCAACATGCAAGTCATAAATGTGAATTGCACTAAGGCAGATGGTACCTTCTGTTCTTGAGAGGTGAACAAAATAAGTAGCATGATTTTACTAGATAATTTTGTCAGCACTCGTTATAGGGAATTGACACATTTCATTTCGTGTTTTGCTCTCTATCAAATGGTACATTTAATTTGAGAGGCCTTGTTTATGTATGCCCGTGGCTACACAAAGGATTATTGCACATCAGCTGTGGGCGCTTGGGTGCTGCATCTGCTTGGGGAACACAGGTCATGCAATGCTGAAACATATTGACATTGACACAGGCAATAGCTCTCGCATTGCGGAGACCAATTGGCTTAGTCAATGTTGTTTAATTTTAACCCCTGGGATGGGTACATTGAGCATTCAAAATAGATGCAAACATGCATTTCACGCTAAGAAGCTAAGTCACAGTGCTAAATGCAGCAGAACACAAATAGCGAACACTTAGGAGTCCTGATATACATATGTGAAAATGCATTGAGGAAACTTACATATGTGTACTTGGCCGGAAGGATGAAGAAGGAAGGAGGAGGAGATGTATGTAGTTGTCCATAATGAGGTCTGTGGCACACATGAATTATGCTGAAAGGAAGCAACCAAGGTGAGCAGGGCTTAGAACTGCTGCCATTTAGTGGCAAGTGTGGTCTCTCAAGGATATGGCAAAAGGGAAATTTAGAGCAGGATTTTGATAGATCAGGTCACGCCAGTGCTGAGCATCAGTAGTAAAATAAAAAGAAAGTCTCTACTGAACCCTCATTTCTTGTACTTCGATCACCCCCAAAAAAAAAATAGCACTTTGAAAAAAAATCCTGTGTGATAGGCTAGGCAGATTACCTGGCTAACCTCTGGCAGTATCATCCTGAACACACACTTGAAAAGGGATTGATGGATAAAGGGAAATCGCTGGATGTGTTTTTTAAACTCATCCTGTGGCCACCATTCTTTCTTTTTAGGTCTCGGCTTAGACTGCGCATGTGCTGTCTCGAAGAGAAATGTTGTATTCCCTATGTGGGCTTCAGCCCGCCCATAGGCTTCCCATTTGCTGGCTCTATTGTCGCTCTCATATTTTTTCTACCCATTTTTTCATAGCTCTTCCTGTGTTTATCCCTCCAGGAGAGCATGGACCAATTACTACTGTCCATCCATCGCTCCCATATTAGCAACTTTTTTAGGAACTACTTTTTTCTTTGTTGAAGCACTTCACATGAGCGTTTGTGTTTTCAATCACTCCGAGCTCTGTTTCTGAAAACAGGCCTGTAGATCTTGTTCTTATCTCATCACATTTGCTGTGTATTCAAAGACCAAGGTCAAATGGATCCATTAGCCTGTTTTTGGAAATAGCCACAGTTTTCGCGCTCAACTCTACAGGGATACAATGTATCTTACATGAATCACCATACTTCTGGCCCACTTCGTTCATTCTGTGATCAGACTTTAGTTTTTCATTATTTTGCCAATGTCAGCCTTCACACTCAGCTTGACAGGGTTACAAAGTGTCTTCTATGAGACATCATATCCTCGGCCTGCTTCTTTCAGTTTATGATCGGACTATTGTTTTTCATTGCTATGCCAATGTCTGTCTTCGAGCTCGGCTTTACAGGGATAGAATGTGCCTTTTATCTTGCTCGCTGCCTGTTCCGATTATTTTGTAACGGATTGTTTTTTTCACTAGTATGCCGATGTCAGTCACCGCCATCGGCAAACTTGCAATTGTACATTGCCTAGACCGCCTCCTACTGGCCACCATCTTAAGATAAGGCCCCTGAGAGTTGACCAGCGTGCATGCTGATTCTGCGGTTAGCAGCAGCATCCCGTATATCTAAAGGGACTCCTCTGCCGTGCTTCATTATCTCCAAACATGACAAGAAGATAATGTGGTTGATTCACTCAACTCCAAAAGCAATTGGTAAGATTTTTTGTTCACATTAATGTATTGTCATTCTTTTAAGTTTATTCCCACTGCTCTAATATATTTACGTTAACGTTTGGTGAGTGACTGTCACGTCTGTTTAAATGACGGGAAAGCTACTCAGGCTTCTCCTTTTAACCACAAAATCAAGCGCACCATCGTTTTCAAGTTGCTAGGTTTTTAACCCTATTGGACTTTTGTGAGTACGATTGATTTGCTCCTCCTCTTGGGTTATACCACGTTAGATCCAATCTGATTTAATCATTATATGTGTTTTGAGGCTTCTTTGAGAACCTTGTTGTTTCAATGCACATTTTATGCGCATGTTCTATTTAGTGAGATTATTTAAACTATAGTTTGGTGATTGACTGTGTCGTCCTTTTAAGTGACTAGGATAGCTAAATGATTAAGTGAACCATTGTTTCCTAGTTTCTGGGTTTTAACCATTTTTTAGGTCTCGGATAGACAACTCATGCGCTGTCTCGAAGATACTGTTGTAGTTGGTGTAATATGACGCAGCTAACCATAAGGCTGGTAAAATTAATGCAAATTGTGGGGAACGTTTTAGCAAATACTAAATGCCTTTTTAATTACCTTCTCTCCACCCGTCGTCTACTCCCTCCAGTGTTGTGTTGCTTGCCCTGCCTCTGTGCTCTCTTACTTTTCACAACCCTGCTGCCAGACCAAAATGTGCAATGACTGGTCCAGCGCTGGCCACGTCATAGCGCTTTTTTCAGGGACTTTCTGCCTAGCTAAACAGTAGCCGTGCTACTATACAACATGGCTAAAAGACATTGACAACGCTAATAACTCTCACATTGCCCTGACCTATTGGCTTTGCCAATGCTTGCTGTTGTTGCGAAGGACCGGTTTAGCGCTCAGGAAGGACTTGCTACTGTCGCTTCCCCCATAGCAGTGGGAGATTTATGGGGTTCCCGAAGTTGGGAGCGCTCTCTCACGTACTTTGATGTTTGCTTCTCAGACATGATTGATGTGGCATGAACACTCTCCACTATGTTAAATGATTAAAAAACATGTGGCAAAGTACAAATGTTCTGCCACTTTAACAGAAGTCAGGCTGACGTTTGTCCAGGTGATCATTGTTCATTTCTGTGTAACATTCTTTATACGATTTAACTTTACGAACAGTGAAAATGGCGCTCCGAGCAGATGTACCTTCCATCACGCGCCCTTGTAATCGCCAGTATTTTAATCCGCTGAAATGGGCGGAGAGGTTGACAGTGCACCCCTCGCCTTTTTCTGTCCTGAAGCAGTTAAGGGGTGTGCACAATGCACTCTCCCAGGACTCTGCCAGCAGTCTCAGTAGAGGGGTCAAGAGTAACTTTTCAGTCACCTGCCCGAGAGTGGTGTCAGACTGCAGTGATGGTTGGGGGAGGGGGTAAGGCAATGTTCATGAGAAAAGGTGCTGCAGTCCCAAACAAGAGTAGTTGGCGCCTTGCATCAGTATGGTGCTGTGTGTGGTATACCATCCCTCATTACATCTGCAAGCGGCCACGAGGAAGTGATTGAAGGCAGAACCGGAGACCGTGCTGGAATAGCGCATCCAGTTCAGTTTCTTGGCTTTATTCTTGATCTTGTAGTCCTATCATTTAGTCCATTATAAAATTGGGACTACAAGTCCCAGAATGCCAGCCAAAAACCTGGCCTGGATGAGCTACACATGCATAGACCTAAAAAAGTTTAGAACTTCTGTTTGTGAGCCGGGCTTGCTGATTACTACAGTTCCAGTGCTTTGTGTAAACAAAATACTTCCAGGTCAAATGAACAAACCAGCATACCAAATATGACCAAAACGCCTCTGCTGTCAGTGATCAGGTCAGGTGAACGCCCCAAACCAGGTCATATAGCCTGCACAGCTCTTAATGTGTAAATACCTCATGCTTTCATTTGAATTTGTCCACGTTCAACCCAAAAAATGGGGCAAATTGTGTCCTTTTTAGGTCTCGCCTACGCAGCGCGCATGTGCTGCATAGGAGGGCCTTTAGCCGTCGCTCTGCTCTTTTTTGAAGCACATACTCGTGCTTGTGGCGGCATCCACCTTGCGGGAGCGAGCAGCGGCGCGCATGCTAATTGGCTGTTGCTCGCTCCCGCAAGGCGGATGGCACCACAAGCACGAGTGTGCTTGAAAACAGCTGCTGTTACTCCCCCTCTCTCTCACAACCCTCCCGCCCATTCCTTTCTTTGATGCTTTTTAGGTCTCGCCTACGTAGCGCGCATGCGCTGCATAGGAGGACCTTTAGCCGTCGCTCTGGTCATTTTCAAGCACACACTCGTGCTTGTGGCAGCATCCACCTTGCGGGAGCGAGCAGGGGCGCGCCACAAGCACGAGTGCAGTGCTTAAAAATGAGCAGACTGCGCACGCACGCAGCACTCCCGGGCTCTCTCTCTCGCTCTCTCTCTCTCTCCTCTCGCTTTCTCTCTCTCTCTTCTGCTATGTTGTGCTTTCTCTGCAATGATTGGTTTCTATAGTACGTTTGATGTACTTGTAAAATGTTTTGTTACATGTTGCGTGACACGCATGTTTGCTATGTTAGTTTTCTCATTAGCCATGTTATGCTCTGCTTCCTGGTCAGATATGTGTCTTCTGTTACTTTTAACTTGCTTACATTGATGTGCTTTTTGCGCTGACTTTGGTAGGTTAGGCGCTGTGTTCATAGTTCATATAGCATGGGCGGACTCGCCTCTAGGCGCTATCTTCCGTTCAGATTCCTTTCATTTGGGGACGCGTCCTTCGATGGACTTTCCTGCCATGCCTTCCCCAGGGACTGCCCCCAAGCCCTCCGATGGCACGTGTACCGAGCCCAGCGCCGTGCTTGATCCAGCAGGGCCCCGCCGCGCGCAGACTGTGCGCCACGCACCACACCGAGTACAGCCGGGCACTACCTCCATATTTAATATTCTGATTATCGCACCCTCTTTATTGTAGACTCTCCGTGGCATTTATCACAGTTTAGATGGTGATCTAAGGGGGTTGGACGTGTGCACGTAAATACATGAATTCATGTATATTCGTTTTTTAGTATATTTTATGCTTTACATTAACTCGAAATTATATTTTCGCATTAATGAATGTGTATATCCATGTGTGCCTTGGTTTGTTTGTACGTGTGTACACACACATATATATGTGTGCATGTTTGTGTGCGTACACGCACAAGTGCAAGCTGAATTATACGTTTACAATTATGTATATTCAACCATCGGTTATATTCTGTAATACACGATATACTTTCTATTTAAATACAAATGCATGCCCATACATTTTCGCGTATACAGATTTATGTGAATGTAGGTGTATGCACGGGGCAGCAGCAGCTGTCGTCTCACGCACTCGGGGCGCACTCCGTGCACGGGATTCTTGTGCAGCTCACTTGGGGCGCACGTGCACGGGGGCTCTTGTGCAGCACACGCGGGGGGCACTCCGTGCACTTGGGAGGGCTGCCTGTGCCGCACGTGCGGTGCTGGACAGAGCCGGAAACGAGCACGTCTTTCCCCCGTGTCCCAGACTTTTCAATTATTCATGGCGTTTTCGAGGCTGCGAAGGATTTTTAATGTCACAATCTTTAGCGCCTCGGAACAGAAACATAAATCTGTGCAGTTAGAATCCCGGGCACGCGAACGAACAGTGTGGAATTATACGCATCTGTGCATGTAGCACACACAAAAAACATCGAAAACTGATTCTTTATTTAAAAGACAAAAGGTAGGGATTGCCCCCTTTTGAATAAATCTTATATTTGAAAAACCCAGATCCGCAAAGAACACGACGTTTAAAGCGTTCCCTTTATAAGGCGGACGCATATTTTTGATGTAAACTTTCAGGGATCGCAGTGCCCTTACGTTTACCGCCACAAGTCAGTACTGTCAGTCTTTATTTTCTATTTTATATGAATGTATGTTTCGGGTGTGTGGATGTCCGTCTCTATATCCCGCAGCCCTCCCTCCCTTTCTGTAGTGTGTGTGGGTGCTTCACTCCACAGACACGCACGCGCACACACGCACATTCAGGGCCTCGGGGATCATAGTAGCCCCCCGTAGAGCTCACCTGCCTTCCTGTGCGGGTCCCAAACACCAGCAAAATACGTTTATCTGCGGGGACGCAAATTTTAAAGGTGCGGAGACCCCTAAATAAAGTAAGAGTTAAGTGCGCACTTCGCCATCGGCGCCCTCCCCTTGAGTCATCGAGAGAGCCCCAGCGGACGTGTGTTTGGATATGTACATACTATTATTTCAAAGTAACTGTACATGCAGAAAACGCTACATATTGCGCACAGGAACATACGTTCATGCACATAAATGTGCATATATATGTACACATACATATATGTGTGTATATATATGTGTATATATATATATATGTATTTATCTATATATAACGTGTATTGCTCAACGAGCAGTGCTTTAAGTACAGTTAATCGAAATAATGTTATTATCGTGCAATATACACGCATTTCTATGAAGATATTTGAGTACAATTATTCTGGAGTTTATATGTGAGTGTGTGTGTGTGTGTTTGGGTGCTTTCATTGCTCAAAGAACAGAAGTGGTATCAAGACATATAAACCACATAAAACATTATTTCAAAGGGACCCACCTCATGAAATATGAAAAATAATTTACTGATCCCTGCAGTATGAACGTGTGTTGTTCTGTGAATGTGTGTTTATCAGAACAGCTGTTCTAAAGAACTTGTTATTGCACAACATTTTTAGGTTTCGCCTACGCAGCGCGCATGCTCTGCATAGGAGGACCTTTAGCCGTTGCTCTGGTCATTTTCAAGCACACACTCGTGCTTGTGGCGGCATCCACCTTGCGGGAGCGAGCAGGGGCGCGCCACAAGCACGAGTGCAGTGCTTGAAAATGAGCAGACTGCGCGCGCACGCACGCAGCACTCCCGGGCTCTCGCTCTCTCTCTCTCCTCTCGCTTTCTCTCTCTCTCTTTCTCTCTGTCTCTCCCGCTCTCTCTTTCTCTCGCTCTCTCTCTCTCCCCCTCTCTCGCTCTCTCTCTTTCTCACTCTTTCCCTTTCTCTCTCTCTCTCTCTCTCCCTCCCGCCCCCTGCTGGCAACTGTACGTTCATGCTGCCACTGCTGGTTAATCAGACGTCGCTGGTTGCCCTCAGAGTTCACATCTCTTGGTGAGTGCAGAGAGACGTGTTTCCTTATTTTGTCATTATGAATAGATTTTTATTTTTTGATGGAATGGTTTAATTACAGAATGTGTTTGAGCTTGGTTAGAATGTGCTTGTTTGTTTGTAAGTCTGGCCCGTTGAGCTGCGCGTCAGGTCGCTAACAAGGCATCGCGAGTGCACATCAAATGCGGAGTCTGCATCCTATGGCATAGACCCAGTGGGTACCCGCTTGAATACCACTATCATCGTAGGGGTTACTTCGGTGTCTGACTCTGTAGTCCGTTTAGGTGCGCCATGTCTCCGGCAGCCATGTGTGTGACGGCGTTGGTTACTATGGCAACGATCGGCCATTTATACCACATGCACGTGCTCTGCCCAGCCGGTACCAGCTAACAAGCATTGGCATAGCCAATAGGTCTCGCCTTTGGGACCTTATAAGTATTTAGTTATGCAGCACAATATCCTTACTGCAACAACATCTACTGTTGCATGGCTAAACACTTATAAGGTCCCAAAGGCGAGACCTATTGGCTATGCCAATGCTTGTTTTTTTTAACTTTCAGCGCGAGGCGCGCGCGCACTTGTTTGCATTTGGTGTAATCTGTAATTAATGTATGTTTAATTCATAATTGGATTGTATCCTCTTAAATGTGAAATTGAGCACTTCACCAATAATGTTACATTACACTAAGACTGTTGATTCCTCTTGAATTCTATCACCGCAAATCAAGCATTTCAGAAGATAGGTTCGTCCACCCTCAATCACTTTTTCTTATCTGAATGCCCATAACGCGGTCCTCCCGTAAGGGTCAATCGGCATTCTCGAATTACCATAATTATTTTTGAAGGGAACGTCGCTTTCTAACCATAAGCGGCACGTTATTTGGGTCATATTTTTATGTCCGAGTTTTGTTGTGACTCAGTAACTCTTCAGTATCAACGATACTGACCCGTGCCCTCTCCGGTATCAGTTTACACAGACAACAGCATTTAGCTGCTGTCACGGGCCGCGCACGCTTTCAGCGTGGAAACCGTGACGTAAACCATTCATGGTATTTCTACAGTGGGCTGACAGCTTCATTCAAGACAGCAGCTGACCACTGTTACATCGAGCGAAACTATTCAGGTAAGCGGGTTCCCTGGCACTTACATTCTACCATCGAAGAGTGTTTCATTCCCTATGCGCACTTGCGATGCCGGCATTCTTTTTTAAAAATAAAATTGTAATCGAACTTCACGGCGCCTCTCTCTCTACCTCTCTACCTCCCTACCTCCCTACCTCTCTACCTCTCTCTACTTATCTCTACCTCTCTCTACCTCTCTCTACCTTTCTACCTCTCTCTCTCCCTCTACCTCTCTACCTCTCTCTCTCTCTCTCTACCTCTCTCTCGCTACCTCTCTCTCTACCTCTACCTCTCTACCTCTCTCTCTCCCTCTACCTCCCTACCTCCCTACCTCTCCCTACCTCTCCCTACCTCTCCCTACCTCTCCCTACCTCTCTCTACCTCTCTTTCTCTACCTCTCTCTACCTCTCTCTCTCTCTCTCTCTCTCCCTCTACCTCTCTCTACCTCTCTCTACCTCTCTCTCTCTACCCCTCTCTCTCTACCTCTCTCTCTCTACCTCTCTCTACCTCTCTCTACCTCTCTCTCTCTACCTCTCTCTACCTCTCTCTCTCTACCTCTCTCTCTACACCTCTCTACCTCTCTCTCTCTACCTCTCTCTACCTCTCTCTACCTCTCTCTACACCTCTACACCGCTCTACCTCTACCTCTCTCTACCTCTCTCTCTCTCTACCTCTCTACCTCTCTCTCTCTCTACCTCTCTCTCTACCTCTCTCTCTACCTCTCTCTCTCTACCTCTCTACCTCTCTCTCTCTACCTTTCTACCTCTCTCTCTACCTCTCTCTCCCTCTACCTCTCTACCTCTCGCTCTACCTCTTTACCTCTCTCTCTCTACCTCTTTACCTCTCTCTCTACCTCTCTCTCTACCTCTCTCTCTACCCTCTCTCTAACTCTCTACCTCTCTACCTCTCTACCTCTCTCTACCTCTCTCTCTCTACCTCTCTCTCTCTACTCTCTCTCTCTCTACCTCTCTACCTCTACCTCTCTACCTCTCTCTACCTCTCTACCTCTCTCTCTCTACCTCTCTCGCTCTACCTCTCTCTCTCTACCTCTCTACCTCTCTCTCTCTACCTCTCTCTACCTCTCTCTACTCTCTCTCTCTACCTCTCTCTCTACCTCTCTCTCTCTACCTCTCTCTCTCTACCTCTCTCTCTACCTCTCTCTCTACACCTCTCTACCTCTCTCTCTCTCTACACCTCTCTACCTCTCTCTACCTCACTCTCTACCTCTCTCTACACCTCTCTACCCCTCTACACCGCTCTACCTCTCTCTACCTCTACCTCTCTCTCCCTCTACACCTCTCTACCTCTCTACCTCTCTACCTCTCTCTACCTCTCTCTACCTCTCTCTCTACCTCTCTCTCTCTACCTCTCTCTCTCTCTACCTCTACCTCTCTCTCTCTCTCTCTCTACCTCTCTCTCTCTCTACCTCTCTCTCTCTACCTCTCTCTACCTCTCTCTACCTCTCTCTCTCTACCTCACTCTCTACACCTCTCTACCTCTCTCTACCTCTCTCTACCTCACTCTCTACCTCTCTCTACACCTCTCTACCCCTCTACACCGCTCTACACCTCTCTACCTCTCTCTACCTCTCTCTACCTCTCTACCTCTCTCTCTCTACCTCTCTACCTCTCTCTCTACCTCTCTCAAAGATGGCTGCAGCGTCTACGTGGGATGCGGTGGACTAAGTGGCAGCCGGAGCCTGATAGCACTGCTTGTCCTTTAATAAAAAAAACAAGCATTGGCATAGCCAATAGGTCTCCCCTTTGGGACCTCATAAGTGTTTAGTTATCCAGTACAATATCCTTGGTGCAACAACATCAAGTGTTGCATGGCTAAACACTTATAAGGTCCCAAAGGCGAGACCTATTGGCTATGCCAATGCTTGTTGGCTTTGATAACAGCACTACATCTCTATACAGTGCTGCACATACGATAACTGGATTTGTTTCGCAGTTTGCAAACAGTTTTTGAGAAGAGTGCGGTTTCATGAATTCAAAAAGCACAGCGAGCAGAAATTGAACACACTAGTCTGCACATCCAGAGGAGTGCTGCATAATATTCTGATACTTAGACTGTTGCTAGGGATAAAAGGGTCCCCAAAACAATACAGAAAAAATACAGAAACAAGCGTTCATCAAACAAATACACAAATGATGAAATATTTTATTTACTTCACAAACGCATATTAAAATCAAAATTTTAATGGGAAGGTTGGAGTTTTTCTAAATTCTGTTGGGGCCACTCATCGTCCATACTATTTTCTGTTTGATGCACTTGCCCTGCTCCCACGAATAAATCTGAGGCTACTAACTTGATCGTTAGCCTCCAATTTCAATTTCCTTCACATTTAGAGAACGTGTTAACATTTTCAGTTTTACATATTACTTCTTTATTTATGTACACATTAATCTGTTAATATCATTTCATTTTCTGAGCAGTCGTGGACCCCCTGAGTAAGCTTCAGTAACCCCCCCCCCCCAACCTCCCTTCCCACTCCTCAGGTTTTACCCAGAAACCAGGTTAAGAGCCGCTACTCTAGACAATCCCTTGCCTAAATAGAGACACTTGCTGCTGTGCAAAGTGGCAACTGAGCTTGTAAATTATTGGTCATTTCTGATTTGATGTATTCTTTGTCGATTAAAACTCTTTATGAATTTTTAGAGCACAAAATTCTGATTCATATCTCTTTGGCCAAGCCCTTCGTTACATAAGCCACACTTCTTGTAAAAGATTTCTAGTTACTCCTGTTTGGCTATGTCCCTTTTGGAGTCCTGAAACCTTTTTCATCCCACCTATAGCCCTGGTCTTGAGGCAAGCCCTTCACAGAGCTTAAACATGTCCCAGCTCATTGAGTCCTTTGCATTCTGAAAGCGGATTTGTTAAAAAAAACAGAGAAACCCAGGACTTAATGAGCTGCTCACACATTGAACTAGGAAACCTGAGAGCTTTGCCTTCCTTGTAGTCAGCGAGCCTCAGCCACTAAAAAGTCCTTACCAGTGTTCTTTCAAAGACTGCCATGTCACATAAATCTGGATTTGTTAGGAGTTCTTTTTCTTGTTTTCCGCTGACCTGACCTATCCTACATTAGAACATTGGAATGTTGGGAGCTCCATTGAAGACAATGGAGTGCTCCCTGCTTTTACGGGCCGGTAAAGGCCCGCAGAGCAACATTCCAATGTTTTACAAAGGCCTCTCGGAGCTCGAGGGGATTTAAATCCCCTCGAGCTTCGAGAAGCCTTTGTTTTATTTGTTAGAACATTCTGCCCTCTAGTGGCAGAATGTTCTAATAGCCTTATAGCCCTTCGTAGCAGGGCTATACCGGCTATTAAAGTCCCTCACCCTTGTTAAAGACCCTCGCCTTTAACGCTGGAGCGGGCCTTTAATAGTCGGTATAGCCCGCTACGGCGGGCTATAAGGCTATATTAGAACATTGGAATGTTGGGAGCTCCATTGAAAACAATGGAGTAGCTCCGGGCTTATAATGGCTGGTATAAGCCCGGAGCTCCAACATTCCAATGTTTCTTTTTGTTTCTCCATTTTTAATTTAGAACATTCTACCCTTAGTGGGTGGAATGTTCTAATAGCCTTATAGCCCTTCTGCCTCAGGCTATACCGGTTGTTAAAGGCCCTCTCCCTCGTTATAGGCCCTCGCCTGCGGCTCGGGCCTATAACTCGGGATCAGGGCCTTTAACAGCCAGTATAGCCCTCAGCAGCGGGCTATAAGGCTATATTAACATTTTTGTTGAAGAAGATATGCACGTCACAGACTCGCAGAGTGTGTCTCTTGGTGCCTCAGACATAATCACTATGGCATCTGGAAACAGTCCTGACAATTACAAGCACTGTAATCTGGAGGTCTCTGCCTGAAAGTGAGACAACCAGAGGATGACTCCCTCCCAGACGGACATTTACTTGCACACTTTTTCACTCTTAGGCACTGTCTTCCTGATGTCTCAGACACAGTTTCTGTCCCCTTTCTGAATACTTGGGTGTGCCAGACACGGTCGCCAGGTTGTTTTGGAAACAGTATTTGGTGTCTCAGGCACAGTCATCCGCTAGATGTCTCACTCCCGGTCAAAGTTCTCTAGATGGCTTGTTGTGTTGCTATGTTAACTGGAATGTGGAATGGATTCCTGTGACTTAGGGAATTCCATTACAGGCATTTGGAGGAAGGACACCCAAGCACATGAGTGGCAGTCTGGTGCGCCTCAGACTGAAGAAATACTTATCCAATGCGGGGACCCAGGGGGAGCGAGGCGCGGGCCTGTCTCCCCCTGGGTAACTTTGCGCAATGGAACGGGCCACAGTCTCAGATAGGTTCAGGTAGGTAACGGGGTGGGGGCTTAGCGGTAGGTTATATAAGGCTGGGTTTGGGCGGGAAGTTTATCAGCTGAGGTAGTGCCCAGGTGGTTAGGTCGATTTTTGTACCACCCTTCCCAACCCATATTGTTTTTTCATTTAAGGCAGCTTTGAATTATTGCCTCAATTACATTTTGTTATGTCATGAGATGTTACTGAGCTGGCCAAATTGTAGAGGCCTGATTAATCTGACACTGTTAAAAGAAAAATGTTATTACTGCCACTGTAAGACAGGTTATAGCCTTTAAATTAAGCTAGGCGGTTTTTGGGGGGCTGAACAGTCTGAGCGGGCTTATCCATCCTTCGGGGGGGGGGGGGACAGAACACAGGGGAGGTGAAGAGTAAAGGATGTGGCTTGGAACAACACAGGACCAGATCGCTTGAGGATGCTTGATTGGGGGAGATCGTGAGATTGTGGTATGCAAGGAAAAGGTGGGGAAGGAAAGAATAATGGGGAAAGGTGCAAGATCATGGAGTTTATTGAAGCAATGTTGAGCTTTTGGGAGTTTTTAAGGGTGGAGTGAATGGTTAGGATTTTTCTCATGTATTAGTGAGGTTGAGTTATTTACCTCGTTTGTATCAATGAAGTTTATCCCATAAATCTGTCTTAATAAAGTGGCCTTTTTTGCTATATCAAAGAGTACAGTGGTACGTGCCTTATTGTGCGAATTTCTCTGTGAAGGAGTGTTTACTGCAAAACAGTGGCTAGAGAAATATCTGAGGATTAGGAACCCTGCGTAATACCGTTCTTGAGCGAAACCAACTTTAGTGAGGATTTGTATTGTGTCTGCTGCAAAGTAAATTTCATTTTGGAAGTACGGCTTCCTCTGGACATTGTATTCGTGTTGGGCGCGCAGACCCCTGTGAGGTGGAGACTTCCGAAGACTTTTAAATTTGGCAACCGCTTACCTCCGCGCGCTGTTGCCTTTTGAAAGGCGCACGTTTCGTTGTGACTGCTTCACTGCTTGCAGAACGTGCCACACCTCTGCGCGCTGTTGCCTTTTGAAAGGTGTGCGTTCGCTGTTATTACTTCACGGGTCTTCGGAACCACGACTTCTGCTCGTTGCTGATGTCATCACATGGGCAAATTTGCTGGTTTAAGCGTTTGGGATGTGGCATTGCTGGAACATCATGTTATTTTCATTGGATTGGTGATTTGTCAATGGTGGACACATTTTGTTTCATAATTATTACCAATTAATTGCAATTATTCATTTATAATGCGATTGGATTTTGTGGATCCTCTGAATGCCATGATTTATTTATTTTGAAAGTTTTATATATAGCGCGAACATGACCACCGAGGGTATCAGAGCGCTTTACAGTTTATACATCAGGCAGAATACAAGCAATCAAAACAACATCAACACAAAGCGACAGATTAACAGTCTAAAAATTGGCCGCAAATTCTCGTGAGCCCAGCAGCTGGGCCACAAATCTACGTTTCTGGCCCCGATTCAGATGGGGGGGCCCAGCAGAGGCAAGAATTTCTTCATCAGGAGCCCTTTTACCTCTTTTTTGAAGAGGACCGTGGAGGAATTCACCCTGACTTCGGGGGGAAGGGAGTTCCAGATCCTCGGTGCCATACCTGAGAAGGCTCGATTGTATGTCTTCTTTTTCTTAAATTTTTGTGGTTTGAGTAAAAGGGTGCTGGCGCTTCTGGAGGCTCTTGAACCACATGAGAGCTCCAGTTTCTGAGCGAGGTACAGTGGAGTCTTGAAGTGTATGGCTTTGTGAGCCATGCATGCAATTTTTAACTGTATCCGCGCTTCATAGGGAAGCCAGTGCAGGGCCAGCAAGTCCGGAGAGATATGGTTGAATCTGTTAGTGCCCGTTATGAGCCTAGCAGCAGAATTGAGGGCAACCCTAAGAGGAGCTGTCTTTACTCTAGGCAATCCGCAAAGCGTTGCGCTACCATAGTCCAACTTGGAGATCACTAGTGCTTGCACCGCCACCTTTAGGTCCTGAGCCGGTAGATAGGGTTTGAGTTTCCTCAAGATACTGAGTTGGTAGTTAGCTCCTTTGGTAAGGGAGCTGATATGCTTCTGCATGTTCAGGCTTTTGTCTAGAATGATACCCAGAGAAGATGCCGAGTCAAAGAGGAGAGTTCTGCAGTTTAGAGCCGTACATTGATTCAACCATTGTTCTAAGACCGGGGAATGCTTGTGGGGTGAGATTTGGAGGAATTCAGTTTTTAAAGCATTTAGCTTCAAGTAGTTACGTGTCAGCCAGCTTTGTGTTTCCAGCAGGATTGAATAGAGGGATTGGATGCCCTCAGGGGAGGCAATTTTCAGGTATAGTTGGGTATCATCCGCGTCCATGTGATAGTAAATGCTGGATGATTTCAGAATTTCGGTCAGAGGCTCCATAAACAGGTTGAAGAGCGTGGGAGACAGTGCTGAACCTTGGGGGACCCCCAGCGTGACCGGTGCAAGATGTGAAAGGGATTGGTTCACCTTGAAGCTTTGGGATCTATTCTGAAGGAACAAAGAGAACCAGTTAAGTACAGGCCCAGACAACCCCATCCTGTGTTTCAAGAGGTCAATTAGGTTATCGTGTTTGACAGTATCGAATGCTGACGAGAGGTGCAGAAGGATCAGTAGGCACGACTCATTATGATCCAATATTCTTAGCGCATCATCAACAATGTGCGTTAATGCAGACTCTGTACTATGACCCGGGCGGAAACCAGATTGATATTGGTCTAGGAGTTGAAAGTGTTCAATATGGGAACAAAGTTGTGCGAGCACACCTTTCTCCAGGAGCTTTGCTAAGGTCGGGATGTTAGAAATTGGGCGAAAGTTATGAAGGTCAGTGGGATCCGCGGATGGTTTCTTTAAAATCGGGGTCACTTGACCCGATTTAAGGCAATCAGGAATTGCACCTTGCTGAAGTGAAGCATTGACGATCGTAGTCCAGAGTGTTAGTAAGGAGGCTCTAACCTCTGGGAAAAGGTTTGCTGGCAAAGGGTCATTGTAGTGATTGGAAGGTTTCAACGTCCCCAACATTTTGCGAATAGTGTCTTCATCCAAGGTTTGGAACAAGCTCCAGGATGCGTTATTTTTGGGCAGGTAGGGCTGCGCAGGGTCAGTGAGATCTAGGCCTGGGGGATGGAGGGTGATCAGAGGATTGATCGAAAGGTGATCAAGGGCAGAGCGTAATTTAGTCTCAATCTTGATAGTCTTATCCGTGAAGAAGACCGCAAATTCTTCACAGTTCGGCAGAGACCCTTGACCCGGTGACGAGAGATTAGGATGGCTGTTAGCTTGGGACTTGATGAGTTTGAACAGTTTTTTTGGACGGTTTTTTGCTTGGTCTAGTTGAGATCTGAAAAAGGTGGCCTTCGAGCCTCTGATGCGTTTATTGTATAGGCTTCGCAGGGATCTCAAATGTTGGAGATGTTCAAGGGAGGGGTTGGCTCGCCAGGACCTTTCTGCAAGCCTTAAGTTTCTTCTATCAGAATTGAGACTTTCATTGAACCATGGTTTGGAGAGTTTAGAGGACATTCTCTTAAGCTGTAGTGGAGCAACCGAGTCTAGAACATTGAGCATTGAGCGGTTATAGTGGTCCGTGAGGTCGTGGACGTCCGACATGTGCAAGGGAGGGGGTAGGAAGTTATCGCAGAGAGCAGTCAAATCTTGTGAGTTAATGTTCCGTAAACATCTTTTCAGCTGTTTTGGGTTCTTAGGCTGGGATCTATTTACTCTTACCCAATCCAAGATGAGGAAGGTGATGCAATAGTGGTCTGTCCAATCACATGGGAGGATCGACTCAAGGAGGACGGAGTTAGGCTTACCAATGACAAGATCTAAAGTAGCTCCTTTGATATGAGTCGGACTGTCACAAATTTGGGTTAGGTTGAGGTCAAGTAGGAAGGATTTAAGGCTATTAACCACCATATCATTTGCATCATTCCAGTGGAGGTTGAAATCACCCAAGAAGATCTGAGTACCATGGAAGTCAGCGTTAGCAGAGATAATGTCCATGACCTGTTCTGTGAAGGGAAGGTTTTCACGTGGGGGGTGGTAGAATGTGTGCAGCCTACAAGAGAGATTGTTGCCACCAGTCACTTCAGTGCAAAGGTATTCACATGACGGCAGGAGGTCGGCATGGAGAACTTTCACTATTAGATTGCTGCGGTGCAAACATGCTATGCTTCCACCTTGACCACAAGCTCTGTCCAACCTAATGATATCATAGTTGGGAGGTATTAAAAGGTCCAGGGAGACAGCAGCTGAGTCCTTTAGCCATGTTTCCGTCAACATTACAAGGTCAAGATCCTGGGCAAGGATGATGTCGGCAATGTCCGCCGCATGTTTAACAGCCGATCGGCAGTTTAGGAGTACGCATTTGAGACTTCTGTTGGTGTCCATTGGTGCAGTAAGAGTGGTGGTGATCCTCCTGAGGTTGTTCTCATTTAGAGTTCTGGTGTTTGGCCTAGGTTCTCTGAAGGGGTCCGTGGGGATGGGTTCAATTAGTTGCAAGTTTGGTAAGGGGGAGGGATGAGCCGGATCGTCTGAGAGTAATAGGGATTGGATATCTCTATCAGACAAGGAGGTTCTACATCTAGAGGGGCGAGAAGGGTCGTTGGGGTGAGGAGCGGAGGCCCAACTATGTGTGATGCGGGATGTAGGCCGCCAAGTATAAGGGGGGGAAGGGAGCCCGGCACGACCCCTAGCTGGGAACGAGCGGCGATGGTGGTTGTTCCTCACGGAGCAGCTTAACCTGGAGTTAGCAGACAATTCCTCGGTGACAAGTAATAGGCTGCGCACCTCTGCCTTGAGTTGTTGCAGGCAAAGTGTTATCTCGTCAAGTCGGCCTTCCAGTGAAGTGTGAAGACTGGAATGATTAAAGAGAGAGATTTACTTTGACTTACGGCAACTGTGGAATTGTGAAGGAGGGTATTTGATGGTGAAGGATGGACATTGGACAAATCCAATAATTCACAACATGAGCACACAAGGTTTTAGCATAAGTGCTCCTCAGACCTTTTGGCCGTCAAGCTTGGAGCCTACCTTAAGGTGAGCAGAATGGAAAATTTACTTCATGAATTATATTGCGGCTGTAGATGAATCATGCAAAATGTCTCCAGAGCAAAAGAAAAGGATTTTGTTGCACTCTTTGGGGCCTCAAGGGTTAAAAGTGGACAATCAGATGACAAAGGCACCTGCTTCGGGTGATACTAAGGGGCAGATCTACAAGAAAGTGCCGCAACGCAAGCCCTTTGGCTGCGCCACGCTGCGGCACTTTCAGAGCACAGGAATGCGACATATTTACAATGATATGTCGCATTCCTGTGCTCTCCCCTGCGCTGGCGCACAAACAGCTGCCATGCGCCGGCGTCGTGGGGAGATTGTTTTTGTGCAGGAAGGGGCACCTTCCTGCACAAAAACAATCACTACAGGCATTTTCCTCTTTCAATGCGTGCTGTAGAATGCAGCACGCATTGAAAGAGGAAAAAAACTAGGAGAAATGAAAACATTTCTCCTTGTTGCGCCTCGCTACGCCACCCCTGGGGTGGCGTAGCATACTGACACATTTCCAGGTTTACGAATCCTCGTAAATCTGGAAATGTGTCTCGTTCCATGGGTGTTGCGTGGGAACACCCACAGCAACACCCATGGAACGCCCCTTTCACGCAAAATGCTGCGTGTAAAGGGGCCATATTTACAAGGACAGGAAAAGCCACGCAGGGTGGCTTTTCCGGTCCTTGTAAATATGGGGCAGAGAAATGCGCTGCCAGTGTGTCACAAAAAGTGACGTACTGGCAGCGCAAGGGGCTTGTAAATCTGCCCCTAAATGTTTTTTTTATAGCAATATTAGACCTTGATCATTACTTTGCACCTAAGGTTTGCATCGGAATTACAGAAGCCAAGTTTTTGGAGAGGAAACAAGGCAAGTTAGAATCCGTGAATGAATATGTTTCGGAGTTAAGAAAGAAAATTGGCGTTGAATTGCAAGTTTGAACATTTTCATGATGATTTGATCAGGTGTTCATGCATATTTGTAATCTCACAATTCAGGAGCGGCTTTGGGTCAGTGGTGATGCTGCTTTAGAAGAGGTTCTTACCATTATAGGCAAAGTTTGAGTATATGCGCGGTGGCTCTCAGTCAGGGCACACAAGATACTGATGTGG
This sequence comes from Calotriton arnoldi, assembly GCA_963921515.1. Lineage (NCBI taxonomy): Eukaryota > Metazoa > Chordata > Amphibia > Caudata > Salamandridae > Calotriton > Calotriton arnoldi. The sequence continues at coordinate 144,437 of CAWUFW010010211.1, forward strand.
TAGGAAAAGTCAATGTTAGTATGGAAAAAAAGGGTCCTCTAAATTCAGCAAAGAAAAAACGAAATTGAAGGAACAGGCTAGATGTTACCGCTGTGAAAGCAAAGATCATTTGGCATGCAGCGGAAGTTGTCCCGCAGCTAGACACAAATGCAGTCATTGTGGAGTTTTGGGGCATTTTGCAAAAGTATGCAGGAAAAAAAATACATGTGTGAGTGATGGGAGTATAGATGGATGTAATAATGATCCAGAATGTGAGTTAGAATGTAAAATTTCAGAAATCGATTTAGTAATAACCTTATGTTAAACATTATTGATACCACGTGCAAGAACAAACCTGAGTGCTAGATGGCTATTGGTGGGGTGGATGAGATCATTTTTACAGACTCCGGTTTGCTGTACAACATTATTAACAAAGAAATGTGGATATCCTCTTTTGTAGAGAAGGTTGGTGATAAATTGTAAGAACCCGATATACATCCGGAGGGTTATAGTGATGAAAAAAATCAGCATGTTGGGTATAGGTGGTTTGCGTTCCAGTTCAAAAACAGGAAAACTTGTGGAAAGTTATATGTGGCTAAGACAGGACCACCAGTATTGGGATGCTTTGACCAGAAAAAGTTACACATCATTTTAGATCCCAATAGTAAATAGCATGGTTTAGTGGTTAAGTTATGTTGTATCTCAAGTATAACATAGTTTAGTCTTATTGGAATCTTATTATTGTGTTTTTGTCAATGTATTTTGTGTGTGTTTTTATTTGTGAGGGAAAAGGTTTGATGTGTTGTGTTGCTATGTTAATTGGAACGTGGAATGGATTCCTGTGACTTGGGGAATTCCATTCCAGGTAGTTGGAGGAAGGACGCCCATGCACAGGAGTGGCAGCCTGGTGTAATCAGATTGAGTAAATACATATCAAAAGTATTCGGCGAAGGAGTGTTTACTACACAACATGGCTCTCTCAGACAGAGCTCCCAGGGTGACTCAGAGATAGTCTTGATCTGTGTCTCAGTCTGAGTAGTCAGATTGCCTCATATACAATCACCAGGTTGTCTTGGTACCAGTTCTGGCTATCTCGGGCATGGTCATCCTCCAGATGTCTCAATCCCAGGCACAGTCCTCCAAGTATCTCATTTTCAATCAGATTCCACCAGTGTCTAAGTCTGAGACCCTGGAGCATCTCAGGCACAGTTACCACAGTGTCTCAGGTACAATCTCTGTGGTTGTCCGATTCTGAGTCTTCACTTTGTCTCACTCCCAGGCACAGTCCTTTGGGAGTCATACTTTCAGCCTCTGGCACATGTCCCTGGATGTCTCACTTGTACCCGTTGTGGGTGGGTCTCTTTGAAACTTGGGGTGTCTCAGACATTATTATCAGGGACACTCATTCTCCTGGCTTTCTCAGGCCCAGTCATCCCCTGGGTGTCTCCCTGTCAGGAGCTGTCTGGATAGCTAGCATGCTTTCTGGTCGGTAAGGGTAAGGGAGAGAGTCTGCTGGTTCTACACGAGATGCACTCACTATCTCATGCAACCTCTCTCATCCCCTCCAAATCCCCTTGGGGCAGCTGCGCTCAATCGTTCGGGCAAATTTAAGAGTTTATCTTACACCACACCAACTTTGAGGTTCCGCAGCCACAATTTGCATTTATATAGTACTTCATAGCCACAACAAGATTGTGAAGCATTCTGAAGGTTCTTGGATTCGCTTTTGTGCTATGCTACATAGTTGAAAGAGTATTGGTTGTAAGTTGACCTACATGGGAATAATTGAGTGATGTGCAGGCTTGAAGCCAGCGCATGTTGCATCGCCCCCTGCTGGGCATAACCATGGGATGTTGCAGATAATGCAAAAATATATGCAGCTGCGCAGACAGGCTCTTACCATCTTTAATGTTGGCTGTGAAATACACAGAAACCATTGTTGATGTGTCGGTGAGGTCCGCATTGTATATATTATTTGGAGTCCAACCCTGTGGCAAACAAAATTCCTTCAAGTGTGTATAATCCAACCTGTTGAACAACTAACTACCGGAAGGCACTGTAAAGTAAAAAAAACAAAAAAAAACACCAGTGCCAAGGGGCTATATGGAGTCTACACAGCAGTGATGTTTCCACAAACCAGTGGAGGCTCGGCAAAGCCACCAGAGAGTGCTTTACGAGATCCACCCAAGAGTCAAAAGAGCAACCACAAGGGAGATAGGATTGCATTATGGAATATATAGGTCTGGGATCGTGTAGGTTCAGTCAACTGTATCACACCGTAGGGAATATAGGTCACTTGCCAATGTTCGGACTATGATGGAAAAGTCACACAATGTATGTGGTGGCTTGTTAAATATATGTATAGGAGAATCAAGGACATGTATTTGAGTATAGAAGCATTGGGGAAAAAACTCATATATGTCCTAGATGTAGATGTTTATTGGGCACAGAATAGAGGTTTTGTATGTACAAGGTCACTGAGACGTCTTGTATCTGAGTAGAGGGGCAAGGAACATATTTTGTACGTGTAGGTGAGAGCACAGGAGATGTTTTGGTGGATAAAAGTGCTAGGAAGGCATTCTATATATGTGTATGGAAACCAAGATAACATATCTCTCTCTCTCTCACTCTCTCTTTTGATATATATATATTATTATTATTTTTTTCCACTGATAAAACAAAGGTTAAATAACTTTATATTTAGGTGAATATTTCAGTGACAACTTAACGTTTTAAAATTTAAAAAACTATTAAATTAACCAGTTATAGTTACCGCAAGTAACTATAACCCGTTCTCTAAAGTAGCTATAACTTGCGCCCCCCTGAATGCACAGTGTTGTCATCAATGAAGTCAGTTCGGTTGTGATCAGTAATGCTATCAATGATATCACTGAACACGTCATGATTGTTATGTGAGGTTGTAATCATTGCATGGCGAGGGCGCAAGTTATAATTACTTTAGGGCACAAGTTATAGTTACTTGAGATACCAATAACTGGTGAATTTCAGTGGTGTCTTTTTTAAATTTAAAGTTGGATACAATTACAATTCCTAACTATAACATCACTTTAACCTTTGTTTTTTTTCAGGGAATTTCTAGGGTTTTATTTTTATTTTTTTAAACGTAAAGTAATATTTTATTACCGTACATGAAGGCAACCCTACGACACATGAAGGCAACCCTACGACGCACAAAGCCTTTGGCAATCAGCGTGGGGTTTGCTGCAGAGACTGGCCTGTGGCCATGCCCTGCATCCGACCCATGCGGGGAGCCAGTCCCTGCCACGCACGGCCTTCGGCGTGGGGTTGATCACTGGGCCGAGCATGCGTGCAAACCTGCCCACTGTTGACCAGGTCCGGTTGCCAACCCTTCACTGCTCATGGCCTGTGTGCGCAACGGGAGTTTGGGTGCAGGGTCTGGCACCCAAACCCCTGCGAGCACACATGGCTGAATACACAGGGTGTCTTTTTAAGTAAGGCAGAGCTACTAGGTTTGTCAAGAGGTCAGATAACCAAAATATAAAAAGTGGGTCTATTAGCTTTATGAAAGGTTTAGAATATCAACATATATAGAGCATATGTATTGTCTTTGAGAGAAAATGACCGATGATTATAATGAAATGTAGATTTCATTTATTCACACGGTCCAGTATTTGATAAAAGTGACTGTCATTAAAACATTGCAATGAAGTTTTATTTAAAAAAAAAAAAAATCTACATGTCTTTAAGACTTGTTTTTACCATTGTTCAGGCTACAAAATACAGCCATAGAACCAACCACAAAGAGGCTCTGCACGCCAACTAAACAGCATAAAGCTACAGCTAGGAGTGCTTTAAATAAAATATAATAAGCTCTCCTAGAATCATAGATTTAATTACCCAGAAGGCGGCTTACTCTTTTTTTTAATGTTGCTCGGGAGCAGCTGCACTCTCGGCCAATAAGAATGCTCTATTTTTTTAATTTGAGCTTGTGGGATTCTTCGCAATAGTCCCTTAAACTCAACCACCCAGTAATACAAATATTTGTGTACCTTAAATTCTTCTAAACTACAGAACGGATTTAAACCAAATTACAAAAAGCACGCTTTCTGGACCAAGATCTAGCTTCCGCCCAATTTTAGTATAATTCCGTTAAGCCGTTTTTGCTGTAGCCCTTTAAAAAAATCTCACTAAAATTTGCATAGGGATTTTGCATTTTGGGGCCCCCTGCACCCATTTTCTTGGCCCCTGCTTGACGGATCACCCCGAAACTTTCATGAAGAAAATATGCAAACAAAAGCACTTTTTTGGTGAGTTTCATGAAGGTTTATCAACTGGCTCAACAGTTATTAGGAAACTAGAAACGCAGACCTAACTATAACTACCCAGTGGTGTCCTCCCTCCCCTAAATAACTGGCACCGTTTGCCGAATCTTCATGAAACTACAACTCATGCCCTCATCATGCACCACAATTACATCACACGTCATGTTCTATGACATCATTGATAACATCACTGCAGCATTTGAAATTACATCATTGATGACAAACCTGTGCATGGCGAGGGCACGAGCTATAGTTACTTTAGAGCACAAGCTGTAATTATTTGAGATAGCTAGAAGTGGTGAATTTCAGTGGTTTTCTTAGGTTAAAGCAGTATGTTTTAACTGACATTTTCAACAAACTATAACATCCCTTTAACCTTTGTTGTTTTCAGTGAAAATAAACATATATATATATATATATATATATTATCTACTGGCGGTCGCCAGTAGATAGTTATAGTTACAACCTATTATCCATAGGAAATCCGCGACATTCTATTTGAAATAACTCTCTTGCCGGTTGACGTATCTTCGCAAAATTTTCAAACTTTGTGGCCCGCTCCGGTCCGCTCCTACCCTGAAAGTCTCGGGGGGGATTCGTCAAGCGGGGGCCGAGAAAAAGGGGGTCCCAAAACGCGTTTTCCCCATGCAATTTTCCATAGGAGGACACGGCTACAGCCCGAACTGCTGAACGGAATTACACCAAATTTGGCAAAGAGGTAGTTCTTGGTTCAGAAAGAACCCTTTTGTTAAATGGTGTAAATCCGTTCAGTAGTTGCTGAGAAAATCAAAAGTAAAAAGATAGTGATATCTATGGCCGCGTCGGATTCGCGCACCCTCCCGATCACGAGCTGCATGCTAATTGGCTGTCAACACTCCAAATCAGGAAGTGTTGGCAGCCATTTTGTCCCTCGGTAAAACCGAGGGACAGAAACAAGTGCGCAAAGCGCAAAAAGGGGGCAGGGTAGAAACACCCTGACCCCCTAGGTCTGCTCAGGGGGTCCCACAAGGACCCCTGGGCAAAAATTTTTTTTTAAAAATCGGCAGGATGCGCTCAGGGTGCGCGAATCCTGCCGGAAAAATCGAGCGCGGTCTCCCGCGCTCGATAGCACTGGCCCCCGGGTGGGCCAAGTCCCGGGGGCATGCTGGGGGGGTTAATTTTATGTGTGGGGGCCTCTAGGGCTCCCCAAGCCCCGGGGACCACCACCCCCGGGGCTTTATGTAGAATGGTGCGGGAGGGCTCTGAGCCCTCCCGCAGCCCCGGGGACCGCCACCTCCCCGGGCTTCTTTTTTATTTATGAAAAACCTGTGTGGGGGGCTCCAGCCCCCCACACGCCCCGGGACCACCACCTCCCGGGACACTAAGAAAAATTACAATGGGGGTCCGTTTTGGACCCCCAAGCCCCGGGGACCACCACCTCCCCGGGGCTTTCAAAATGTAAGGAGGGGGCCGCGTGGCCCCCTCCTGGAGCCTGTGGTGGCCCTGGGGACCGCCACCCCCCAGGGCCGGCTCCTGCAGTGTCCCGGGGTGCCTACCCCCGGGACACTGCTGCTTGCAATGACAGGACGGAGCCTCGCGGCTCCCGTCCTGTCATTGCAAACTGCTTTGGATATTGGAAGAGAGAGCAGGAAACCTGCTCTCTCTTCCAATATCCAAAGCCGACTGCTTTTCCACATGGGGAGCAGCATGTTAGCTGCTCCCCATGTGTAAGCAATGCCGGCTCCCGTAGGACACGGGGAGCCGGCGGGACTGTGGGGGATTGGGGACCCCCCACAGTCTCCAACGTGAGGCCAGGCCCCGGGGGATGGGGTCCCCGGGGCCATAAGTGGCCCGGGAGGAAGGCCACGCAGCCCCCCTCCCCAAAGTTAAAAAATGAAAAAAAAAGGAAAGGTCGGCCCCGGGGGATGGGGTCCCCGGGGCCTTAAATGGCCTGAGGAGGGGGCCACGCAGCCCCCTCCATTGAAAAAAAAAAAATCGAGGCCATGCCCCGGGGATGGGGTCCCCGGGGCAAATACAGGCCCAGGGAAGGGGGCCACGCGGCCCCCTTCCCGTTTTTTTTTTAATTTGTAATTAAAAAAAGGGGTAAGGCCCTGGGGGATGGGGTCCCCAGGGCCCAAAAACAGAAAAAAGGAAGGGGGGCCACACAGCCCCCTTCAGGGGACAAAAAAAAAAAAAAACGATCGGCCCGCAGGCCCCGCCCCTTCCTTCACCACTCTGCAAACGCGCCCCTGGCGCGTTTGCAGAGGGGAACGAATTCCCCTTGAATACTGGGGTCCCTGGGGCCAACTAGCCCACCAGGAACCTCCAGTATGCGCCAGGGGCTGCCTTGCAGAGAGGTGTACAGAGGCCACGCCCCTTTTACACCTCTCTGCAACGCAGCTCTGTGGCGCTTTTTGGAGGTATATGGTGGGCTAGTTGCACCCCAGGGACCCTCAGGATTCAAGGGAGTTAATCCCCCGACTTAAAACGCGCCACGGGGCGCGTTTGCACAGTGGTGAAGGGAGGGGGCGGGGCTTCAGGTGACATGTGTGCAAACAGGCCCCGTGGCGCGTTTTAAGATGGGGAATTAAATCCCCTTCAATCCTGAGGGACCCTGGGGCCAACTAGCCCAACAGGTACGTCCAGAAAGCGCCACAGAGCTGCGTTGCAGAGAGGTGTAAAAGGGGTGTGGCCTCTGTACATGTCTCTGCAACACAGCCCCTGGCGCATACTGGAGGTTCCTGGTGGGCTAGTTGGCCCGTAGGGACCCTCATGATTCAAGGGGACTTAATCCCCCTACTTAAAACGCGCCACGGGGCGCGTTTGCACAGATGTCACCTCAGGCCCCGCCCCTCCCTTCACCATTGTGCAAATATTCCTCTAAAATCAGCCGAAATACGAATTCTGATTTACTCACATGTTATCAGGAGAGACCTCAGTGCTGCATCTTTCAGCCCAGTACTAATCCTGAAAAGTAATTTTAACCGTACTTACCAGTAACTTGAATTTCCTTCCATAGGCTAACATTGACTGGTTTCACTTGGAAATTCTTCTAAGTGTGGAGTTTTGGAACTTTAAAATATTCCTCTAAAATCAGCCGAAATACGAATTCCGATTTACTCACCTGTTATACGGAGAGACCTCAGTGCTGTATCTTTCAGCCCAGTACTGGTCCTGAAAAGTAATTTTAACCGTACTTACCAGTAACTTGAATTTCCTTCCATAGGCTAACATTGACTGGTTTCACTTGGAAATTCTTCTAAGTGTGGAGTTTTGGAACTTTAAAATATTCCTCTAAAATCAGCCGAAATACGAATTCCGATTTACTCACCTGTTATCAGGAGAGACCTCAGTGCTGCATCTTTCAGCCCAGTACTGATCCTCAAAAGTAATTTTAACCGTACTTACCAGTAACTTGAATTTCCTTCCATAGGATATAATTGCCTGCTTTTTGCTGAAAAAGTTTCTAAGTGTTGATTTTTGAAACATACAAATATTCCTCTAAAATCAGCCGAAATACGAATTCCGATTTACTCACCTGTTATACGGAGAGACCTCAGTGCTGTATCTTTCAGCCCAGTACTGGTCCTGAAAAGTAATTTTAACCGTACTTACCAGTAACTTGAATTTCCTTCCATAGGCTAACATTGACTGGTTTCACTTGGAAATTCTTCTAAGTGTGGAGTTTTGGAACTTTAAAATATTCCTCTAAAATCAGCCGAAATACGAATTCCGATTTACTCACCTGTTATCAGGAGAGACCTCAGTGCTGCATCTTTCAGCCCAGTACTGATCCTCAAAAGTAATTTTAACCGTACTTACCAGTAACTTGAATTTCCTTCCATAGGATATCATTGCCTGCTTTTTGCTGAAAAAGTTTCTAAGTGTTGATTTTTGAAACATACAAATATTCCTCTAAAATCAGCCGAAATACGAATTCCGATTTACTCACCTGTTATCAGGAGAGAACCCAGTGCTGCATCTTTAGCCCAGCACTGACCCTGAAAAGTAATTTTAACCGTACTTACCAGTAACTTATCTTTTCTTCCATAGGAATCCATTGTCTGGTTTTCAGCAGAAAAGTTTCAAAGTGTCGATTTTCACAAACTACAAATATTCCTTAAAAATCGCCTGTATGACTTAAACGCATTTTTTCAACTGTTTACAGGAGATGCACCAGTGCTGGATCCAGGATCCAACACTGAGTAAGAAAAAGTAACGATAACAGTTTTTACCTGCTAAGTGAATTTCCTTCCATAGGATAACATTGGTGATTCTATGAGGAAAAGTTTCTAAGTGTCAACTTTTAAAATACAATAATATTCCTTAAAAATCACGACTGTAACCAAAACGCTTTTACTCAACTGTTTACAGGAGATGTCCCAGGACTGAATCTAGGATCCAGTCCTGTGGTTAGAAAAGTAATCCATAAAGTAACTAATTGCATTTAACTAGAAATTCACATTGAGCTGAATGTTGCATTGTGTTTGAAAATGTGTTGCCCATTGCAACAACTGTAACTACTGTACTTAAAAGTCTATTGCCTATGTGCTAAGTATTTAAACTAAAGTAATTCATTCTGAGAAAGTATTTTTTGTAATGTAATGTATAATGTAATTACAATGTAATTTAAAAAATAAAATATGTAAAAGAAATTGTTTCTAAAAATGTAGTAAATCAGTATGAAAAAAAATAATATAAAAATTAATACATTTAAAAAACCTTTGAAATTCACTGAAAAAACCGTAGGTTTCAGGCACGTTATAGTTACAAATTAGCATTTAAAAAACCTTTGAAATTCACTGAAAAAACCATAGGTTTCAGACACGTTATAGTTAGAAATTAGCATTTAAAAAACCTTTGAAATTCACTGAAAAAACCATAGGTTTTAGGGACAGTTATAGTTACAAATTAGCATTTAAAAAACCTTTGAAATTCACTGAAAAAACCATAGGTTTTAGGGACAGTTATAGTTAGTTGGACATTTCACTCGTACAAAACCCGTGAAATTCCCCCGTTATAGTTAGTTCAGCTAACTATAACTCGCGCCCCCGCAATGCACTGCTGATGACGTCACATATTACATCACTCATGACATGGTCATTGACATCACTGATGACATCTCAAATGACATCACTGATGACATCATCCACGTGATAATCTGATGCAGCTCCTCACACCCTAATATAACCTTTGATACACCCAATCTAAATTACAGACTGCCATTCGCAAAACTATAGACACTCCAACACTAATAACTACATACCCACTCACTGATTCTTAGGTCTACACACACACATCCACTCACTCACCCGTACAGTCACTCATACTTATGGTCACTCAGTACAGGACTATCATATGCACTCTTACTCCTATATAGACACTCAAACACCGCCACTCATCCAAAGAGGTACTCACACACCTAGTCAGTCATGCAAATAATTAAACACACTGCCATTTACTCACCTATACAGTTATACACACACCAGCTCACTTAATCATATAAATACTAGCACATTGTTACGCTCTTATACAATCACTGATACAAGCACACACTCATCCATACAGCCACTATCACAATCACTCACTCTCGCTTATAGCTATTTATATACTCCAACACACATATATACTGGCTTTCACATATGTAGTTACTCACACATGTACCACTGGGACATACATTCACTCACTAACACACTCTTACACACACTTACCCACCCATACAGTCTATCACAGATGCACTCTTGAAACCATCCACCCAGTGAATCACCCACTCACACATCTATGCACAGAGTCGCACACACCCCACCCACACAAACACTCAGGCACCCATACAGATACTCAGACAACCAATCAATAACTCATATAGACACTCATGGAGCTATTCACAAACCCATGCAGCCACTTACACAGCAACAGACAGACGGATACAGACATTCACCCAGTTTAGTCACTAACCCATGCATTCAGTAAGATACGTTAAATCACTCACTTATAGAGTCAGTCACGCACCTACTAAATCATCCATACAGACACTTACACACCCACTCATTCTTCAATACGTCTTTTCCTATATATATTAAAAATATTTAAACTTTACAGAAACACACAGTCACTGGATGATGTCATCAGTGATGTCATTTGAGATGTCATCAGTGATGTCATCAGTGATGTCACTGACCATGTCATGAGTGATGTAATATGTGACGTCATCAGCAGTGCATTGCGGGGCGCGAGTTATAGTTAGCTGAACTAACTATAACGGGGAATTTCACGGGTTTTGTACGAGTGAAATGTCCAACTAACTATAACTGTCCCTAAAACCTATGGTTTTTTCAGTGAATTTCAAAGGTTTTTTAAATGCTAATTTGTAACTATAACTGTCCCTAAAACCTATGGTTTTTTCAGTGAATATATATATATATAAAAGCTTTTTTGCAGTATTATTGTGATGTACTCCAATGGCATCTCTATTTTAAAACCAGATTCACTGCATCTTTGGCATCAATGCTTCCCTTTTATTGAGGGCAGACTGTTTGCATCTTTGAGGAGACATTCTCAGCATTGAACTCATCTCTGTAATTCACTCTTTCACAGGAGCTGCAGAGAGAAAAGAGAGCCACATGAGATGAGAGACATTCTCAGCATTGAACTCATCTCTGTAATTCACTCTTTCACAGGAGCTGCAGAGAGAAAAGAGAGCCACATGAGAGAAACAGACCACATGAGGATCTGGAAATGGAACAGTCAGCACAGAGAATGACCAGACCACCTACCGTTCTACAAAAACTGCATTATATTTCTTCATGGTGTTTAGAAGCTGACGAAAATAAATAATGTATATGGTTATGAATAACATGTTTCTAATTAGTGGCTTTGCTTTTTATTCTTATAGCGAAAACATGGTTTACTGTCTTGCACTCTCTCACTTTGACCATCACAAAATTACATTGTCAAAGGAAAACCCTGTTTAATAAAAAAAATAATCAGCAAACTTAATAAGAATTAGCCACACATTGAAATTCTATTCACTTTCCTGCGCCCTTGATTTGAATTTGCCTACTTATTTTTTGAACACTGAATAAACCAGATGAGAAGTCCTGATTTAGAAAATTCCTTTCATCCTAATCTACAACCTTATTTTACAGAGATTGAAATCAGCAGCTGAGTTTTAATTTAATTACGAAGTCTTGATTGCAGGGGATGAGCTCCAATACAGATGAGGAGTCCTGAATTTAATTCAGCTTCTTATTTACAACTTAATTTTGCAAACATTGGAGTCAGCCAATGTGTCCTAAATTCAAATCAGCATATGAATTTACAGCTTTAGTTTGCAAACACTGATATCAGCAGATGAGTCCTGATTTTGGGGTGGAGTCCTTAATGCAGATCATCATGCCACTTCACATCTTTATTTGATAAACATTGAAATCAGAACATGAGCCCTGATTTTGGAGATGTTATGAATTTAAATCGTTGTACCAATTTACAGCTTTTTTTTTTTTTTTTTCTTTCTCAAACACTGAAATCAGCAGATGAGTCCTGACGTCCGGAATGATCCCTGAATACAAATAATTTTGTTGATTTACAAATTTATTTGGCAAACAATGAAATCAATAGAGTAGTTCTAATTTTAGAATTGAGTTCTGATTTCCAATCACCGTGCTGATACACAACTTTATTTGGCAAACAGTAAAATTAACAGATGAGTCCTGATTTCTGAATGAATCCTGAATTCAAATCATCGTAGTGATTTATAGCATTATTTTGAACCACCAAACTCAGTAGATGAGTCCTGATATCAGAATGAGTCCTGAATTCAAATCATTGTGAAACTTACAGCTTTATTTTGTAAACATTGATATCAGCAGATGAGTCATGATTTCAGAGAGGAGTCCTAAATTCAAATTGTGGCACTGATTAAAGCTTCATTTTGCAAACATTGAAATCAGCAGATGAGTCATAATTTCGGAAATGGGTCCTGAATCCAAATCATAATGCTAATTTACAACTGTATTTCTTCATTCATTGAAATTAGCAGATGAGCCCTGATTTTGGGGACAAGTCTTGAATTGAAATCATCGTTCCAATTTACAGTTTTATTTTGCAAACATTGAAACCAGCAAATGAGTCCTAATTTCAGAGATGAGTCCTGAATTCAAATCATTGTACTGATTCACAGCTTTATTTGGCAAACATTGAAATCAGCAGATGAGTCCTGAATTCAAATCATTGTACTGATTCACAGCTTTATTTGGCAAACATTGAAATTGGCAAATAAGTCCTGAATTCAAATCATGGTACTGATTTATAGCTTTATTTTGCAAACACTGAAATCAGCAGATGAGTCCTGATTTCGGAGATGAATCCTGAATTCAAATCATCGTTCCAATTAACAGCTTTATTTTGCAAACATTGAAATCAGCAGATGAGTCCTGAATTCAAATCATCGTTCAAATCTACAGTTTTATTTTGCAAACATTGAAATCAGCAGATGAGTCCTGATTTCAGAGATGAGTCCTGAATTCAAATCATGGTACTGATTTATAGCTTTATTTTGCAAACACTGAAATCAGCAGATGAGTCCTGATTTCGGAGATGAATCCTGAATTCAAATCATTGTTCCAATTTTTAGATTTATTTCGCAAACACTGAAATCAGCAGATGAGTCTTGATTTTGGTGAGAAGTCCTGAATTCAAATCATTGTACTGATTCACAACTTTATTTGGAAAACATTGAAATCAGCAGATGAGTCCTGATTTCGGTAATGAGTCCTGAATTCAAATCATTGTACTGATTCACAGCTTTATTTGGCAAACATTGAAATCAGCAGATGAGTCCTGAATTCAAATCATGATGCTGATTTACAGCTTTATTTGACAAACATTTAAATCAGCAGATGAGTACTGATTGCAGAGCTGAGTCCTGAATTCAAATCATCGTTCAAATCTACAGTTTTATTTTGCAAACATTGAAATCAGCAGGTGAGTCCTGATTTCAGAGATGAGTCCTGAATTCAAATCATGGTATTGATTAACAGCTTTATTTGGAAAACACTGAAATCAGCAGATGAGTCCTGAATTCAAATCATGGTACTGATTTATAGCTTTATTTTGCAAACACTGAAATCAGCAGATGAGTCCTGATTTCGGAGATGAATCCTGAATTCAAATCATAGTACTAATTAACAGCTCTATTTGACAAACATTGAAATCAGCAGATGAGTCCTGATTTCAGAGATGAGTCCTGAAGTCAAATCATTGTACTGATTCACAGCTTTATTTAGCAAACATTGAAATCAGCAGATGAGTCCTGATTTCGGAGATGAATCCTGAATTCAAATCATTGCCAAATAAAGCTGTGAATTAGTACAATGATTTGAATTAAGGACTCACCGAAATCAGGACACATCTGCTGATTTCAATGTTTGCCAAATAAAGCTGTAAATTAGAACAATGATTTGAATTCAGGAGATGAATCCTGAATTCAAATCATCGTTCCAATTTACAGCTTTATTTTGCAAACATTGAAATCAGCAGATGAGTCCTGAATTCAAATCATAGTACTGATTTATAGCTTTATTTTGCAAACACTGAAATCAGCAGATGAGTCCTGATTTCGGAGATGAATCCTGAATTCAAATCATTGTTCCAATTTACAGCTTTATTTTTCAAACACTGAAATCAGCAGATGATTCTTGATTTTGGTGATAAGTCCTGAATTCAAATAATTGTACTGATTCACAGCTTTATTTGGCAAACATTCAAATCAGCAGATGAGTCCTGATTTCAGAGATGGGTCCTGAATTGAAATCTTGGTACTAATTAACATCTTTATTTGACAAACATTGAAATCAGCAAATGAGTCCTGATTTCAAATCATGGTACTGATTTACAGCTTTATTTGGCAAACACTGAAATCAGCAGATGAGTCCAGATTTCAGAGACGAGTCCTGAACTCAAATCATGGTACTGATTTATAGCTTTATTTTGCAAACACTGAAATCAGCAGATGAGTCCTGATTTCAGAGACGAGTCCTGAACTCAAATCATGGTACTGATTTATAGCTTTATTTTGCAAACACTGAAATCAGCAGATGAGTCCTGATTTCGGAGATGAATCCTGAATTCAAATCATTGCCAAATAAAGCTGTGAATTAGTACAATGATTTGAATTCAGGAGATGAATCCTGAATTCAAATCATCGTTCCAATTTACAGCTTTATTTTGCAAACATTGAAATCAGCAGATGAGTCCTGAATTCAAATCATGGTACTGATTTATAGCTTTATTTTGCAAACATTGAAATCAGCAGATGAGTCCTGATTTCAGAGATGGGTCCTGAATTCAAATCATGGTACTAATTAACAGCTTTATTTTGCAAACATTGAAATCAGCAGATGAGTCCTGATTTTGGTAATGAGAACTGAATTCAAATCATTGTACTGATTCACAGCTTTATTTGGCAAACATTGAAATCAGCAGATGAGTCCTGAATTCAAATCATGATGCTGATTTACAGCTTTATTTGACAAACATTGAAAGCAGACGAGTGCTGATTTCAGAGTTGAGTCCTGAATTCAAATCATGGTACTGATTTACAGCTTTATTTTGCAAACACTGAAATCAGCAGATGAGTCCTGATTTCGGAGATGAATCCTGAATTCAAATCATTGCCAAATAAAGCTGTGAATCAGTACAATGATTTGAATTGAGGACTCATCACCGAAATCAGGACTCATCTGCTGATTTCAATGTTTGCCAAATAAAGCTGTAAATTAGAACAATGATTTGAATTCAGGAGATGAATCCCGAATTCAAATCATCGTTCCAATTTACAGCTTTATTTTGCAAACATTGAAATCAGCAGATGAGTCCTGATTTCAGAGATGGGTCCTGAATTCAAATCATGGTACTAATTAACAGCTTTATTTTGCAAACATTGAAATCAGCAGATGAGTCCTGATTTCGGTAATGAGTCCTGAATTCAAATCGTACTGATTCAGAGCTTTATTTGGCAAACATTGAAATCAGCAGATGACTCCTGAATTCAAATCATGATGCTGATTTACAGCTTTATTTGACAAACATTGAAATCAGCAGATGAGTCCTGATTGCAGAGATGAGTCCTGAATTCAAATCATCGTTCAAATCTACAGTTTTATTTTGCAAACATTGAAATCGGCAGGTGAGTCCTGATTTCGGAGATGAATTCTGAATTCAAATCATTGCCAAATAAAGCTGTGAATCAGTACAATGATTTGAATTGAGGACTCATCACCGAAATCAGGACTCATCTGCTGATTTCAATGTTTGCCAAATAAAGCTGTAAATTAGAACAATGATTTGAATTCAGGAGATGAATCCGAATTCAAATCATCGTTCCAATTTACAGCTTTATTTTGCAAACATTGAAATCAGCAGATGAGTCCTGATTTCGGTAATGAGTCCTGAATTCAAATCATTGTACTGATTCAGAGCTTTATTTGGCAAACATTGAAATCAGCAGATGACTCCTGAATTCAAATCATGATGCTGATTTACAGCTTTATTTGACAAACATTAAAATCAGCAGATGAGTCCTGATTGCAGAGATGAGTCCTGAATTCAAATCATCGTTCAAATCTACAGTTTTATTTTGCAAACATTGAAATCGGCAGGTGAGTCCTGATTTCAGAGATGAGTCCTGAATTCAAATCATGGTGTTGATTAACAGCTTTATTTGGAAAACACTGAAATCAGCAGATGAGTCCTGAATTCAAATCATGGTACTGATTTATATCTTTATTTTACAAACACTGAAATCAGCAGATGAGTCCTGATTTCAGAGATGAGTCCTGAATTCAAATCATCGTTCCAATTTACAGCTTTATTTTGCAAACATTGAAATCAGCAGATGAGTCCTGAATTCAAATCATGGTTCTGATTTACAGCTTTATTTTGCAAACACTGAAATCAGCAGATGAGTCCTGATTTCGGAGATGAATCCTGAATTCAAATCATTGCCAAATAAAGCTATGAAGCAGTACAATGATTTGAAATCAGGACTCATCACCGAAATCAGGACTCCTCTGCTGATTTCAATGTTTGCCAAATAAAGCTGTAAATTAGAACGAGGATTTGAATTCAGGAGGTGAATCCTGAATTCAAATCACCGTTCCAATTTACAGCTTTATTTGGCAAATATTGAAATCCGCAGATGACCCCTGAATTCAAATCATGGTACTGATTTATAGCATTATTTTGCAAAGATTGAAATCAGCAGATGAGTCCTGATTTCAGAAATGAGTCCTGAATCCAAATCATTATGTTGATTTACAACTTTATTTGTGGTACTGATTAACATCTGCTGATTTCATTGTTTACGAAATAAAGAGGAGTCCTGGTTTCAGAAATAAGTCCTAAATCATCATGCTGATTTATAACTTTATTTGGCATTAATTGAAATCAGCAGATGAGTTCTTTTTTTCACAGATGAGTTTTGAATTCAAATTATGGTACTGATTACAACTTTATTTTGCAAACATTGAAATCAGCATTTGGGTCCTGATTTCAGAAACAAATCCTGAATGAAATTCACTTGTGGATTTCCTAATTTAATTTAGTGCACGAGCCTTGATTGCAGCAAATAAGTGCCTAGTACTTGAATTCAGAAAGGCTAATTTGGGAAGATGATTCCTGAAGGCAGAACGAGAGGCTTGGAGCTGTGTTAATAAAGGTGTCGGGCGCACAGCAATCATTAGCAGCTATTTGTTGGGCTCCTATATCTGTTTGGCATTACAGGAATGGCAACAGATGATTCTGGGAACCCCTTCTGTAGTAAGCATTGTGCAGGCATACATTCAGCACCCACATAAGTAAAGTGAGAGTTCATTCATTCACATAAGGTCAACATCTTCACCTGTGCCATACTGATGACACAAGCACACTGGTCTAAATATAACCATGCGACTCACCAAGACGAAACTTACTAAACCTTTGCATTTCCACCACATAAAGGATGGCGTTTAAGTACTTGCCCTGGTAAAGGCCTAGAAAAGCATAGTTGTTTTTGTGATGCAAGCTCACATGCAACATTTTGTAAATGTGGACCTAAATGGTTCGTTATTACCCCCCCTCCAATATCAATCCTATATTCCAATAATTATCACAAGGCATAGAGTAGATTCCCTTATCCTTTCTTCCTTTTAAAACGTTACAACGTATTCTTTATTTCCAGCAAATGGTCTTTATTTTGAAACAATTTGAAATCAGATTGCATTTCATGCATACATGTTTCTTGCTCGCTCAGAAATAATTTGCATTGTCAAGCAACTGCTGGTGAGAGAAACGTGCCGTGCGCACACCATCTCCACAGGTTGTACTGACTGACCACTACCAGCAGGTGGGGCTATGCATGCTTAGGTGGCTACCGGAAACGAAGGGTTGCGGTCTAGTGGCCCGATCTCCTATTTAGTCCATGACTGGCTCGACGCGCAGCGGACGCGTGCAAAGCCAGACCTGCATAGCCCACGCTTTCTAGGCACCCGGTATTGCAGCAACATTGAGCCTGATTTTTAAAGCACTTCGTCACTTTGCTAAAAACTGCTTTTAAAAAATAAATTGCTTTTACTACCGCATATTGTGTTTTTACTCACTTGCTTCTTGATCTCCCCACCACAACCTGCCTATCAGTCGCTATCCGAGCGCTCCTCCCAGTTCCACCGCGGGTTGTCCCGTTTGTGTGGAGGGAGATCACGCTGAAGGAAGCGACCCGGGGGCACTTCCGGTGGCTACCGGAAACGAAGGGTTGCGGTCTAGTGGCCCGATCCCCTATTTAGTCCATGACTGGCTCGACGCGCAGCGGACGCGCGCAAAGCCAGACCTGCATAGCCCACGCTTTCTAGGCACCCGGTATTGCAGCAACATTGAGCCTGATTTTTAAAGCACTTCGTCACTTTGCTAAAAACTGCTTTTAAAAAATAAATTGCTTTTACTACCGAATATTGTGTTTTTACTCACTTGCTTCTTGATCTCCCCACCACAACCTGCCTATCAGTCGCTATCCGAGCGCTCCTCCCCGTTCCACCACGGGTTGTCCCGTTTGTGTGGAGGGAGATCGCGCTGAAGGAAGCGACCCGGGGGCACTTCCGGTGGCTACCGGAAATGAAGGGTTGCAGTCTAGTGGCCCGATCCCCTATTTAGTCCATGACTGGCCTGACCCGCAGCGGACGCGCGCAGCGGGCGTGCCGAAGGCAGGCCCGTCTGCGCCTGGACGTCGCAAGGAGCCGGAACCCCTGCCAGTTTTTCCCCGGATAATGCCAACCTTAAGGGCTACTGCTGCTCTTATACACGGGACGATCTACTAAAGATCAAGTATAATCTCACTAACCCCTGTGAGCACTTAGGATACCCCGCCCCTCCTCTTTCCACAAATCCAGAAGGGCCTTTCACATGCAGGAACTGTAGGTTTCAGAGCATTGCCCTAGAAAACACTTTAACGCACTGCCCACTTCCCGACCTGATAAAGAGATCTAGGCCCTGTGTGAGTATTCCGCAAGACGTGCCCAGACCCAGCCAACAAACTTAAGTTGGAATTGTTTTTTGGCCAATGTAAGATCCCTCCCTAAACACGCCATTAACATTTGGGATCTCCTGTCCGAAAACGACCCCCCACATTGGGTTTTTGACCGAAACTTGGATCAAACCCTCCTCCAACCCCGCAATTACGGTGGCACTCCCGGATGGCTATCGAATCCAAAAGCTCGATAGGCCAGGACGGGCGGGGGGAGGTTTAGCCATTATACATAAGGATTCTATCACTATCTCTATTCTAGATCAGATGTGTAAGGACACACTAGAATGTATAGTTTTTAGACTCGACCTGCACCCTCAACATAGTTGGAAAGGTGCCCTCGTATACAGACCCCCGGGCCCACTGTTAGATTTCACTAATCTACTGATGGAATTTATCTCCCCACATGTTATCTCAACCCAAAACGTTTTACTCTTGGCTGATTTTAACATACACAGTGAAAATGCCGCCAACATCGACGCCTCAGCTTGTCTGGAAGATTTGGCCAACCTTGACCTTTTGAAGATCAACCATGCCCCCATGCACTTAGCAGGAAATACCTTAGACCTAATCTTAACTAATTCCTCCAACATCCGCTGTGGGGAAACTCGTCCTCTAACTTGGTCAGACCATTCCTTGATAGATTTTCAAATTATGAGTCCTAGAAATTATTCAACCCCCAAAACCCGCGCCACGCGTTGGTATAGACAATGGCACAAACTTAACCCTGACCAGTTCCAGACTCCTTTTCGCACCTGGAACAGTGATACGGACACAGGTAGTGTAGAAGAACAGCTAGCCCATTTTAATGCTATCCTACAATCCACTATTGATCACGTAGCGCCTCTGAAACAACAGACCCAACCTCCCAAACACCCTCAAACCAGTTGGTACTCCCCGCTCCTGCGGACAGAAAAGAGCCAATGTAAGAAATTAGAACGAAAATGGTGACACATAGTGCACAGGATAAAGAGAGATTCAAAGCTGCACTGTCTTCGTACCATAAAAATGTAAAGTCCGCACGCAAGCTGCATATCGCCAACCAACTCAAGGACTCTATACCAAATCCTGAAGTCCTTTACACACCCCAAGGCATGCGACACTGTAGAGGCCCCTTCTCAAATTCTATGTGACAACATAGCGGCCTATTTTATCCAGAAAATTGACACTATTTACCACAAAATAACCGCAGCTAGTGGTGTTTATAATAATTCCTCTACAGAATGCTTAGGAACTTCTGCCAATACCGCGCAACTGCATAACTTTCCATTACTTATCCCTGAAGAGGTAGAGTTTCTGTTAACTAAGGTCAAATCAGGGTCCCCCTTAGATGTAATCCCGGCAAAGATCACCTTCCGGCTTGCCAAACAACTCGCTACTCCAATCTGCACCATCCTCAATAGTTCCTTGAGGGATGGCAGACTCCCTCCCGAATGGAAAGCTGCACAAGTTGTTCCAATCCGGAAAAACCTTAAAGCTCCCATAGACGAACTGTCCAACTACCGCCCGATTTCTCTGCTCCCCCTGCAAAGTAAGTTACTAGAAAAACATATTAACAAGTACTTATCTGAGTTTGTAGAATCCGCGCATTGCCTGGATGTCTCCCAGTCAGGCTTCCGGGCCAAGCACAGTACCGAGTCCGCCTTGATAGAGGTAACTGATAACATCAGAATGGCACTGGACAAGGGTCAGGCAGCACTCTTAGTGCTGCTTGACCTATCGGCGGCATTTGACACCATCTCACACCAAATCCTACTGGAGAGACTTCAGGACATCGGGGTTCAAGGGGCTGCACTGAAATGGCTGGCAGACAGTCACTATGGGCACTTTCAAATCCAAGACCACCAAAGTAACCAATGGAGTACCGCAGGGCTCATGTTTGAGCCCTACCCTTTTTAACATATATGTCACTCCCTTGGCTAAACTAATGAAGACCCTAGGGTTCAGCCCCATTTCCTATGCGGACGATACCCAGCTCTTACTCTCTTTTGATAGAACCAGCCATAACATCCAACTCATCTTTTCAGAAGGCTTGAAGACCATTGCCGCTTGGATGAGGGCCAACTTCCTTCAACTGAATGCCGAGAAATCGGAAATTATGTTGTTTGGAGGCGCGGCAATAAGCTGGTGGCCGGAGGAACTGGGCCCGGAGCCCACCCCGAAAACAGTGGTTAAGAATCTGGGAATCCGCATTGACCAGAAACTTACGCTCGAAGCACATGCCACCACTACTGCAGGAACATGCTTCCACATACTCAGTCTCCTTAGAAGAGTGTTCCCTCTATTACCACCTTCCACACGAAAAACACTGATGCAAGCTCTAGTGTTAAGCCGACTGGACTACTGCAATGCATTGTTGGCTTCTGCCAACGAGGCCTCCCTGGACAAATTGCAAGTAGTCCAGAACATCGCAGCCCGGTTAGTAGCGAATGCCCCTCCCAGAACAGCCTCGAAACCGCTTCTAAACAAACTCCACTGGCTCCCTGTGAGAAAACGAGTGAAATTCAAGATCTGTTGCACCGTTTTCAAAGCTCTCAATGGGCTAGGACCCCCTTACCTGTCCAACAAACTGTCAAGGTATACACCCTCTAGGCCTCTTCGGTCAGGATCCAAGTCACTTCTCTGCACCCCGAGAATTAAAAAAGCTTGCATGGGTGGCAGGGCGTTTATTCACTGTGCCCCTACTCTCTGGAACGAACTTCCCTGCCAACTACGCGAATGCCAGAACCTCCTACATTTCAGGAAGCTGCTAAAAACCTATCTCTTCTGAGGTGTGTTTGTCTGGCTGAAGCACGCTGCCGCAGCGCGGAGATACCCCTGTCGGGGTGATTCGGGCGCTATAAAAATTCCATAAATAAATTAGGTGAAGGAAAAGTGGTAGAGAGAACATTCAAATAATCACTAAACAAAAACTGTTCTCGTCAGACTACATATATATATATATATATATATATACATATATATACATATACATAGAGAGAGATGGATATCTATATATCCACATAAAGGGGAAATGCCTTTACTCCAAGATAGTGTAGAAATACTTATACCCCCGTGTGTGATATACACACACACATATATATACACACACACACATCATATATATATACACACACACGCACATATATATATATATAAATATATACACACATATATGTACACATACATATATACACACACATCTGTGTGTGTGTGTCCCAAGGCCATGAAAATATATATAGACCAATAACTCCTTATTTTGAGACACTGTAACTAATACATTCACACATTTCTTACCACATTGCAAAGGTTTGATGCCATGTTTCTACCCTACTAGAGTACAGTCAAAATGGTGTGACAGAAACATTGTTTACTTCCTGGCATATTGTTACCCTGAGTTTACCCAGGGAAAGCACTCCCCTAATAGTCCTTTGGTTACATTCTTTTTTAACACACATGCAAAAATGCCCTGGCATATCTCGTCTATGCAGAAGTGTAGAGTGATATTTACCACTATTATTGAGTGGAAGGATATCATGACTGACCCACTCAAGGTTACACTTCTTGTAAGTCATAGCCCCTCCCCACACTCAACAGTGGTAACAAATAACATACCACGCTCTGCACATCTGCCTACATACTGTTTAGCAACGGCGGGGACAATAAATGTGGCCAAAAAGCATCGTTTGTACCAAGTTTAGTAATTTACACACTTTGTCATTTATTACTACAGTGCAAAGTTCAAATACCTTTCATCACCACAGTAAGGAGTAATTGACATGAGACAGTGATTACTGCTTCTGAGACTCTGT
The DNA here is from genome assembly GCA_963921515.1 of Calotriton arnoldi. Lineage (NCBI taxonomy): Eukaryota > Metazoa > Chordata > Amphibia > Caudata > Salamandridae > Calotriton > Calotriton arnoldi. The sequence continues at coordinate 167,041 of CAWUFW010010211.1, forward strand.
TCTATCATCAACTCACAGGGAAGAAACTGTAGCCACATACACAAGGCTCAACTATGGTGGTTCGATCTCAATGTATGGATTTAACCCCGTGCATTCTGTATTTGAATATGTGAACAAGTTCCGTGCCTTAGGTAAGAATCTTGGAGGTGGATTCTCTTTCTTCCTGCACATTTCTAACCCGAAGAATCTCCAGCATGTTGTAGCCAGAATCTCTTGCAATAGCTCTCCCGTGCCGGCAGGTGGCATCAAGGGGCTATGGATCAGGGCTCTCCTGAACATGATGGCAAAGAGACATATGCGTTCCCCATTGTGCAATGATGTCTGTTCCCATCCTTTTTCCACTCACTTAGAGGCAGAAGGATGAGACCAATGGGAAGAAAAGGAGGCAGGACCATAAGGAAATGCTAACTTGGAATCTTTTAAGGACATTTACAACCCCACTCTTGAATGAAGAGGAGGGCAAGCAGCATGGACCCTGTGGTAAGAGAGTAAATAGCAGGAATATCATTAAAGAAGGAAAGTAACTTACTCTTCCGATGGGTACTTCTTCCTGCATTCTCCTCACTAATCACATCAGGACAGTGGTGCGAGCAGGGGGTTACACCCAAAAACCTGCAGAGGGGATCTGACGAAATGCCCGTTCCCCTATGTGTCAAGGCAGCAATGCCAGATGAAGATGAGGATCTAAGTCCATGTTGCACCATGGCAATATCCAAAACGAGGCTCTGCCTGGGCAGTGCCACAGAGGAGCCCTAATGCCATCAGGCCGTGCCTCCTGCCCGTGCACAGCACAGCTCGATGCAGAGAACTTTGCGATGAACCAACATTCTTTTCTAGACCACCCTGGCTTTCTTGTGTCCAGCAAAGCAAGAAACCGTAGGTCATCCACTTGATGTTCTCTGCTTTTATCAGTGTAGAAGGTCAGATCACTCTGTTAATCCAGCAGATCACCGAAGGGAGACCACCTCCAGATGAAAAGAGGCTTGGCTGTGAAGTACCAACTTTTCTGGAGAGAAGGAAGTAAAGAGCAGATTGATAGATCAAGCCTGCAGCTCACTCACCCAGCGTGCCAAGGAGACCATAACAAGGAGCTGTGTCTTCAAGTTAAGAAGCCTCAACGAACAGCTACGCATGATGAATGGAGAGGGTGGAAACGTGCATGTCCAATCCTTCGGAAAAGGCATCAAGATAAGGGGAGTTGATCTGACAAGCCGAGGGCTGCCAAAAAGGCCAACAAGTAACCTTTACAAGTGGCCAGGGCAATACCTTGCCTAGCTAGAGACAATGCATATATCAAATTATCAGAGAAGCTTGTACTAACAGGGACAACTTGTCCATGGGCATAGCTATCAAGAGTGCAGTAGGTGTGCCCTCTAGAACCCACTTTTGGCTACAAAACAGTGCGTAAGGGCTCTATTTTCCTTGTATGCATTATGGCCCTTGGCACCAGTGCTACACCACTGAATCTTTGCCTCAGTACATCAGGACGCAAAGAGGAATAAGCAGACTTAGTAGAAGGGTGTTCAGTAGCCAAAGATCACATCCACTGCCTTGGCCAACAAATCGAAGACGCTCAGTTTGATCTGCTCAATCGCCACATTCGGAGTTGCAGGCTGGGAAAATTCAGTTCCAGTACTCTGCATCCTTGCTGCAACAGATGGTCCTCTTAAAATGGAAGAGGAGGGAAAACACTCAGTGTCAGAATCTTCTGGCAGCAGGGCAGTTCTTCTGTAGTATCCACAGTACCAAACCCTCATCCCCCAGTCCAGAGTACTCAAGATCATCTGCGCCCGGTCCTGTGTCGCTTTTCTCAGAACCCAAGCGATCAGGAAAATAGACTCTAGAGTTTTCTGAAGTAGCAAATAAGTCCACCTGAGGTATACTCTACAGGGCAAAGCTTAACTAAACCACTTTCGAATAGAGGCCACATTCATCTTCCCTCACATTGAAGGAGCCTGGCAGATGGCTCACAGAGATAAATCTCATTGGCCAAGACCCAGCTGCACAACCACAGCCCTTCCAAAGGAGGTGTGATGGAGCAGGATAAATGAAAATTTTTTAACCTCCTAATAATTTACGTAAAATAATGAATTAACATGTTCGTTTAAGTAAATAACCAACAATGTATGTTACATGTAAAGGGTTAAAGGTAACACGCTATTTTTATGTGCAAATTAATCAACTTATAATTGTTTACGTGTCTGACATAAACGTAATATTTGCATACTAATAAAATAATAAACGCATGATTTGTGCTTTGAAAATAAACGTGTGGTGGCAAAATAAAGCGATGGTAAGTAAGGGACGGCTTTATATGTTGCTTTTTGCTAGGTAATACCTAATTGGGGTACGTAGAAAGACGGGAGGGAAACGAAAGGGTTTATATTCTTTATTTTAACAATATTTTGTTTATCTTTGAAAATAGTGCGCTTAGGCCTGTTGAGCAGCGATATAAAATGGCCGCCATTTGTTAAAGTACGCATGACCAAGAAACCGTGTGGTAGAGGAGAAAGGCTATGAAAAAGGATGACCACGTGTTCGCGCTGAAAGCCTAAGATGAAAGTATGGTCAAGGCTATTGTGACATTTCCGAGCAAGTGTGTGCCAAGATGATCAGCAAGAAGCGTGAGAAGTCAAACTGAATAAATGGACGGAACTGTTGAATCTAAAAAGTATCAGAAAAAGATGCAAATTGGACTGATCGAAACGGATGAGCAATGTCATGAACTGTGAGAAACGATGCAAGCATAGACATTCCACAAAGAACTGGTTAAAACAAGGAAGTTTGATTAAAATGTATATGTGCTTGAATGAACCAATGAGAGAGAATCACGCCATAAAGATGCAACATTTTTATTCAGTAAGCTAGAATTAGGGTATAAGAAGACCTACTCTTGGTGGGGAGGGGTTAGATGTTGGAGAGTGGGACGTTGGAGAGTTAGATGCTGTGGACGGAGATGCTGGAGAGTTAATTGCTGTTGACGGAGATTCTGTAGATGGGTGAAGTTGCGGTTGCTGATGCTGACGAGCTGATGCTGCTGCTGCTATTTTATATTTCTAGTTGAGTATAAGATGCTGCTTTTGGAGAACCTTTTTCCTCCTGATAGGTTTTTCATTTAGAGATATTAGTTATTCCAAGACAGATAGATTGATCTTTTGGAGTTATTGCTATTACTAGCTTATTTTTTCCGTCTAATGGATATGCATTGCAATTTCAATTTATTCTTATAATGATGATAAATGTAATAATTTGAATAATAAGCTTAAACTTATTTCATGCTTCGAAACTTTATATAAACTTTATTATTCTTTAAACAAATGACTCAGTGATTCTTTAGCTCAATAATTAAGGTAAAATGTTAAAGAGTTTATTGTGATTGAGCTGGTCTTAATCACCATCAACTGATTCCTACTAGTTGGTCCATCGACCAATGAGCGGAATACCTTAAACAATGAGAAACATTATGTTGTGTTAAAAAGAGGTATCCCGGCTCCTTCCAGCGATTTGTTTTCTCCTAGGTTAAGGACGGAGGAAATCCAGGGAATAAATGAGTAAGTGAATGTATATGCGGTGTTATGGGCCCCACCGTCATATGGATATAGTTTGTGTGTTGGAGGGATAAGTTGCACCTGGATAACCAAAATATATAGGAGAAGAATTTATATTGTTAGTGCTGTATCAGATTTCTTGGTAGTAGAGTTATGGTTACTATAGATTAGTTTGGTGATTATTTATTATTGATAAGTTCATGTCTAACACTTTATGTTGAGTCGCGTTATGTTATATGTAAGTTTTCACGCTTCCGGGAAGTAGGAAGTGGAACACGTGTGGCAAGAGAAGTCACATGGAATAGTGCATTGTCTGAGTTCATATTGGTGATAACACAGGTTGTGTTATGATAGGGACATTCTCCGCATAAAAGGTGTGTAAGTGAAATAGTGATCGGTTTTCTTGTGAAACTCTGGCCTTAATTCTTAGGAGCAGTATAGTCTCCACATGTGTTTTATCCCCAGAGAAACGGGTTTACCGCTTGCTTGAAAGAAGGGTAAGGTAGAGGGAAGTGCTACTTTATCGGCGAAAAGGAAAATTCTGTGGTAGGGTAGAGGTAAGCGCTGCCTACTGGAAAATACAGAGTTCTTGTGTAAATGGACAAAGCTATCTCTTTTGTTTAGGGAATCAGACAATGGAAATGTGTTTTAAATATTGTAATTAACAAAGAATTGTTGAAAAAAGAAATTGCCGATAAATTTTGTAAAGGAGGGGTCAAGAGCAGAACTGACGTAGACAAAAGCCGCGCTGGGATTGGACAGTGCGCTAGTCATACAGAAACAGGAGCAGAATTGACGTAGACAAAAAGCCTTGCTGGGATTGGACAGTGCGCTGTAGAGAGAAACTGCTCTGATTGGAGAGTTGGTGTGAGTCGCGCTAGTATTGGTCGAATAGACTAGTGACGTGGAGGTTTGTGATTGGAGTGTTGGTGTGAGTCGCGCTAGTATTGGTTGGAATAACGGATAGAGAACAGTGTTGAATTGCGGATAATTTGAGGAGAGAAAGCGATTGTGAATCATGTCGTATTATGAATATGGTAGAGAGAAAACGTTGTGGATGTCGAAAGTTAAGAACTTCTTTAAAAAGGACAAAAAGGTAGTGACTAGAGAGAGACAAGTAATTCCTCCGCCGAAATCACCAGCTTCACACATGATGCTGAAGTATGGATATCATACATGTATATGGTTAGAAAATTGGACAAAATATACCCAGAATGATGGAGCATTGGCTTTCCCTGAGAATGGTTCATTTAATGTAGCTGTACTACGGAATTTGAGAGAGAAGATGGCAATGTTAGAACCTAGACCTAGACCGACACAGTTTGAAGCTTTAACTGAATGGGAAGATGAAATGTATGAACGAGAGAGATTCAGAGGATTAAAGAATCATGAGTTTGTGCCTGGAAGGTTATGGGGAGTAAATCATGAGGACAGAATAAAGTGTTGGAGATGTGCTAATATGACAGGAGGTTTGTTTCCAGCTTTTACCGTAGAGGAAGAAGCAAAGAGAAAGTGTACCGAGAAAAAGAAACATGTAGTTGTAGAAAAGTATGGGTATGGTGGTAGTGAAACGGACGACGAGTTGCTGGAAGATATTTTAAACAGAGACCCACCTCCATACCAACAGACTTCTGCGGTGGTGACACCTAATGCACCGCCAATGGAAACTGGGAGGAATAAAAATCCCGAACGAAGAGATGAGATAAATAGGTCACAAGATCAATTAAAAACTTCACAAAATGAAGAAATAGAAAGTGACAATGCAACTGAATTAGCAAAAACCACAAGAGAATTGACTGAGAAAATAAGAGCATTGACAAAGAATATGGAAGCTGTAACTGTACCGGTGATGATAGGTCCAGTAATGCCAATTTTTGAGAATCAGAAAATTGATGAACGTTCTTTAGTGATTCCCATGAATTCACATTTGCAAAGAAAAAGAGAAGGGATGGAATTGAACAATGAAGGCGCACACCATTTGGTTAGTACCTATAGACCAAGCCCACCTACTAATTTGACAATAAATAAGAATGAGTTCAGGAGAATACCTATGGTAACGGAGTCTGCATCAGGGACACCAGAAAGAAGTAACAATTGGATAGAATTAAATAGTACGCCTGTAGGTCCGACTCCAGATGAGTTAAATGAATGGATGAAAACGCAAAAAACAAAAGAAACAGAAGTAAAACCATTAGATGTAATTAGGTTAAAAATAGACATGGAAGAATTGATTTTAGGAACGATTGGTACAGAAAAATTAAAAAATTATCAGGATGATGAGATTATGTTTTTGTGCAAAAGTCTTACATGGAGAGCTAGGAATTTACATGACAAATTAGAAGAGACAGCAAGTGAACTAGGAGTAGAATTTGCAAAAGTGAGAACGTTGCAGAAACCATACAGAGTAGATTTTTGTGAGAAAGATATAGAGAATCTGAATACAGCAGGAAGATTGACCCAAATAAAGGAGTTAATTGTATTACTGAGAAAATGGGGTGATGTGGATAGATGGAGAAATAGATGGACGAAAAAGAATGAGAAAGTAACAGATAAAGCATCTTTGGCTTTTGCAGTGACAGATAAGGAACCAGCTGTAAGGGAGTACCCGATGAGAGAAACTCCAGGAGGTAGTTATGTGCATGTTCCATGGACTAGACAGGATATACTGTCATTTACAAATGACTTCCCAAAGTTGAGAGAAAAACCAGTAGAATGGTACAGACAAGTGGAAAGATTTGTGAAGGTTTCAAAAGTGTTGTGGATAGATTTGGATGGATTGTTTGATATAGTAGTGCCAGCTGATTTGTGGACAGAATGTAAGATTACTATTGATTGGCCAACTGTAGAATATCCAAGGGACGCTAAAACAGGAGCGCCAGGACCAGAAGTGATGAGAAAGTATGATCAAGTAATTACCTTTTTGAAGAATAAGATTCCACCTAAAGAAACAGATTGGGTAAAAATAGACAGAACAACGCAGGAAAGTAAAGAATCAGTGCATGCTTATTATGAAAGGCTGTTGTTGGTTTTCAAACAGTATAGTGGTTATGAGACGCTAAATGAGAAGGGTATGAGTCATTTTGTATATAGATTTGTGTATGAATTGAAACCGGAGATAAGTGAAATGATTAAGCAGCATATGATTTGTTGGCAGAATAGCACGGTAGACGAGGTTTTGAGATATGCTAAGTATTGTAGTGATGATATTGAGAGTAGACAGCGTAAATTGAAAGAAAAAGCCATGTGGGCACAGGTGAAAGTTGCAGAGAAGCAAGAAGCTCAATTGAGTAATACCGGTAATGAAGCAGGACAAGCTAGATCTCGACCAAATATAGGTAAAGGAAAAGGACAAATGAGCATAGATGAGGCAAAGAAAAAGTGGCCATGCCACAACTGCGGAAAGCTAGGGCATTGGAGAAACGAGTGTAAATTTCCTCCAAAACCTAATATGGAAAATCAATCATTAAATTCACAGGTGCAGAGTGAGGTAGTTACTCAACAAAGTCAGGTGCCACAACCACCACTTCCCAAGAGTGTTAATCAACAGAAATACAGTGCAGAAACAGGTTTCTACGGAGGAGAACAGGTAACACAGTTGCCGCGTGCAGCTGCCATTTCTCAATATTGGTTACGACAGGATGAGGATGAAACGGATGAAAGTTTCTGAGGGTGCCTAGGAGAGGGGGAAGAGTGCGTGCTTGGCGCAACTCTAGAGGTAGATCAGTCTGGTCCATTTGTGGATGGAGAAGTGAATGGGGCAAATGTAACATTCCTTGTGGACACTGGAGCTACCCGTTCTACTGCTAGGTCAGTGGAAATTCCAAACCTTCCTCTCTCAGGTGAACATATCCAAGTAGTTGGAGTTTCGAATCAGCAAATAAAGACGCCTCTTACTAAATTAGTGGAGGTAAAGATTGGTCCATTTAGTGAAATGCACCGATTTGTGGTATGCGATTGTAGTCCCGTTAACCTATTAGGACGCGATCTATTGTGCAAAATGAATTGCACTATCTATTGTACTCCAGAAGGAATTGCATTTCAGACCCCAGATGAAGATGTACTGTATAAAATGACAATGGTGAATTTAGAACCAGAAATAAATGATTTGTTTCCTGTATTTGATGCCGAGAAAATCCCTATTGAATTGAAAAAGACAGTGAAAGAAGAAGTGTGGGACTTTACAGGAGAAGATATAGGATTAATGAAAGAAGTAGATCCTGTTAAAATAACAGTAAAAGAAGGAACGAGTTACCCAAATACGCCTCAGTATAAATTGACACCAGAAATAATTGAAGGAATAACGCCAGTAATAAATAAAATGGTTGAACAAGGGATTCTAAAAGAAATCATGAGCAGTCCATGTAATTCGCCAATAATGGGACTGAAAAAGCCAAATGGAACATATAGAATTGTACAGGATTTGAGGAAGGTAAACAAAATTGTAGTGCCTTGTTGCCCAATAGTACCGAACCCTGCTGTGATTCTATACCAGATTCCACGTGAAGCAGAATGGTACACAGTAATTGATTTATGTCATGCATTTTTCTCTATTCCATTGCATCCAGATAGCCAGCCATTATTTGCGTTCAGGTTTGGAGAGCGTATTTTGGCATGGTGCCGAATTCCTCAAGGGTACACAGAAAACCCCTCAATCTTTAATCAGATTTTAAAGAAATCCTTGGAAGATTTAAAAATGCCAGAAAAGTCAGTGATGGTTCAGTATATTGATGACCTACTGGTGGCATCAAAAACGAAGGAAGCATGTGTCAATGATACAATTGCTTTGCTGAATCATTTAGCAAAAAGAGGACATAAAGTGTCCCCATCAAAATTGCAGTTTTGTCAACAAGAAGTCCAATATTTAGGGCATAAAATTGAGAAAGGAGTGCGAAAGGTAACGACTGAAAGAATAAAAATGATTCAAGGAATGAGAGCTCCAATGACGCAAAGAGAGGTAAGAATGTTCCTGGGAATGGTTGGATATTGTCGACAATGGATAAGCGGTTTTTCGCTGATTGCTAAACCGTTGCAAAAACTGACAAAGAAGGATGTTAAAGATCCTTTTGAAATGAATGACGAGGAAATGAAAGCATCCAGAGAGCTGAAAAAGAAATTATGTGAAGCCCCGGCATTGGGAATGCCTGACTATGAGAAAGATTTTGAGTTGTATTGCAGTGAAAGAGATGGATGTGCATTTTCCGTCTTGGTACAGAGACATGGAACTATGAAAAGACCAATTGCATATTTTTCAGCTGTTTTAGACCCTGTAGCAAAAGCGTTGCCTGGATGTTTGAAAGCAGTTGCTGCTACTTGTGTGAGTCTGGAACAGAGTGAAGGCATAGTGATGGGATATCCACTGAGAGTATATGTTCCCCATTCTGTGGAAATTCTCTTGACAAGAACGAAAACACAATATATGACACATAGTCGGCTGACTAGGTATGAAAAAGTAATTTTAAGTGCAGATAATGTGACCATTGACAGATGTATGAGTGTGAATCCTTCGACATCATTACCAGATGAAGAGAGTGTGATTGAAATGGATGAAGTAGATCACGATTGTCTGAATGTGCTTGAATATTGTACAAAACCAAGATCAGACATACGAGACGAGCCCTTAAAGGAATCAGATTATATTCTGTTTGTGGATGGCTCATGTTTGAGAACAAATGAAGGAGTTCTAAGTGCAGCGTATGCAGTTTGCACGGTAGCAACTGTAATGGAAGCATCTTGTCTGAAAGGGATACGGTCTGCCCAAGTCGCAGAACTGATAGCTCTGATTCAAGCATGCAAGTTGGGAAGAAATGTACGAGTTACGATTGTGACAGATAGCCAGTACGGCTTTGGGGTGGTGCATGATTTTGGTCAAATTTGGTCACAAAGAGGTTTCTTGACGTCTGCAGGAACGCCAATCAGAAATGGAGATTTTGTGAAAAAGTTGCTTGAGGCGATACAGCTGCCTAAACAGATTGCTGTTGTGAAGTGCAATGCACATAAAAATGGGGAAGACTACATAACTGTCGGTAATAAATATGCTGACGAGATTGCACAGTACTGTGCAAAGAATGTCATTTCTTTAAACAAAAGCCGAGAAAGAGAGCATATTTCTTGTCCTTTGCTTTTTACTAACCCTGTTGAAACATGGGATGAGGTGAGACAGTTACAGGAAGCAGCAGATGATGAGGAAAAAGATACATGGATAAAAGCAGGATGCAGAAAACATGAGGAAAATGATGTTTGGGTTTATAGAGATGAAAGACCAGTTATGCCTGATAGCATGATTTCTGACATTGCACGGATGTACCATGGACAAGCACATATTGGGAGAGATTCAAAGATCAGACTTTTTAGACAAACATGGTATAATCCAAAATTCAGAGCCATAGCTGAGAGTCTTTGTCAAAGATGTCTTATTTGTCAACAGTTAAATCCAGGAAGGAAAACAGTAGTGAGTCTAGGAACAATAGGACGAGAAGGAGGTCCGTTCACTAGAATACAAATGGATTTTATTGAAATGCCCCCGAGCAACAGACTAAGGTATGTCCTAGTAGTCGTCTGTTTGTTTTCCCGTTGGGTGGAAGCATACCCAACCAGAAGGAATGATGGAATCACGGTAGCAAAACTTATGCTGCGAGAATTCATTCCGAGGTATGGTTTTCCAGTCACGATTGAAACAGATAGAGGAACACATTTCTAAAATGAATTAGTTAAACTGATTTGTGAAGCACTAAGTATTAAACAGAAACTGCATTGTGCATACAGACCAGAGGCTTCTGGAATAGTAGAACAAGTGAATGGAACAATTAAGAACAGGTTAGGAAAAATGTGTCAAGCAACAGGACTAAAATGGCCAGATGCCTTGCCATTAGTTTTAATGACAATCAGAAGTATTCCGGAAAGGAAAACTGGACTCAGTCCCCATGAGATAATTATGGGACGAGCAATGAGACAAGCACAAGTACCTGTCAACAAACTACTGACTATAACTGATGATCTAGTGCTGGATTATTGCAAAGGATTGGCTGATGTGGTGCGTTCTGTGTTTCATCAGGTTGGACCGGATGCGACCACTCTTGAAAGAAAACCAGCTCACGACTTGAATCCAGGAGAGTGGGTCTGCATAAAAGTCCACAGGAGAAGAAACTGTTTGGTTCCTCGCTGGGACGAACGCACGACAAGTGATCCTGGTGACAACCACTGCAGTCAAATGTGCAGGAGTGAAACACTGGGTGCATGCCAGTCACACCATCAGAGTTCCAGAACCTGAAGATCGACATGTGAGTCGACATCTGGAAGATTTGGATAACAGTTCAGCATCAGAAGCAGAAGAAGAAACAAACAGGGTGCCAGAATCTGAAAATCGACCTGTAAGTCGACATCTGGAAGACCCAACTACAAGTGCAACGACAGAAGAAGTAGAGGAAATAGCTGAAGTTCCAGAACTTGAAGATCGACATGTGAGTCGACATCTGGAAATATCAGATACCAGTTCAGAATCTGATACAGACCATTCGGATTGTGAAGAAATTCTGAAAAGAAATTGGAAATTTGAAAGCATAAGAGAAGAAACTGAGCAAGAAGATAGTAACAGTGAGCAACCAAGTACAAGTTGTGGTAAAAATCCTTCGGAGAAAATATTAATAGATGAAGAAGGGAGAGTTTCAAATAGAAAGTTAGAAAAATCGGAAGATCCCCGAGGAGCAATAGGGACAGATAGCAAAACAAAAGAACAGGGAAATTTAGAAACAGATAGAGAGATTGACACAAATTCAGAAGAACCTCGAGGAGGGACAGAAGTAGGTGAACGAAGGAAGATAAGAAAAGAACCACAAGTAGAGGAAGAAAATGAAATTATAAGATTCAGAATAAGAGACAATAAAGCAAAAACTGAAACAGAGTCTGAAGAAAGTGGAGAAGAAAGAAACCAAAAACTAGAGTCAAGAAAAAGGAATTGGAAAACAGAAAGAGAGGAAAAAGGAAGTGAGGCAAAAAGGCCAAGAAAAGGAGACAATTGGCCCAACTAAGTAAGAAAGTTAAGATACAGAATCATAAGGTTAGATGGAAAAAGTGCTGAACAAGTGAATGAAATAACAAGCCAGAAAGAGCAAGAAAAACAAGGTGGAAAACACTTGCAGAAAACGAAAAGAGTACAGAAGGTAAATCCGAAGTATAGATCACCTGAATGGTTGTATCTTGCTTTGACTGATATCAAAGAAGAAAAGAACACTCACGAGAACCCAGAACACAGAAACCTAATGGGTGAAGGTGAGGTGCAACAAACTTGAAGAAATTTAAACAATTTGTACCGGACTTGACAAAACACTGGATCTGACGAATTTCTACCGGATTTGACAACATACTGGATTTGACAAAGAAAGAATTCTGAAAAGAATTAAAAGAAAGTACCAAGCAAAAACAAAAACATTGGAGTGCAGAGTGGCTAATAAGTCATTTCTGAGGTGTAGTGACACAATTTTCTTGAAAATAAATAAATAAGGTTATAAAACAAAATGGAGAATACTAGAGATAGAAAGTGTAAATGTGAGTTTTTAAGTAGATGGTGTAAGATGTGCTTCTTTTGCACAGGATTATTAATGACAGTATGGGTGGTTTTAGCAATCACTATTCCAATTAGTTTAGCTGTAGTAGAAACGTCTAATAAAACAGAGAAAGAAAAAGGAGCTAACACTCAAGAACCAGTTATATTAAAAAGTAGTGCAGAGTTACATAAAGATAAATCAATAACAGATTTTTCAAAGAATGTTTTTACTAAATTATTATATGAGTATGTAGAAACAATGGATGTAAGAGATTGCTATGTTTGTATGCAATTGCCTGCGTCAGTAGCAGAAGGTGTGACTTATCATCACCTTCCTTTGACGTATGGAATAACATGTAGTGTTTTAGCAAGTTTATTTTATAAAACAGGTAGATTAGACTATTATTACACTGACATAGATAAGATTTTTGCGAAAGTTTCTGTAGTTCCCGAGCTAAACAAAATAAAAGAGGGAAAACCGTTTGGTGAATATTTTATAGAAGATAAGATTTTAACATTAGAGAATGTAGTTAAAAACAACCTTACCTGTGAGTTAAAGAAGGAAGAAAAAGTATTTTTAGAGATGGTTGAAGAAAGAAGAGTGAAATTTCAAAGAAAAGTGATAGAAGAGACAAAAACACCTCTTTGGGCGTTTGAGGAAGACAATCATGACAAGAAAAAGACAAATTCAGCTATGACTCTGGATTGGCCCCAACAGGGAAGGTTGTGCATTAGAAGAAATAAAACAAGATATGACAATTATTTTGTGGGTTCCAGTATTTGCCATGACAATTATCAAATTTTAGGTGGATGGGGATTCAAAGGGGGAAAAGATCCAATATTTCCAGGGATCTATTATGTTTGCGGTAATAGGGCTTATTACAGGTTGCCGGACCATTGGTATGGGTCATGTTATTTAGGCCTGGTCTTTCCAAAGATTTTTCATATGGATAGAAAAGAAAAAGGAACACACAAAATGATAAATACCTTTACACGTAGAAAAAGGGAAAGTTTTTCAGAAATAGTAGGTGATATCTTTGGTGCATTGATACCAGCAGTGGGAATATCTTTGAATGCATTTAAAATTCGGAAATTATCCACAGTGGTAGATCGTTTATCTACAGATACTGCTGGAGGGTTCTTGATGGTAAATACCGAGATGGTTGCCATGAGAGCTAGGGTGATGCAAAATCGACTTGCCCTTGACATTCTTTTGGCAAAAGAGGGTGGAGTCTGTGGAATGCTGAAAGTCCAACATTGTTACACTTACATTCCAGATAAAAGTGAAAATATACAAAAGTATATAAAGAATATTACAAGTTTGCACAAAGAACTTGTTCCACTGGAGGTTGAAAGTGCTTTTGGAAAACTTGGTAAAGGGTTTTCTTCAGTAATAAATTGGTTAACAAGAATCAGTGGATTAATAATAGGGAAAGTTATAATAATAGCAACCATGATAATAATAATAATTTTAGTGCTGAAGCTTGTAATTACATGTATAAAGAAAAGAAGAAAACAGAATAAAATAGAAAGAGAACACAGGATAAACAAAGAGAGAGAGAGAAATGGGCGAAATAGAGCTAGAAGAGATAAAAGAGAACATGTACAAGAAAACGAAGAGACAAGTTGAAAGGGATACAGTTGTGTAAACTAACAAAAGCAAATGGATAAAAGATATATGCTGTCTGAGAAAATTGTATAACTTGGGTTTTGTGGTGATATTAAAAATCACCAAAGGGGGGAGTTGATGGAGCAGGATAAATGAAAATTTTTTAACCTCCTAATAATTTACGTAAAATAATTAATTAACATGTTCGTTTAAGTAAATAACCAACAATGTATGTTACATGTAAAGGGTTAAAGGTAACACGCTATTTTTATGTGCAAATTAATCAACTTATAATTGTTTACGTGTCTGACATAAACGTAATATTTGCATACTAATAAAATAATAAACGCATGATTTGTGCTTTGAAAATAAACGTGTGGTGGCAAAATAAAGCGATGGTAAGTAAGGGACGGCTTTATATGTTGCTTTTTGCTAGGTAATACCTAATTGGGGTACGTAGAAAGACGGGAGGGAAACGAAAGGGTTTATATTCTTTATTTTAACAATATTTTGTTTATCTTTGAAAATAGTGCGCTTAGGCCTGTTGAGCAGCGATATAAAATGGCCGCCATTTGTTAAAGTACGCATGACCAAGAAACCGTGTGGTAGAGGAGAAAGGCTATGAAAAAGGATGACCACGTGTTCGTGCTGAAAGCCTAAGATGAAAGTATGGTCAAGGCTATTGTGACATTTCCGAGCAAGTGTGTGCCAAGATGATCAGCAAGAAGCGTGAGAAGTCAAACTGAATAAATGGACGGAACTGTTGAATCTAAAAAGTATCAGAAAAAGATGCAAATTGGACTGATCGAAACGGATGAGCAATGTCATGAACTGTGAGAAACGATGCAAGCATAGACATTCCACAAAGAACTGGTTAAAACAAGGAAGTTTGATTAAAATGTATATGTGACTTGAATGAACCAATGAGAGAGAATCACGCCATAAAGATGCAACATTTTTATTCAGTAAGCTAGAATTAGGGTATAAGAAGACCTACTCTTGGTGGGGAGGGGTTAGATGTTGGAGAGTGGGACGTTGGAGAGTTAGATGCTGTGGACGGAGATGCTGGAGAGTTAATTGCTGTTGACGGAGATTCTGTAGATGGGTGAAGTTGCGGTTGCTGATGCTGACGAGCTGATGCTGCTGCTGCTATTTTATATTTCTAGTTGAGTATAAGATGCTGCTTTTGGAGAACCTTTTTCCTCCTGATAGGTTTTTCATTTAGAGATATTAGTTATTCCAAGACAGATAGATTGATCTTTTGGAGTTATTGCTATTACTAGCTTATTTTTCCGTCTAATGGATATGCATTGCAATTTCAATTTATTCTTATAATGATGATAAATGTAATAATTTGAATAATAAGCTTAAACTTATTTCATGCTTCGAAACTTTATATAAACTTTATTATTCTTTAAACAAATGACTCAGTGATTCTTTAGCTCAATAATTAAGGTAAAATGTTAAAGAGTTTATTGTGATTGAGCTGGTCTTAATCACCATCAACTGATTCCTACTAGTTGGTCCATCGACCAATGAGCGGAATACCTTAAAACAATGAGAAACATTATGTTGTGTTAAAAAGAGGTATCCCGGCTCCTTCCAGCGATTTGTTTTCTCCTAGGTTAAGGACGGAGGAAATCCAGGGAATAAATGAGTAAGTGAATGTATATGCGGTGTTATGGGCCCCACCGTCATATGGATATAGTTTGTGTGTTGGAGGGATAAGTTGCACCTGGATAACCAAAATATATAGGAGAAGAATTTATATTGTTAGTGCTGTATCAGATTTCTTGGTAGTAGAGTTATGGTTACTATAGATTAGTTTGGTGATTATTTATTATTGATAAGTTCATGTCTAACACTTTATGTTGAGTCGCGTTATGTTATATGTAAGTTTTCACGCTTCCGGGAAGTAGGAAGTGGAACACGTGTGGCAAGAGAAGTCACATGGAATAGTGCATTGTCTGAGTTCATATTGGTGATAACACAGGTTGTGTTATGATAGGGACATTCTCCGCATAAAAGGTGTGTAAGTGAAATAGTGATCGGTTTTCTTGTGAAACTCTGGCCTTAATTCTTAGGAGCAGTATAGTCTCCACATGTGTTTTATCCCCAGAGAAACGGGTTTACCGCTTGCTTGAAAGAAGGGTAAGGTAGAGGGAAGTGCTACTTTATCGGCGAAAAGGAAAATTCTGTGGTAGGGTAGAGGTAAGCGCTGCCTACTGGAAAATACAGAGTTCTTGTGTAAATGGACAAAGCTATCTCTTTTGTTTAGGGAATCAGACAATGGAAATGTGTTTTAAATATTGTAATTAACAAAGAATTGTTGAAAAAAAGAAATTGCCGATAAATTTTGTAAAGGAGGGGTCAAGAGCAGAACTGACGTAGACAAAAGCCGCGCTGGGATTGGACAGTGCGCTAGTCATACAGAAACAGGAGCAGAATTGACGTAGACAAAAAGCCGTGCTGGGATTGGACAGTGCGCTGTAGAGAGAAACTGCTCTGATTGGAGAGTTGGTGTGAGTCGCGCTAGTATTGGTCGAATAGACTAGTGACGTGGAGGTTTGTGATTGGAGTGTTGGTGTGAGTCGCGCTAGTATTGGTTGGAATAACGGATAGAGAACAGTGTTGAATTGCGGATAATTTGAGGAGAGAAAGCGATTGTGAATCATGTCGTATTATGAATATGGTAGAGAGAAAACGTTGAGGATGTCGAAAGTTAAGAACTTCTTTAAAAAGGACAAAAAGGTAGTGACTAGAGAGAGACAAGTAATTCCTCCGCCGAAATCACCAGCTTCACACATGATGCTGAAGTATGGATATCATACATGTATATGGTTAGAAAATTGGACAAAATATACCCAGAATGATGGAGCATTGGCTTTCCCTGAGAATGGTTCATTTAATGTAGCTGTACTACGGAATTTGAGAGAGAAGATGGCAATGTTAGAACCTAGACCTAGACCGACACAGTTTGAAGCTTTAACTGAATGGGAAGATGAAATGTATGAACGAGAGAGATTCAGAGGATTAAAGAATCATGAGTTTGTGCCTGGAAGGTTATGGGGAGTAAATCATGAGGACAGAATAAAGTGTTGGAGATGTGCTAATATGACAGGAGGTTTGTTTCCAGCTTTTACCGTAGAGGAAGAAGCAAAGAGAAAGTGTACCGAGAAAAAGAAACATGTAGTTGTAGAAAAGTATGGGTATGGTGGTAGTGAAACGGACGACGAGTTGCTGGAAGATATTTTAAACAGAAACCCACCTCCATACCAACAGACTTCTGCGGTGGTGACACCTAATGCACCGCCAATGGAAACTGGGAGGAATAAAAATCCCGAACGAAGAGATGAGATAAATAGGTCACAAGATCAATTAAAAACTTCACAAAATGAAGAAATAGAAAGTGACAATGCAACTGAATTAGCAAAAACCACAAGAGAATTGACTGAGAAAATAAGAGCATTGACAAAGAATATGGAAGCTGTAACTGTACCGGTGACGATAGGTCCAGTAATGCCAATTTTTGAGAATCAGAAAATTGATGAACGTTCTTTAGTGATTCCCATGAATTCACATTTGCAAAGAAAAAGAGAAGGGATGGAATTGAACAATGAAGGTGCACACCATTTGGTTAGTACCTATAGACCAAGCCCACCTACTAATTTGACAATAAATGAGAATGAGTTCAGGAGAATACCTATGGTAACGGAGTCTGCATCAGGGACACCAGAAAGAAGTAACAATTGGATAGAATTAAATAGTACGCCTGTAGGTCCGACTCCAGATGAGTTAAATGAATGGATGAAAACGCAAAAAACAAAAGAAACAGAAGTAAAACCATTAGATGTAATTAGGTTAAAAATAGACATGGAAGAATTGATTTTAGGAACGATTGGTACAGAAAAATTAAAAAATTATCAGGATGATGAGATTATGTTTTTGTGCAAAAGTCTTACATGGAGAGCTAGGAATTTACATGACAAATTAGAAGAGACAGCAAGTGAACTAGGAGTAGAATTTGCAAAAGTGAGAACGTTGCAGAAACCATACAGAGTAGATTTTTGTGAGAAAGATATAGAGAATCTGAATACAGCAGGAAGATTGACCCAAATAAAGGAGTTAATTGTATTACTGAGAAAATGGGGTGATGTGGATAGATGGAGAAATAGATGGACGAAAAAGAATGAGAAAGTAACAGATAAAGCATCTTTGGCTTTTGCAGTGACAGATAAGGAACCAGCTGTAAGGAGTACCCGATGAGAGAAACTCCAGGAGGTAGTTATGTGCATGTTCCATGGACTAGACAGGATATACTGTCATTTACAAATGACTTCCCAAAGTTGAGAGAAAAGCCAGTAGAATGGTACAGACAAGTGGAAAGATTTGTGAAGGTTTCAAAAGTGTTGTGGATAGATTTGGATGGATTGTTTGATATAGTAGTGCCAGCTGATTTGTGGACAGAATGTAAGATTACTATTGATTGGCCAACTGTAGAATATCCAAGGGACGCTAAAACAGGAGCGCCAGGACCAGAAGTGATGAGAAAGTATGATCAAGTAATTACCTTTTTGAAGAATAAGATTCCACCTAAAGAAACAGATTGGGTAAAAATAGACAGAACAACGCAGGAAAGTAAAGAATCAGTGCATGCTTATTATGAAAGGCTGTTGTTGGTTTTCAAACAGTATAGTGGTTATGAGACGCTAAATGAGAAGGATATGAGTCATTTTGTATATAGATTTGTGTATGAATTGAAACCGGAGATAAGTGAAATGATTAAGCAGCATATGATTTGTTGGCAGAATAGCACGGTAGACGAGGTTTTGAGATATGCTAAGTATTGTAGTGATGATATTGAGAGTAGACAGCGTAAATTGAAAGAAAAAGCCATGTGGGCACAGGTGAAAGTTGCAGAGAAGCAAGAAGCTCAATTGAGTAATACCGGTAATGAAGCAGGACAAGCTAGATCTCGACCAAATATAGGTAAAGGAAAAGGACAAATGAGCATAGATGAGGCAAAGAAAAAGTGGCCATGCCACAACTGCGGAAAGCTAGGGCATTGGAGAAACGAGTGTAAATTTCCTCCAAAACCTAATATGGAAAATCAATCATTAAATTCACAGGTGCAGAGTGAGGTAGTTACTCAACAAAGTCAGGTGCCACAACCACCACTTCCCAAGAGTGTTAATCAACAGAAATACAGTGCAGAAACAGGTTTCTACGGAGGAGAACAGGTAACACAGTTGCCGCGTGCAGCTGCCATTTCTCAATATTGGTTACGACAGGATGAGGATGAAACGGATGAAAGTTTCTGAGGGTGCCTAGGAGAGGGGAAGAGTGCGTGCTTGGCGCAACTCTAGAGGTAGATCAGTCTGGTCCATTTGTGGATGGAGAAGTGAATGGGGCAAATGTAACATTCCTTGTGGACACTGGAGCTACCCGTTCTACTGCTAGGTCAGTGGAAATTCCAAACCTTCCTCTCTCAGGTGAACATATCCAAGTAGTTGGAGTTTCGAATCAGCAAATAAAGACGCCTCTTACTAAATTAGTGGAGGTAAAGATTGGTCCATTTAGTGAAATGCACCGATTTGTGGTATGCGATTGTAGTCCCGTGAACCTATTAGGACGCGATCTATTGTGCAAAATGAATTGCACTATCTATTGTACTCCAGAAGGAATTGCATTTCAGACCCCAGATGAAGATGTACTGTATAAAATGACAATGGTGAATTTAGAACCAGAAATAAATGATTTGTTTCCTGTATTTGATGCCGAGAAAATCCCTATTGAATTGAAAAAGACAGTGAAAGAAGAAGTGTGGGACTTTACAGGAGAAGATATAGGATTAATGAAAGAAGTAGATCCTGTTAAAATAACAGTAAAAGAAGGAACGAGTTACCCAAATACGCCTCAGTATAAATTGACACCAGAAATAATTGAAGGAATAACGCCAGTAATAAATAAAATGGTTGAACAAGGGATTCTAAAAGAAATCATGAGCAGTCCATGTAATTCGCCAATAATGGGACTGAAAAAGCCAAATGGAACATATAGAATTGTACAGGATTTGAGGAAGGTAAACAAAATTGTAGTGCCTTGTTGCCCAATAGTACCGAACCCTGCTGTGATTCTATACCAGATTCCACGTGAAGCAGAATGGTACACAGTAATTGATTTATGTCATGCATTTTTCTCTATTCCATTGCATCCAGATAGCCAGCCATTATTTGCGTTCAGGTTTGGAGAGCGTATTTTGGCATGGTGCCGAATTCCTCAAGGGTACACAGAAAACCCCTCAATCTTTAATCAGATTTTAAAGAAATCCTTGGAAGATTTAAAAATGCCAGAAAAGTCAGTGATGGTTCAGTATATTGATGACCTACTGGTGGCATCAAAAACGAAGGAAGCATGTGTCAATGATACAATTGCTTTGCTGAATCATTTAGCAAAAAGAGGACATAAAGTGTCCCCATCAAAATTGCAGTTTTGTCAACAAGAAGTCCAATATTTAGGGCATAAAATTGAGAAAGGAGTGCGAAAGGTAACGACTGAAAGAATAAAAATGATTCAAGGAATGAGAGCTCCAATGACGCAAAGAGAGGTAAGAATGTTCCTGGGAATGGTTGGATATTGTCGACAATGGATAAGCGGTTTTTCGCTGATTGCTAAACCGTTGCAAAAACTGACAAAGAAGGATGTTAAAGATCCTTTTGAAATGAATGACGAGGAAATGAAAGCATCCAGAGAGCTGAAAAAGAAATTATGTGAAGCCCCAGCATTGGGAATGCCTGACTATGAGAAAGATTTTGAGTTGTATTGCAGTGAAAGAGATGGATGTGCATTTTCCGTCTTGGTACAGAGACATGGAACTATGAAAAGACCAATTGCATATTTTTCAGCTGTTTTAGACCCTGTAGCAAAAGCGTTGCCTGGATGTTTGAAAGCAGTTGCTGCTACTTGTGTGAGTCTGGAACAGAGTGAAGGCATAGTGATGGGATATCCACTGAGAGTATATGTTCCCCATTCTGTGGAAATTCTCTTGACAAGAACGAAAACACAATATATGACACATAGTCGGCTGACTAGGTATGAAAAAGTAATTTTAAGTGCAGATAATGTGACCATTGACAGATGTATGAGTGTGAATCCTTCGACATCATTACCAGATGAAGAGAGTGTGATTGAAATGGATGAAGTAGATCACGATTGTCTGAATGTGCTTGAATATTGTACAAAACCAAGATCAGACATACGAGACGAGCCCTTAAAGGAATCAGATTATATTCTGTTTGTGGATGGCTCATGTTTGAGAACAAATGAAGGAGTTCTAAGTGCAGCGTATGCAGTTTGCACGGTAGCAACTGTAATGGAAGCATCTTGTCTGAAAGGGATACGGTCTGCCCAAGTCGCAGAACTGATAGCTCTGATTCAAGCATGCAAGTTGGGAAGAAATGTACGAGTTACGATTGTGACAGATAGCCAGTACGGCTTTGGGGTGGTGCATGATTTTGGTCAAATTTGGTCACAAAGAGGTTTCTTGACGTCTGCAGGAACGCCAATCAGAAATGGAGATTTTGTGAAAAAGTTGCTTGAGGCGATACAGCTGCCTAAACAGATTGCTGTTGTGAAGTGCAATGCACATAAAAATGGGGAAGACTACATAACTGTCGGTAATAAATATGCTGACGAGATTGCACAGTACTGTGCAAAGAATGTCATTTCTTTAAACAAAAGCCGAGAAAGAGAGCATATTTCTTGTCCTTTGCTTTTACTAACCCTGTTGAAACATGGGATGAGGTGAGACAGTTACAGGAAGCAGCAGATGATGAGGAAAAAGATACATGGATAAAAGCAGGATGCAGAAAACATGAGGAAAATGATGTTTGGGTTTATAGAGATGAAAGACCAGTTATGCCTGATAGCATGATTTCTGACATTGCACGGATGTACCATGGACAAGCACATATTGGGAGAGATTCAATGATCAGACTTTTTAGACAAACATGGTATAATCCAAAATTCAGAGCCATAGCTGAGAGTCTTTGTCAAAGATGTCTTATTTGTCAACAGTTAAATCCAGGCAGGAAAACAGTAGTGAGTCTAGGAACAATAGGACGAGAAGGAGGTCCGTTCACTAGAATACAAATGGATTTTATTGAAATGCCCCCGAGCAACAGACTAAGGTATGTCCTAGTAGTCGTCTGTTTGTTTTCCCGTTGGGTGGAAGCATACCCAACCAGAAGGAATGATGGAATCACGGTAGCAAAACTTATGCTGCGAGAATTCATTCCGAGGTATGGTTTTCCAGTCACGATTGAAACAGATAGAGGAACACATTTCTAAAATGAATTAGTTAAACTGATTTGTGAAGCACTAAGTATTAAACAGAAACTGCATTGTGCATACAGACCAGAGGCTTCTGGAATAGTAGAACAAGTGAATGGAACAATTAAGAACAGGTTAGGAAAAATGTGTCAAGCAACAGGACTAAAATGGCCAGATGCCTTGCCATTAGTTTTAATGACAATCAGAAGTATTCCGGAAAGGAAAACTGGACTCAGTCCCCATGAGATAATTATGGGACGAGCAATGAGACAAGCACAAGTACCTGTCAACAAACTACTGACTATAACTGATGATCTAGTGCTGGATTATTGCAAAGGATTGGCTGATGTGGTGCGTTCTGTGTTTCATCAGGTTGGACCGGATGCGACCACTCTTGAAAGAAAACCAGCTCACGACTTGAATCCAGGAGAGTGGGTCCGCATAAAAGTCCACAGGAGAAGAAACTGTTTGGTTCCTCGCTGGGACGAACGTCGACAAGTGATCCTGGTGACAACCACTGCAGTCAAATGTGCAGGAGTGAAACACTGGGTGCATGCCAGTCACACCATCAGAGTTCCAGAACCTGAAGATCGACATGTGAGTCGACATCTGGAAGATTTGGATAACAGTTCAGCATCAGAAGCAGAAGAAGAAACAAACAGGGTGCCAGAATCTGAAAATCGACCTGTAAGTCGACATCTGGAAGACCCAACTACAAGTGCAACGACAGAAGAAGTAGAGGAAATAGCTGAAGTTCCAGAACTTGAAGATCGACATGTGAGTCGACATCTGGAAATATCAGATACCAGTTCAGAATCTGATACAGACCATTCGGATTGTGAAGAAATTCTGAAAAGAAATTGGAAATTTGAAAGCATAAGAGAAGAAACTGAGCAAGAAGATAGTAACAGTGAGCAACCAAGTACAAGTTGTGGTAAAAATCCTTCGGAGATAATATTAATAGATGAAGAAGGGAGAGTTTCAAATAGAAAGTTAGAAAAATCGGAAGATCCCTGAGGAGCAATAGGGACAGATAGCAAAACAAAAGAACAGGGAAATTTAGAAACAGATAGAGAGATTGACACAAATTCAGAAGAACCTCGAGGAGGGACAGAAGTAGGTGAACGAAGGAAGATAAGAAAAGAACCACAAGTAGAGGAAGAAAATGAAATTATAAGATTCAGAATAAGAGACAATAAAGCAAAAACTGAAACAGAGTCTGAAGAAAGTGGAGAAGAAAGAAACCAAAAACTAGAGTCAAGAAAAAGGAATTGGAAAACAGAAAGAGAGGAAAAAGGAAGTGAGGCAAAAAGGCCAAGAAAAGGAGACAATTGGCCCAACGAAGTAAGAAAGTTAAGATACAGAATCATAAGGTTAGATGGAAAAAGTGCTGAACAAGTGAATGAAATAACAAGCCAGAAAGAGCAAGAAAAACAAGGTGGAAAACACTTGCAGAAAACGAAAAGAGTACAGAAGGTAAATCCGAAGTATAGATCACCTGAATGGTTGTATCTTGCTTTGACTGATATCAAAGAAGAAAAGAACACTCACGAGAACCCAGAACACAGAAACCTAATGGGTGAAGGTGAGGTGCAACAAACTTGAAGAAATTTAAACAATTTGTACCGGACTTGACAAAACACTGGATCTGACGAATTTCTACCGGATTTGACAACATACTGGATTTGACAAAGAAAGAATTCTGAAAAGAATTAAAAGAAAGTACCAAGCAAAAACAAAAACATTGGAGTGCAGAGTGGCTAATAAGTCATTTCTGAGGTGTAGTGACACAATTTTCTTGAAAATAAATAAATAAGGTTATAAAACAAAATGGAGAATACTAGAGATAGAAAGTGTAAATGTGAGTTTTTAAGTAGATGGTGTAAGATGTGCTTCTTTTGCACAGGATTATTAATGACAGTATGGGTGGTTTTAGCAATCACTATTCCAATTAGTTTAGCTGTAGTAGAAACGTCTAATAAAACAGAGAAAGAAAAAGGAGCTAACACTCAAGAACCAGTTATATTAAAAAGTAGTGCAGAGTTACATAAAGATAAATCAATAACAGATTTTTCAAAGAATGTTTTTACTAAATTATTATATGAGTATGTAGAAACAATGGATGTAAGAGATTGCTATGTTTGTATGCAATTGCCTGCGTCAGTAGCAGAAGGTGTGACTTATCATCACCTTCCTTTGACGTATGGAATAACATGTAGTGTTTTAGCAAGTTTATTTTATAAAACAGGTAGATTAGACTATTATTACACTGACATAGATAAGATTTTTGCGAAAGTTTCTGTAGTTCCCGAGCTAAACAAAATAAAAGAGGGAAAACCGTTTGGTGAATATTTTATAGAAGATAAGATTTTAACATTAGAGAATGTAGTTAAAAACAACCTTACCTGTGAGTTAAAGAAGGAAGAAAAAGTATTTTTAGAGATGGTTGAAGAAAGAAGAGTGAAATTTCAAAGAAAAGTGATAGAAGAGACAAAAACACCTCTTTGGGCGTTTGAGGAAGACAATCATGACAAGAAAAAGACAAATGCAGCTATGACTCTGGATTGGCCCCAACAGGGAAGGTTGTGCATTAGAAGAAATAAAACAAGATATGACAATTATTTTGTGGGTTCCAGTATTTGCCATGACAATTATCAAATTTTAGGTGGATGGGGATTCAAAGGGGGAAAAGATCCAATATTTCCAGGGATCTATTATGTTTGCGGTAATAGGGCTTATTACAGGTTGCCGGACCATTGGTATGGGTCATGTTATTTAGGCCTGGTCTTTCCAAAGATTTTTCATATGGATAGAAAAGAAAAAGGAACACACAAAATGATAAATACCTTTACACGTAGAAAAAGGGAAAGTTTTTCAGAAATAGTAGGTGATATCTTTGGTGCATTGATACCAGCAGTGGGAATATCTTTGAATGCATTTAAAATTCGGAAATTATCCACAGTGGTAGATCGTTTATCTACAGATACTGCTGGAGGGTTCTTGATGGTAAATACCGAGATGGTTGCCATGAGAGCTAGGGTGATGCAAAATCGACTTGCCCTTGACATTCTTTTGGCAAAAGAGGGTGGAGTCTGTGGAATGCTGAAAGTCCAACATTGTTACACTTACATTCCAGATAAAAGTGAAAATATACAAAAGTATATAAAGAATATTACAAGTTTGCACAAAGAACTTGTTCCACTGGAGGTTGAAAGTGCTTTTGGAAAACTTGGTAAAGGGTTTTCTTCAGTAATAAATTGGTTAACAAGAATCAGTGGATTAATAATAGGGAAAGTTATAATAATAGCAACCATGATAATAATAATAATTTTAGTGCTGAAGCTTGTAATTACATGTATAAAGAAAAGAAGAAAACAGAATAAAATAGAAAGAGAACACAGGATAAACAAAGAGAGAAATGGGCGAAATAGAGCTAGAAGAGATAAAAGAGAACATGTACAAGAAAACGAAGAGACAAGTTGAAAGGGATACAGTTGTGTAAACTAACAAAAGCAAATGGATAAAAGATATATGCTGTCTGAGAAAATTGTATAACTTGGGTTTTGTGGTGATATTAAAAATCACCAAAGGGGGAGTTGATGGAGCAGGATAAATGAAAAATTTTTAACCTCCTAATAATTTACGTAAAATAATTAATTAACATGTTCGTTTAAGTAAATAACCAACAATGTATGTTACATGTAAAGGGTTAAAGGTAACACGCTATTTTTATGTGCAAATTAATCAACTTATAATTGTTTACGTGTCTGACATAAACGTAATATTTGCATACTAATAAAATAATAAACGCATGATTTGTGCTTTGAAAATAAACGTGTGGTGGCAAAATAAAGCGATGGTAAGTAAGGGACGGCTTTATATGTTGCTTTTTGCTAGGTAATACCTAATTGGGGTACGTAGAAAGACGGGAGGGAAACGAAAGGGTTTATATTCTTTATTTTAACAATATTTTGTTTATCTTTGAAAATAGTGCGCTTAGGCCTGTTGAGCAGCGATATAAAATGGCCGCCATTTGTTAAAGTACGCATGACCAAGAAACCGTGTGGTAGAGGAGAAAGGCTATGAAAAAGGATGACCACGTGTTCGCGCTGAAAGCCTAAGATGAAAGTATGGTCAAGGCTATTGTGACCTTTCCGAGCAAGTGTGTGCCAAGATGATCAGCAAGAAGCGTGAGAAGTCAAACTGAATAAATGGACGGAACTGTTGAATCTAAAAAGTATCAGAAAAAGATACAAATTGGACTGATCGAAACGGATGAGCAATGTCATGAACTGTGAGAAACGATGCAAGCATAGACATTCCACAAAGAACTGGTTAAAACAAGGAAGTTTGATTAAAATGTATATGGACTTGAATGAACCAATGAGAGAGAATCACGCCATAAAGATGCAACATTTTTATTCAGTAAGCTAGAATTAGGGTATAAGAAGACCTACTCTTGGTGGGGAGGGGTTAGATGTTGGAGAGTGGGACATTGGAGAGTTAGATGCTGTGGACGGAGATGCTGGAGAGTTAATTGCTGTTGACGGAGATTCTGTAGATGGGTGAAGTTGCGGTTGCTGATGCTGACGAGCTGATGCTGCTGCTGCTGCTATTTTATATTTCTAGTTGAGTATAAGATGCTGCTTTTGGAGAACCTTTTTCCTCCTGATAGGTTTTTCATTTAGAGATATTAGTTATTCCAAGAGAGATAGATTGATCTTTTGGAGTTATTGCTATTACTAGCTTATTTTGTCCGTCTAATGGATATGCATTGCAATTTCAATTTATTCTTATAATGATGATAAATGTAATAATTTGAATAATAAGCTTAAACTTATTTCATGCTTCGAAACTTTATATAAACTTTATTATTCTTTAAACAAATGACTCAGTGATTCTTTAGCTCAATAATTAAGGTAAAATGTTAAAGAGTTTATTGTGATTGAGCTGGTCTTAATCACCATCAACTGATTCCTACTAGTTGGTCCATCGACCAATGAGCGGAATACCTTAAACAATGAGAAACATTATGTTGTGTTAAAAAGAGGTATCCCGGCTCCTTCCAGCGATTTGTTTTCTCCTAGGTTAAGGACGGAGGAAATCCAGGGAATAAATGAGTAAGTGAATGTATATGCGGTGTTATGGGCCCCACCGTCATATGGATATAGTTTGTGTGTTGGAGGAATAAGTTGCACCTGGATAACCAAAATATATAGGAGAAGAATTTATATTGTTAGCGCTGGATCAGGTGCAACCCAATACCACCCCGATTGTTGGAATACCGTATCACAGTAGTATTGTCGGAAGGGACCTGCACAAACCGGTCGTGCACCAAAGAAAGAAATGCTTTGAGAGCCAGGTCATACACTCACAACTCAAGCTGGATGATATGGAGCTTTTGCTCTGACGGTGGCCACACCACCGTATTTCTATCTCTTGGGGATAACCCCCCAACCAAGCATCGAAGTGTCCAGTGAAAGGCAAAACAGTCTGCCACAAAAAAGGTTGACTGGGCTCATCCACCATTTCAGATCACAAGAGACCAACTTGGAGATCAGAATCTGGCCCATAATGTGCCCACAGTGTTGTGCCCACTAAAAATGAAGCTCCTGCTGGAGTGAGCCCATATTCCACCTGACGTGGTAAAAATAAAATATAGGAGGCCAGGAGGCCAAGAACGCCGAGGACTGTCTGTGCATGAAGGCATGCTTGGAGAAACAAATGGCAGGATCATAGCCTGAATGTCCTGGAATAGCTGCAGAGGCAGGGATTCTTTCATCTGAATAGCATCCAAAACCACCCAGTGAACAGCTTCTAAACAGGGAAGAAGCTGGGATTTTAGGACATTGAGCAAAAGCCCGAGGATGAGAAAGAGCTGAGCGGTGCTTTGAAGATAGTCCGACACCAGCGGGGGTATATACTTCCCCCTTTCACCATCCAGTCCTTGAGATACAAGAATACATGTATCCCGAGACCACAGAGATGGCCCATAACCAATGAGACCACTTCCATGAACACACATGGTGTCGATGGGACCCCCAAAAGGCAGGATAGCAAACTGGTAATAGGTAAAACAGAATACGAAGCGCAGGGACCGCCTGATCTAGATGCGAAAGTACATGTATTATAAATCTAGGGACACCATCCAATCCAAAGACTCCAGGTTCAGCAGAGCCTGAGCCACTGACAGCATTAAGAACTTCTTGTGTAGAAAGGAGTCGAGGATCCACAAGTCCAGAATACGCCAACTGTGTTAGGAACCTTAATGGAGCCGGAGTAGCACTCTTGGCCTATCTCTGTTTTGAGAAATAAGTCAAAGGTCCCCATGATCAGAAGAGCCAGAACCTTGGTCAAAACATGAACATGGCTGAGAGAGACCATGGAAAAGACAATGAGTAAAGTGAAGGAACCTCCTCCTGAAATTAGAAGGCATGGAGATCCTCTTTGAATTAGAGGACACAGCAGTCTAAGGTAATGCCAATTTTCCACCAAATGCGACATCCAAGCTACTGTTAATGCACTTGTGGATTAAAGAGGTTTTAAACCAGGGCAAGGGGCTGGGGAGAGGCGGCATGAAACTGATGCTGCTGACCATGAATTTTCAATCCACTGTAGCCTCTGAAGCTACAAAAAGTTCTCCGGCTTTTGGACAGGTTGAGAGGGCTGCCTTTGGCAACAATGCTATATGCTTGAGAAACCCCATAACATCTTGTGCCGCTGGTGGAATTAGCATGCTGGTGAAGAAAGGCCCAGAAAGCTTTCTTTCCAGTGACCCTGCCTTGCTTAAAACAGCTCAGTGCAGAATCAGTTTTAACACCAAAAAGCTGCTTGGCAGAATGGAACTGGGTGTGGCAATGGACGACAAAACAGGTGTTCATGGATCTGGCCTCTGAATCGGCGATGTCCAAACCAGTGCATACTGCCCATCCGTGACTATTTACGAGAAGGGGCCATTAACACGCTCCCTGTCAGACTACTTGGTCAGTATCACCATCGCCCAAACAGCATGGAAGTAGCATACGAAAAGGGATCACTTTAGAGGTGCGGCTGGATAATCTCCTCAAGGAAAAATCTTTCTTCCACATAGTGTGGATGCACATGGACTCTTGATCTGAAGTGGTGGAGGGAAAGTATTTGGGTTGAACTCTAAGATGAACAATGATTGGAAAGGAACTTTGAGTGGCTTATGTCATCCTGAGAAATCACAGCAGTGGCCAAAAGCTCTAGTCCTAGGCTGAAAGCAGTCTAGAATTGCCTCAATAAAAAAAAAGAGATGTTCAGCATCCAAAGCTGTGGGCTATAATATCCCAGTGAGCAAATTGTCTCTGGTTTCTTCCATTGGTAACAGTAGTTCCAAGACTTCAGGCGCCTTATACATGACTCCTGTGCAAGAAGGCAATGAGCCTATATGGAGTGCTGCCATCTAGTCCATCTAAAGCATAGGGCAAGTGTCCAGACCACTAGTGTTTTGAAGATCACGATAAGGGCTATCCGGTACACTGTGGAGGAGGAAGGTTGCTCCCCTCACCATTGTCCTCTTTGTGAGGTGCCTCATTGGGCACCGGACTCTGAACTGAAAAAAAGGTCCTTAAACCTGGCGAACCTCTGAGCTCAAGGAAGCAACTTTTTCAAGCGTTTATCAGAAGTTGGCCTCAACCTTTGCCTTAGCCCAGATCAGAATCATCCAAGTAGTAGGAGGACGAAGGAATCGTTCCTAGAGTGGTGTTCTCTTCTACAGCGGCATAACCAGAACAGGTGCTAGAACAACTGGTAAGACCATCAGCAGAAAACAGGGTGCCAACGGTGTCAAAGTGGTCTTGGGGTGGCTCATACCTGGGCCGACTAAAGTCAGTGCAGAGACACTGATGAAGGCATGGTCAATTGTCCTGGGGACTCCTTGGGGCCATTAGGGATGCCAGAGGGAAGTAGAACATGAACTGATAAAAACAGCCTCTAGCTGAGGGTTGGCAGTAGGCACCAGAAACTCCAGTCAAAGCCCTCCAGCACTGGTTCCAAAGATGATGTTGAGGCTGATAGCAAAGAACATACGATTCCCCTTTGGGGTGTGTTTTGTGTTTCTTGTGGTGGATAAGGGGCATTATGAACCACTTGAGGCTTCGCCTCTTGGGAATCAGGGCCCCTCCACCCACTAAAAAATGGTAATAAAGAACAAGGTACTTCGCTACGGAAATGCTGTTTCTGTTGGATACTCTATCTAACCGCAGATTCCTCACCTTAAGAATATTCTCAGGTGCCAGACTAGATCCGGAAGAATTTTCAGTATAGTCCCTGCCCGCGAGTAGGCGACACTGCAGCTCCACGTCGACTCATTTCCACCCTGAAAGTGATGGGTGGAGCTCCATATAAGCACCACCCAAGCTTGCTGATGTCAGTTTCTTTCTTGATACTATCCGTGGCAATGGAAGTGGAGCCCGAAAATCAATTAACTGTACCACTGTGCAGCTCTGCAATTTGGGACTTTTTTCATATAGAAAAGAGGCCATTCCACAGAACAGGCAGGAGGGAGGACAGTGAGGAATCTGAGGTTTGGAAAGAGTATCTATCAGATGGAGAGTTACTGAAGCCTAAGTAGCTTGTTCTTCTGATAGTGACTTCCACCCAGAGATTCCTCAAATTTAGAATAGATATCAAAGTAGTACCTCACAAAGTGGTGGGTCTGTGAGGCGGCTCAGACCATAAAGTACTGCAGAACTGAATCTTTAAAATGCCCTTCCAGTCAGACCAGGCTGTGAAGGCAGTACACTTTGTGAACGGGTGCTCTGAGCCCCACATTGCAGCCTTACAAATATTCAGGACAGGCACTCCATGTGTCAACACAGTGGAAGAAGTCTTGGCCCTCGTGGAATGAGTCCTTAGTCCTCCATTAGGCTGCTTCTTGGCCAGCACTTAGCAGAACATAATGCAGAGAAGTATGCACCTGGACAAAGTCATTTTCTGCACTGCCTTGCCTTTCTTTGCTCTAGAGGACCCCACAAAGAGCTCATCGTCTATCCAATGATCTTTGGTACGATGAATGTAAAAACGCACTGTCCATTGAGGTACAGATGATGGAGTTTCTCCTCTTCCTTCAAGGGTTAAGTTAAAACAAAGAACGTTGATGTGTGATGGACTGCACAACATGAAAGGGAGTTACAACCTTCAGTAGAAAGGTGTCTCTAGCCCTCAGCACCAGTTTGTCATGAAAGAAGGTGGTGTTAAGTGGCTGGACTGAAAAAGCCTAAAGCTCGCTCAAGCAATGAGCTGAAGTTACCATGACGAGAAAGACTGTCCTCAGAGTCAGGAGGTAAAGAGAGCAGATGTGCATCTGCTCAAAAATGGTGCACATATGAAAAGTAAGGACAAATCCTACTGTGGCATCCCAAAGGGTTTAGAAGGAAACATATGGAGGTGGCCGTTAAGAAACCGCAACAGGTGATTTGAACAGGGACGACTGGCCCAGTAGATGCAAAAAGGTAAAACAGGGTCGACAAATAACCTTTAACTGTGTCCACTGCAGGTTCTTGCTAGGTCAAAGACAAAACAAACAATACTTCCAAGAGTTTTGCCTGCAATGGGTCCATATTATGGGTGCCACACCAAGCCATTAACTTGTTTCAGAGTCTAGCATAAACAGACTTTGTTGAAGGATGCCTGGTCACAAGAATGACATTCACTACTTCGGGAGAAAGATTGAATGCTGTCAACTTCAACTGCTCAATCTCCATGCATGGAGGTGTAGATTGAGCAGGCCCCGGGTGCAAGACCTGCCCTGCTCCTGCGACAGAAGATCCTTCCAAAATGGCAGCCCGATCAGAGGACAGAACTCAGTGGCAGTAGTTTTGGGTACACACTCTCCTGGCCAAAACCGGAACCTCTAGGATGACGTGGGCTCGGTTGACCCTGATCTTCAGGGTACAGGACAGGAGACATAGCAGCTAGAAGGCCTACAGCCCTCCTGTGCTCCACTCTAGGTGGAAAGACTCCAAGAGCGAGCCTTCTGGGGAACTCCAGTGTGCAAACATGCTGACGTGCGTTTTCAGTGGTGGCAAAGAGATCAGGCAAAGGTCCCCACTCACTCCCCCCGCCACTGTTGGAACATGCCTTGCTCCACCTACGGGTGTAATTGCCAATGGTGATCTGATAGGCATCGTTGACTGAGTTTGTCTGCCCTGGCGTTTATAAAACCCGCCAGTTCAACCAGTTCCAGAGACGCAAGACCTCCTGGCACAGGTCCCGGGACCCCATTCTGTCCCATTTGTTGCAATACGAAATGGTGGTAATGCTGTCAGTTAGGACTTGAACCAGCCATGCCTTTATGGATGGCAGGAAGGCTTTCAACACCAAGCAAATGGCCCGCAGCTCCAACAGGTTGATTTGGAGACAGGCCTCCACTGGAAACAGAAGCCTTCTGATCTCAAACTCTCCTAGATGACCTCCACAACCCAGCAGCAATGAGTCCATCACCACTGCCAGCAGTGGGTGGGTTAGGGAGAGGGGTATGCTGCTGGTTCAATGGCAGTCGAGCAGCCTACACTACAGATCGTTTGCAGTCGCATCCAAAACCTGGATGAATTCTCACAGGTTCCCTTGGTGCAGGGCCCACTGAGACTTCAGATCCCACTGCAGAGCCTGCATACGCCATATGGCATGGCCTATGAGCAGATTGTAGGAGGCCAAAAGGTCAAGAAACCTCAGAGTCACCCTCACTGAGACCCAAGACTGGGGCTAAAACATCAGGATCATAGCCCACATGTCCTGGCCTTGCCGATTCAGAGGGAAGGGAGAATATGGCACCATATCCAGTATAGCTCAGATGAAAAGTAGCCTCTACAAAGGAGTCAGGTGTGACTTAGACACACTGATAGTGAACCCCAACAATGTCAAGAGGTTCACCGTCATGAGGAGATGGTCCATGCGTGACTGTGGCAAGCCCTTTAACAGCCAGTCATCGAGGTACGGAAAGACTAGAACACCTGACCTCCAAAGGTATGCTGTGACCACTGCCGTCACCTTGGTGAACACCAAAGGGGCACTGGTGAGGCAGGAGGAGTGCACATCATGCTGAAAATGTTCCTGGCCCACTTGAACTGCAAGAAACGCCTGCAGGATGGGGCCATGGAAAAGAGGAGTCTTGCAGGTCCAACGCTACCATCGAGTCTCCTGGAACCAGGACAGAGAGAACCTGGGCCAGTGTGAGCATCTTAGATTTGTTCTTTACGGAGGAACACATTGAGAGGCCGAAGAACTAAAATAGGATTAAGGACTACAGCCTTTTTCAGCACCAGGAAATAGTAGGAGTAACATCCAGTTCTGATTTTCTAGGCCGGGATTTTCTATATGGCTCCTTTCACCTAAGGTGCCTAAATTTCCTGCAGTAAGATGGACAAGTGCTCCTTCGAAAGCTGCTCTGTTGTGGGTGGAAGATGCGGCAGATTGGAAAGGAAAGACAGGGTGTGGCCCCACTAAACCATTTGCAGGACCTACTTGTTGAATGTTATGGCATGCCACCCCTAGAGAAATTGACGGATTCTTCTTCTCAGGGGTGGTTGTGGGCTGTTAAGGCCAAACTACAGCTTCTTGGAGGCTTCTGCTGAAGGAGTGGGGAACTGGGAGGTTTGCTGTCCTGTGAGCTGGAAGTGGGTATGCTAGTTTCCTGACCCTGAAAAGACTGCGGTACCTGTGCCTGGAGTGGTGGACCTTGGCGTTGCCTGTAAGTAAAACCCCTGGCGATACCACGATTGTGATGAAACTGTTAGGGAACCTGCCAGGCAAGTGTGGAGAGACCGAGGAAGGGCAAAGTGGCTCTGCTTCCTTTGAAGCGCTCTAGTGCAGGATCGGTCTTCTCGCCGACTAGATGAGACCAGTCAAAAGGCATATACATGAGTGACACCTGAACGGCACATGAGAGGTCTATGTATCTCATACATGTGTGTTGCTGGTGGAGCTGCCAGACGGTGCCAAACACATTACACCTGAGCCAACACAAACTAGTCTCACTGTGGACCTTGGGCAAGAAGTCCACAAAAGTGTCAAGCATAGGCGGGAAAAATGCTCCTCGAGACTGCAGCAGCCATTGTATTTTCAAATGAAGGAGACTCCTTTATTGGCAGGTAAACTTTTCTATCAGAAGAGTGTATGTGCTGGCCCCATTGGTTTATCTTTGTGAAGCAGACACAGAGGAAGTTTACACACCAGCGAAAGAAAAGAAGACAAGGAACCAGAGTGGAACCTCAGTCTCAGCGCTGTTATTCTCCCTTCAGACGAGGCTAAGTAGGGAATCCTGTTGAGTCACCCTCCTATGTGCTTGACCTGAAAAAAAGAAGGACGATCTACTTGCCTACAAGAGGAGCCGGACAACACCTGCAAGGAGCAGTGACCTCAATCCATGGATAGAGCCAAAGGCCCAGCTCACAGGTAGCACCATCATAAAGAATGCTTAGGGAACTGAAAGGGGTCATGAAGTCATCCCAGCCCAGCTGCCCAGGAGAAGTAAGAAGGATTGTCAAAGAGCTGAATAAACACCTTCATGAAATTGAGAAAGATGAGCCTGAATCATCCCTGACCTATCTAGCGCCACTGGGCACCTGTAACCTAGCAAAACTACACCTCCAATTTGAAGTCCGGCGTTCCAGGATGGGAGAGTTGTGCTGATTCGGAAACAATCAATCTAGCTTCTACAGTTCCAAAGTTGTAGGTGGTTAAAGTCACAATCACCCTTCCCTTAATCTTCAGCAGAGGCTATTGGTACGATCATGGCTTGTTTTGGGTGCCACCCAAAAACCTCTACTGGGACTGGTGGAGTTTAAGTTACAGGCTCTTACCCTTAAAGGCGAGCTTAGGGAACTGACACAATACTTGCTAGATATCCCTATTGCTAGCTAAACCAATCCCATTAAGTCTTATACTAGCCTGTGGACTCAGTAACAGATCAGTGTTCTCTTTACTGAGCACAGGTGACCACATATTGGATCAAAAGGGCAACAGGAGGACCCAAGACTTTTCTTGTGGTTTTTATCTTTTGGTGTTCCTGCTTTTTAGGGATGACCTATTTTATTCCTTAACATGCTTGAGTACCACTGGCAGCTAAATAAAAGCACAGCCTGGGTGCCAACAATCAACCCCATATTTTTTAAAGCTTCTAAAAAGACCAGAATCAACACGAAGCCTCTTTCTTTAGAAAACTTTTTCACAGGCTTGGCTATTAACTGAAATTCTAGCACCTGGTATGAGGAGTTTGAAGAACAAATTACGTACCTTTAGTAACACTCTTTCTGGTAGAGACTATCTAGCTGCAGATGCCTCACCTTTTTAATATTCCCCAGGCGTCAGACTGGATCAAGAAACTTTTCAGCAGTACCTCTGCATGATGGTAGGTTACATCGCTATGGCTCGTCACTGAAGCCGTTCTGCTCCAGAAATGAAATTGCTTTCGAGACTGCTTACACAGCAAGATGCAGAGCCTCAAAAGCAAATTAGTGAGACCAGCATGAAGATTCCTAGACTTGGGATTTTATTAATAGATACAGTTCAATTCATTGAACGGGGAGGATGGGGAGGTCAGTGAGGAATGGGCAGCTAGATAGAGTTTCTACCAGAAAGAGCGTTATCGAAGGTAAGTAACTTCTGATAGAGACTTAATTCAGAAGTTACATTTTGCAGATTCCTTACATTTTGAACAGATACCAAATTAGTACCTATTTGGTGGAGGTTCTGTGAATGGACTCCTATCTGAAAGTCCTGCAGGATTGAGCAGGATTGAACAGGCAAAATGCCCCTGTCGACAAACCTGCCCATCGAGGCAATGATTTTTGAATATATGAAGGGATGCCCATGTAGCTGCCTGACAGAGGTCTACAGAAGGGACTCTGCATTCAAATTATGTGGTAGTAGCATTGACCCTGGTAGAATGAGCACACAGTCTTTCCAAATGCTGCTTTTTTAACTAATGCATAGCAGATATTACTGCAGGGCGCAATCAGCAAGAGAAGGTTCTCTTCACAGCCTTGCCTTTTTTCACTTCAGTGAATCCCACAAAGAACTGATCAGGTACCTGATGTTCTTTGGTATAATCTATGTAGAAGCTCAGTGCTTTCTTGGGGTGTTGGAGTCTCGCCTACTCCTTAGAAGGGTGAGGTGGAGCATAGAAAGCCAGCAAGGAAATGTGTTGACTGATGTGGAATGGCATCACAATGCCTGTGTCCGCAAAACCAGTTTGTCTGGGAGGAAAATGGTGTACGACAGGTTAACAGAGAGAGCTTGAAGCTCAGTCATATGCTGTGCTTATGTTATGGCAATGAGAAACACTGTCTTGAAGGTGAGAAGCTGCAAGGAGCAGCTGTGAAGAGGCTCAAAGGGAGGTCCAATTTAAGGTCCCACTGCAGCATCATGAAGAGGGAGGGAGAAAACAAATGTAAACCTTTCAAAAAGCGGATAACAACTGTAGACTTAAAGAAGGCTGATCTGGCAATCTCAAAAAGGCTGAAAGAGCCGCAAGGTACCCCAGAGCAAGGCTTTGTTGGGCTAGGGAGAACACAAACAACAAAACGTTAGATAGTTTGGCCGAGAGGGGGTCAATATGGCAGATGCCACACCAAACCACAAACTTGTCTCAATGACAGGTGTATACAGTTTTTGTCGAGAGACACCTGGCTGCCAAAATGACATCAAACTCCTCCGGTCGAAGGTGTTCAGCTGTCACCGCTCAATCTCCAAGCATAAAGGTGGAGATTGCGAAGGCCCGGGTACTGACCCCTGCCTTGCTGCTGCTAAAGCAGATCCTGCTGGAGGGGCAGCCTGATCGGAGGACAGATGCTCAGGCCCAGGAGTTCTGGATACTATACTTTCATTGCCCAATCCGGAGCCACTAGGATGACTTCGGCCAAGTTGGTCCCCTTCTTCTTGAGAACTTGGGCAGGAGTAGTATCAACAGAAAGGTATACAGATGTCCAGAGATTCGCTCAAGGCGGAACGCTTCTCCAAGCAAGAGACGGCTTGGAAAATCGAACATGCAGAACTGCTGACAGTGTGCGTTCTCGAGGGTGGCGGTAAGATCAAGCCAAGGTTCTGTCTTTCGTAGAAGACACCTTGTGGCACCGGATGTAACTGCCACTAGTGGTCCACTAGCCGCAGACAGCTGAGCTTGTCCACCCTAACATGCAACGATCCTGCCAGGTGATTCACCACCAGGAAAATTCCTTGGTGGTCCCAGCACTGGGTCCGTATCCCCACCCTGCCCTGTTTGTTGTAGTATCACATGGCGGTTAAAATGTCCGTGAGCACCTGTACCAGCTTCTCTTTGATGGACGGAAGTAAGGCTTTGAGCATCAAGCGAATGGCCCTGAGCTCCAGAAGGTTGATATAGAGCTGGGACTCCCCCCAGAGACCAGAGGCCTCTGACCTCTACCTCTACCTCTCCCAGGTGGCCGCCCCAACCCAGAAGTGACGCGGACGGTCACCACTGTCAGCTTTGGATGAGGTAGGGACAAGGGTCTGCAGCTGACCCAATTGCTGTTCAGTAACCACCACTGCAGGTCTTTTGCAGTCTCCTCAAAGATCTGAACGTGGTCAGAGAGGGCCCCTTGATGTTCAGCCCACTGAAAATTCAGATCCCACTGCAGAGCCTACATATGCCGCCTGGTGTGCTCAACCAGCAGGAGGCCAACAATCCCAGCAGCCTCAGAGTTGACCTCACTGAATATTGAATTTTTCCTTCTGGAGGAAGGCGTTGAGTGGCCACAGGTCTAAAATTGGACAAAGGCCTCCATCCTTTTCAGCACCAGAAAGTACCAGGAATAGCAACAATGGTCTACTTCTGGCAGTGGCTTCCTCTCAATAGCCCCCTTGGCGAAAAGGGATTGGGCTTTCTGCCGCAAGACGGCAAGAAGGTTCTCTGTCAGCTGTTGGGGAGATTATGGGAGATGCGGTGGGACTGAAAGGATGGGTAAGGCATAGCCTTTCTGAACAATTTGTAGGACCC
Organism: Calotriton arnoldi; assembly: GCA_963921515.1. Classification (NCBI taxonomy): domain Eukaryota; kingdom Metazoa; phylum Chordata; class Amphibia; order Caudata; family Salamandridae; genus Calotriton; species Calotriton arnoldi. The sequence continues at coordinate 205,047 of CAWUFW010010211.1, forward strand.
ACCTGTCTGAGGTTATGGTTTGCCAACCCGGCAAGAATAGTTGGATCCTGCCTCAGACCAGGTGGCTGTGTTCCTCAAATGGAACGCTAAATGGGTTTGGCAAGTGGGCTGCAGGAGGAGGCTGGGGACTGAGCGGCCCATTGACCTTGGCCACAGGTATGATGGGCACTACAGTCACTAAACAATTGGGCACCATGGTGTGGTTGTATTGGCTGGTGGTATAAAGCACCTCTGTCGAAGCTGCGAAAGAAACAATAGGTCTAGTATGGTTGGCGAGGAGGGGCAGATAGGCCCAGCGAGTGAGCTGTGGCCCTGCTCTCTTTAAACCACTCAAGAGCTGAGTCAACCTTCTCCACAAACAAGTGAGGTCCATCGAACAGCATGAACATGAGGAACGACTGGACGTCACCTAAAAAAACGGTGAACCACAGCCAAGCCTGGTATTGAATGGCAACACTAGTGCCAATGGCCTGTCCTATGGAATCGGTGAGGTTCAAGCCACAATGGATTGTAAACCTGGCCTCATCCCTACTATCCTGGATGGCCTGAGTAAGGACAGGTCAAAGACCTTCTGGGACACCAGGGAGGACTTGACCAACTGAGTCACAAACGGCATGGAAGTAGCGTCTCAGGAAACCGCTGGCTTTCAGTGAGTGGAGAGCCAGGCTGGTGGACGAAAACTCGCTTCCCAAACGTTTTTACTCACTTGGATTCCCTAGCTGGAAGAGTAGTCAGAATACTGGGATTAGACTGGTTTGTGGGCGCTTGCACAACCAAACTTTCAGGGGAAGGGTTTCAGACAGGAACGTACGGTTGCCTGGGGCAGGAAAATGGCATCTCACTATTTGCCTGTTGACTGGGATGCCAGAGCATGGCTTGGCCCAGGAGCACAGCCAGGTATCTGTCAGTGCCTCATGAAAGGGCAAAAGGGGTTCCAAGGAGGTTTTCTCAGGCTAGAGGACTTCGGTCAACACCTTTGTTTTAACCACAAAGGTGAGGAGCTGGAGGTCACGGAATTCAGCTGTCCTACGCATTACCACGGCATAGGGGATGGATTACTCAGTGGCTGGGCTAGTGGGTGAGAGAAGACCTGATTCAGGGGAGGTACTGAGACTGCTGGCCTCCTGCAAGTCATCGTACCAATTGTCCTCAGAATAGGGCTGAGCAAACTCATCACTGGAGATGATAAATCAAGTATACAAAGAGGCACTTCAACAGTTGTCGAGTGCGGCCTCGGTCAAGGCTGTACTGGCACCAACTCTGATTCATTGGTATCTCCTCATCTAGCATCAATGGATTCAGCACCAGTGTCGAAGTTTTAGGAACCTGTGTGGAGAGTGGCATCAGAGGCAGAGCCGTAATCGGAACCAGAGGCATCATGAGAGGCTCGGAGGGTCCAATTGGCACCAAGGGCGAATCCACCAGCGATATTCCAGATGGAAGACCTCTCGACTGCTGGTGACCTGAAGGTGCGCCAGAAGGATTCGGCAAGAATCCGAAGACTCAGAGCATGGCCTTGTGGAACTCTTTGATCTGTTTAGGCGCGGCAAACTGCCCCGGAGACTCGGGTTGTGCCAGAACCAGTTGCGGGATTGGTTCTGAAGTAGAGAGACTATGGGAGTGAGATCAAGAGCCATGGTGCCGCTCCCGCACTATCTCACAAGAGGGGAGTGGCGAGAAGGGGCTGAGACCCGCTTTGATTGCTTATGTTTCTTCTTAAACTTACCGGACGATTTAGATGACAACGAAGACCGACCTCTGGAACGGCTTTGTCGACTTCCGGAGCGAGAATGGGTTCAGGCCGACCCTTCAACTTGGACCGGCCGAGTTGTGGGGTCTACTTATGCTTAGCAATTTAGAGTTTGCTTCACGGTCTTGGATGGCCTTTGGATTCATTGTTGCACAGCCGCTTTAGGCCTTAAAGAGTTGTGACTCGACCCCAAGCACCATAAGCAAACCTGATGGGTTTCTGTCACAGATATTTTTTTGCGACAGCCCATACAGGACTTAAAACTTGACATTTTTGGGGGAAACATTCCCTTGTACACAGTGAATTTTTGATAGAAATTATGAGGTACACGTCTGAGAGAAGAAAAGGAGCTCCGGATCCATTTCTGGAGGAACGGAAAGAAAGCAACGGACGTCAGCATGTGAGAGTGGCGCCCATTTAGTTTGCCCGCATTTCATTTCCAGAGTGGAACTGTGTCAGTGCGGAGACATGCGATTCCACCTACTGGCACGCAGAGGTACTGCTGAAAGTTTCCCGATCCAGTCTGATGCCTGGAGAATATTCAAAACATGAGGAATCTGCAGCTAGTCTCTACCAGAAAGAGTGCTACCCAAGGTAAGTAACTTATTCTTTACCCCCTTCATACCATGTGCTAGAATTTCAGCTGAGGAATCTGTGGCGTTTGGGGTTGTAACTTGGGCTCAGAAGGTGCTAGGCCATTAGGGTTTTCTTTAATTTTTAAATGTACTATTTTACATGCAATGTAGTAATAAATTAAAGGACTGTTATTGAAGCTTTTGTTGCCTAACTATTGTGTCACATTGGTTCTGAGTTTTTAAACAGATCATAGGAAATGAACTGACCTCATAATCCAGAAAGAATGTCCAGCCTGTAGGGCAGCTTATAAGGAGACTGAAAACCAGCGCTGCGGTGGCCATACTGGATTCTTCAGAATGTCAATTTGGGAATAAAAGAAAGCAGAGGGATCATGTTGACTGTTGACATGAATTTTCTTGACCAAGCTCCCTGCTTTAGGGAATGCAATTCTGCAAACTCTGATGTAAAGTTCTGGACATAGAGAATATCTTTGCCCAGCACAGTTTTTAAAAGTGAAATCGAGCTAAATTGAAGAAAAGTTTATTATGTGACTTAACAATGGCACAACAACAACTGATAGGTTAAAAAAATACAAATAAATAGAAACATTTAAAACTAAGAATGTGCACGGAGATTAAAGCACAATCTCGGCAGCGTAGAGCTAGATTAAGAATACTACAGATAATATCTCAATTTTGCAGATTTAGACTCTCCTCTCAAACAAGATTTCATCTGGGAAGCCACACTTTCTTCCTATTCCATCTCAGGAACTGTAACATTAGTGGCACTCCCCCATACAGATATATTAAGCTCTCCCCCTTATCCTTCAATAATCAGATAACTAGGCTCTTTGGTCAGGTCCCACCATGCAAGTATCCACTTGCGAAGATTTACTCTCTTATGTCATACAGCATTTGACCACTCATATTCCAGACTTTGCTATCTTGCGTCACAACAGTGTTTCTGTTAATTTTCACAACTCTGGTGAGTTGGCCAAATTTAGATTCACACTTCTGCACAAATCCTGGTCTCAGTAGATGTACAAAATCACCAATTTGGATGACATTTACACACACTTACCCCTTTGCTCATCACAATGTATCTCGCCAAGTTCTTGTTTTCTCATAACAACATTAGCCACTTGTAGACAGAACCAGAATCATTACCAGTAATCAATACATTTTTCCTGATCTAGACACCTGGAAAAAATGGTCCAAAAAAGGGAGGATGGGGGATGGGGTGACCCGCTCAGGCCCTGGCCAATGCCCCACCCCATAATGGCCCCTCCAGACCACTGGCCATCAGAGTGAAATGGTAAAAATAAAAAAGAAGGGGGTGGGGGTCAGGATGGGGTGGCTCATCCAGGCTACAGGCAATGCACCCACCCCAGAAAGGGCCCAACAGTCTTTCTAACCCCCATAGGCCACATTGGAGGGTTTTCCTGGATGCCAGGGATACAAATATCATTTTTTTAATAATGGGGTGAGGGCTGGCCTTTCCTGACATCAGGCCGCATCTTTAACCCTAAAGTCCCAACAATCGTTCTGTCCCTCTTGGGCTTAGAGAATCCCTTTGGCAAGCAAGAGGACATTTGGATTCTTCTGGGCATATTTTTGACATGTGGGGTGGCAGAAATGGGTTTAATCACAATTTCCTCTCACTTTCTATGGTGACCAGCAGCACTGTTCAGGTTCTGGGTCAGACCGCAACCCTGACCCAATTGCAGGACAAAATTAAAAAGTTGCAACATGTGAATAGCTGCCACATGTATAACATGTTATTTCCTTTATCCCTATATTTTAAACTTAGAGTCTTCGCTTGACATTTTGCTTGTAACACTGCATATTTCTATGCTTTTACTCTCCAAATCTATTTTCATTGACCGATCTGACCCAAGACTCAGATTGCTCAATTGCTTTCACAAGCAAAGGTCACCTAAAACCTATAACTGTTCTTGCTCTTTTTGCTCCTCACATTGAGAATAGTTTGGTCCCTTGCATGACACTGCAAGACATTCGGATGGATTGGAGACTGGAAAGGAACTCAAACGATTCACTCTCTAAAAACATCCAGGCCTTCAGAGCCCAAGCAATGTAATTAAATATTTTTGCTTCTATCTACTGGCATCTTGTCTCTTTCAATGGCATAGAAATATGTTAAAAATCCTTCTTCCCATTTACTTGCCGCTCGGGAGGATAAACCCGAAACTGCAACGTGTTTAGAACAGGTCTGATTAAAGTGAGCGTCTGAGAGGGAGTCAAGTGTCACTTTGGCATGTTGATGGAGAACCCCAGCGAATGCAGAAGGATCACCGTAGTCTGGAGGTGGGAGCCAAATGCCTGTGGTGAGCCCGCCTTCAACAAGCAATTGATGAGGTAGGGGCAAGACTGGAACCTCTAACCTTCGGAAGTGAGCTGCGACCACCGTTGGGTGCTGGGAAGGCCAAAGGGGAGCACGGAAAACTGAAAGTCCTCTTGACCGACCGTGAACCGCAGGCAATGCCTGTGGGCAGGCAGCACAGGCATGTGAAAATATGCATCCTGCAAGTCCAGCGATACCATCCAGTCTCCTGGGTCCAGGGCAGGCAGGACTTGCGCAAGGATAAGCATCTTGGATTTCTCCTTTTACAGGAAGAGATTGAGAAGGCGCAGGTCTAGTATAGGACTAAGACCTCTGTCCTTCTTGGGAACCAGAAAGTAGCGGGAATAGCAACTACGACCTACTTCTGATGCTAGCACCTTCTCTATTGCTACCTTGGCCAAAAGAGCTAACACTTCCTGATGGAGCAAGGAGAGGTGGTCCTCCATCAGCTTGTCGTAAGTAGGTGGTATGGGTGGGGGGGGCTGGTCACACAGGGGAGGGAGTAGCACCTTTGGACGAGCTGCAAAACCCAATGGTCGGATGTTATTGATCTCCAGTAATACAGGTGATGCTGTATCCTGCCCCCCACTTGATGTTCATGATGGTTGGAGGGCAAAGTAAAGGGGTTTGGGGGCTGGGTTGAAAGCCCCTTACATGGCCACAAAAGGGGCATAAAATGGACAGGGGTTGCAGAGGGCCCATGGAAAGGCCCAAGGTGCCAGGACCTGGCCGTAGCCCTGCTGTCCTTAAAGACCTCCAGCTCTGAGACTACCTTCTCTCTGAACAAATGACAGCCATCAAAGAGCATGTCCATGAGCAAAGCTTAGACATTCCTCAAAAAGTCAGTAGTTCCCAACCAGGTGTGGTGCCTAAGGGCCACAGACGATTAAATCGCTCTGCCCAGCGAGTGTCGTATCCAGCCCGTATCTTATGGTGAACTTGGCCACATCCATCCAGTCAGCAAATGCTTGAGAGAGTATGGCTCATTCCTCCTCCGACACCGTGTTCAGCACTTGCGCAACAGAGTCCCAGATCGTATGGAGGTATCGGCCCAGGAGGCACGTGGTGTTCACCGACTGCATTGTCAGGCTGGCAGAAGAGACTAGTCTCTTCCCGAAGGTATCCAGCCTTTTGGATTCTCTAGCTGGTGGAGTGGTAGGGAATGCCCCGGGGTTGATTTTGGAGGTGGAGGCCTGGACCACCAAGCTCTCCAGGGTGGGGTGCTGAGGTGAAGAAATTGGGGTCGCCTACAGCGGGCAACTGTCCTATGCACAGGAGTCCCGGTGCAGGGCTTGGACTGAGCCCTGAGTAGTACTTTGGTAAGGACTTCATTGAATGGGAGTAATGGTTTGGTGAGGGCAACTCCCGGCTAAAGCACCTCCGTCAAGACTTTTGTCTTGACTGCTGCTGCCTCACATTCTGGCCGCGTTCTTTGTGTGCCCGCAGGTAGCTGCCATTCTTGCTGGGCTGGGACTACATCCCCAGCATCCCAAGCTGTCCAGGTCACTTTCGGGCGCAGGAGCGCCAGAAAAACATCGGAGGCGTCCCGCAGCGCAAGAGCCTCACATTCCGGCCACAGGCTTTGTTTGCCCGCAGGGAGCAGCCGTTCTTGCTAGTGTGGGACTACGTCCCGCAGCTTCCCAAGCTGTCCAGGCCACTTCCGGGTGTAGGAGCGCCAGAAAAACATCAGAGGTGTCCCGCATTGCGAAAAGTGCATTTGTTGCGCCCGGGCGCACGCCCTGGTCCGGGCTGGGCGACTACTCTTTCACCTGTAAGGTAAAGGTCATCAGCTCTCCATTCCTGTTATATGAGGTTCACTATGGGTAAAAGGAAGAACCTTGGGGTAAAAGGATAGACCCTCGGGGGGAGATACAATCACCACTATAGAGTACTTTTTTGGTGAGAGCAGCGAGTATAACTTCTAAAGAAATTGCCTCGACCGAAAGGAAACTCTCCCTGGAGACTTCAAGAAGCGAGCTCTGCCTGCTTGACACTGAGGCCGTGGTCAGTAAATCACCAGGGGAAACGCTCCTCCCTGCTGTTACTCATATAGCGGCTGCGGAGGACTCGCTAGTTGGAGACATCACGCCCCCTGTTGAACCACCGGTTAAAAAGAAGAGGGGGATCGGGTGGCGCCCTGTTGAAGAGACCGGGCCGGAGTGAATGCTAACCGACAGCATACAGTTCCTGAGGGAACCCTGCGGCCTACCCACGGGCTGGTAAAGGGACTAGTACTGGGCTACACGGCGATACAGGCGACAACCGCACTGAGACAGATATCAACAGCATGACCAGGCCTCGTACGGGGAAGTCTGTAGCGACCCCCGCCACCAAGGACACATCGGTCAAGGATTTGTGGCACAAACGCGGCCCGTCGCCTTTACCAGAGGCCTCTGACATGGCGTCCGCCCTGAAAGACCCCGACCACGATACTATCACACAGGCGGTGCTGGCCACTTTTCTGCAAGAGATAAAATCGGAGATTTCCTCCCTTAAGACGGAGGTCAAAACGTACTTGACGGATGTACGACGAGATATTACCGAAATTGGTAATCGGGTGGATGATATGGAGTGCACCATAGACTCTCGTACAGAGGACCTGGAAGATCTCCGTCGCAGAGTTCAGGCACTAGAAGAACAGAACGTAGAGCTCCAGATCAAACAGGAAGATTTAGAAAATCGGAGCCGCCGGAACAACGTCCGCATCCGGGGGGTGCCACGGGGGGCGGAAGGAACGGACATAATCACATACGTGGCGGACCTGCTCCAGGCCATCCGAGGTGATGAGGATATCTCCCCCCCCCCGACGCTAGATCGGGCCCATCGAGTGGCTCCCCCACGAGGCAACCCCAACCTGGTCCCTGACATCCTGACCAGAGTCCACTTCTATGCCGAAAAAGAGGCAATCCTCCGGGCCTCCAGGGCGCACGAGAAGCTGGAATACGGGGGCCATACTATCCAGATCTTTCAGGACCTCTCGCCCATCACTCTGAGCCGCCGTCGGGACTTACGGCCAGTGACGGCCAAACTGAAAGCGTCCAACATTAAATATCAATGGGGACACCCTTTCGCTATAATTTTCCAATGGGAGGGACGGCGTCGATCCATACGCTCATTGCGGGAGGCACTCCGACTGCTACACCTTTCACGGGACTCACGGCCACCCTCGCCCACCCCTGCTGACTCGGCCTCCCAGATATCGCTGTGCCCAGAGTGGTCCAAGGTACAACGCCACGGCTCGGGATCATCGGTAGCCCACTCGGCTTCTAGCCAAGCTAAGCAAGACATTATACGCCACCTGAAAGCTCTAGAAGAACCCCAGCCGATGCCAGAGAAGAGGTCTGGCCAAGCGCTCCCATCGACCGAGGGCCCAGGAAGTGGAGAATGAACTGTGCTCACCACCTGTACACCTCGCCCTGCCGCGTGGGCCTCTTGATCACGCATACACCCCTACTCTGGAGGACAAAACATGCCCCCGAGCTGCGACAACCCGGTTCTACTTACAACAGGGGCAATGGAGGAAACATCTATGCACTGTGCACGGGAATTTCTTTGAAGATGGCACCTGGGGGCCTTGTGACCCAAGGGGAACACACAGCCTGAACTGGCCTCTCTAGGCAGGACAGACCCCCAAATGATGCTACAGTCACAGACGAAAAGTGGTCACGTTCACTACGGTATAAACGACCGGCTTTCCTGGACCAGCAAACTGGAGGCGGCGAGACATCTCCCACCAGTAGGCCACAATGTTATGTGTTACCATGTTATAAGTTTGTTATTACAGGACCCTATCCATTGAGGGATGCTTAGTATAGAAATTAGGTTCACTGAAACCCACTCTGTTAGGGCTTGTCTTCACTGAATGTCCCGCCCCCGCCCCATAGTTCAACACTGTGTAAACACTTGTGCCTGCCCCCCTTGACAGCCTTTCAAGGACATTGACAGCAACAATGACGTACTGTTGGTAGATGTATTAAATCCGTAATTTCTCTCACCATTGGGAGGGCTCGCGGGCGATCGATCTGCTAGCTGGGGACTGAGATATAACAAAAGCAACACTGTATAGATCTCATCCTAAAACCGGCTGCTCGTGTGACCACAGGCCCCCGCACTACTTGGCAGAGGAAGGTCGCGCACACCTATTGGGAAATGGGGGGCACTCAGTTGTCCAGGGCGTAGAAGGGGTGGGTGGAGCTCTAGATCACCTTCCAGGTCATCCTATAGCCTAGGTGAAGGGGGCCTTCATGAGTCGACCCTTCTGACGCAGACCTACCACCAGCTAGCTTTTGCACTACTAGATAACATGCCTAGGTCAGGCCGGTACTTGGCTTTAAGACCACCTATCGGCGTTCGTTACATCGTGACAGGCCTACCGGGCTATACTGAGGCCTGCTCCTATACGGCCCATATACTCGATATCCCAAGCTACAACCTTGCCTTACTACACTGATACCCACATACAATTGGACCCGGGACACAAGAGCCCCCAGCGTTCCAAGGTAGGGGCTCGCTCCCCTGATATAATATGAGTGAACACCTTGATAGGCTCCCCAACCTCACGACCACAGTTAAAAGAACAGATGGCTCCCCGGGGGACGGTAGCCGCCCCGGCTGTCAGGTACCACGTTCCCCCCCACCATGTCCTTAGTCCAATTGATGAGTGACTTCCTCAGAGCCGCCCTGGTTCACACCAATGGGCCGCTCCAGGACCGGACTGGTTCTTTATGGCCCAGTTGGCCATTATGTTGCTGGTTATTTTTTATTATTTGGTTTTTCTGTCTTCTGTCCTCTCAATTTTTTCTTTCTCTGCTCGCACAGGCCTGGGAGGATCTGGGCATGCATGCGGGACTCCACCCTGATTTGCTGGCCGGACTATTGGGGACAGGCTTGGGCGCCGGGTGTCTATCTAAGAGGAGGGGATTATGGATGTGTGCTACGCTCCCTGCCGAAAGGTGTCCACTTAGCGGGAGAGGGCCCCGGGATGGGGGCGGGAGGCAAAGGGGTGGCGTTGACGGATCGTGCTCCATCCTACTGGACCAATGGCACAACTTAAATGCATGACCCTAAATGTTAGGGGCCTGAATTCCCCGAACAAGCGAAGACAAATCTGGAGGTATCTCCTCCTACGCGACCCTGACATTATCTTCCTACAAGAGACCCACCTCCTCTCGGCGGATGTTTCGCGTATGTCACACCCTAGATATCCGGTACAGGTATGGGCCCATGCACCAACTAAGACTGCGGGGGTAGCAATCCTTTTCAAAGCTGGCACCCCAATAACAATCAGCCGTACTACACGCGATAGAGAAGGTCGGTATCTTAAGACGGCAATATTAGCTCGGGGCAACCCCTGTTGCTAGTTAATATATACGCTCCTAATCAAGCGCAAGATAGCTTTCTCAGAGATCTCCTCCGCTCACAACTATCCCAGGAGGATGGACCCGCCATCATTGGAGGCGACTTTAATTTAGTATGGGATCCGGGCTTAGATCGCACCGCTTCCTCATACCAAGGGACCGGAGCTATGTCCGCGACACTTAAGCACGACATACAGGCTCTTGGTCTTGTAGATGCATGGCGATACAGGGAACCTGACACGCGGGACTACTCCTTTTATTCCCATGTACATCGATCTTACTCCCGCATCGACTACTTTTTTATTTCCCAGACACTTACTAGAGCCTTGGAATCGGCGGACATCTCAGACATATCGGTTTCTGATCACGCCCACGTGGAGATAACCCTGGCGGGAATGGGCAGACCCTCGGGCTCCACTCCACGATGGCGTCTTCCTCCTCGGGTCCTGCGGGATCCGGTGGACGTAGATGAAATAAAACAAGCCATACTATCCTATTTCATTCATAATGACCTACCGGACACCCCGATTTCTCTCCTATGGGACGCCTTCAAAGCTACAATTAGGGGCACTATCACCTCTATTTCTACAGCTCGACGAAGGGAGGCTAGACTGGTAGAGGACAACCTCGGTCGAGACATTAAAGCGCTAGAGCGGCAAACTCATATAACGCCCTCTTTACTTGCGAAGAAAAAACTCGCATCACTTCGGGGACAACTAAAGGCCCTAAGGGTAAATAAGGCAAAACACTCCCTTCTCGCCCTAAAGCAAAAATTCTATGGAGGAGGCAACAAAGTGGGCTCCATGCTGGCACGTCGCCTCCGCCTCCAGATATCCCGTAACCACATTGCCAAAATCACTTTGCCGGGCGGGGGGTGGGCCATCGTGGAAAGTGCCAAACAAAAGGAATTCCTCGAGTTCTTTTCTGATCTCTACGGGGCTGCGGACACCTGTGTGGACCAGATAGAACCCTTCCTGGACGAGAGCCCCTGGCCACCTCTGGACACCCACCACCAGCAACAGCTAGAGGAGCGCATTACAGCGGAAGAGCTACTACACGCTCTAAAGAGTATGCCGACGGGGAAGTCACCCGGCCCTGATGGCCTGACGCTGGCCTTCTACCGCCTCTTTCTCCCAGAACTTCAAGCGCCTCTGTTACGCCTTTTTGACTTGTTTACGGACACCGGAGCTGTGACACCGTCAATGGCTGAGGCGGAGATTGTTCTCATTCCAAAGCCCGGGAAAGATCATACTGCATGCGCATCGTTCCGCCCGATCTCGCTCCTAAATGTCGACGCCAAGCTCTATACTAAAATCCTATCTCGTCGTCTGGCTCCTCTCCTCCCGAGCTTAATTGAACCTGATCAAGTAGGCTTCATACAAGAACAACAGGGAGCGGATAACCTACGGAGAATAGCCCATCTAATACAAAAGGTTCAACACCAAGACATGCCTGCCTTCTTACTCTCCCTCGACGCCGAGAAGGCCTTTGACCGGGTCGATTGGTCATTCCTTCGGGCGGTTCTCCGCCGCATAGGACTAGAACCTCTCATGATAAAACGCATCATGGCACCGTATGCGGACCCTAAAGCGCGGATCCGGGTGAATGGAATTTTGACCTCTTCTTTTTCCATCCGAAGGGGCACTCGTCAGGGCTGCCCACTATCACCCCTGCTCTTCGCGCTCGCTGTGGAGCCCCTGGCGATTGCTATCCGACGATCGGAGGATGTTAAAGGAGTCCGCATGGGCGGGGTGGACCATAAGATCGCCCTCTTCACGGATGACCTACTGTTGACACTCACGGAGCCTGCGACCTCCCTCCCGGCGCTCATAGACACCCTTTCCCACTTTGAGTTAGCATCGGGGCTCAAGGTCAATCTTACCAAATCGCGTGCACTTAATCTTACTCTTCCCCCCCAGCAGTTAGACGAACTCCAGGCAGTCAACCCTTTCCAATGGGCCTCAAAATCCATACGTTATCTGGGGATCAATATCACAGCTAATCTTGACACTTGGACGCAGGCTAACTGGCCTGCCTGTAGAACCACTGTGCGAGAGGATCTCCGCCGATGGAAAGCGTTACCTCTCTCTTGGCTAGGACGCCTTAACGCAGTGAAAATGTCCATACTCTCAAAGGTCCTATACATATTTCAAGCGCTCCCGACGCCAATCCCCCATAGAGACATCCTGGGCCTTCAGAGAGAAGTGGTCAACTTCATATGGGGAGGAGGACGACCGCGGCTGTCTACCAAGGTTCTGATGCTACCGCGAGAACGTGGAGGCCTAGCATGCCCGGATTTCCTGGCATACTATTGGGCGTCGCACCTGAGGTATATATCGGAGTGGTCGGTGCGGGCAAGTGAAAAACACTGGTTTCACATGGACCGAGCAGTGGCCTGTCGCCCGCTGTGGGACCTAGCTTGGCTAAAAAAGAGCGCTTGACATCCCAGTGCTTATATTGCCACGCCCACACGCACGGTATTAGAAATATGGGATAGAATCGCGGTGCACCAGGGCCTTGCTTCGTTTCCCTCTCCCCTCACTCCGGTGGCACTCAACGCAGACTTTCCCCCAGCCTCCAGCATAAACTCGTTTCGAGCATGGGAAACAGGGGAGTGTTGCATCATTGAACAACTCTTCGAGAACGGGATGTTCAAGTCGTTTGAACAGTGTCGGGCGGATTTCAATCTCCCAGTGACTGCTCGGCTAGAATACTTCCAGGTCCGCCATTGGCTTCGGGCCCCATCCAGTAGGGAGGGAGCCACGCGACAGCTGACATCATTTGAACTTCTGGTTCGGGCGTTCGATGGGTCTAAAGGGCTAATCTCTCGGACCTATAAGGTCCTTCAACAATCTCAGGAGGTCACGCCCCACACCTGCCAGTGGCAGAGGGACATTGGGAGCGAGATTCTCCCTGACCGGTGGGCTCAGCTCTGGAGGGATATCCGGCGCATACTGCGAAGTACGCCACAACAAGAATCGGCATACAAACTTATGACACACTGGTACTATACTCCTCTTAGGCTGCAGAGAATGTTCCCTGGAGTTACCCCCAACTGTTGGCGTTGCTTGGCGGCTCAGGGATCCTTCATCCACATCTGGTGGGAGTGCCCACTTATTATTTTGTATTGGTCGGAGGTGCAACAGCACATTAGGGCAGTGGTAGGGTTCCCCCTCCCCAACGATCCGGAGGTTTTCATTTTGGGCCTTCGCCCGACCACACTCAAAGCCATGACACATATGGCCTGGCGCTTGATATTCCAGATGTTTACGGCAGCGAAACAAGTTATCGCAGCCCACTGGAAACAGGCCCACACGCCCTCCACAACTTTGTGGTTTACGAGACTCTGGCAGGTCATGGCAATGGAACTCCTTACCCACCGACTGACACACACAGATGCCAAATTTCAGCGCACTTGGCAGCCCTTGATCCAATACCTGACCCGGCTGGAGCACACTAGAACTATGCCTCCGCGGCTTCGCGCCCTTCAACTCTTTGACGACCCAGTTCTCCCCAGAGGGGATACCGACGAATTGGATACAGCCTAAGCGCACAACAGCCCTATATGTCCTCCCGATGCTTGGCGCCCGTGGGCCGGTCCCCAGCCGACCGCGAACTGACCCAGCATGCTTCCGGGTTCCTCTTCCTTGCGGGTCCTTCGACCGGAGAGATGTTAGCCCTCTGACTACCTCCTTAGGCCTCTTTCTCTTTCATCTATTTCTTTCTCTTTTCTAAGTATATTTGTTTTTTCTCCTGGTCAATCTTTATTGCAAAGCCGACGAACCAGCATGTCCAGCTGCCCACATACCATCTTCTTGCGCACGATGCGACCATTTAACTATAGTGGTGGGCCCGAAAAAACTACAAGGGCACTACAAACACTCTTTTCGGCGTAACAACCGAGGCGACACTCTCTCCCTTCGCTTATGGGTTGCAACGACACGCAGCCCGCAAAAAGGCAGCAAACCCAGGGATCTAAGCACTGTGGTAATGGTAAAATGGTGAATTTGACATTACGACACTTGAGATATAGTAGAGATAGCGTAGGAGGATAGGAAAGCTAATAACCAATAACTGTCGAGAATTAAGTTATATTCGCTTACGTTTCTTACCTCACTATCTATAACTCTCCTGTACGCGGCCGGCCCAATGTGGTTGTAGGCGGCTTGCTGTGTTTTTCCCTTACCCAGTCGTAAGAGTTACTGCCTCGATAACTTGCACTGCCGGCCCTGCTGGGGATGTAGGCGGAATGCAGTGGAGATGAACTTTACTTTTTTTAATAAAGTTGTTTTTAAAATCAAAAAAAAAAAAAAAGAAGAAGAGGGGGGGAAGAGGGCATCCTCAGCACAAAAAGGGGTGGATGTTTCCTCGGATATGAGCGTTGACTGTTTTATGGACCAGGCGATGGACAAGCTGTTCACAAGGTTTGAGGCACTGCTGAAAAGGTTTGCTGTCACCCATTCTGTTGCACTTAGAGGGTATTGAGGCAAAGTTATGTCAACATTAGTGTCCCAAGACAGGTGCTGCCAATAACAAGGATGTGGTCGGTGTACCTAAAGGGATGGGTGGACTCAGAGGTGATGATTATGTTGGTCCTGGGGATGCAATGGAAGGGTCTAACCATACTGTGGCAGGGGGCCAGAATGACACGCCATCCTTATCGGGGGTCTGAGTAGGAATGGGTCACATCGAGCCACCCAGACCACAAGGGCCTCTGGACAGGAGGGCACCCATCTAGGTACAGTCCAGCCCAGGGTTAGCAAACAAAACACATCTACCTTGACAGGTCACATACGGCACGGATGGATGACGCCACACCACTGCATCCACCCCCCGAATTAGCACCCTTAGTTGGTATTATAACGGGGGTATCACCTAATAAGCAAGGTGTGAGGAAGACCACTGGAAGCCTTATGCTTAAGGTAAAGCATTGGTGCGATAACACTCTAGTGAATGGGTATCTCCTGCCCCCCACGTCATAATTGCAAGAAGAGTTGGATGGGTGGGACGGAATGGGAGGAACAAAATTGATGGGGATTGTATTGTAATTAATCTAAGGCACCCTAGATTTACTAAAGCCCTTGTACAGAGCAGTTTCCTCAAACAGGACAAGGCTACAAGGTTCAGGATTGTCTCCCTACAGTAATTCTATCCCTGCATTATTTCCGTACAGCTGGCACAGGTCAACCAGTCCTAAGGTCCCAAGTGTCGGCTCAGAGAGAGGTCCCTAGGATGGAACTATCGCTTGATAACAGGTTTGCGCCTTTGTGCAGGCTGGAAGAGAATGACTGAATGACGCCACAACTAACTGGTCTCATTAGCCCTAGGTACCAGGGTACATCGGGTGGTGATATTGGCTTGTTCAAAACCTTGAGTCCCCACACCCCTCACTGAAGGTTATAACATGGAATATCTCGGGGCTGAAGTCAAAAAGGGATGATGTAAGGTGGTTAGAATGCCTTGGGGGCATCACATTGTGGCCATGCAGGAAACCTGGGACACCCAAAAATCTTTTTATGTAGATGGGTTTTCTTCATTTTTTAGAGTCGCGTGCCAAGGGTGGCCTTCTTATTCTTGTCTCCCTTAAGATCCCCTGTACTTCTACCCTGGTGGAAAATAACTTGCCTAATTTGTTGGCAGTTGGTGTTTAAAAAGAATCCCCCTTGTTGGTGGTGAATTTCTATAATTCCTTTGGCAGGTGCACAGAAACAGAACACATCCTTGCTTTGAAGTGCTTTCTGGAAACCTATGGGGAGAAAAGGACTGCCTATCACCAGGTCATAGTACTGGGTGACTTTAATGTACATCTATGTCAGCAAGGCTGTGTTTTTGTAAAAGGACCATTTTGAACATTCAGAGCAAGGCAACTTGTTGGAGGAGTTACTGGCGGCTAAAAACTTGTACTGTGTGGAACAAACAGGGGAGGGCAAAGCTTTTCCTTCTCTTATTGGTAGGGTCTGCTCTTCTACAATTGATTTCATTATTTTACCTGCCCTCTGGCTTCCTTAGTTAAATCTTTTAGTGTAACTTGGAATAATTTTAGCGACCATAATACCATAATGCTTGACCTAGCCTGGGAACTAGACATGGATGGCAAGGTGAATAAAGGTCTGCCCAATAGCATCCTTAGTACTAAGGACCAGGCTCAGAGGTTGAAGTGGGACAGGGTGATACCTGGGGCATTCTTAAAAAACCTCTAAACAGCGAATGCGGGAGACGTTACACTATGCTTAGAAAGTGGCATGCAGGATGAGGAAGTTCTTGATGCCTTGAGCAGAATTTGTGAGCAGATTGGCTCAAATCTTTTGTCCCATGGTAAACACAGGGATAATAAAGAAAAGTGGTTTGATGGTAGCCGATCCAGGACTCACAGGAACCTAATGAATGTCTTGAAGCAGCGGCCCAGAGACGAGGATAAGATTAGGGCATGCAGGAAAGCGTATAAACTAGCGATGCTGCAGAGGAAAAGGATATCAAGGAGCAGGCCTGGGCGGAACTATTGCAAACCTGTGTGTTAACTAACAGCACCAAATTTTGGGAGATTGTAAATAGACCCTTCTTTGCAGGATCAGCAAACTCTTGGGTGGACTGAAATATCGCTCCTGATAAATGGGTCTCCCATTTTGAGGGGATGTACAGCGGGCGGGATTTACCTATCTTTAAAAAAGGGGCGAGGGTCGATCCACTTGGTTATTGCCCTATTTCCCTTTTAGATTAGAATGCAAAAATTATGGGGAAGGTTGTCCTGGGGTGTTTAACTTCCTGGCTTGACAACACCAATGTAATATCTGAGCTACAATATGGTTTTAAACAGGGGAGAGGGATGCTGGACCAGTGTGTCAACCTGCAGATGATTGTGAGAAAATACAGTGTAGCCAAAGGGGGTTGCCTGCACTTGGCTTTCATGAATCTTACCTCGGCGTTTGACAGAGTTAATAGATCCAAGCTATAGTCTCTTCTTTTGGATCTGGACATAGAACCCAAGTTTATGGCCTTTTTACACAGCTTCCATTCTAATCTATCTCAATCGGTGAGATGTGACGAGAATGGCAGCTTGTCTGCCTCCTAGGGGATACAGAGGGGGGGGGGGGGGGAGACAAGATTCCATTTTGGCACCCCTGCTATTTACCCTATACATTAATAAACTGGAGGAGGCCTTGACAGCTGCCTGTAAGGATATTCCTAGAGAGGGTTCTAAACTAATTCCCGAGTTGTGATATGCAGATGATGCATCCTGATTGCATGGACCACTGTGGGCCTCCAGCATCTTTTGAATGCCTTTATAGATTTTATGGATTCTTTAGATCTGTCAACAAACTACACCAAATCGCACACAATAACGATTGGCTGTCGGAAGGCAGCTGGGTCCAAGTTCTTTGGTAAAGGGGTTGAACTCGCCAAAGTCTCGACTTTCTCTTATCTCGGGGTACTCTTCCATTATAGAGGGTCCTGGATTGCACAAAAATCCTTTAAAAAGAACATCCTAATGAGGGCAGTAGGTGCAACAATGGATTTTGCCAAGAGACTTGGGGCTAAACCGGTGCAAGCCCTGGTAAAGGTATACCAAGAGAAGTGTATTCCAATGGCAAGTTATGGGTATGACGTTTGGTTGTACAAAAATGTTGGAGAGCTCCAGGTGATTGAAAACAAATTTCTGTGTAGGCTCCTTGCTGTTCCCGCCAGTACCCCATTGTTTATGGTTCATGAGGAGGTGGGATTAGGCTATATCACTGACCTCATTGCTATGGCACCCATCATGCGATGGTTTAGAATTTGGTCCTGCCCTGTATTTACACCAGCTTGTAATAGAGGATGGTAGATCACTTGCGGGTGCACTGCATATTCCATGGCTTAGGTATGTCAAGGAGATGTTGAAGAGTGTGGGTTGTATAAAATTGTTTACTAATCCTACAAAATTACGGTCAAGGGAGATGCAGGATAAAAAAATATATGTTTTTATCTAGGTGGCAATGTGAAAGAGAGGAAAGGGAGCTTCTCAAACCCACTGTGAAACAATATATTTTGTTGAAAACATGTCCTCGGAGGGAACCCTATTTGTCGACTGTTATTAATGCCCACCATCGTTTTTTATTGACAAGGTTCAGGCTCCACATAATACACTGGTGTTTAGCTCTTCCCAAAGGATTTCACAAGCCGGGAGATTTAAAAGCATGTTATGATAATTTTTCTGAGCAAGACACTATACACTTTGGGGGAGATTTACTAAGCTTTTGCGCCGTGTTTGCGTCACAAAAGTGACGCAAAATCTTTTTTTTGTAATTTACTTTCTAAACTTGTTTAGCGCTGGAAATAACGTAAAAGTTTGCGTTACTTTACGCCATAGGGGCGTACCAAGGGTGGTGCCTGGGCGTTCCCATGCAACTACCCAAGGTTTCTCACGCTAAACTCAATTTACTAAATACAGTAGATTGGGTTTAGCGTGAGAAAACTGCGCCCTTTTCAACTAGGCGCAAGGAAGGAGAAATGCTTTCATTTCTCCTTCCTTTTCCGACTTTGCATGCGTGCTGCACTGTGCAGCAGGCATACAAAGTGGGAAAAGCTTTCCCTTGTGTCGAGCATAGTATTTTGTACAGGAAGGGTACCCTTTCTGTACAAAACCTATGCTGGACTCATGCACACACCCTAGCGCTGCGGCGGTAAGGGTGTGTGCATGGCGCACGGCAGCTGTAATCAGCGCCGGCGCAAGGGAAAGGGGAGGAGATTGCCATATCTTTGAAGATATGGCGCTCTCCTGCTCCCTATAGCACACAACAAGAAGCTACCCTGACTCAGTGTGTGCGCTCTCCTGCTCCCTCCCTGTCGCGCAACGCAGCACAGCCTTGCGAGGGGCTGCGCTGTGTTGCGCAACTTTTTTGTAAATCTCCCCCTTTATGTTTTATTGTGATCTTTATTGGGTATTAAGGTTTAGATACATTATCCCGCTGGTAAGAAATAATCCATTTGCACAAGCAAGACCAGCTTTGCTGTATCTACAAATGCTTTCTTCCCCCTTGGGTCTGTTTTGGGGTCGCAAGTTTCCTTGCCAGTGCTCTTAGACTCAGGAAAAAGTTATTTAAATACTAAAGATATTTTTTTCCGTTTTAATTAACCAAGTCAATAGTTTTATTGTTAAACATTCGTTTTGTGCTATTTTTATATTCTTAAGGATAGCGCCACAAAGGACCAGGGCTGGGGATGACCCAGTGTTTGCACTTTTTGTTCTCAGTACTGTAACCATACACTTGCACTTTATACGTTTGTTGTAGCTTACAACACAGTGCTATATTGCAGTTTTTTTTTTGACAGTATTTAGGTGGCCCCCAACATTTCCTGCCAATATAGCGGACCCAAAACTGAGGGTTTTGTTGCCAAGTTTTGCTAGGACGAGCCCCCAACATTGCTTATTGAAATCACAATTTTTAGACATGTTATAACTTGCGATTTGCCCATATTAACATAAAATGTTAGTATATATGCTAGTAACGAATATGAAATAGTTTTTTATTCTGCGCCTTGTGTTTTAAATTTCTGTTTGTATATTCATGTGAAGGAACGTTTGTATGCACAGGTGTAATATGTACCAATTTTTAACTTATGTTATATTTGGGTGTTCACATGTGCATTTATGGTCTATATTTACCGAATAAAGAGTTATTGACTTGACTTGACTGCCACTGAGGGTGTCGTAAGGTCCAAGATCTCAGCCGCCTTCCGCACTACCATTGCGAATGAGGCATCCTACTCTGTAGCCACAGTATGGGGAGAGACCAGGCCAGTGTCTGGGGAGGTGTCTGGTCCACCAGCATCCGCCAGATCCTCATACCAGTTGTCCGCAGGAGTTTCTAATGTCTGATATCCATAATGGTCCGCAGACCCCTCCCAATCATCACCCTATCCAGGCCTATCGTATGAATAAGGCACTGGCTCCGATATGGGGAGTCTGCCCCCAGTCAACACTGGAGTCTGCATTGGACGACGCCCGTCTGGCTAGGTATCTAAGTCGGGAATGATGATGAGGGCGGCACCACTGTTGGGTGTCGCTGGTGCCAGGAGCGTCAGTACTGGAGGGCACTGGGGGAAGGTTGAGGTCACTCGACCTGCGCCGCTCCAGAGCAGTCAATGGATCCTTGGGACCTGACTGGCGCTGAGGGCGAACCCGCGGGAGCAAGACCAGTAGGGGCCCCTCCTGGGGCTGTTTGGCAGGAGGCGCTCCAGAGGGGTCAAGCCACCCAAAAATGAGGTGAATGGCAACTTAAAATTCTAGTTGGGCGGGAGTCGCTCCAGCTCCTGGAAATTCAGAGAGGCACAGATACAGCCCAGGTGCAAGCTCCACCACAGAGCTAGGCCTCGAGAAATGATGACCCCCTCGACCCGTCTGAAGACTTGCGGGGTGAAGTCGAAGACCTCTGCAACTTCTTTTTCCTCTTGTGGGACTTACCTGGCTTCCCCAGCGACTTGGAGTGGGACGCCAATTGCCGGGTACAACTTCACGAATTAACTCTGGACAATCCTCGCGACCAAGACCTGGAGCATCACAGAGTCCATCGACGATGGCCAGCAAGGAGCTTGAGAAAGCCACTCCTCAGCGCCTTAGGGTGCATGGCGCAGCAGTGTTCGAATGTTTTGCCGCTTTTTTTCTCACTCAAGACACCAGAGACCAACCAAATGTGGGTCCGTCACTGACATCTGTCGGTGACCAGCGCCGCATGGTTAAAAACCTGCCTTTTTTGTGGACATCCTGCAGACCAGGAGACAGTCTCAAAAAATCTTTGACAAAAGGTCGAAAAAAGGTCAGTCAAAAAGTGAATGGGGGTAGCCCTCCTTCGGATCTGCGCAGACTGGCGTGGAAAGAAAACAACTGACATCAGTGCCCTGAGTTGGCACCTATAAATACACTGCACATTACTTCCAGAGCGGACAATGCCAACAATGCCACAAGGAGCAGAACAATGCCAACTACTGGCACGCAGAGGTACTGCTCACCAAAAGTTTCTGGATCTAGTCTGACGACTGGGAAATATTCTAAGGTAAGGAATCTGTGTCTAGATGTCTCTATCAGATATCACTGTCCCCACTAATAACGGCGACCCGTTTGTTCCATTTTCTGTACCCTCTCTGCTATGAAGTCGCAACCCCCAGCAGAAAGGTCAATGGGATTTAGGTCTATTCGTCAAAAGGCCCAGAGATAGCTGAAAGTCACAGTGCTTCAAAGAGCAGACAATGTGTCCCAAACCAATCTGACATTGAGTTGAAGAGCTGGGTCAGGTGCAGAAGGCCGATTCCAGCACTCTGTAGGCTAGTAGCTGTTGAGCCCATGCATTTTGGGGAAAAAAACATTGCAAAAGGAAGCACCATATAAGAATACAGATATTTTTCGGTGTTCAACTGAATGAGCACCCTTTCCATAAACTCATTTTCCGCAGGGATGCAATTATTCAGTCATTCTTAAATGTGCGTGTTGCTGATTGGAAAGCGTCCATCACTTATCTTTTTCACGACTGTATTATTACCCATGCACAGCTTCATTGCTGGCCCGATGCTGGCTGTTAGATCTTTTTTCTAGTAAAAAACCATCTGAAAAAAACTCACCTTGACCTTTGAGAAAGGGGATAATCAGTCATATCTCTGGACGCCAGAGAGGCATCACATGTTGCATCATGTTAACGTGTAAGACTAGGAAGGATGAAGTTGGAGTGTCCAATACAAACAATGATGTAACTTTGTTTCACACACCCGTGTCTGCTCTGATGATATCCCAGGCTGTCGGATACTGAGACTTCCTCACAACGGGGTGGCGAACAATGCAAAACTTATAAGGAAAGAAGCAGGTGTTTTACTAACTGATGCTGAGCGACTGTTCATTTATTTTCCTCTGCCAGAAAATGGATGGCTTGCTTTAATTTTCAGGTCTCGCCTAGAGACAGATGTAGGTGTTTTGTCAGGCTACCTCATTTTCCCAAATAATTCATACTAAAATTATGTTATGCGTCTAGAGACAGATGTAGGTGTTTTGTCAGACTACCTAATTTTCCCAAATACTTCATAATGAAATTATGATATACGTGTGCATGTGTGTGTATATATATGTATATATATATGTATATATATATATATATATATATATATATATATATATATATATATATATATATATATATATCACCTACTGGCGGTTGCCAGTAGGTAGTTATAGTTAGAACCTTGTTTCTAATCAAAAAGCATTTTTTCTTTTGCCAATATCTTTGGCACCGGTTGACAAATCTTCATGAAATTTTCAAAACTAATGGCCCGCTCCAGTCAGCTCCTGTCTTGAAAGTTTCAGGGTGATTCGTCAAGCGGGGGCCGAGAAAAAAGGGGGATCCCAAAACATATTTTCTTCATGTTAATTTCCATATGAAACTTTAGGCACGGCTACAGCCCGAACTGCTGAAAGGAATTACACCAAATTTGGCAAAACGGTAGCTTTTGGTCCAAAAAGCACTCTTTTCTTTAAGTGGTGTAAATCTGTTCAGTAGTTTTTGAGAAATGTAAACATTTACAGATATCGATTGTGAATTGTGAGATCTGATTGGCTGAACCCTCCCGATCCCGAGCTTGACTCTGATTGGCTGCCAACACTTCAAACCAGGAAGTGTTGGCAGCCATCTTGTGACTCAGTAGAACCGAGTCACAAGAAAAAAACGTAAAAAACAAGAAAAGGGGGCAGGGTAGAAACCCCCTGACCCCCTAGGCTTGCTCAGGGGGTCCCACAGGGACCCCCAGGGCCAAAAAAAAGCATTTAAAAAAAAAAAATTCGACGGGAATCGCGTAGGATCTGCGAATCCGGCAGAATTTTTTTTTTTTTAAACGAAGCGCGGACTCCCGCGCTTCATTTGTTTTAAGCCCCCGGGTGGGCCAGGTCCCGGGGGTAATTCAGGATTATGTAGCGGGGGCCCGCGGGGGCCCCCGCAGCCCCAGGGACCGGCACCTCCCCGGGGCTTTGCTAATAATGCGCAGGGGTACGCTGCCCCCCTGCAGCCCCGGGGACCGCCCCCGGGGCTTGTTAAAAAAAATGCGTGGGGGTGCTCCTTCCCCTACCCACGCTGCCCCAGGGACCGCCACCTCCCCGGGGCTGTACTTTATTTAGGGCGGGGGGCCTCACGGGCCCACCCAAGCCCCGGGGACTGCCACCTCCCCGGGGCTACTTCTAATACTAAGTGGGGGGGGCTTGAGCCCCACCACACTGCCCCGGGGACCACCACCTCCCCAGGGCTTTAAATAAGTTGGGAGCGGGGCCGCGCGGCCCCCCTCCAGGAGCCCTCCTTGGCCCTGGGGACCGCCACCCCCCAGGGCCGGCTCCAGCAATGTCCCGGGGTGCCCACCCCGGGACATTGCAGTTTGCAATGGCAGGGCGGGAGCACTGCTCCCGCCCTGCCATTGCAAACTTCTGCTTCGCTTCATGGAAGCGAGAGCAGGAAAACTGCTCTCGCTTCCATGAAGCGAAGCAGAATTGCTTTTGGGCAAGGGGAGCTGCATGTCAGCAGCTCCCTTTGCCCAAAAGCAGTTGGGACCGCGAGGGCATTGGGGCTCCCCCGCGGTCCCCAACTTGAGGCCAGGCCCCGGGGGATGGGGTCCCCGGGCCAAAAGTGGCCCAGAGAAGGGGGGCCACACGGCCCCCCTCCCGTAAATATTTTTTTTTAAATAATCAAAAAGATGGGCCCCCCTCCTTTAATTGTAGTTTTTTGGTTTTTTTTAAACATGTGGCCATGCCCCGGGGGATGGAGTCTCAGGAGGGGGCCGTGCGGCCCCCTTCCCGTTTTTTATATGACAAATTTAAAAAATGGCTCTGTGTCATCAGTGATGTCATTTGAGATGTCATCAGTGATGTCACTAACCATGTCATGAGTGATGTAATATGTGACGTCATCAGCAGTGCATTGCGGGGGCGCGAGTTATAGTTAGCTAAACTAACTATAACGCCCGAATTTCCCTTGTTTTGTACGAGTGAAATGTCCAACTAACTATAACGTCCCTGTAACCTATGGTTTTTTCAGTGAATATATATATATATATATATATATATATATATATATATATCTCCTAGTGGTGGTCGCCACAACTTTTGTGCCTTTTGATTAAACTTTCTAAAAACTTTCAGGGTGATCTGTCAAGCAGGGACTGAAAAAAGGGATCCCAAAACCAAATTTCCCCATGCATTCTCCATAGACATTTTTGGAACACGACACACCATAAACTGCTGAACAGAATTACACCCAGTTTGACAGAAAGCTAGATTTTGGTCCAGACAGTGTGCTTTGTGATTTGGTGTAAATTCACCCAGTAGTTTTTGAAAAATGAAGGCACAAAAACATTTGTATAGCTGGACGGTTGGGTTCAAGCTCAACTTGAAAAACATGGTGCGTTCTGATTGGCCTTGGGGACTTGTTTTCTCTTGGGACTCCCACGACAGCGAGTGCTCTGACTGGCTGGCTGCAAAATGAAAGTAAATTTTGTGGCAGCAATTACAGGACTTGGGGTCTTAGTATCCTGTCCTGAGATTGTTTTTAAAAAAGATATAAGAGGGATGGGTAGGGATACCCTGACCCTAGCCCTTCTGGGTGTGATCCATCTCCCTCCCCCGGACCCAAAATGTTTGGGATTTTTTTTTTCTGCTGCAAACCCACAGGACTGGTGACAAAACAAAACAAAATGCCTGGCATTGTTTTTATTTTATTAGTTTGACCCTTCATGGCCCGGAGGTCATAATTAGAAACTATTTCAGGAGGGGTGTATGACTGGGGCCCACCTCCCTGAGACACTCTTGGGCCTCTGGACCCCATCCCCCATGGCGGAGAATTAAATAACGGGGGAGGGGAGCATGTGGGCATCTATTGGGCCCTGGGATCCCACCCCCTGGTGACTAATTGTTAAAAATAAATAAAAATGAAACATTGCGGAGTGGGGCACGCACGACCCCCCTCCTCGAGCCACTGTTGGGCCCCAGGGACCCCATTCATGGGGCCAAATTTTTAAAAAAGGGAAGGGGGCTGCACACCCCTTCAATGTGCCGGTATTGGTCCTGGAAACCCCATTCCCTGGGGCCAAATACTGACCAGTGTTGCAGGGAGCCTACCCCTGGACACTGTGGTTCTCTCCCTGGGAAAATGCGGTCAAACCCTGCCCGTACTTTCCTGAGGAGGGAACCAAACTTTACAACAGTTAAAAAATGCTGCTCTCACCAAGGAAGGAGCTAAGACAAAGTGCCGACTCCCGCCAGCAACCAGTATGGTGTTTGCTAGGGAGCCGGCTGAGGCTGTGGAGACTCTACAACACTATACTCTGCAACACTCTATGCCAGTGCACTCTACACCAGTCCACTCTATGCCACTCCACTCTATACCACTCCAATACACGACACTCTATGCCATCCCATGTTATGACACTCTACTACACTCTTCTCCATTCCACTCTAGACACTCCACGCCACTCTGCTCTACGCCACTAACTTTTAGCCATGCTGAACAGCAGCCACGCTCGTGTACAACATGGCTAAAACACCTTGGCAAAGCCTATAGTTCTTGCATAAGCGAGACCTATTGGCTTTGCCACTGCTTATTATATTTTAGTGTTGTGACTCTTTGACAAAGTCAGTTGGCCGAGCGTGTGTGAGGTTGCTTGCTTGCAAGGGGTTGGATGCAGGGCCTGGCCTGTGGCCAACACCACACAAGCGCACAGCAGGGGATTGCAAGTGCATGGCTTCCAGTTGGCTTTACGTATGGTACTAAAATACTACTTTACGTTAAAAAAACCTTAGAAATTCACTGAAAAAAACAAAGGTTAATGTGACATAGATAGGAATTGTAATTATATCGGACTTTACATAACAAAAAAACCTTAGGAATTCACTGAATAAACCAAAGTAACTGTATAGTTAAGAGAAAATTTCAGTCACAACAGAACGTTTTAAACCCAAAAGCCACTGAAATTCACCAGTTATCTGTAGTAACTATAACTCGCACCCTCACCATGCACTGCTAATTACCCCACATATTAAATCACTCATGACATAAATGATAGGATTACTGATGGCAACTAAACTGACATCATTGATGGCAACACTGCATAGTGGGAGCGCAACTTTTAGTTACTTTAAGGCACACGTTATAGTTACTAGAGATAACTAGAAGTGGTGAATTTCATTGCTTTTTTAGTTTAAAACATTGTCACAGATATGTTTACCTAACTATAACATTACTTTAACCGCTGATAGATATATATATGTAAATATATATATGTAAATATATATATATATCTCCATATCCATGGTGGTGGTTGTTGCTGGCGAGCTCTTAAACACCAGCAGTGCTCAGTTTTTCAGCGTGACCATCGTCAACATCTATATACGCAATAATCTAGTCCTATGTCACAGGAACGAACTGGCACTCAAAAAGCAGTTCAGTGCAATTTAATATTCTAATCAAGGTGCGTTTCGGCTACAACCATGCCAAGGCTTGGTGGTAGCCACAACCTTCCCGAGTGGCAGTTTTTTTCAGTCACAGAGGATGACAGTGGCGTCACACTGCGAGCGGTGTGAAGGATTGTAGACGTCAGGGGTGTTTTACCATTTTCTACACTGTTGTGTTGATATACGGTGTTACAAAATGGCGGAGGTGGACTACCAAGCGAGGCAATCAGCGGCGGATTAACTGTTTGGGAGTGATAGCAGACCAGCTGACGTGTCTAAGCAATGGCTTGGGATTAATATTCAAACCAAGATGCACAAACTGGAAAAACTGCGCAGATAGTAATTATTGAAGTGGTGGGAGATTCAATTTTTGCGCAAATATATAGAAGTAGGGAGAGTACCTAGAGGCCTTAGAATCCTCATCACATGCAGTCATGATAACCCTCATCGTAGTCTACTGAAGGAATGGGGAGCTCACAATGCAGCTGGCTCCGTAGGGATGATGAATATCCTAATTAAATATGCCGAACTGGACTGGACTTATTGAAACAGATTAAAGAACTTTATGAGGATACTGAAAAGAACAGTGACAAGGATACTGTAACTACTTTTAAGCAAGGCACAAATGAGAGACTTAAACAAATAGAAGATATTATAAAGTTGGGAAAAAAGAAAGAAAATTTACAAAGGACCGAAATGGGACGTATTTACACTTTCACAAGAAGATTTGATATGATGAGAAAACAAAGACTGGGCGAACATAATAGGATCAGACAAGACATCATGGTCCGCAATACAAGTACGGATCTTAGCTCGGATACAGATCAGGAGGGTCGGTCCACATCCTCTTTCACCTAAGGAATGAGCCATACTTTTATTGCAGATGAATTTGATTTTTTGGCGCTTAGACAGATGAATCACACACCCGCTGGGGAAATGTAGGTTGTGGAGGAAAGGAACAAAAGAAGAAGCGGTAAAGGCCGCAGGAGGCACAGAAAAAGGCAAAGGGATGACAAAGAGGAATGGGAAACCATAACAGATAACAAAATGGTAATTAACCTCACCACCGAAACATTATCACGATCTCACATGGAAGTATTGTTGTTAGGAATTTTTTTTTGCCCTGAAGCGGAGTTTGATTATGTCCAAGCGAGAATTAATTTATTCAAATTTGTGAGAAAGTTAAAAGTCAATAATTTGTAGGCAATGAGAACACATGATGTTAAAACTGTACGACCTCAAGGTGGGGACAGCAATAGCATTATCATGTTGATTGAGGATGCAAACGTAATGAAAGACCTTATGGAACTTGTAGGGTCCACTGTGTATAGGAGGGGAGATCAGTTTAATTTTGAAGCCCAAACAATGTTTGTGTCAGAGGAAGGCGGTACACACTTTAAACCTAAGTCTAAGTTTATCGCAATGATGCCCAAAGACAACATAGATCAGTTCTCTGAAATGGTTGTTCATGGTCTTAGAAATTTGCAAATGAAGGGTACCAAGCAGCCTCAGTTGAAACCACAATTACTCAAGTATAGGCACACCACTGAAAAATTGAGGAACAAAAAGGAGTGGATCAGAAATTGGAACAAAGGGGAGGAATGCGGTTTTATGACTGATAACTTGTACATGGATGAGGCAATCAAACAATTTAATGACAGTATCCGTTATAAAAATCTTGATAGGAAATGTTATGCAGATGTTAAATCAGAGTATTTTAGTAGATTGATCCAGTAGAGGGATGAAGGGCTTATTAGCCTGGATGAGTGCGGCTTTTTGCAAAATGATTTTCCAAAAGTCCCTGTATTTTATCTCATCCCTAAAGCCCATAAAGGCCTCACAATTCCCCCAGGGAGACCAATTATTGCAGCACAAAGTTTATTTGAAAATACCATATTACATTTAGGACTACACTGAATTTTTGCAGCGTGACTCTGAAGTATGTTGGGATGAAGACATGCTACTTATGACCCTCAATGTTTACACCCTCTATGCTAATATCTGTCATGAGCATAGACTGAGGGCTGTGAAACATTTCCTCCTGTCACACCCCATCAAATATCATGAGCACACAAGGATGGCTTTTAGAAATGCTATATTGGTGCCTTACTAGGAACTTATTCATGTTTAATAATGAGATTTATGAGCAACAGAGGGACACTGGAATGGGTACTTGTTTGTACCCAGCTATGCACATTTCCATATGGGCTGCTGGGAGGAGTACTGAGTGGTTCTGATAAATGAAGTGAACACATTATTGTATGAGTACGCTTCATAGATGATATTTTTGTGCTATGGAGATGGAGTACCAAGTTGGCAGAAGAATTTGTGGCAGAGATAAATGTGAATAACCTTAAATTGAACTTGGTTAGTAAATTCAGTAAGAGAAGCTACAGTTTTTGGATGTGAAGCTTCTTGTAGAGGATGGTAAATTGACTACCACAATGTACAGGAAACCGAGTGCAGGCAACAGTACCTTACACACAAATAGTTTTCACCCAGAGCTTCTAAAAAACAGCATACCTTATACAGAATTGCTTTGGGGTGAGAGACTATGCAGTTCTCAAGAGAAATAAGTAGAGGTGGAAGAGGAGATAAGACAAAGGTTTAAAGAGGCTATAAAGGGATATGTGCTGGGGCTTGCCAGGAGTACAGTATCCAAAATATAAAGGGAGGATGCCCCGTTTAAATCTCGTAAAAAAGATGAACATGGTGAAGGAGTTGGTAGATTCATCACAAACTAGAAATCCGCACACATCAGAGCTATGCTGAATAAAAATGGAACTTGATCCGGAATGACACTGTTATGGGTAAAAAGACCCCAAGGAGAATACAGATTACTTACAGAAGAGCGAAATCAATGAGAGATGAATTAGTGAAGAGTATTATAAGCACTAAAAAAAACCACAGGATGGTTTTGCTAAGTACTCTATATGTATGGCCTGTAGACATGGTGATAGTGAAATCCTTTTACTGGTTAACAGCTACAAATAAGGGGTCACAAACTATAAGATGTAGTATGCAGTTTACATCTAGAAGTGCCCTTGCGCTAAGTTGTATGTTAGCAGTACCATCTTGTAAGTACACAAGCGTATTTTACAGCATATAAGGGCCATTAAGAACAATGAGTCCACCTTTCCAGTTGCCAGGTACTTCCATCTTAAGCATGGGGGTGATCCCAATAAAACTAGATATAGTGTAATTGATCATGTTAAGAGACCCTAGAGGAGGTAATAGAGAAATTTCATTGCGTAGGTTGGAGTAAAAATATATTTTGTATCTTAACAGCAAGAAACCTTGGAGGTAAGGCATAGACGAAGAGATGTATGTTCATCTGCAAAGTCGCTTGATGATGAGTTGTGTTGCTTTGATTTGGTAGGATGCCCTTTTCATGATGTAATTTTGATAATTTTATGAGTTTTTAATGTTTACATTTTTCCACTGCTCCCCTTCTCTTCTAGATAATTGAATAGGAATTTGTTGTGAATGTATTGGTAAGTAGCTTCAGCTGTCACAATATCACATGTTTTTAATTAACTGGATATGACACTCCGTATTGAATTTATCTGTTTGTGTAATGTATATCAATTATATAACTTTCTGCAACTATCATGAATTCTAGCGTACTTTGGCGTGATTGTTGCCAGAAACCTATAACATATTGGTTATGATGGAACCGTAAATGTATATCTGTTGCGAAGTTAAATTAAGATTATATATTCATTCTATAAGTAATTTAGTTACATTGTTTTGTGCTTTTATCCAATTTAAAAAAAAAAAACATTTATTGTTTAAGTCTTTTTTCTACACAGATAAGTTATCTGGAAGGGAGGCAGTAGAATTTGGTCTATGTCTATGCTCGCCTTTTTTCACGATACGGGTGTATTTAATTTGATTGCGAAACGGCATCACTTATCGTGACCAAGGCTGCTGAGGAAGCCAAAACGCATAGATGGGTCCACTTCTGCTGTTTAAATAAACAGTTTGCACCACACACCGTTCCCTGTGTGCCGGCTCTTTCCTGTATTTGAGTGAGAGACACTATATATCTATAGCTATCTATCTAAAACTATATTTATCTTAAGTAACTATAACTCGCACTCCTGGCTAAAAAGGCCCCGGGGACCCCATCCCCCGGGGCCGAGTAATTACCTGAAGGGAGGGGAGTGTCCCCCCCTCCCAGAGCACTATTAGGCCCCAGGGACCCCATCCCCCGGTGCCGATATGTAAACAAAAGGGGAGGAGGGGGCACACAGCCCCCCTCCCCCAGCTCTAAAAAGGCCCTGCAGACGGCATCCCCAGGGCCATCGCATTAATTTAAAAGGAGGGGGCCCCTCCCTGAGCCTATAAAGGCCCGGGGCTGGCTCAGTGGGCGGGAGCACACCCCCGGGACATAGTAGTTTCCTTGCCCGCACTACCGTAGGCAAGGAAACATATGTTTGCTCCTGCCTGGCGGGAACATTTTTAAATCTCCCGCCAAATGGGAGCAAATATGGAAGTCTGCTCCCAGCCGACGGGAGCTTTAAACATGCTCCCGCCAGGTGGGAGAAGACGTCTGTTCCGTTTCCCTGCTCGTACTCCTGTGGGCAGGGAAACAGAACACAGAAAACAGCTGCTCCCTCTGGGCTGGAGCAATGCTGGCTTGGCCGCGGGGGCTCTAGGGCTCCCAACATGGTGGGTGCCCCTGGTGTTTGGAAACAGAATTAAAAAAACCTTAGAAATTCACTAAAGAAACAAAGGTAACAGGGTCGGTATAGTTAGGTTCGGATTTTATAACACACAAAACCATAGAAATTCAGCAGTTATAGTTATCTCAAGTAACTATAGCTCGTGCCCTAAGGTAACTATAACTTGCGCCTCGCCATGCACTGCCAATTACCCCACAGATTACATCACTCTTGACATCTTCTATGACATCATTGATGATATCACTGCAACATTTGCAGTGAAATTATTGATGAGAAAACTGTGCATGGCGGAACACGAGTTATAGTTACCTTAGGGCATGATTCATAGTTACTTGAGATAACTATAACTGCTAAATTTCTATGGTTTTGTGTGTGTAAAATACTTCCATGTAACCGTTTAGGGAATTTCTACTTTTTTAAATTCTGTTTCCGAACTATAAAGTCCCTGTAACCTTTGGTTGTTTCAGTGGAATTTTTTTTATATCTATATATCTATCTATCTATCTATCTATATATATTCGTCATCCGGCGCCAAAGTTATTGGGAAAAGAAAAAACGCTTTTCCTATGGAAACTAGGTCCTAACTATAACTATCTACTGGCGACCGCCAGTAGATAATATATATATATATATATATATATATATATAGATAGAAGGACACACGTTGCAATGCAGAAATCCATATAAAGTCTTTATTTCAAAGTTTCTTCATTTCAAACTTTAATCATAATTCTCCATTTAAAGAACATGACATCCACAGCAGTCCCAGCCGGCATGACTTGCTGCGATCGAGTATCAACTATTTATATATATCAATATTTATATAATAATTTTTAATGTGGCTGTGTTTTTTCAAATAAATTGTACAGAGTGTAATTATTGTCAATGTACCGACCAAGTTTGGTGTTTTGAGCATTTGTGCTATGATATTTTTCAACATAGCTATATGAGATTATCTTGTGCATTTTTTCCATCAAATTGAAATGTGCTTTTACACAAGTGTCTATACATGATTGTAAGACATAATAATTTGTTTAGCTTATATTTTTCCATCCCCCGGGGCCGAGTAATTACCTGAAGGGAGGGGAGTGTCCCCCCCTCCCAGAGCACTATTAGGCCCCAGGGACCCCATCCCCCGGTGCCGATATGTAAACAAAAGGGGAGGAGGGGGCACACAGCCCCCCTCCCCCAGCTCTAAAAAGGCCCTGCAGACGGCATCCCCAGGGCCATCGCATTAATTTAAAAGGAGGGGGCCCCTCCCTGAGCCTATAAAGGCCCGGGGCTGGCTCAGTGGGCGGGAGCACACCCCCGGGACATAGTAGTTTCCTTGCCCGCACTACCGTAGGCAAGGAAACATATGTTTGCTCCTGCCTGGCGGGAACATTTTTAAATCTCCCGCCAAATGGGAGCAAATATGGAAGTCTGCTCCCAGCCGACGGGAGCTTTAAACATGCTCCCGCCAGGTGGGAGAAGACGTCTGTTCCGTTTCCCTGCTCGTACTCCTGTGGGCAGGGAAACAGAACACAGAAAACAGCTGCTCCCTCTGGGCTGGAGCAATGCTGGCTTGGCCGCGGGGGCTCTAGGGCTCCCAACATGGTGGGTGCCCCTGGTGTTTGGAAACAGAATTAAAAAAAACCTTAGAAATTCACTAAAGAAACAAAGGTAACAGGGTCGGTATAGTTAGGTTCGGATTTTATAACACACAAAACCATAGAAATTCAGCAGTTATAGTTATCTCAAGTAACTATAGCTCGTGCCCTAAGGTAACTATAACTTGCGCCCTCGCCATGCACTGCCAATTACCCCACAGATTACATCACTCTTGACATCTTCTATGACATCATTGATGATATCACTGCAACATTTGCAGTGAAATTATTGATGAGAAAACTGTGCATGGCGGAACACGAGTTATAGTTACCTTAGGGCATGATTCATAGTTACTTGAGATAACTATAACTGCTAAATTTCTATGGTTTTGTGTGTGTAAAATACTTCCATGTAACCGTTTAGGGAATTTCTACTTTTTTTAAATTCTGTTTCCGAACTATAAAGTCCCTGTAACCTTTGGTTGTTTCAGTGGAATTTTTTTTATATCTATATATATATCTATCTATCTATCTATCTATATATATTCGTCATCCGGCGCCAAAGTTATTGGGAAAAGAAAAAACGCTTTTCCTATGGAAACTAGGTCCTAACTATAACTATCTACTGGCGACCGCCAGTAGATAATATATATATATATATATATATAGATAGAAGGACACACGTTGCAATGCAGAAATCCATATAAAGTCTTTATTTCAAAGTTTCTTCATTTCAAACTTTAATCATAATTCTCCATTTAAAGAACATGACATCCACAGCAGTCCCAGCCGGCATGACTCGCTGCGATCGAGTATCAACTATTTATATATATCAATATTTATATAATAATTTTTAATGTGGCTGTGTTTTTTCAAATAAATTGTACAGAGTGTAATTATTGTCAATGTACCGACCAAGTTTGGTGTTTTGAGCATTTGTGCTATGATATTTTTCAACATAGCTATATGAGATTATCTTGTGCATTTTTTCCATCAAATTGAAATGTGCTTTTACACAAGTGTCTATACATGATTGTAAGACATAATAATTTGTTTAGCTTATATTTTTTGATCTGTACTTTATAATCATGCCGCATGTTTTAAGATTTTGTTTAGCTCTATTATCATTGTAGTCACAAGCTTGATCAGGTGATGGACGTATCACCAATAAAAACTCTCCATGTACGTAATGCGGTCATGTGACCAAGGGCTAAGTGGCCCGAAACGCGTCATGAAGGAGCTTTGCACGCAACTTAAATAATTTAATAAAAAGAAAAATCTGGCACCAGCTTAAGAAGTTGTCCGTACCTGTTTTTGTGCGTCCAGGGCACAAGGGAGCGTAATTTGATATTACCTCGAGGAACGGGCTTGTTTCCTTTCTACGGACCCCTCACCCGGAAGAGGCTGTTCTGTGTACAAGCCGCCAGGACAAGGCTCGGTCGGAGCAAGGAAGAACGGCCCCCTGCAAATCTAACGGATTACGCTGCAGTACCGGTGGCTGTTTCCGAAGGGCTCGACAACCCATGGAGACGCCGGAGTGTACGCAGTAAGTGTTCAAGTGGATAGCTCTTTGCAGGTTGGGGAGGTGCTGTCTTTCCGTGGCCAGAAACAACGTGGGGTAACAGATACCACACTATTTGAATATTAATAAAGTTATAACAGTCAGTGCAATGTCTCAAGATGCATTACGAGAAAGAGAAAAGGCGGCAGAGGAGTTATTCACTAATCTCTCACAAGTTCGTGTCAACGCCGGCATAAACCATACTGAAAGTGATTTACATATGGATGTGAAGAGCCTATTGCCACAGCTAGAAAAAAACAACCGTAGCGAGCTCACCAAATGGTGGGAAGTTAAATCGCTGGAAAAATATCATGAGGCAGGAAGAATTCCCCGGGGTCTTCGAATTATGTTGGCTCCCAGCTTCGAGAGTCCTAATCCTTCTCTCTTGAAAGAATGGGCTGAGAGCAATTTGGAGGCCTCCATGCGGCTCGTGTGTTTACTCATCAAATATGCTAAAATAGACCGGGACATTAACATCAAAGAAATTGCCCGCATCAACATCGAAATAAGCAAACTAGAAAATTCGAACAATAAGGAACATATTGAAAAAATTATCCGGGAAATGAATGAGCGTTTTAAAAAACAAGAAGAGGTTATTAAAAACAGGAAAGCGTTCAAATTTGCGCGTGACAAGTCCGATTACGAACTGGGACAGGTATTTACTTTCGCGCGTAAATTTGATTCACTAAGAAAACAGAAAGTGGTCAGAGAAGAACGTTTCCAGCATGGTTCCATGACTTCGGCTAATCAAGAACCAAGTTCCTCAATGTCTGAAAGTAGTACTGTCCTAAGTGACTCGGAATCAGCATCAAGTGGAGGCAATGGGGCCAGCTCTCGAGTCGATCTGGGAGTTTTAACCTATGCAGAGGAATTGGATTTTATTCGTGAACAGAGAAAACAGTCCCTACGACCACGGAACAACGCAAAGAATGCCTCAAGCACAAAAGAAACATCAGAAGGAGAGAGAGATGCAAATGCAACAAAAGCCAAAGGAAGAGGGCAGCAGAACAAGAGGTGGCAGAAGCGCCAACCAATGTAGATCAAACCATCGTCAATCTCACCGATGTGCAGCTCAATCAAACCGAGAAACAATTACTGGCTTTGGGTTTAAATTTTTGTCCTGAGAGCAGTTTTGATTATGGGGAAACCAGGATTGACGTGTTCAAATTTATCAGGAAGCTTAAACTTACGAAATATTACACCATCAAACGACAATCTACCAGAGACTCAAATTTCCAACAGACAGTTACTGGTTCCACTAGGGGACTAGCAGCTGGAGATGTGCCATTACTGAAACCCCTTAATTCATTAGGAAGTGAAAGTGACCTCCGCGCACTGGCAGCAAATAGCACCCAAAGTTTGGCCCATATAGAGGATGTCAGCATGTCATCATCATGCCAGAGTCCTTTCAAAGCTCCATCAACGTTCATTCCTAATATGCCGCGTGATGCCATTGACATCTTTCACGACAGGGTTACCGACGAACTAAAGAAACTATGTATAGCTACTAGAAAGCATAATAAGGTTTCTCCCAGAAAGAATGCACCGTACTTTCTAAAAACTGAAAAACAACTCTTCAATTGTTATAAATAAAAGCGATAAAGGAGGTAACATAGTGCTATGGGATAGAAAAGAATACAAGAAGGAGGCCTACAGGCATTTAAATGATCAGGAATGTTACTGGAAAATCCATCAGGCTGAGGCTAAGAAAATCAGCAAAAACTATAAAGATGATCTTAACCAATGGAGAAAAGAAGGACTAATCAGTAAGGATGAACTGGCATTTTTAAACCATGATTATCCGGTAATGCCGACTTTGTATTTTATACCTAAGGTGCATAAAGGGGTTAATCCAATACCAGGCAGGCCCATAATATCGGCCAGAAAGAGTGTTTTCGAAAACACCTCTAGGTACGTTGATCATTATCTTCAAGAGTTCGTAACCTCCCTACCCACTTACATAAAAGATTCCAACGATTTTCTCCAAAAATTAAGCTCGCAAACTTGGTCAAACGACTTTTTGTTTTTAATGTTAGACATCACATCCCTTTACACCAGCATAAGGCATCAAGACGGTATCAGTGCAGTTGAGTTCTACCTTGCAAAAAGACCTATAGAATTATATTCTCAAAATAAAGTCCTGCTAAGCATGATCAAATGGTGTCTGCATAACAACATCTTTACATTTGATGGAGCATTATTTCAGCAGCTACAAGGAGTGGCTATGGGGGCATGCTTCTCCCCCAGCTACGCCTGCCTTCACGTGGGCTGGTGGGAGGAGCATGTCCTACGTAGAGAACACCGCAGTTTATGGGAGAAACATGTGGTTAAATGGTGGGGATATATTGACGACATTTTTGTCATCTGGCGAGGGTCGTCTAGTGAAGCCAAAGATTTTGTAAATAAATTGAATGCAAACAACATGAATTTGCAATTCACAGCACACATAGACCAAAGTAGTACTAATTTTTTAGACATCAAGGTACAGGCCTCCGCCGACATATTAAAAACTAGTCTATATCGCAAGCCCACTGCCGGAAACACTTTGCTACATGCGAAGAGTTTTCATCCGGCACACACCATTACCAGTCTTCCGTACGGCGAGTTCCTCCGTATTCGCAGAGCTTGCAGCACGGAAGTGGATCTCGTATATTACATCAACAAGCGGCCAAGCAGAGATTTCTAGAGAGAGGATATAATTCGCTTAAACTCGATGCTGCAATTAAAAAAGTCAATACAAAGGATAGACTGACTTTATTAAAAGGTGCTAAAGAACAAGACAAAGTTAAATATACACCATTACAGGACAGTGGTGAGGATATCAGTACAGATACCAGACAATGTAGACTGATCACCACTTTCAGTAAAGAAGCCCCTGAGATTAAAGCCATAATTAGGAAACAATGGCCTATAGTATTAACAGACAGTACCTTAAAAACAGTGCTCCCAGATACACCGATTTTTACTTTCAAAAAAGCATATTCCATGCATAATGATCTGGTTAAAACTAGTCCAGAACTCGACAATAAAACCAGTTGGTTGGTTCCGAGAAAAGGTTTTTACAAGTCCAGCACTTGTCGTGCTTGTAAATTTGGAATTAACACCTGTACATATGTCACACCTTTCTCATCCACTCCAACCGAGTTAAAAGGGCACTATACGTGCAGATCAGACTACGCGGTTTATGTTTTAGAATGTAAATGCGGTTACAAATATATAGGAAGCACAAAGTTGCAGGTGCATGTCCGCATACTACAACATTTAAGGGCCATAGTTAATTCCGATCCAGCATACCCGGTGGCCCGACATTTTAAATCTGAGCATGGAAATGATCTTAAATAAATGTCTGCAATACTTTGTGATAGACACAGTGCCATTAGATAGGAAAGGAGGAAACAGAGAGAAAAGGCTACGCCAATTAGAGTCTAAGTATATTATCGAGCTTGATACTAAGTACCCGCATGGTCTTAATACAGGGGAAGATATGCACAATTTTTTGTAACCCCTGACTCAAAAGTTTTAAGATCCTACTGTTTTTCTTCCTTCTTGTCACTAAAGTATTGCAAGCTTTTTTATTGTGAACCCAAACTTTTTTTTATAGTTTGGTAATTATTCTCATATATTGTTATACAATTGTGTTTTCACAAGAAATTGTCATTGAGGCTCATTTTTGTTGCTGCATTCAGCAAAATTCAATACTCGCCAAGTATGGGAAAGCTTTATACTCCAGTATTGATT
Organism: Calotriton arnoldi; assembly: GCA_963921515.1. Lineage (NCBI taxonomy): Eukaryota > Metazoa > Chordata > Amphibia > Caudata > Salamandridae > Calotriton > Calotriton arnoldi. The sequence continues at coordinate 243,111 of CAWUFW010010211.1, forward strand.
TTATTCCGGGGTTTGTTTTGCCTTATGGGTAATCTTTTTCCTGTGTGTATACAAGATCAGAGCAATCTGTTATTAATCGCACCAATGCAGTCCATCTGGGCAGTTTTTGCTTCGCTTTGTATTTGAATAAGTGACTTTGACAATGGCTGGGTTTGCCCGTCAGCTGGTGTTGTAAATTAATTGACTTTCAGATATCTGATTTAAATACCTTTCCAAGGGGGCTCCTTTGGTTAGTCAATTTATGGCGTGAATAGAGATGGGGGCTATTTTTGATATAAAATAATATTTCTTTGGCTCCTCACCGTCTGGGATAAAATGTATTATGTTTACATTTTTTACAGTTTTTTATCACTTAGCACTTTAGATATTTTTATGCACTTTACACACTAGGTTTGCACACTGTGACGACTGATTAGAGCTATTTTGTATGAATTATGACAGTTGATATGGCCATTTGAGGCCAATAACTTTTTGCACTAGCAGTATTTGCACAGACATTGCGATCGAGTATCAACTATTTATATATATCAATATTTATATAATTTTTAATGTGGCTGTGTTTTTTCAAATAAATTGTACAGAGTGTAATTATTGTCAATGTACAGACCAAGTTTGGTGTTTTGAGCATTTGTGCTATGATATTTTTCAACATAGCTATATGAGATTATCTTGTGCATTTTTTCCATCAAATTGAAATGTGCTTTTACACAAGTGTCTATACATGATTGTAAGACATATAATAATTTGTTTAGCTTATATTTTTTGATCTGTACTTTATAATCATGCCGCATGTTTTAAGATTTTGTTTAGCTCTATTATCATTGTAGTCACAAGCTTGATCAGGTGATGGACGTATCACTAATAAAAACTCCATGTACGTAATGCGGTCATGTGACCAAGGGCTAAGTGGCCCGAAACGCGTCATGAAGGAGCTTTGCACGCAACTTAAATAATTTAATAAAAAGAAAAATATGGCACTAGCTTAAGAAGTTGTCCGTACCTGTTTTTGTGCGTCCAGGGCACAAGGGAGCGTAATTTGATATAGATATATAGATATAGGTTCGAGGTTGTATATAATAAATAAATAATAAATAATAAATAACATCTAGCCTCACATCGTTGGGTTCGTGTCTCTGTTCGCCAGTTGGATGGAAGTGCAGAGATTTTGGAGCATTTTATAAAATTGCGGAAGTTGGTTGCTTCTGTGTACGAACCCACTCCCCGTGAAGCTGGCTGCTGCTTTTCAACCAAAGATATCTTCAAATCCGAGAGAGGAACATTTTACGGCGGCCCCCTATTGCAATCGGAAATCAACTCACCAGCCTGACGGAAGGAAATCCACAACGCGGTCGGCTGATCAGTTGCAGAGAACCTTCCAAGGCGGTGAGTGCAACCGAAGTATACACATAGGAGGGGAGAAGCAAGAGGCACAGCTGTAGTTACTTCGAGAACGTAACAGACAGTACTATTGTAAACTTTAAAATCACCACCTCGACATGTCAGCAGAAACTGTTCGCGAACGAGAATTAGCGGCTGAGGAGCTTTTCAGCAGTTCAATTAAGACGAACATAACTAAAAACACACCCACCAATAGTAATACAGACAAAGAGGGGGATGTCAAAGCCCTATTGAGAAAGCTAGAAAAATGCATGAGAGCGGAAATTACTAAATGGTGGGAACAAAAATCATTGTCCAAATATGTGGAGGCAGAAAGAGTGCCACGAGGTTTGAGGATTTTATTGGCTCCAAGTTACGAATGCCCCAATCCTAACATGCTAACTGAATGGGGACAAAGTAACTTATCGGCATCGATGAATTTGGTGAAAATATTGGTCAAATATGCGGACATAGATCGGGAAGCATTAATGGCAGAGATTGACCAAATTAATGAGAGCTTAAAGAAATTGGAACCCAATGACTTCATTTCAAAAACACGAGCGGAAATTAAGGAACGTTTGAGCAAACAAGAAGACAAGATCAAAGCTCGTAAAGCTTTTAAATTCGGAAGAGATAAAGCTGATTACGAGCAAGGTCGTATTTTCACATTTGCCCGGAAATACGAAACAGCAAAAAAGGTCAAGTTCAACAGCAAAGGCAATAAAACACAAGAACATGACACTTGTGATGCTGAAATTGCCGGTGAACTGCCGAGTACTTCAGATGTTGACTCACTGGCGAGTGAGTTCTCATCAGATGGAGAAAGTAGTCGAGGAGAACAGGCACAGAGTACAGTGCTGAAAATTGGAGAGGAGGTAGATTTTTTAGCGACAGATCGCCGCCAGACCCTAAGACCAAGACTACCAAGGAAGAAAGACGAAGGAGTAAAAATGCAAGAAGAAGGGAAAGGCGCAAAAGGCGGAAACGTGAAAGTATCAAAAAACACGTACTGGCGCAAAAAGTAAACCTGGATGAAAATACCATCGTCAACCTGTCCACAATCACTCTTACAGAGGCGGAGAAACAACTATTAGCTTTAGGACTATCATTCTGCCCCATCAGTGATTTCAATTATACAAACACGAGAGTTGACATTTTTTGCTTCATTCGAAAGCTCAAATTGAAAAAGTTATTTTCCATTAAGGAAGGTTTGAAAGAAGTACAATCTGATGACAGTACCACCAATGTCAGTGGGGAACTTCAAGCCAGAGATATTTCCGCACTCTTGACTTTACATAATCTTATTGAGGAAACGCCAACCCAAATTTCTGATAGCACAGATATGTTGCCAACACAGGAAAGACTAGCCATGGCGCAAATTAAACAACGTGGAGCGGGCATCAGTCCTTTCAAGCCAAAATCTCGTTTTATCCCGACAATGCCGAAAGATGCTATTGATATTTTTCATGAGGTTGTCATAGATGAGATTAAAAAGCTACATCACCAAACCAAACATAAAGGACGCCAAAAAAGCTACCAAGAAATGCAGTACTCGAAATTAATGAAAAGACTTGGTGACAATCATGAAATAATAATTACCAAATCTGACAAAGGAGGTAATATTGTTATTTGGCCTCAAAAGGAATATAAAACAGAAGCCCGAAAACATCTTGAGGACCATACCTGCTACGAAAAGGTGGATATGAAAAAATATCATACAGCCAAAAACGATTTAAAAATGAGGCTATTACAATGGAAGAGAGATGGATGTATATCATCAGAGGAATATAATTTCCTACACGTAGAACATCCTATATTGCCCAGACTGTATTTAATTCCCAAAGTCCACAAGAAGATTGCCCCAGTCCCTGGCAGACCTATCATCTCTGCCATCGGAAGTGTAGGGGAACATGTAACAGAGTATGTGGACTATTTTCTGCAGGATTTGGTAAAACAACTACCTTCTTTTTAAAAGACACCGGTGACTTATTGAATAAGTTAATGGGTATAGAATGGTCTGAGGAGTTGCTATTTATGACGTTAGACATTGAATCGTTATATACTAGTATAGAACATGCAACGGGCCTAAATGCTATACAACACTTTCTGGATACAAGACCATTGGATTGCTATGTTCATAACAAGATGCTTTTAGACTTAATAACCTGGTGTCTTTTTAACAATTATTTTTTGTTTGGCAATGACGTGTTTGTACAAAAGAGGGGTGTGGCGATGGGGGCCTGCTTCTCCCCCAGTTATGCATGTTTGCATGTTGGCTGGTGGGAGGAGCAGGTCCTGATGCGCACATTCCATTCTGATTACTGTAAGCATGTAGCACAATGGTGGCGTTACATAGATGATGTTTTTATTATTTGGAGAGGGGATGAAACAAGTGCTAAGGATTTCATTAATAGAATTAATGTCAATACTGCCAATTTAAAGTTCACCTCTCAGATTAGTAAACAACAGGTGGAATTTTTAGATGTCAAAATATACATTAAAAATGGGCGTATAGCAACAACTCTTCATAGAAAAGCCACAGCTGGCAATACAATCTTACATGCCAGCAGTGCGCATCCCAAACATACTATCAAAAGCATCCCTTTAGGAGAATTAATACGCCTTAAGCGAATCTGTAGTACAGATGAGGATTTCACTGTATGCAAACAAGAGGCCTTACAAAGATTTAAAGCTAGGGGCTACAGTGAAACCGATCTGACTGAGGCAGTTCAAAAAGTTAATATGAAATCTAGGAATACACTCTTGTCTCAAGCGAAACATACAGAAAAGACAGATACCTCTATGAATGCACCAAGATTAATCACGGCTTTTAGTAAACAGGAGAGGAGAATCAGGTCAATCATTAGGCGTAACTGGCCTATTATTATGACAGATGGAGTGTTGGCTCCAATTTTACCATCACAACCTACGATCACATATAGGAAGGGCCCTTCCATGACTACACATATTGTGAAGACGTTTCCCGAACTAGCAACAGCAAAAAAATGGCTACAACCGAAGCAAGGTTTCACTAAGTGCTCTTCCTGCAGAGCATGTAGGTTCGGGATAAATACTACCTCGTATTTAACGCCTTTTAGTCCAGACAAGGTTGTGATTAGGGGAAGTTTTAATTGCAAAACTGAATTTGCGGTTTATGTTCTGACTTGCACCTGTGGTCTTAGGTATGTAGGCAGCACCAAGCTACAGGTGCATGTCAGAATATTGCAGCATTTGCGGGCCATTGTCAACAATGATTCTACTTACCCGGTGGCCCGACATTTTAAATCTATACATAACAACGATCTTAATTGTTTGCAGTACTTTGTCGTGGCAGCAATTCCCAAATCCCGGAGGGGAGGCAATAGGGAAAAGATGATGAGAAAGTTGGAGTCAAAAATGATATTAGAGTTGGATAGTAAAACACCGAATGGTTTGAACAATACAGAGGACCTGTACCATTTCCTGTAAAGTTTTAGGATTATTGGACAGTCAAATGAATTTATGAGTTTAGTTATGATCGCTTTACATCAGATTGATTAGAATGCCGCAGGTATTTAAGGTTTTTAGTCCTTTTTATTATCTGTGTTAAGTAAGAGTATTACCCTATTACCTAATGGTTTTAGTTGTTGTATATTGATTTTAAATATCATTAGCACTAGCACTTTACACAGGGTCTATTTTGGATCTTGTATAGCACTTTATAGTTACACTGGCACTTTTCTTTTGCGATTTTGTACATTTCAGCCTGAATATTAAGTATGGGTATTTTCCAGCATTTAAGCAGGAAGTTGAAAAAAGATAGGCACTGTACCAAATACAGTCATGAGCTACTAATTTATAATGTTTACAAACAATTATAGCGATTTTGCACAGACATAGTTTTTTATCATTACTATGATTTTCATATTTTTAACAAAATGTTAATTATATGTGTTATGAATTTAATATGTAATATTTCAAGTAGATAAGTGAATGAATATTTTTAATTATTTAATTATTTATTCACTGTGTAAAACTATTACCTTGAATTTTACAGTGCAATTTCTATGTATTTATATCTCATATGCGTGCATTTATGCAGCAATGATTGTGACTCATTCTTGAAAAACAAGGTTCCCATTGATGGCTGTATTATGAAATAGTTTAGAAAACAGACTTGTCATAAGTGTTATATAAAATTGCCAGGGTGTTTTTTCTATGTTTATCAACCACGTGGTGACAACACTCTAACACAGTATTGCATTTAAAATGGCGAAGTCAGTTTCCTACTTGACTTGTGAGCAAGGGTACTAGGTATCCGAAACGCGTTAAAAGGTTCGAGGTTGTATATAATAAATAACATCTAGCCTCACATCGTTGGGTTCGTGTCTCTGTTCGCCAGTTGGATGGAAGTGCAGAGATTTTGGAGCATTTTATATATATATATTCGTCATCCGGCGCCAAAGTTATTGGGAAAAGAAAAAACGCTTTTCCTATGGAAACTAGGTCCTAACTATAACTATCTACTGGCGACCGCCAGTAGATTATATATATATATATATATATATATATATATATATATATATATATATATAGAAGGACACACGTTGCAATGCAGAAATCCATATAAAGTCTTTATTTCAAAGTTTCTTCATTTCAAACTTTAATCATAATTCTCCATTTAAAGAACATGACAGCCACAGCAGTCCCAGCCGGCATGACTCGCTGGTGGGGTGGCGGGGGGTTCGCGCAGGGGGGGGGGGGGTTAATTTAATAAATAAATAAAAAAATTAAACTTACCTTCCTGCCGGCCGGGTTACGCATGGTCTCTGCTTCTCTCCTGCCTCCGGGTTCAGGAAGCAGGCAGCCCGGCTTCCACCCCTAAGCCAGTCAGAACACTGCAATCAGCGTTGTGACTGGTCGGGACGCCGCCCAGCCAGGGGCTAATGGCCCGGCCATGTTCTCCATGTAGGCTGCATTGCAGTGTGTGCACTCCGGTGTGGGCACACCACTCCTCCCTTGCCCAGCCCTACTCGCAGAGCAGCCCCGCCCACCTGCAACCAAACCCTGCTGCTTTCTCGCAGTGCGAGAAGCAGAAACATAAAATGGTAGTTATTACCATTTTATGTTTCTGCTTCTCGCACTGCGAGATAGCAGTGGGGCAACGCTCCTCCGCCCTAGTGGAGCCGCCCCTGATCCAAAGCCAAGCCAACAAGTGTTTCGCGAGTTTGTCGCTTCTTCAGGGCTTCAAATGTTATGAATCAGATAAATCTCTAAAATTGTCTAATTCCAATTGTTCTTGTAACCTCGATCTTTTTTTCTGAAATATCATCAGTTATCTGTTGCGGGCTGTAGCCATCGTCTATTTTGTCTCACGTACGGAATTTTTTCATTCTTCACTTTTTCTGCTTTAAAATGTACCATTGCATTCAGTATATTCATTTTATTTGATTGTATATTATTCAATTCTAAATGGATGATGCATTTAACTTCATTTTGTTTGCACAAATATGTTGTTTTATGTTTGCTTTAATATAATTTGATAGTTCAGCAATTACTTGCTATGCACAGCTGAAGTTTTCACCAGTGCTTCACATAGTTTAATGGTGTTTCATGCATTGTTCATATCTGCATTTCAACAGTCAACATGTGTCTCAGAGCCAGTAAGTGAAAGGTCTTATTGATTGTTGTTCTCAGTAACATTCAGTAAGTGAAAACCTGCTGATTGTTGTCATTAATAACATTCAAGAGTCCAATTAATTTCTAAAACAACCCAAAAAGGTATCTATAGTTGAGAGGCTGAGAGATCAAGGTTTGGTGCAAAGGATGCAAGCATCTTCTTCGAAGACGAGGACACTGCATGGCACCATGAGAAAGCCAGACGGCCTTTCAGCTTTGCTGTAACATCATATCGGCTGGGTGCTGGGTAATAGATAATAACTGCCTTACTGCAAAACAGCATCTGCGTTGTTCCATTATGTGGGTGAAAAGGGAGGTCTCCTAATAGTTCTTACTGGCTTCTTTTAGTGATAAATCAGTTTCGCCAAAGACAGCAACGGAGAGGCTGGTGGATAAATGCAGTGACATACTAAATTACCATTATGTTTCACTATTTCCTTTTATTTAGCCTGATAGCCACTGTTTTTGCCACTATGTTGTTTGTTCTTATAGTTACTACTATGCATATTTCATGCACCAGGATAGGAATTGATCTCATTATTTTAAAGAAAAAATTAAAGATTTATACTTAGTGCGTATTCTTGAGTAGGTCTATTCATGGTGAAAGAGGGTTTGGAATCTACTAACAAACAAGTAACCCTTGTGGGAATAACAAAACTGATTGTCCACCAGAATGCACCATCTCCAACTAGTGTGCAGGAGGTTTGTGTGGCTACAGACCACCGGGTTCTCTGTCTCAGGATTGGTACATTAACTCGGTCCTTGCTACCAAAGGGTCTAGGGGGCCCCAAGCTCAGGCTGTATTCTGGATAAGTCCAGAAAAAGTATCAAGAAGCTTCCATGATTTTGAGGCTCCTTGACGTTGAGGGCCATCTTAAAAAGCAGGAAACCCCTGTGAGGCATACTGAGATATAAGGGTAGAGGCAAGAGGGACACATATAGGAGTGTTGCTCCTCCATAGCTTCTTGGCTGTGCTGGACCTAGCATCTGTTACACAAACCAAATATAGTATAATTGGCTTTAGCCACCATCCCAGCAATAGCAGTTACATTTCTCCCTCATCTTAGTGCATATAGAGAAATTATCTCTTCTCCCCAGAGGCGTCTGCTTATATTTTTGGCTTATTCTGATCATGTTTGTGTCACCTACTAGAATGTTTTCATTATTATTAGACAGACAAATCTAATCGGGCATTCTAAATATGAATGCATCTTGGTAAATGTCAACTCAAGCTGGCAAAAACAATTATTAACGATCTTTGTTGTTCCTAGAAATAATTGAAAGAGCATTAAAAGATTGTGTCAAGTACGTTAAAGAATTATCATCAATATACTGCAATCCTTACATGATGTGCTGGGTCCATCCATGCTCCTCTCTTTCCAGCAAAACTATGTATAAATCTGAACTTCAGAAACCCATTGCAGATGTTAAGATCATATGCCGCACACAGATATCTTCAAGTTTCAGTATCGCTGCTTTTCCTGCAAAAGCAAGCCCTACTGATATCTAAAACAAAACTCTTTACTCTTTATCTGTTCAGACAGCTCATGACTAAGACTGGTGCTAGATCATGCAGGACCTCTGGTGTTCAGCTTTCAGGAACCTCAGGAGAGCTTCTGGTGTAAAGCCACAGCACCACATTGGCATTTACCCTGGTGCAGTAGGTACTGAGTCACCAGCTATTTGACTAGGAAAGCTCTTTACCCCAATGCAACTCTGTCAAGGAAAAACAGATCACTGAGACCTGGGATCTGCAGACGAGGTACTTACCTGTAACTGCAGTTCTCTAGTATTGATAATTTTCATAGATTCACATGTTTTAATCATGCCCCGTTGTCGAAGTGGGAGTCCCACGGTACCATAATAAAGCAGTATGCATCACTATCATAAGCTATAATGGGATTGAAAAGTCAGTTCAACAGCCTATCTCTGTCCTTTTTAAAAAAGGACCAAACTTGAATTATAACCAATCACGCGATAGCACCCTCTAGAACACTCCCAAAAGAGGCTGAGTCCTTAGATTTTCAGGCACAAGTGGGAATAAATAATCCCGAGCTATAAGGTTAGCCTCTCAGGGGAGGAGTGTTCGTCGCATTTGAATCTATGAAAGATACCAATACTGGAGAACTGCAGTAACAGGTAAGTAACTAATTTTCTTCTCCAGTATTGGATCTTTTATAGATTCACACGCTTGAATCAGAATAGCAAGCAGTTATCGTAGGTAAACATATTAGTAATACAAGTACCCTTGAGGATGGTGGGTAACAGTCTAAAATATATCTTTATATATCCATACATGCATAACATTGTGTAAATAGTTCCTGTATGAAAAGGCAATTATGCAGTATATAACACTATCATATGCAATTGAAAAGACATATTAATAATCACCTACAGTTACAGAGGCTCACCTTATTGAAACAGATGACGTAAGACCGCCTGTCCTACGGCTCAATCACTTCGCGGCACCACTTCCAGGTAGTAATGCTGCATGAACATGTGGGTGCTCTTCCACGTCGCAGCACGACATATCCTCTCCAGCGGGACTCCTGCAAACAGAGCAGCCGACGTGGACACTGCCCTTGTTGAGCGCTGTGAGTGGCTTGCCAGCCTTGATGTGGCAAAACTGAATGGTAGAAGAAATCCATCTTGCGATGGTTACTTTCGTGACTGCAGTACCTTGACGAGAATGACCATAAGAGATCAACAGCGGATCATTTTTCCGGAGTTGTTTAGTATGATGCAGATAGAATTTAAGACATCGCTTAATGTTCAAGGTGTAGAGAGACCTTTCAGCCGGAGATGCCGGATTTGGAAAAAAGTATTGAGTATGATAGGTTAATTGAGATGAAATTGCGATGGAGCCTTGTGGATGAATTTTGGAGTTGTTCTGAGAAGCACAAAATCATCAGTGAAATGCAAGAGCGGTTCCTGCTTTGCGAAAGCCCGAATCTCGCTGACTATTCTGTTGAAAGTGAGAGCAAAGTGACCTGCACAAGAGAATTTCAGATCTGCTTCGTGAATGGGTTCGAATGGAGGCTTCATAAGTTGAGAGAGAACCACATTGAAATGCCATTCTGGGGGAGGAGCTTGTACGGGGGGAAAAGCACTGAACAACCCGTCCATGAATTGTTTGACTACTCTTGTGGCACAGGGAGAGAGAGAATGTGCAGAACGTCTGTACCTTGAAATTGTAGCAAGGTGATCCTTTACAGACAAATGTACCAATCCTGATCGTGCTAGCAACAGGAGGTAAGGCAGAATCTGTTCAGGTGACGCTTCTATAGATGCAGGTTAGATTGTTGACACCATGAACAGAATCGCTTCCATTTTAGCTTGCACATCTTGTTTGTAGCTTCAGCTCTAGCTTTGGATAGAATCTCTCTACAGTCCTGAGGGATATCTATGTCTCGGAACTCGTTGAATTCAGAAGTCATTCAAGCAATAGGAAAGAGGCTAGTTCCAGGTGTAGGATCCAGCCTTTGTCCCTCGTTAACAAATGTGAGTTGTCGGTAGGCAAATGGGATTGGACTCCGACAACAGGAGGAGCTCGGTAAACCAATGCTGTCTGGGCCTTTTGGGAGCTATTAGAATGAGGTGACAGCGCTCCATTTTCATTTTGTTGAGAATCCTCGGTATGAGAGGGAAGGGGGGAAAAGCGTAGGCACAAATCCCGGACCATCCCTGGGAGTGGGTACCGACTGGCGTAGCACTGGAATTTGGTTTTCTTGTTAGTCGGGAAGAGATCCAATTCTGGTTTGCCCCACCATGAGAATATTTTGTCCAGCTTCGCTTGATCTAGTTCCCACTTGTGGCAACTGTCTCTGGCTCTGCTAAGCGTATCCGCTAAGGTGTTGTTTACTCCCGTCACAAGCTCAGCCTTCAGCGATATCTTGTGGGTGGAATGTTAGCCAGCTCCAAAGCTCTTGGGCTTTCTGATAGTGTTAGCAACCTTGTACCCCCTTGCTTTTTGATATAATACATGCTGCTTGTATTCTCCGTATGTAACAGCACCGAAGCTCCTGCTATTCGTGAAAGAAAAGCTTGCAGGGTGAGAGATATCGCTTTGAGTTCCATGCGGTTGATATGTACTGTTTTTTAAATGTAGACCACTTCCCTTGGATTTGAAGGTCCTGTAAGTGGCCACCCCAGCCCTCGAGAGAGGCATCAGTGGTGATGACGAAGTTGGGTACTAAAGTCAAGAACGTGAGGCCCTTTGAAAGATGAGATATTTGAGACCACCATGCTAACATTTCCATCATCTTTGGAGTGATGTTTATGAAGTCCTCGAACAACCCTTGCGATTGGATGCATTGCGCTAGCAGATCCTCTTGCAATGGCCTCATCTTCAGCCGTGCCAGCCGGACCAGGTTTATTGCGGAAGAGTTCATGTCCAGTAATGACTTGTACAGCCGCACTGAAACTGACTTTCTTTTTGAAATCTATAGAGCTAAGTCTGTTACCCTTTGCTGTCTATCTTGCAAGAGGAAGACTTTGCTTTGTTTTGTATCCGGGCTGGCTCCTAAAAACATTATTGTTTGACTTGGGATAGTTGAGGATTTTGGATAATTCACAGTGAGGCCTACTCTGTGAAACAACAAGAGTTAAGCATTCATAGCTTTGGAAGCTTTCTGTGGTATTGAGGCTCTGAGCAGCCAGTCGTCTAGGTAGGGGAATACCGGATGACCTTGCTTTCCGAGTGTGGCTGCTACGGGGTGAGACATTTTGTGAACATGCGAGGAGCTGACTTGAGGCCGAATGGGAGGACTCTGAACTGGTAATGGGTACCGGCTACGGTGACGCAGAGATATTTGTTGAGTTTGGGATGTATGGGAATGTGGAAATACGCATCTTCTTGGTCCAAAGAGGTCATGCAGTCTCTGCTGATGAGTAGGTGCAGGATGTTGGAGAGAGTAATCATGTGGAAGGATTGTTTGCGTTAAGAATTTGTTTAGCTTCCTGTGGTCTAGGATGGGCCTCCATTCCCCGGTTTTCTTTGTTAAAAGGAAAAAACGAGATTAGAATACCATGCCTTTCTGGGGGAAAGGTGTAGGAAAGTAGGATCTTACTGGCATAGATACCCCCACCTTTTCCCTGATGTCAGTGTGTTTTGACTGTAGTTCACTGGGATCCTGCTAACCAGGACCAGAGTGGCAGTGCTCTCTCCTCTAAATTCTATGGTGAGTACTTTGGACACCCCACAATTAGCATACTGAGGTACCATTGTAAGTCCCTAGTATATGGTACTGAGGTACCCAGGATATTGATACACCAGGGGTCTCCCATGGGCTGCAGCATGTATTATGCAACCCATGGGAGCCCATGCAAACTGTGTCAGCAGGGCTGCCAATGCAGTCTGCATGAAATGGTTCTTGCACCTTTCACTTTAGATATAAGGTTTCCCTTATAGCCCGGTCACTGCACTTTTAACCTATAAGTCACCCCTAAGGTAGGCCCTTCAGTCCAAGGGCAGGGTGCATGGTTCTAAGTGTGTGGTTACCCCTGCATGAGCAGAGGTACCCCTAAAAACCCAAACCTCCTTCTCTGGGCTTTGTAAGTGCGGGGCAGCCATTATAAGGTATGTAGTGGACACTGGCAAGTCGAGATATCCAACTACATAATGGCTGCTCCGAACCTGGTCATGTTTGGTATCAAACTTGTTGGAATCCTGCAACTACACCAATTCCAGTGTTGGTTGCATGATACCATGTACTGGGGGGGCTCCTTAGAGGATCCCCAAATACCTACCGGTGTAGCCTTACAGAGTCTGACTACCAGCCCACGCTGCTGTCGACCCTAGACAGTGTTCTGCCCCCGCTAATGAGCTTAACTCGAGCAGGGGAAGCTGAACAAAGGATTTCCTGCGAAGGAGAGGTGTGACCACCTCTCCTTTAGAATTTGGTAGGGTGGTGGTTCTTCCGAGCCCCACCAGACTGCACTGAAGGGCACATTTGGTGCCCTCCTTGCATAAACCAGTTTTGCCCAGTTCAGGAGCCCTTGGCTCCCGCTCTGGTGCGAAACTACACAAAGGACAGGGGAATGTCCACCCCCCTGTCCAGCTCCTCCCTAGGTAGGTGTCCAGAGCTCCTCCAGGTGGCCACTTGATTCTGCCATGTTGAATCTTGGCCCCTGGGAGCATCTGACTGGCCTAGCCAGCTGAGTAGCGTCCCTGACCCCCCCTGATAGGTGGGTCGTCACAGAAGAGGTCCTTCCCCTTTCTAGAGCTACTTGAGGGCTCCACTGAGGGTGGGTCCTTAGATTCGTCCCGACAACAACTTCAAGATCCGACTGCCTGCCGTCTGAAGACTGTTTAAAGACTCTTCTGCTGGTGGACACTGGAACTCTGCTGTTCTTCAAGCCAGGACCAAAGACAAGACTGCTCCCGGTGGGACGATTCCTACTGTATCTTTGTCCCTGTGCTTCTTCAAGGTTGATCATCATCTGATTTCCTTTTCTGTGCTTCTGCCTAACTGTAACAGCCCCCCCACCGGACCGGCCATTATCGCAAGAAATTGGGCTCGGGTCAACCTCTCGGCCTTCTGCCAGGAACTAAGAAGGTACTTGCCTGGACCTAAGGAGGACATTGAGGTTTTTGAGCACGATATCATGAGCTGGCTGAGGAGGCCAGCAATGATCATGCTCCACTCCATAGAACTAGACCATCAAGAACACATGTGGCTAATAAATGGTTTTCGGACGATCTGAAACTAGCCAAACTAAAGCTCCGACAAGCAGAGAGGAAATGGCGGTCTAAGTACTTGCCAGACCTTAAAATTAAGTATATTCAACATCTGAATACTTATAAAACCCTCCTAAGGCAAACCAAAGTGAGCTTTTTTACAAAAAAAATCATGAACGCCTCTAATAAATCCAAAGAGATATTTAATATTGTCTCAGACGTATCTAACCCAGACAGTCACTCCTACCCAAAATCTGTGTAACTCTCTCAGCGCATTCTTTGTGAATTAAATCGAGGTTATTTAAAATAGCATTCCTCCCGGCCCCTCACACAATAACTTACCATCAAGCGATAGGAATAGCCACACGACCTCTTGCTTCGCTCACATATCGCAAGCATATCTAGTGAATTTACTGACAAAAGTCAAGTCAGGTTCAACAAACGATATCTGCCCCCCTAAGGTCCTGAGGGCGGTTTGTACCCTCTTCACTGACCTGGTAAAGATACTACTTAACCAGTCCATCGATTCTGGGCTAGTTCCCAGATCGTTTAAGAGTGCGATTATTATTCCTATCCTAAAGAAAGCAGGAGCAGATCCCACAGATATGAAAAACTATCGCCTGGTCTCTCTCTTGCCATATCTGGCAAAATTACTTGAGGCTCATGTAGCTCGCCATCGTTGCTCCTTTATAGAAGAGTCAGAGTTCCTGGACTCAAGTCAGGCGGGATTTAGGCCAGCACACTCCACAGAGGCAGTAGATGACATGCAGTAGGAAGCTGATAATGGCAATACTCAAGCCTTGGTGCTACTGGACCTGTCTGCGTCTTTTGACACTGTCGACCATATCATTCTTGCTAACCGGGTCAGGGCTGCAGGTTTCCGGGATTCAGCTTTGAACTGGATCATTTCTTTTTTGAGTGAGAGATCACAATCGGTTAGGCTACCCCCCTTTGTTTCATCTGAGGTACAACTGAATTGCGGGGTACCACAGGGTTCCTCCCTTTCTCCTTACCTTTTTAACATCTATATCTGCCCCTTGGTCAATTCCCTTAAGAACAAGGAAATCAACATTTTTAATTATGCTGATATGCAATTACTATTCACGATTAACGATAGCCCTACGTCTAGACAACAATTTCAGGACACCGTGCTGTTCATCCGGGATTGAATGAACAGTAATCAGTTGAAGTTGAGCTCCGACAAAAAGGAGATTGTTATCACAAAAAGTAAGGTGGACTATTGGACCCCCTCATTTTGGCCCAGCGAGATGGGTCCCCCTCCCTCCCCTAAAAAGGGAGTAAAAAGCCTCTGGGCCATCATTGATGAGGAATTATCATTTAAGCAGCAGGTAGGAGCAGTGACCTCGGCAAGCTTCTGCCAACTACGGCGTATAAAAAAGATAAAGAAATTCCTCACTAGGGAGGCTCTGACCCAAGTAATAATAGCCCTAGTCATGTCCAGAATTGACTATGCCGATTCTCTTTACCTGGGTCTTCCCAAAGTCCTGTTGCGCAGACTCCAGCTAATCCAGAACCAGGCCGCCCGGTTGATATATTAGCTGCCCAAATATGGCCACATCACCCAAGTGACGAAGGACCTTCACTGGCTGCCAGTCGCACAGAGAACAACGTTCAAGGTGTGCTGTACAGTCTTTAAGGCCTTATATCTGAATTGCCCTGCCTTCGTTAAATCGTGGATCATCACACATTGCCCTACTAGAGAACTGAGATCCAGCCACCTATATTATTTGGTGGTGCCCCGTGCAAAAAACGTAGGACTGGATGGCATAGGCTCTCTGTCACGGCCCCTTGAGCATGGAATACTCGGCCGTTAGATCTCAGGTCCACTTCTAACTACATGAGATTTAGACAACTCCTGAAGACATGGCTATTCAAACAGGCTTATCAATAACCGTGGAACAAGGCCGTATCAGCAACCCAGCGCCAAGAGACCGTCTGGTGAACGTCTGCTCTAGAAATTGCCCTCAACATGTCTGGTGAACGTCTGCTCTAGAAATTACCCTCAACATGTCTGGTAAACGTCTGCTCTAGAAATTGCCCTTAACATAACAAAACATAACAATTTCTGCAACTCCGTGGCCATGCATCCTCTGAGTCACCAAGGACTCAGCCCGATTCCAAGTAAGAAGGAATCTCCCTTGGAGTGAAGGAGTCACTTCCCTACATCCACAGGCACATCTCCGTCGATAGCCGGTTTGCTGAGCATGTTGCCCCACGGAAATCACCCGTCTCTGCAACACAGGTGGTGGTTTGTTGGTTCTCCAGAGGTCTGACCAGTCTTCCCTGCAACTTGGGTGACTGTAATCCCTCTCCAGCCGACGTGAACCGCCTCCCTGTGCACCGGATCTGTTTGTCGTTGCCAAGGCTTGTTAGTTCTCTTCATGAAAGATCTTCAAGCCCAAGAAGCCACAGCCTCCAGCACTGCACAGCTCCAAGAACGACGTCCTGCCTGCTTTCTCCGCATCGTGGGCCTTCATTTCCTGTGTGGTGTTGAGGCTTCCCTGCGACTCCTTGTGCCTGCTACCAGACGTCTGACCCGGTGTAACCACTAGGCACCCGGGCGCCTTGGGTTCCCTGGCTACTCATCTTGGGTGGTTCCGTGCTTTCCCTGGGGTCCTCAATTCTTGGGTATTAGTCCAGTTTTGTTAACCATTTCACATCCCACTATTTTAGTATATGATTTGCCCCCCCATAGGAGCCCCTGTATTTTCCTATGCTACTTACCTGTTTCTGAAGAATTTCTTGTGTGTATTCTCCGGGTAGGAGATATACCAAGTTAGTGTCTAGTGTGTGCTAATAAATACAAAGTCTTTTTATACTCACCTTTTGTGGTTCTTTCTTATGTGCACGCTTGCTGACTGGCTATAGTGGTAAATGCACCCACTTTACACCTTCCTGAATATGCCTTAGCTGTTCTCCACAGCTATCCCTTGAGATCTTTGGTTTTCAGGGACCTAAATGCCATCACCAAGGATTGCCTGGACTGGGGTCTTCTTTTCTCAACAAGACGAGGTAGGTGCGCTCCCGCTGCAGGACTGTTTGGTGGTCTCTGTACAAACTCCAGGGTATGTTCATAGTTGACCAGATCTAATACCCATTTGTCCGATGTTATCTCTCTCCAATGCTGGAGGTAGTTGGTAATATTGGTACCAACAGAATGGGAAGGAATGGATGTATATGGCACCTGGTCTAGGTCACTGTTTACGATCTGCATCTCGACCCTGGGGGGAGGGTGCTTGCGTTCAGCGAGGGCCATGTTTGCTATAGGCCGCCACAGGCAGTTGACAATATGCCTGATGTTGGCAAGCGGGTCTGTATTGGAGTTGGAAGGGTTGGTATTGCTGGGATCGTTGATAATCTATTCTGTTAGTTGAAAAACCTCTTCCTTGTACCCCTCCAATAGGGCAACTTCTTAAATTGAAGGGTGACTAGGGACCTAGCGATATCCGTGTCTGTTTTTATCGCCAATATCGTCTATATGCCTCCCAAACAGTGTTTCTCCATTGTAGGCCATATCTAAGATCTCTGATTGTACTTCCGGTCTAAAGGATGTGGCTTTAAGCCATCCTCGGCGTGTCAAGACTGCAGCTCCAGCTAATTGGTGAAAGCCTGTGGAGGCGATGCCCATTCCACAACCTATAATCTCAGAGGAAGTGCGCTCACCCTCCTGGAGAATCTTTCTGGCTTCCGCCTTCTTGTCATCAGGCACTAGGTCAAAGAGGCTGCTGACATCGGACCACATTTGTCGATCATAAATACCCAGGATCGCTAGAGAGTTGGCCGCTCGAACGGTGATGGAAGACATGAGGAAGAACTACCCTATGTTGTCCAAGCACCTCTGCCCTCTTGGTCTGGCGGCGTAGAGATGGGAGTGGAACAATTTTTGGAGCGCTGTTGCACCGCTTGTGAAATCACAGAATCCGGTTTGGGATGAACTGTGAGGCAAGCGGGGGAATCCTCTACAGCCCTGTACTTTTTGTACATACGAGGTGGCACTGCCTCCACTGTAGCCAGGTTTCTCATTATTCTAAACTCCTCCTCCCAGATATAGTCAATGATGGCAAAGGCTCTAAATGACTTTCTTTCTTGTTCTTTAAAGTCATACAGAAAAGAGTCTGACTGTTTAACGGAGGCGGGGAGGTGAACTCTTACTGCAGCCCGGTCCATTAGGTTATGAAAGACCCCGATGTCATCTGGGAGAGAATCTGAAGGATGTGGCAGTGGAGGCGATGGACTGGGGACAAGGTAGTCATCCCACTAATCCCATGGAGATCTCGATGCCTTCCCATTCATCTACTGAAGATGTTGAGTCATCCCTTGGTGGCGCTGCTATGTCTGCTATGTTAGAAGCAAGTGTCATTCTGGGCATCACAAGTGGAGGAATGTGCCTTGGAGTAGCCGGAGAGGTAGGTTGAGTGGTACTACTGGCTGCTCCTGCGGAGAGTCAGGGAACCTCATATGTAGTCTTGCAGCATGGCCTGTAGATCTTGGTCGAGCAACATGGACATCTGTACCTCATCATACACGAGTTATGTATGAGCATGATATTGATAATGCTCATAATGCCTCAGGCAAGGAGCATAATACTTGTGGTAACAATGTTCTTCCTCTTCTTTGTCGTCTTCATCCTGGTATTTGACCTGGAGTTCTGATGGTCTGTGTGGTGTCCCAAAGGGCCCGTCGTCGTCCAACTCCTCTAGGTCCAACAGGTGACTTGGTGGAAGAGGTGAGACCTTGCTCGGAGATTGAACTCAGGTCTTAAAGCTGTTTTTGTCATCTTTGCAATTTTTATAATCATCGATGGTCCCATCGATGATATCATTAGCAAGGTGAATTTCGGCATCGACGGTAGGAATTCCGTCGTCGACGGTGTCATGGTCGACGATGTTGCCGTTGACAGTGTCATCTGGGGGTAGCGCTGAAGTCAACGGCGTCTTACTAGATGGCAGGATTCTTGTCTATGAGATGGGCGTGTCGACCACTGTCGCCGCCGTTGTCTTCGACGATGATGATCTCGCGGACGACCGTCGTCAATACTGGTGCCGTGTCGACGGTGATGTTGTCGTCAACGGGGCTTGGAGAGGAGTTTCATTCCTCTACATCGAAGGTACAGTAGAGGAAGAATGTGTACAGTAGAGGAAGAACGCTGACGTTCCCCCTTCTTCACAGATGGAGTACTGGGTTTAAAGGAGGCCGTCTCTGTGGAGATGTATTTTCTTTTCTCCTTTCTCAGAGGGTCTTTATGGCGAGTTGTTAAGGCCTTCCTGCCCTCCTCAGATGTCCCCTGGCCAGATGATCTTGACCTTTTGTGTGTCCTCCCAGACCTGTCACAGTCTCCCTCAGATGTGTTAGATCTCCGAGTGTTAGCCTTTTGTAGCCACAGAAGTTACCTCCCCTCCCTGTCCTTTAAGGTCTTAGAGGAAAAAGTGTGACATATTTTGCACTCCTTTACCTGGTGTTGAGGGTAGAGGCAGTAAAGGTAGTCTTTATGTGGATCATCCACTCGTATCCTTTTCTTTCCACAGGTTTTTTAGGATCTGAAGATGCCTTTCTTGGAAGCATACATGGTAGTTGTAGGATAAATCTCAGACTCTTAAGAGAAGAAAAACTGAGCAGAGCTCAGGGAGACTCCCTTCACATAACATGCTGTAGAAAATCTAAGGGACTCAACCTCTGTTGGGAGTGTTCTAGAGGGTACTGTCGCCTAACTGGTTTAAGTTTGGGCCTTTTTAAAAAGGACACAGATAGGCTATTAAACTGACTTTTCATTGGCATTATAGCCTATATAGTGATGTATACTGCTTTCCTGTGGTGCCATGGGACTCCCACTTCAACGACAGGGAATGATTCAAGCATGTGAATTTATGAAACATCCAATACTGGAGAAGCACTGACTCCTGTGGGAGTGCAAGCACTTTGTCGCTGTGCTACCAAATGCACAACCAACTGTAAAATATTCTACTTGAATATGACCCAAAATGCTGTATTTATAGATGGGACTCCAGAGACTCATGCAGTGCACTGGGGGCAGTGCTGGTACGGACAAACTAGAGAGGATGGAGCTCAACAGTGGAAAACTGTCTTTCTTGGCATAGTAGGTGCGCAGTAAAGCGAGAGATGAAGACAACCTAAAAAAATAAATAACCGGTTGACAAAGTCACCAAAAGACAGCCCATGTTGTTTCTTCTCCAGTGGAAAACGGGACCGACTGGGAGGAGGCGAAACAGACCTACTAGAGCAGAACAGGGGCACAAGCAATCCCTCATGTACCCAGGTTTAGGAGGAATGTTGCGGAAAAGGGGCAATGGGAATACTATTCACCTGTAACAGTCACTGTCTGGCACAGACATCATGCTAATTCTGAAGCTATCAATAAGTTCTGAGGGGAAATCTGTTGAGCTCAAAGAATGTCACTTTAATGATAGTGTGAGCAAAGAACATAGGCAAACTCTCTATTAAAACACACAGAAAAAAATTAATTAACCAAGGAAATGTACACAGTTTGAGATCAATAAAAAAGACAAAAATGACAAAGCAGGAAAGAAAATATATTTGGATAATTAAAAAAACACAGAAGCTGGCGTGGCTGGCCCACACTGGGGCACTGCTGTCAGCATATCTCACTGTTGGCTCAGGTCTACAATGTCCACTGGTTGGCACAGTGATCTGTAAATACCTGTACATTATCAAAACAAAGCCCCAAGCGCCCTATGTCTAGAATACATAATCTGCGTCACCCTTGAAATAATAATGAGGATAATCTATCTTTTGTTGGTCCCACGGCCTCGATCTTGCCTTGTTTGTTCTGGAGAAGAAGCTGTGTCTCTTGGCATGTCCAGTCTAATACTCGTGAGGTAGTACCGAATGACATGGCTCCTCCCCAGGTGCCTGATTCTGGATTCCATTGCGATGTTTTCTATTTGTTGGCTTGGCGAGTGCAGCCCCAGCCCCTTGGCTCAACGAGCAGTCCTTGTCCGCAGGCCCATCAGGGTGAATGTGGCCACAGACAGCTTCTCATAAACCATAAACATGAGGGCAGCAGTGAGCACTGTCTGCAGCAGCTTGGCTTCCAGCCCCTTATAGAGCCCCAACAGCCCCAGGCGCCTGCAAAGAAACAGAGAAATGGTTACCTGCATCTTCAATGTCAGAACGGTGAGCAAGCAATATTAAGATTCTCATCACAAAGAAACCAGGGTGAAGAATTGCACCTGCATGTGTTTTTTTCATACAAGTATATATTTGAAGATATAGGATTCCAGAGGGTAGCTAGAGGGTGAGCCCTAATCTTTGTGTTCATCCAGCTTGTTTTTATTTGTTCACCCTATGCCTTCCCTTTCTCCCTGCCTCCTTCTTGGAGGTGTGTTACACTGCCACCATGCAACCAGTCACTGGTTCACCTCCTACTTCACCTCCCTCCACAAACTCATTTAGATTCTCTTGCCCAGCCACCATCTTCAGTTTCTACATGGTACCTTTTGGAACCCATTCACAGACAGCAAAACCAAGGCTCATCAATATATTCAGAGACTCAAAACCTAAGAACCATCTAATCCAGAATTTCAATGTCAAGCACATACCCAGAGCTCAACCCCATAATACTGAATTCCTCTTGTATGCCAACAGCACCAGACAAGCACTGACTAAAACCTGGCTACCTGATATGAATCTAGATGCTTCACCTCAACGCCACCACTGCTTCCCAAATGACAGAAAAATAAAAAACACTATTCTCTCCTTCAAACACAACGCCACAAAGAACAAAACATAGTAACTGCTTCCTCTCTTGAAAAAAATGTTCAATAATTCCTACCCCAAAAAACTTTAAAACAGTCCATGCTATCATCCTCTCTCACCTGGATGGAGACAATGATTTGTTCAAAGGCCACCTCGACACCACACTGACCTCCCTCTCCTTAAAGGTATGTTACAAGCTGCAGTTAGTCTCATTAAAGTTCTGAAGAAATGTGACCATATTACCCCAACACTGAAGGAACTACACTGGCTCTTCTCTCAAAGACCGCATTATCAAGGACAGCTACATCACCTACAAGGCCACCAAAAAAGGCAACCCTCCATATTTGGTAGAGAAATTAACCACATTGGACAGGCATCATCATACCAAAAGTCAAGGCACAGCCAGAATGGAAACAAAGAAAAGAAAAAAGGAAAGAAAAACAAAACAAAGCAGGCTTTCTCCATTTACACTCACAGGAACTGGAACGACTACATCGGAAAGGAACTGGAAAAAAACACCACTTCAAAGACCATTACCACCCTACATAATAGTAACCTCCCACCCTGTATAATCTTTTATCTATAAAAATGATCCGAAATGAATATCTGAGGGCTTAGGCTCGCTGCTCTAATACTTTCTAGCTAGGTTTATGCTGTAGAAATTAACAAGTTTCTTACCTTCAGTAACACTCTTTCAGGTGGATACTCTTCTCTAAACACAGATGGCTCTGCTTGTGAATCTCCCCAGGGACCATACTGGAACTAGAACTCTTACTGCCACCATTCCTGAGTGCTGGCAGGTAGTATCAGTGGCCTCCCTTGCGCCTCTCTCCCGCCTCCAGACAGAACACACATGGAGCTGAATACAGGTATCACGCTTGCTCTCTTACGTTAGTTTATACGTGATTTTTTCGGAGCCCCAAGACATGGCGCAATACTGAAGAATTACGGATATTGAAAGTGTGCTTCACTAACTTGGAACCTTATTATGTCCACACCATAGAACAGGGAAAAGGGCAGGTGGTGAAGCATCTGCGGTTAAAAAGGGCAGGTGGTGCAGCATCTGCGGTTAGACACAGTGTCTAACAGAAAGGTGTGTCACCTAAGGTAAGGTACTTGTTCTTCTACTTCTAACGGCAGGTTCACCACCTTGTGAGTCAACACCAAAGCAAATGTCCCCTCAAGGAGGGTGGGTTAAGAGAAGCGGACTTTACACCAGGAATTCCAGCAGGACCGAGAGGATAAAATGACCCTCTCTGTGTATGTGAGAGACAATGGAATAGTGCCTGAAAAGTTATGGGTGAATGCCCACATTGAACCTTAGCAGATGTTGAAAAAAGGAACACCCCGTACTAGGGCTATAGTACTGGCTTTTGTCCTCATGGAATGAGCCCAGTGGCACTCGCAAGGATCCTTCTTGGACAATTTGCAACAGTTTAATGCAAAGGATGATGCATTGCAACAAGGTCTCCTTACCCTTCCTCACACCAGGGTATCCAAACAGCTGATCATCCACTCGGAACTGCAAATCTTATCAATGTAGAAACTAAGGGCCCACAAAAGATCCAACTGGTGTAGCCTCTCTTCCTCTGTAAGGAGATGTGACGAGCGAAGAAAGCTGAGGGCGTGATGAACTGCTCCACATGAAAAGGTGACACCACTTTGGAAGAAAGGAAGAATGTGTCCGAAACACCAGCTTATCCAGGTAAAAGTGATATGCCTGGGGTAAGAATGCAGAAAACTTTGAGAGTGCGCAGCTCTAAAACACTGATGTGATGGCACTGCTCCATCATTGACCAGAGACTCGGGACAGCCACATTGTCCAGATGCCACTGCACACCAACCCTGAAATGATGGGTCCATGGCGACTGTAATCTGTGGTTGGGGTAAGGAAAAGGGTATGTCACACGTGAGGTGGGCAACTGTCATACACCACTGTAGATCCTGGGCCACTTCGCCTGAAATGCTATTGTCCAAGTGCTGGGCCCACTGAAGGAGGACGTTCTGTCAGTGCCTTGTGCAAGCGAGCATGCGGCACCAGAAGGATGCACAAAGTAAGTTGTCCAAGAAGTCTCAGAACCATCAGGGCCAGAACAAGAATTTGCTACGAAAACATCAAGATCATAGCCTTAATATCCCTAATTCATTGGGGTGAGGGGCCGGAAAGGCATCTGACGCCTCAGTGTTCAGAATGTCCTCTATAAAAGAAATCCTCTGCATAGGTTGAAAGTGGGATTTCAGTTTGTTGATCAAGATGGCCAGGGTGGACAGCAACAAAACAGTCACCTGTAGGTGATCCAAGTCTAGCTATAGTAAGCTCACCTTTAGGTGACAGTTGTCGAGGTACAGAGAAACATGTATTGTAGACCTTTCAATGGGGCTGCGATCACCATCATGATCTTTGTAAACACCAGAAGAGCTGAGGTAAGGGCGAAGGCCAGGATCAGCACATGTAAGCATGCATCCTGCAAAATCAAGGACACCATCAAATCCTCGGGGTCCAAAGCAAACAGGGCCTGGCCAGTATCAACATTTTGAATGTCTCCTACCTGAGGAAGGCGTTCAAGAATCTGAAGTCCAAGCTTGGCCTCAGTCCCTCTTCTTCTTCGAGACCAGGAAGTATCTGGAATAACACCTGATACACCTCTCTGCCTCAGACATCATCACTGGCGAGCCACATCTGAACTTCCCCGGAGAGAATAACATGTTCCACCAATGTTTGAGCAAAAACAGGGGGATGTTAGGTGGAACAACTAGGAAATGGAGGGGGAGTAACCAAACTAAACAATGTGAGGGGCCCACTGATGCGAAATAATGACATGTCAGCTGGAAAAGTAACATCGAATTCTGCTTCCTACTGGGCTCAGAGGCACTCCTCAGATGGAAATGAAGAGAAGGAGGACTGATACACCTTTTGGTGGCCTCAACCCCTGCCACAACCTTTCCTCTTGGAGCTTTAAAAGGACTGGGCTGGCTGTTAGGACAGGCCCTGGGGTTGCCTCTGGTGCTAAGCAACTCCTACACTGAATTTCTTTTATTAGTGTGGAACAGGTGAGCTATGGGGAGCATCCCCAGAAAACCAGCATTGGTCTGCTATCCCTGAAGCACTGTAGGTTGGAATTCACCTTCTCAACTAACAGTTGGGGCGAAGGTAAGGTGGGCAAAATTTCACTCGCCATACCCCAGAGGAAATGGGTGCAGTAATGAAGAGGCACACAGAGTTCAATAACCAGAGCGTCAGGCTAGATAAAGAGAATACTTTTTTGTCCATAGAGTGAATTTGCTTGGACTCCCTGTCCAGTAGTGCAGTTGGGAATGAATGTCAACTGACACTACTAACAATCTTGGGAGACACTACTTGAACAATAAGGCTCTCGAATTCAGATGCTGCATGAAAAATTTCAAATCACCAGACACAGGCCTATGTTGCTGACCAATGGTTGTGTTACTGGTTAGGCTGAGCAAGGTCTGGACTATGCCACCATGAGGGACATCCAGCAGCGCAAGAGGAGCTTTCCTCCTTTGGGTTCCCTAAGCGTACGTTTAACTCAGTTTAAGGCACCGTGTTTAGGACAATGGCATTTTGGAGGTAAAGGTATAGGCCAGCTTCAGTGTAATCAGAAAAATGCAAACACACATGCCCTTACCATTGGTGCTTTCGGAGTACAATACCTGAGCCCCATGAGTGTTGTGTAAGTACTTCTGTCTGAATAAATTGACTGCAGCAGGTAAAATATCATGATTTCCTGCCTTTACAGTTGAGAGCCTCTCCAGACAGAATATCTGGACGCTTCTATTGTACCAATTGTCCAAAAAAAGGTGACTGCAAAGAACAAAATAGCAGGCAGAGAGCTTTTTAGAAAGATAGGAGGCTTGCAGCTTATCTAAGCAAGCACAATATTTCTTTGTACACTCAGAATGATAAAGTGAAACTACATGTTCCATGTAGCAGGGCCCACTTCAGGTTCCCTTTACACTAGCCTGCTTACCTGGAGGGCCATGCTACAGTGACTACACATGCAATGAACAAGATAGCCATTGAGTAAATGGTGAAGTTGAACATGAAAGTTGATGTCCTATACAATCTGAGAAGGTGTGCCCATCTCTGAGTACTAAGGCTTCTATCCAGGGTGCAGTCTGAGTCACTTGCAATGGAGAGTGAAAACGGTATGGTGGAAGGGCTAGCTTTACAACCCGAGCTGGACTGAGCAGTAATGATGATGGGGAAATTACAGAGATATTACAACCTGTGGACAGAAGAGATCAGAAGGGGAAAAGCTTACTTACCTGTAACTCCTGTTCTACAGCCTTGGCATCTTTCATAGAATCACATGCTTGAAGTATTCCCTTTTGCCAGTCTGGAAACCCTCGTTAACATTGTTAATACGGCAGTGTAAACTCTACACTCAATAACATTAAACATTTCATAGGTCTTTTGTAACCCATCCACCTCATAGATGATCCACACTACACCCAATCAGAGATCAGCACCCCCAAGAAGTCCTATATCGGAGGCTTTCACCGCTCTGATTTTATAGCTTGCAACAAGTATGTACATGCCTTTATTGGCTGGATGATGGCATGTGAATCTCTGAAAGATGTCAATGCTAGAGAACTGGAGTAGCAGGTAACTTTCCTTCTCCAGCATTGGATCTTTCATAGATTCACATACTCTAATTAAGATCATCAGAGCATTTTCCAACTAAGTGGCTGGCGGACATGAGGCTCACCTTATGCAAAATGTTTCCTAAGCACTGTCCTTCACACGGCTGCATCCTTGTTGGTGTCCACATCAATGCAGTAATGCTTGGCGAAAGCATGTGTTGTCTTCCATGTTGTTGCTTTGCAAATATCCTTAAAAGAAAGTCCAGCACAGAAGGCTGTTGTCATTGCCACAGCCCTTGTGGAAGGTGACTTAACTGTTTTTGTTAAATCTATTCATTAGATCATGTGACCTTGCACTACATACAGCAATCCATCTTGCTAGGGTCATCTTGGTTATTGGATTGCAATAGGTTTACTAAGCCAAAAGCAACAAATATTTGGTTTTATTTTCTAAAGTCTTTTGTCGCTCTTAAGTAAAACTTAAGACTTCTAATTACATCTAACTAATGTAAGTATCTTTCTGCTGCTGACGTCAGAATAGGAAAGAACACAAATACAACTATTCTCTGTTGCATACAAAATGAAGATGGAACCATACATTTTGGATTGACTGTCAAATCACTTTATCCCTTCAAAAATGTAAAAATGGCTCCTTATGAGAGTGTTTGTAATTCACTTACACTCCTAGCAGAGGTGATGGCTAGATGGAAAGCTGTTTTCAAAGAGATATAGGATAGTTGCCTTGTGGATCAGTTCAAAAGGTAGGCACATTAAGGATGCCAACATTGTATTTAGTTGTCATTATGGAGCCACTTTGATTTTGAGTAAACATCCTGAAAAGTCCCTTTGTACATTCTTTTGTTATTCTTTGAGAAAATAAAGACAACTTCTTGAATATTGTTAACAATCGTGAAATTGCTGCTAGATGTACTTTAATTGATGTAAGTGAAAGACCGGCTTCAGCTAAGCTTGGCATGAACTTTGTGTTTATCACTCTCGTTATCATATAAGTGGGAGAAAAGGTGTAAGTGAACTTTGATAGAGACTTCTAACCACGGATTCCTCACCTTTTGAATACTTCCCCAGGCGTCATACTGGATCCAGAAACGTTTCAGAAATACCTCTGTATGGCGCCATGCGGCTCTGCACTGATTTCTTTCCGCTCTGGAAATGACGTGTAGAGCCAATATAGGCGCCACTCCAGCACTGACGTCAGTTCCTTTCTTTCCCCGCCACCTGATGTGGATCCAGAACTACCTCTTGCCTCTTTCGAGACCCATTTTACCTCAATTTTACAGTGTTCAACGGAAATGTCACCTCCCAAGATGACAGATTTTAAACCTTGTAGGGACCTGTGTTACCTGGGGTCAGACCATTTCTCCATGGCTTACAGTGACTGTCAATGAATCTGAAAGCCGTTCGGGACCGTTGTCATGATTCGCTCTCTGCGCTCTCGTGCCCACCACCAGAGGGCCGCACAGTGGGACTTTACAGTGTTCTAATAGGCTTCCAGACACTCCCTTGCATGCATATCCTGACTTCCAGCCATTTGGACACTATTTAGGAATTGACATCCATTCCCAAGCCATGCCGGTTTTTGTGGAAGCCAGTCGGCTCATGCTGGAAACTCCATTACCTGTAATCCCCTGCTCACTGCTTCGTCTCCACCCCTGCAGGCCAAGGATGGGTGGAGGTATTCAGCTCACCTGTGGCTGGCTGCTGATGCACATGATTACTGTGAACTTTTAAGCCCCAGCTCCCTTCAGTCCAGCGTTGGTCATTGTAGCTGTGCGCCTGTGAGACCGATCCTTGTTTCCTGAGCTTTTGATATTCCTTGATTCCTGGGTTTTGTTATTCCTTGTCCTTGTTCCTGAGTTGCAGCTATTCCTTGTGTCTGATTAGCACTGTTTGCAGTGCTCTCTTGATTCCTGAGCTGTAGCTATTCTTGTTCCTGAACTAGCACTGCCTTCAGTGTTTCCTTGATTCCTGTTCCTTGGCTATAGTATTCCTTGTTCCTGAACTAGCACTGCCTTCAGTGTTTCCTTGATTCCTGTTCCTTGGCTATAGTATTCCTTGTTCCTGATTAGCACTGCTTACAGTGCTCTCTTGATTCCTGAGCTGTAGCTTTTCCTTGTTCCTGATTAGCACTGCTTGCAGTGCTCTCTTGATTCCTGAGCTGTAGCTATTCTTGTTCCTGAACTAGCATTGCCTTCAGTGTTTCCTTGATTCCTGTTCCTGAGCTATAGTATTCCTTGTTCCTGAACTAGCACTGCCTTCAGTGTTTCCTGGATTCCTGTTCCTTGGCTATAGTATTCCTTGTTCCTGAATTAGCAAGGTCTTCAGTGCTACCTTGACTCCTGATCCTTAGCTATTCCTCGTTTCTTGGATTCCTGAACTAGAACTATTTAATGCACCATTGAATTCGCTCTCCTGTATTTCCTTTGACCAAGTTCCTGCTTTTCTTCCCATTACCTCTGTTTCAGACCTTAGTTGCTATCTTCCTGTTCTACTGTCTTGCTTCTAGTTTCCTTGTATGTTTGTTACTTGCTTTCTGCCTAGTGTGTCCTCGTTTCCCTTCTTTCCTGTTAAGCACTCCTCCTTGCTAGCTCCTTGTCTATTGTGCTTGTGTTTAGTTCTACTCCCTTGCTGTTACCGCCTTGAGTGTTCCTGTTTGATCACCAGGATCCGTGGGCACAGCTGACTACCTAGGTGGTATTTCTCATCTACTGTGACTATTCTCTTTGAGTTACTTTTATAACATCATCATACGTATCAGCTCCACAGACTCTGCCTTTGCACGTATATCCTATATGTGGGTATTTGCAGTCAGAATCTGTAACAGCAATTGTGGATGAGGAACCTACTGAGCTTCAGTCTTACCTTGTGGAGCGCCCAAATGCTTTACCCCACATTCTCTTTATTGTTAATGTTGATATATAGATATATATATATATATATATATATATATATATATATTTATGTTTTTTGCACGTCCGTTCTGGGTGTAGTTATTCTGAATGCTAAATCGCCTCGAGTGCCTATCCTTTCTGAGACTTAGCCATCTTGTTCCCTTGTACAAACTGTCCTTTTGGATCCCTTTTCTCCTCTGACTTCCTGTGTGATCCTGGGCAGCGCTGTACTTCTCTTTCTGCTTAAGTTTTCTAACAAGTCAGCAGTCCTTTCCAGAGTCCCTGATACATGCCAGTGTCCCGGACTGA
The DNA here is from genome assembly GCA_963921515.1 of Calotriton arnoldi. Taxonomy (NCBI): domain Eukaryota; kingdom Metazoa; phylum Chordata; class Amphibia; order Caudata; family Salamandridae; genus Calotriton; species Calotriton arnoldi. Next base: position 272,403 of record CAWUFW010010211.1, read on the forward strand.
GTCCGGACACCGTGAGGTGAAGTTATACATCGCAAAGTATCGAAAGACCCTGCGTCTGGACTGGTCCACGTTCAGAAGCCAGTCCGGAGGTTGATCGTAGTCGTACTACAAATTTTCAGGTAAGTCCAAGAAAAACCATAATAATCCAAGGGGTACTTGGCTCCTTCGCCCCACTCTTGTACACCTGAGAAGGCACAAGGGCATCGCATTGCCTCAAGTGGTCGCTCCCGAAGTTGGTCGGCGTCAGAGCCAATGCTGCAACTTGTCCCGGAACAAGTTTCCAGGGCCATCTGCAACTCTGAGGCAGATCTAATAGTTCAGCAAGGCCATGCTGCAACTCCTTGGATCCCTTCTTACTCCCCAAGGCGTGCCTGCGGGCCCTACGGAACTGAGAGATCCTCTATCTGGGATACCACTGGCGGGTTGGCCCTCAGTGCCGATTTAAACCCTTGGATACTGCCACCAGCCTCTACCGGCATCTTTGCTTACTCCACCTCTGGCTCTATGTCCCACACCAGTTCCCGGCAGACTCCAGATACTGGAGGGCAGGTCGCATCCTATTGTTCTCTCCAACTCCAAGTCGGCTCTGCCCCGAATTTGACCAAGGCCACACTCGCTGGCCATTGAACCACAGCTTTTGCCACTTCATCTGAGCTGCTTAACATCCTGATTTTGCAGGGCTTGTCTCATTTGCTACGTTCCTTCCTTGGGACAGACACTAATAAGGAGTATGATGCAGGAGATGAATTTGGGCAACCTTACAATGAAGACAACTGATTTGAGGACCTACAGGATGCCAGTGTCTTTGACACCATTTCTGATATTGGCCTAGTCTCGCCCCAGGCCCTGCAACTGAGGAAAGTGACTCCTTTGTGATGGTCATGAAGAGGGCGGCCAATGCTCTATATCTCCAGCTCTCCAACTTGGAGGTCAAGACCTACGTTGTAACCTAAGTCCTCCTGCTGGGGCTAACCAATACTGAGCCCCTGTTGCCCATTAAAGAGGCCCTCACTGAACACCCTCCTAGGGGTTGGGCCAAACCTCGTTCTGATCACCCTGTAAAACGCCGGTTTGTGTGGTGCCACTACCTTGCCCCCAGCGACCTCACCCTTTTGACTCAGCACCCTCCCCTGGGAGTTTGGTGGTGCAAGCTTCCACAAGCCAGATTAACCTGAATGCTTTCCTGACTACTCCCTTGGAGATGGAGTCTAAGAGAGTAGAGACCTTTGGGAAGAAGGTATCTTCTTCCACAAGTCTGGCTCTCCACTTGGTCAATGCTAGTTGCCTTTTCAGCCACTATTCCCACACTCGCTGGGATTCTATCGCTAAAGCCCTCCCAGGTGTCCTGGGAAACCTTTGTCATGTACTGACCCAGGCCATACAGGATGGCCGAGACACCTCTAAATTTACCATCCGGTGTTGCCTGGATACAACGGATTCCAACGGACGAGCCGATGGCACTAGCATCGCTATCCACAGCCATGCCTGGTTGAGACTGCCAGGTTTTTTGGGCAATGTTCAGTCATCCCATATCCACATACCCTTTGATGGGACTCACCTTCTTGGGGATAAAGTGTACTATACTTTGGAATGTTTCAAAGAAAGTAAGGCCATAGCATGCTCCTTGGGCTTGTCTGCTCCGCCACGCTAACTGCATCAGTCCTATCAATCTTTCCAGGGCTCTGGCTGCCAGTGGTGCCCCATACAGACAGCTGCTTCAGTCTCAGCGGGGCTCCCAGCCATTTCATGGCTTACGGTGTGGTACCCACCAACCCTACAGTCAGGAACCGCGCACCAGTCAGTATACCATCCCCAACCATCGGCCCCACACTGCCCCTGGCAGAGCCGTGTAAGAAAGTGCCCTCTTTTTGCATGGTTGCCCCCACTTTTTTCTAAACTGCTGATGTGCTTTGACTGAGTGTGCCCTGGGTTTCCTGCCAAACATGTACCCAGGGCCTATGTTCTTTCCCTAAACTGCATTGAAAACAAAACCAGATTGGCACTCTTTGGCCACAGGTCAGTCCCTTGTAAATGGTACCACAGGTACCCAGGGAAGGCCTCTAAGGGCTGCAGCACTTATTGTGCCATCCTTAGAGGCTTTGTACGTGTATATATATATATATATATATATATATATATATATATATATATATATATATGTTCAAAGGTATCCCCCTGCGAGGACACACTTGAAAAGCAGGCGAGCCCTGCACCTTGAAGCAGCGTTCTTTATTCCTTTAAAACCGGACATCACAGAGCTTGTAAAATGTAAAGCCCTCACGCGTTTCGAAGCTTCCTAGCTCCTTGTTCACGGGCTGTTGCGGTGTCAGTATGCTGGAGAAAAGTGGGAATTGAGTCCAAACATTCTTTTAAATGTCCTCAGGTGGATCACGCCCTCTGGTGGGTTAATTGATAGAATCGGTATTCTGGGACTCGTAGTTTCCCCACTTGCAATCACATCCTTCAGTGGATTCCGCCGACTTGACATCTTTATTTGCACAATTCTTTCTCTCTGGTGAGTCACAGGCCCCAGACTCCGGTTTGCTTTTCTTTCCTGCTTTGACCTGCAGTGCGCTAAAACAGACAGTCTGTGCGCCGCAGCCCACCATTTCTTTAAGTGGGAGTGCAATCCTCTCGGCCGGGACTGGCCGAATTAAATGTTCAAAAAGGTATCCCCCTGCGAGGACACACTTGAAAAAGCAGGCGAGCCCTGCACCTTGAAGCAGCGTTCTTTATTCCTTTAAAACCGGACATCACAGAGCTTGTAAAATGTAAAGCCCTACGTGTTTGAAGCTTCTAGCTCCTTGTTCACGGGCTGTTGCGGTGTCAGTATGCTGGAGAAAAGTGGGAATTGAGTCCAAACATTCTTTTAAATGTCCTCAGGTGGATCACGCCCTCTGGTGGGTTAATTGATAGAATCGGTATTCTGGGACTCGTAGTTTCCCCACTTGCAATCACATCCTTCAGTGGATTCCGCCGACTTGACATCTTTATTTGCACAATTCTTTCTCTCTGGTGAGTCACAGGCCCCAGACTCCGGTTTGCTTTTCTTTCCTGCTTTGACCTGCAGTGCGCTAAAACAGACAGTCTGTGCGCTGCAGCCCACCATTTCTTTAAGTGGGAGTGCAATCCTCTCGGCCGGGACTGACCGAATTAAATGTTCAAAAAAGGTATCCCCCTGCGAGGACACACTTGAAAAAGCAGGCGAGCCCTGCACCTTTTACAAGCTCTGTGATGTCCGGTTTTAAAGGAATAAAGAACGCTGCTTCAAGGTGCAGGGCTCGCCTGCTTTTTCAAGTGTGTCCTCGCAGGGGGATACCTTTTTTGAACATTTAATTCGGCCAGTCCCGGCCGAGAGGATTGCACTCCCACTTAAAGAAATGGTGGGCTGCGGCGCACAGACTGTCTGTTTTAGCGCACTGCAGGTCAAAGCAGGAAAGAAAAGCAAACCGGAGTCTGGGGCCTGTGACTCACCAGAGAGAAAGATTTGTGCAAATAAAGATGTCAAGTCGGCGGAATCCACTGAAGGATGTGATTGCAAGTGGGGAAACTACGAGTCCCAGAATACCGATTCTATCAATTAACCCACCAGAGGGCGTGATCCACCTGAGGACATTTAAAAGAATGTTTGGACTCAATTCCCACTTTTCTCCAGCATACTGACACCGCAACAGCCCGTGAACAAGGAGCTAGGAAGCTTCGAAACGCGTAGGGCTTTACATTTTACAAGCTCTGTGATGTCCGGTTTTAAAGGAATAAAGAACGCTGCTTCAAGGTGCAGGGCTCGCCTGCTTTTTCAAGTGTGTCCTCGCAGGGGGATACCTTTTTGAACATTTAATTCGGCCAGTCCCGGCCGAGAGGATTGCACTCCCACTTAAAGAAATGGTGGGCTGCGGCGCACAGACTGTCTGTTTTAGCGCACTGCAGGTCAAAGCAGGAAAGAAAAGCAAACCGGAGTCTGGGGCCTGTGACTCACCAGAGAGAAAGAATTGTGCAAATAAAGATGTCAAGTCGGCGGAATCCACTGAAGGATGTGATTGCAAGTGGGGAAACTACGAGTCCCAGAATACCGATTCTATCAATTAACCCACCAGAGGGCGTGATCCACCTGAGGACATTTAAAAGAATGTTTGGACTCAATTCCCACTTTTCTCCAGCATACTGACACCGCAACAGCCCGTGAACAAGGAGCTAGGAAGCTTCGAAACGCGTAGGGCTTTACATTTTACAAGCTCTGTGATGTCCGGTTTTAAAGGAATAAAGAACGCTGCTTCAAGGTGCAGGGCTCGCCTGCTTTTTCAAGTGTGTCCTCGCAGGGGGATACCTTTTTTGAACATTTAATTCGGCCAGTCCCGGCCGAGAGGATTGCACTCCCACTTAAAGAAATGGTGGGCTGCGGCGCACAGACTGTCTGTTTTAGCGCACTGCAGGTCAAAGCAGGAAAGAAAAGCAAATCGGAGTCTGGGGCCTGTGACTCACCAGAGAGAAAGAATTGTGCAAATAAAGATGTCAAGTCGGCGGAATCCACTGAAGGATGTGATTGCAAGTGGGGAAACTACGAGTCCCAGAATACCGATTCTATCAATTAACCCACCAGAGGGCGTGATCCACCTGAGGACATTTAAAAGAATGTTTGGACTCAATTCCCACTTTTCTCCAGCATACTGACACCGCAACAGCCCGTGAACAAGGAGCTAGGAAGCTTCGAAACGCGTAGGGCTTTACATTTTACAAGCTCTGTGATGTCCGGTTTTAAAGGAATAAAGAACGCTGCTTCAAGGTGCAGGGCTCGCCTGCTTTTTCAAGTGTGTCCTCGCAGGGGGATACCTTTTTTGAACATATATATATATATATATATATACACACACACACACACGCACGCACGCACACACCCCCCCCCCCCCCCTTTGCAGGCTGCGTGTTTTGGACAAAGTGAAGAGTCGACATGGCACACATCCCTGTGTGCCATGCCTACAACCCACTGCCCTGGCATAGGGCCGTGGGTTATGCCACTGGAGGGTGGCATAATAGGGGGTGTACCCACCCCAAGGAAGGGACCCATTGGTCCCAACCTTTAACGACCTGAAACTCCCCTAAATCTAGTACTTAGGGGCACCCCTGAACCTTGCCTCCTCAGACAAGAACCGACAAAGAAGAAAAGAAAAAGAAGGACCGAAGAAGGCGTGCTAAAGCTAAGAAGAGGAGGACGCCCCACTGACTTGGCCCCAGCCCTACCGGCCTGTCCTCACAGCACCTGATTTGCTCACCTACAGACTCTGGCTCCGGCCAAATCCGCGAGTCTGCACCACGCTGCACCCGACGCCCACGGCCGAGTGGCCCAACACCACGAGGAGGTCTGACCTGAGATCTGATGATCTCTGACCTGCCTCGAATCTCCCAGCGAAGCCTGCAGCCTCTTTCTGGAGGATCCCCCCAACCGCGACCGGAGCTGGTAAGGAAAACCCGATCCCTAAAGACACCCCTGCACCCAAAGTCCCACGGCCTTGGGTGGCCCAACCGACGGTGTCCCAGCATCCCCAGGCATCCCAACTTACCTCTTCAACCGGTGGTCACTTCCAGAAGATCTTCGTCCCAGAGCCTGTAGTCTTTGCTGAAACCGGAGAATCCCCAATGAAATCAACAGGGCACCCGACACCAAACCAGCACCCAGCCACCCATGAGCCGCTGCGGGTGTACTTTGGGTGCTAAATAGGATCCCCCTTTGCCCTGGGCTAAACCCCATAAATTTTGCTCCCACAACCTTGTGGCCTGCTCGTGAGCAGCCACCAACCGGAGACCCTCATCCCCCATTGGATAACATTGGGCCTCAGCACTCTGCACCCGGCTGCCCTAGTGTGCTGAGGGTGCTTCGAGAGTGCATCCTTGACCCTGGGGGAACCCTGGTTCTGACCCCAGAATATCAACTCCCACAAACTTGTACTTACCTGCAAACCGTTAACTTCATTTTTCTCAATAGGAATACATTGACTAATTTTCCTAAATATTGTTCCAAGTGTTGAGTTGGTTTTGTATGGAACTTTGAAAAACTGCAAATAACTAAAAATTGCTTACTTACCTTTTCTCTAGGAAATGTCCCAGTGTGATATCTAGGTATATCACACGGAGTAGAAAAAGTACTCCAGAAAGTAATCTGTAAAGTAATCCAAAGTAATCTAACAGTAATTTCCACTGTATTGAAAGCATTTACAAACCTGTAACAAAGTCATTTTCATTCAGCTTGCTTGTATTGTTCAACCTGCCTTGAAAAGTATCATATACACTTACCTGTGCCAGGCTTGCTTGGTTCTAGGAAATAAATACAACTAAATAATATATCTGAAAGAGACACGTTAGTGACAGATTCCTTACCTTAGAATATCCCCAGGCGTCAGGCTGGATCCGGAAAGTTTTTGCGTAGCAGTACCCTTGCGCGTCGGTAGGCGGCGTCGTGCGGCTCCGCGTCCGTCGTTGGTGTCGTGATCGCCGGGATGACGTCGCGGGCAGTACTTAGACGCCGCCCCTGCGCGCTGACGTCAGTTCTTCTTTTTCTGCGCCAGTAAGCGCAGATCCGGGAAGAGCAGTGCCCTAGTCAATTTTTGACTAACTTTTTTGAGAATTTTTTCACTGTTTCTTTTCGAGTCTTTATCGACTCCTAGGTGTCGTAGGGATGCCCGGCTTCAAGCCATGCGATGCCTGTGGTCGAATGATGTCGATCACAGACCTGCATCTAGAGTGTCTCTCCTGTCTCAGCCGAGACCACGACACGAAGTCGTGCCCTGACTGCCGGAAACTTTACCCGAAGGCTTTGCGAGAGCGGTCTCGAAAGCTACTCGAGGTCTGGCAGTCGGCTCCGCGCCGCACCAAGCCCCGGTCCCGGGAGAGGTCGAGGGGCCGGTCGCGGAGTCCCCGCCGGTCGTCGGAGTCCAAGTCGTCGCGCTCCTCGGGTAAGTCGAAGCACAAAAAGTCTAAGAAGCATCATCGCTCTAAGACTTCGCCTCGCCGGTCTTGCGACTCGGCTGAGGCCCCAGTCGGCACCGTCCCCGCGGCCCCGGACATGCCTATGGAGCCGCCCCCGCATTACCCGTCCTTTCCGGGTTCGGGGGCGACTCCGGCCGAAATACAGGAATTCCTGTCGGCCATGGCCCGCCTCTTCGGGCCTCAAGGTCCCTCCGGTGCGCCTTCGGGCCCCGCGGGCCCTGATGGGGTTGCCCCGGCATCGCCGTCGACTCCGGTCCCGGCGCCGCCTGTCCCACCAGCCTTCATCCCGGCCTCGGCTCCGGCCTCGATCCCGGCTCCGGTGGTACCGCAGCCCCCATCGACGCCAGTTGACCTAACCACGCCTCCGCCGATGTCCCCGGTGCCGTTCCTGACGCCGTCCAGGGCTCCGGACGGCGTCCGTCCCCGGCTCTCTCCGGCTCCGGACATGGAGCCGGACCGACGTCGCTCGACGTCGGCTCCGGCGCCGATGAGACCTTGGGTCCCAAATGTCCCTCCTCCTCCATATTTTGAACCTGAGGAGGACCAAGAGAGCTGGGAGGGGTCTGAGGACCCTCTCACACAACAGTATGAGTATGATCCGGACTGGGCTGAGGAACTTGGGGATGCCAGTGGTCTAGACACCTCCCCTGACACTGGCATGCTGTCTCCTCCCGTGGCTACGGAGGAGGGAGCTAATTTTCAAACGGTGTTGCGTAGAGCAGCTGGAGCCTTACATCTCCAATTGCCTACTGTGGCTGTCAGGACTAATCTCCTGACGGAAGTGCTTCAGCCAGCAGCTTCCTCTTCGGAGACTGTGCTGCCGTTTAATGATGCACTCACTGACGTTCTTTTGGGTGCCTGGTCCAAGCCCACCACAGGGGCTCCTGTGGATAGGAACGTGGCCCGACGCCATCGCCCTGCTCCGGGCGACCCCTTGTTTCTCTCCCAACATCCCACCCCCGAGAGCTTGGTTGTCCAAGCCTCTGCCTCCCAAACCGCCTTCCCTACCGCCCCTCCGGATAGGGAATCCAAACGCCTGGACCAATTTGGGAAGAAGGCTTTTTCTTCCTCCAGTGCTGGCTTGCGGTCCGTCAACACCGCTTGCCTTTTGGGCCGATACACCCACTCCCTGTGGGATTCGGTGGCGGCTGTTTTGCCGCACTGTTCTGAGGAAGTCCAGACACTGCTTAGCCGCGCCATTGCAGAAGGGCGAGATGCGGCTAAATACACCATACGTTGTGGCCTTGATACCGCCGACTCGCTGGGCAGATCGCTTGCAACGACGGTGGCGCTACGTCGCCACGCCTGGCTGAGAACAACTGGTTTCTCGGGTGATGTCCAGAATACACTCATGGACATGCCCTTTGATGGAGTCGGTCTTTTTGGTTCAAAGGCAGACCATGCGCTGGAGCGTTTTAAGGACTCGCGGGCTACTGCCAAGTCCCTGGGCCTTTCTGTTGTACACCATCCGCTAACCTCTGCTTTTCGCCCCTTTCGTGGCCACTGAAGGGGCGCCCAGTCACGTCAGCTGCCCAGCCACCGGCCCGCGCAGCAAGCGTCTTCGCGTGGCCGAGGACGTGGATACCGCCGTGGCGGTTCGGGCAACCAGCGTGCGGGTCAGGCCACTACCTCCAACCCGTCCGCGGCCTCCAAGCCCTCCTAGTCCTTCCTTTCAGGTGCACAGCACGCCAGTAGGGGCAGGGTCCGCCATCACCTTCACCACTGGCGTCCCATCACCTCGGACAGGTGGGTCTTGGACATTGTCCGAAGGGGCTACTCCCTCCCCTTCGAGACCACCCCCAGCCATGCCACCTCAATTCCACCGCATGTCAGGGGATCACTTGGTGCTTCTGCAGAAGGAAGTTACGGCCCTCTTGGCCAAGAGGGCCATCGAGCATGTTCCGACCCCAGAAGTAGGACGTGGTTGCTACTCCCACTACTTTCTGGTGCCCAAAAAGGACAAGGAGGACATGCGTCCTATCTTGGACCTCCGGAACGTCAATCGCTTCCTCCGGAAGGAGAAGTTCAAGATGCTCACCCTAGCTCAGGTCTTGACTGCCCTCGACCCTGGAGACTGGTTGGTAGCGTTGGACTTGCAGGACGCTTATTTTCACATCCCCGTCCTGCCGGCCCACCGGCGTTACCTGCGGTTCACGGTAGGCCTCGAGCATTTTCAGTTCACCGTGCTCCCCTTTGGCCTTACAAGTGCCCCTCGGGTGTTCACGAAAGTGATGGCGGTGGTCGCAGCTCATCTGCGCTGGGCAGGGGTTCCAGTCTTCCCCTACCTCGACGACTGGCTGCTGAAGGCGGGCTCGTCCCAGGCAGTCGTCTCCCACCTCTAGACTACGGCCGAACTCCTGCACTCGCTGGGGTTCTCCATCAATGTGCCGAAGTCGCATCTGATTCCTTCTCCACAGCTCCTTTTCATCGGAGCAGTTCTGGACACGACGCAGTTTCGGGCCTCTCCTCCCGAACGGCGAGTCCGGGATATTCAGGCTATGATTCCGATCTTTCAGCCTTTATCCTGGGTTGCGGTACGGATGACCCTGAGGCTGCTGGGCCTCATGGTCTCCTGCATCCTGCTGGTCAATCATGCCAGATGGCATATGCGGGCTCTGCAGTGGGACCTGAAGTTCCAGTGGGCGCAGCACCAGGGCAACCTGTCCGATCACGTCCAGATCTCGGAGGGGACTGCAAAACAATTGCAGTGGTGGCTCTCGAACCGGCAATGGGTCATGGGCAGATCCCTCTCCCTTCCCCAGCCAGAGCACACAGTTGTGACGGACGCGTCCCTTCTGGGATGGGGCGGTCACATGGGAGAGGCGGAGATCAGGGGCCTCTGGTCTCCGGCGGAGTCCCGGCTCCATATCAACCTTCTGGAGCTCCGGGCGATCCGACTTGCACTCAAGGCATTCCTTCCCTCTGTCAAAGGGAAGGTAGTGCAGGTGTTCACAGACAACACCACCGCCATGTGGTACTGCAACAAACAAGGCGGGGTGGGGTCGTGGACCCTCTGTCAGGAGGCTCTGCGCCTCTGGACATGGCTGGAACATCAGGGCATGTTCCTGATGGTTCAACACCTGGCAGGTTCCCTGAACGCCAGGGCGGACGAACTCAGCCGCAGGTGCATGATGGATCACGAATGGCGTCTTCACTCGGAAGTGGCGCAAGGACTCTTTCTACAGTGGGGAGAGCCTTGGTTAGATCTATTCGCCACCGAAGAGAACGCGCAATGTCATCAGTTCTGCGCGTTGGAATTTCCAAGGCGGCACTCGCTCGGCGACGCTTTCGTCGCGAGTGGAGTTGCGGTCTGTTGTACGCCTTTCCGCCTATACGACTTCTACCCAGAGTGTTGAAGAAGATTCGGCACGACCGGGCCCAAGTCATCCTTGTGGCTCCGGACTGGGCTCGAAGAGTTTGGTATCCCGAGCTACTCAGTATGAGCGTAGATCCCCCGATCCGTCTGCCTCTTCGGGAGGATCTTCTGTCGCAGCAGCAGGGGACGGTCCTCCACCCGAACCTGTCCAGCCTCCACCTGCTTGCGTGGAGATTGAGCGGCGGCAGTTGATTCCTTTCGACTTGCCTCCCGAAGTTTGTGATGTGATTCTGGCAGCCAGGCGTCCCTCCACTAAGGTGGTATACGCCTGCAGGTGGAACAAGTTTGTGGCATGATGCACAGCAAAGGCTGTGAATCCCCTTTCTGCCCCTCTTTCTGAGGTTCTTCTGTTCCTTCTTTCCCTGGCCCAACAGGGTTCTGCCCTGGGTACCATCAAGGGCTATCTTTCTGCCATCTCGGCCTTCCTCAGGCTTCCTGATCAGCCCTCCCTTTTCAAGTCCCCTGTTGTTAACAGGTTTCTAAAAGGCATTACACACCTCTTCCCTCCTGTTCCGTTTGTGATGCCTCAGTGGGACTTGAACTTGGTTCTTACCTTTCTTATGTGCGCTCCCTTTGAGCCTCTACATAACTGTCCTCTTCGTCTTCTGACTCTGAAGACAGCCTTTCTGGTGGCCATCACCTCCGCTCGGCGGGTGAGTGAGCTCCAGGCTCTATCATGTAAACCTCCCTTTCTGTCTGTCCATCCAGACAAGGTTGTTCTTAGGACGCGTCCGTCCTTCTTGCCAAAGGTGGTTACTGCCTTCCACATTGGGCAGACCATCACTTTGCCCACCTTCTTTCCGCCTCCGCATCCTTCCAGAGAGGAAGAGAGGCTCCACCGTCTGGACCCAAAACGTGCGCTTTCCTTTTATATCGACCGCACACAACACTTCCGGGTGGATGACCAGCTCTTTGTTGGCTACGTGGGCGCCAAAAAGGTCGGGCGGTGCACAAGAGAACCATCTCCCGCTGGGTAACCTTGTGTATCAAAGCCTGCTATTCTTTGGCTAAGAAGGAGCCTCCTGTTGGGCTGCGTGCCCATTCCACCAGGGCAACGGCTGCTACCACGGCTTTAGGCCGCGGTGTTCCGCTGCAGGATATCTGTCAGGCAGCTACGTGGGCCTCGCTGCACACGTTTACAAAGCATTACTGCCTTGACAGTCAGGTCCGGAGGGACGGCTTCTTTGGCCGTTCTGTCCTCCGGGACTTCCTTGTCTGATCTTTGTTCGCAGACCCACCACCGGGGTTGGTATTGCTGGGGTATCTATTCTAAGGTAAGGAATCTGTCACTAACGTGTCTCTTTCAGATGCACAAGTTACTAACTTGTGTAACGATATATCTGTAAGAGACAGTAGTTAGTGACAGATTCCTTACCGCCCCACCCATCCTCCCCGTTCTGCGAACTGATTTGTAGGGTTAAGGACATCCCTTTCAGGGCCCTAGTATTTTTCAGACACCTATGTCAGCTTCTTGCATGGCTCTGCGTTCCTGGCGCAGAAAGTCGTGTACAGAACTGACGTCAGCGCGCACGGGCGGCGTCTAAGTACTGCCCGCGACGTCATCCCGGCGATCACGACGCCAACGACGGACGCGGAGCCGCACGACGCCGCCTACCGACGCGCAAGGGTACTGCTACGCAAAAACTTTCCGGATCCAGCCTGACGCCTGGGGATATTCTAAGGTAAGGAATCTGTCACTAACTACTGTCTCTTACAGATATATCGTTACACAAGTTAGTAACTTGTGCTTTTATACAAATCAAATTGGTCTGAGTTCAGTCTTTGAGTGTGTGACATCATTTGCTGACTGAGTGTGTACAACAAATGCTTAACACTACCCTCTGATAAAGCCTTACTGCTTGCCCACACTACCACAAATAGAGAGTAAGGTGCTATCTACTTTTACCTCTGCCTACCTTTGGGGTTCCACTGGACTCTGTGCACACAATACCTCACTTTGGTATAGTATATACAGAGCTAGCTTCCTACTGTCCGGCAAACTGTCCAGAAGTAGTACGCTCTACCTAGCCTTGCCGCTCTGTTTCACCTTCCACTCTTCCATGGAATAACTAATGGAGGACCATCTGTCTGCCTTAAGACAGGACGTGTAAGCCCTTTTGGACAAAGAAGCTATCAAGAGGGTACCTGCTTCGGAAGTGGGCTGTGGTTGTTACCCCTGCTACTTCCTAGTGCCAAAGAAGGACGGAGGCCTCTGTCCTATTTTAGACCCACTTTCTCTCAATGCCTCCCTTCGGAAGGACAAGCTCAAAATGATCACTCTGTCACAGGTCTTGTCTACACTCGACCTTGGAGCCTAGATCATAGCGCTGGACCTGCAAAACATTATTTTCACATCCCTAATCTCTGGGGCCACTGGCGCCATCAGCAGGTCATGGTTGGAGAGGAGCAATTTCAGTTTTCTGTGCTCCTCTTTGGCCTCACTAGCACTCATCAGATGTTCACAAAAGAGATGTTGGTGGTGGCAGCACATCTTCGGGAGTCAGGGGTCCCTGGCTGACGAAGGCGGGTTCTTCCCAGGAAGTCATCACCCATCTACAGACTACGACAAACCTCCTGACAACTTTGGGGTTTGCTTTCAACTTCCCTAAGTCACACCTGTCTCCTTATCAGGTGCTCTCTTTCATTGGAGCCATGATGGACACAGTCCAATATTGTGCCTTTCCACTGGACAGGAGAGTCCATGCCATTTAGAATATGATTCCAATCTTTAATCCTCTGTCCTGGATTTGAGTGAGATCGGACTGATGGCCTCCTTATTACTGCTGGTCAGGCACATCAGATGGCATATGCAGGTTCTGCAGTGGGATGTGAAGTCTCAATGAGCCCAACATCAAGGTGATCTCTCCAACCACGTCCAGATCTCAGAGAAGACCACAAAGGATCTGCAGTGGTGGGTACTCAACCGCGATTGGGTCAGTGGTAGACCCTTCTCCTTACCCCACCCAGAGCACACAGTGGTGACCAATGTCTCCCTCCTGCCATCGGGTGGCCACCTGGGAAAGGTGGAGATCAAGAATCTTGAGTAAAAGCCTGGACACCTTCCTTTTGTTGGTACTCCTTCTATGGCTTTTTTGTCAATTTTTTAATATCTCCAGTAATAGTTGTTGAAGGTGTATGGGTTTCTCATTTTTTTGTAGAACAGGTGGTGGTTTTTCCACAAATTCTATGGTGTGGCCTTGATAGACAATATCTAACACCCATCTGTCCAATGTAATACGTTGCAATTTCTCTGAAAAAAACATAATTCTGGGCAAGACGAGCAAGTTTGGCAAGGAACAGATTGTGCTGAGAAGTCATGTTCATCATCCTTTCAAGTCATATTTTAAGGATTGATTTCCTCTTTTTCTCGTCCCTTGTTGTTGAATTGGGATCTTTGAGGCCTCTGTTGTCTTGGCTGCAGCCAGTCTGATCCGTATCATCTGTAAGGCTGAAACAAAATGACCCTTGATTATGGGATCTTTGTCCTGGACATCTGTAACCCATGTAATTTTGCTTATTCTGCAGCACACCTAAGGATCTTGCTGTAGCAGAAGTACCAACAAAAGAAAGGTGCTGAGGCTTATACTCAAGATTCTTTCTCGTATTGAAAACATCAGGGGATTGGCGACTAATCCTGGACCTAAGGAATCTCAGCACATCCTTGAAGATTCAGTTTTCAAACGTCTTGAAGAGCTTCTGCCTTTTATAAAGAAGGCAGAATGCTGTATCGGTCTTTATCGCTTGCAGTGTATAATCAACTTTTTTTTCCACATAAGATGTTTGTGCCATCAAAGTATGTACTTGACTGTGGATTGGACCTCAGGACTGACTGATATACTCTTTAGCCATCCATATCTCCACATTACCATTGTGATTCCCATTTGCCTGAAGGCACATGTTGAGGCATCCATAGTGCATCAATCAAGGAAGAGCATGCCTGTTCTCCAACCTTGATAATTGCCTTTACTTTGATCTCATCTTCTTCCTGCAGCTTTTCAACAGTGGAACTATGTCACTCCACAGTTGTCTGTCAAATCTTGCCCCAATGGCTGATGCATTGGCAAACTTTACAGCGTCTGCAACCAAGACATTAACCCTTTTCCCCATAGATTCCCACTTACGTTCTTCCTGGTCAGTGGGCACAGTTGACTTGATTTAAAATACAAGACAGTGCTGAGCTTGTGTCCTTGTATTTCTTTTCGATTCCCAAAAGGTTGACTGTTGCTGAGGTTAGGTTCTCCATCATTGCCAGACCTTCTTCTCATAGGTATTCCAATGTAAGAATGGATCTAGAACTTCTTTGAGCTTTTTTTTTAAAGTCAAAGAGAAAACATGTCTTCTCCACCGTCAGGAGACTAAAACGATGCAATACCTTCTCGACACGGGCATAGGACTTTTTTTTATATCATCTGGTGGTCAATCCATTGGTTTAGGCTAAGGATTCACAAAATCATCCCAAATCGAATCTCTTGTAGGAGTTGTTGGTGTTGCCTTGAGAAGCTGCATTAGTGTCGTCACTGTTGTGAAAATGTGGGGGTTTACCACTATTGGAACTGCCTGCATCATCAAGAGCAACTGTTGTGCCACCCTCCGAGAAGCACTGCTTATTTCCCTTCCTAAGCCGGACAGAGACTACACTGCATTAGGCTCTTATAGACCATTGGTGCTGCTCAACACAGATTATAAAATGAGGGGCGATGGGAGCACACTGCCTCAAATCCCGGCAGAGTTCGCCCCTTTGCATTATGATGAATGTAGTTCACAATTAGCGCTTACTTGAATATTAGTAGTAGTATTTAACCAAAGTTGGTGCAGGTGGTGCTGTTCATCTCTAGACATGCGTTTCTGGATTTTATCCTTCATCAGTAGAGATCATAAACAAATTTTATCAGGGGTTACTGAGAATGCTGGCACAGTCCTCTCGGGTCTCAGTACCTCTCACAAGCGGACAGGTGCATCTCCAAAGGCTTGTCAGCTCACTGGCTCAAGGGAGCCTTTTTAAACAGAAGGGGGGTGGGAGCACACTGCCTCACATCCCAGCAGAGTTCACCCCTTTGCATTATGATGAATGCAGATCACAATTAGAGCTTACTTGAATATTAGTAGTAGTATTTCACCAAAGTTGGTGCAGGTAGTGCTGTTCATCTCTAGACACGTGTTTCTGGATTTTAACCGTCATCAGTAGGGATCAAAAACAAATTTTATCATAATGTAGGAGTGGTGAACTCTGCTGGGATGTGAGGCAGTGTGCTCCCATCCCCCTTCTGTTTAAAAAGGCTCCCTTGAGCCAGTGAGCGGACAATGAATGAATGAATAAACATTTATTAAGCGCGTAGCTACCCGAGGGCATCCCAGCGCTAATAGCAGCATAAACAGTGAGAAACACTAAGCAACATTAAGAAAAAAAGCCATGTTTTGAGAGATTTCCGAAAGGCCAGATGATTAGGTTCAAGACGAATGTGGAGGGGAAGGGTATTCCACATCCTAGCAGCATTATAGGAAAACAGATGGCCACCACTTCTCGTCTTTTTTATTCTGGGAACTAAGGCGAGACGAAGATTGTCCAAGCGCAGGCACCTGTTTGCACGGTAGGGCAAAATAATGGACCGATTAATAGGCGGTCCCTTCCCTGCTAATGTCTTGTGAACAATACAGAGCCTTAAATTTAATTCTCTCCTGTATGGGGAGCCAGTGGAGGGTGTTAAGAGCTGGTTTTGCGGATTGGCAGTTCGGAATCCGAAGGAGCATACGCGTTGCGCAATTTTGCACAGTCTGTAGCTTTGTGATGGTAGCATGAGGGGCTCCTAAATAAAGAGCATTCCCGTAGTCCAGGCGAGAATGAATTAAAGCCTGGATCATGAGTCTCCTTGCAAGGAAAGGTGAAAGAGGAAGAACTTTCCAAAGCATCCTAAGGATTCCATAACAGGTAGCTGCCAATTTCAAGGCCTGATACTTGAAATTCAAGTTGCGATCGAGCCAGAAGCCCAGACTTTTAATCTGGTTCTTAGGAGTGGGAGCGGGACCAAGACAGACTGGCCACAACACTCCTACATTAAAAATGGGAGAATTACCTAGGAGCATCAGCTCCGTCTTATCTCCATTCAATTTCAAATATGAATGCTCCATCCACTTGGCCACCTTCTCCAAACATGGGCCAAGACCAGGCGAAGAATTTTCGGAGCGAATAAGGGCCACAACGAGTTGTGTATCGTCAGCATAATTGACAATCTGGACCCCAAAAGGAAGCACTATCTCCGCTAGCGGACTCATATATACATTAAACAGAGTGGGTCTCAAAGAAGATCCCTGCGGAACACCACAGCTAAGAGACATACGTTTTGAAATAGCTTCTCCTTCAACAACCTGAAATGACCTGTTTTCCAAGAAAGATTGCAGCCACATTATGGCCCCCCCAGTCACCCCCACACTTCTTAGTCTACGGACCAAGATGTGGTGGTTAACAGTGTCGAAGGCTGCACTAAGATCCAAGAGGATGATAGCTGCAGAGCCTCCACCGTCCAAGATTTTCTTGGACTCTTCGACTACAGCTAAAAGTGCAGTTTCTGTACCCTGTTGTGGTCGAAAGCCAGTCTGTGAAGGGTGAAGGTGATTGTGAGACTCCAAAAATGTGGAGAGGACTGAGTTGACATGCTTCTCAACAATCTTACTGATCCCCGGAAGAAGCGAAATGGGGCGATAATTCCCCAGGAGATCAGGGTTGAGACTCTGCTTTTTTAGCAACGCCCTGACCATGGCACTTTTCCATGGGGAAGGGACTACTCCAGTCGAGATCGAGGCATTAATGAGCTCCAGTATCACTGGAGAGACTGTTCCCGCAACTCAGTTCCGAATAGTTGGGGGTGCTGAGTCTCTAGGCGAACCAGATTGTACCCGAGCCAAAATAATTTGTAACAACTCGAGGTTCATCGGAGGGATTTCCTCCAGAAGGTGCTCACTGATCTGAGGCACGCTGTCCGAAAATAATAAATTGCTATAGCAGGCCGCCTGAGGAAAGGAGGTATAGATGGCTTGGATTTTGTTGAGAAAAAACTCTGCCACTTTATTACAGCGAGAAGAAGCATCATCAGTAGTAACTGGAGGTGAAGATGGTCTAAGAAGGTTTTTTGCAATGCGAAAAATTTTGTGAGGAGAATTAGATGCCAGGATAATTCTTTCTTCATAATATGAAGCTTGTGCAGATTTAATTTCCACTTTATAAATTTTAATGGCCTCCCTGTATTTCAGTTTGACTAGGGAAAAGTCCTTTCTCCATATTCTTTCAAATCTTTTACAGATTTGTCTAAGCTCATGGAGCTTAGGGGAGTACCATGCTGTTCTGTTAGTTCCGGCTGTATTTTGAATCCACTTCTTAGGGAGGACCTGGTCTAGCGAGGACTCAATCCATTTGTTAAAATTGTCGTTAGCACTAATGGGATTGGGATCAGGAGTCCGCCTGGTATTTTCCAGAGCTGAGACCCAGTGTTCTAGCAAGAGTTTTGACCATAAACGTGTCTGGCTTCTAACCGAGCTGGCAAACATGGTGAGACACGTAGGTGTCCAAGTAAAAGGAATCAAAAAATGGTCGGACCAAGGCAGTGGGGTGGGATCGTTTACCAATAATTTGTCAATATTAGAGAAAATAGGATCAAGTAAATGGCCTTTCAGGTGGGTGGGACCGATAACTTTTTGTTTAAGCTGAAAAGCTGCAAGGTCATTAACCAACTCAGAGGCGGCTAAATAAGAGGGGTCATCAAAATGGAGATTAAGATCCCCTAGTAGCGTAAAGTTGGAGGGGGAGCGAGCTAAATTGGCTACCATTTCAGGAAGAAGTTTACAGAATTGTCCATATGCCCCAGGGGGCCGATAGATTAAAATACCTGAAAAGGTAAGAGTGGGTGAGAATCCTATCGCAAATGAGAGGTTCTCACAGTCAGGTAGGGGGCCTCCTGAAATGCGGCATTTGAGTTGGCTTTTATATATAATAGCAATGCCGCCGCCTTTACCTGATTCCCGATCTTGCCTCTGAATGAGGTAACCAGGAGGGAGGGCTTGAACAAGGTCGGGGTCTGACTCGTTATTGAGCCATGTCTCAGTTAAAAAGAAAGCTTCCGGGCGCTCTTCCTCTAATAAAATAAATATTTCTGCAAAGTGTTTGGAAATTGACCTGCAATTTAACAGGAACATTTTGTAAGGTTCCTGGGGAAGCGAGACAACTTGGGGTTTAGAGGACGGGCGGAAATTAAAAAGACAATGGGAGCAACGAAGGTCATTGCTAAGGGGAGAAACAGAATGTAAACACTTGCCGATGGTTGCCCCCATTAAATTTCGAAGCTGGTCCGATGAGTAGACAGTTATCTATAGAAAAACGTGCAAGGGTTGTGGCCCCTGGCCCCGGTCGGGCGCAGACGGGCTTGCCTTTGGTGCACCCGCTGCGCGGTCACCTCATCAAGCCCCTTTATAGCGTGGGCGTGAGCGTCCAAATACTGGACCGCTGAACAAGACGATACAAATTCAGTGTGCAAAATAGCAGAGAAATGCCCCCCGGAACTTTAACACAGCTCCTGACAATATAAATGATACAATAAAGTGCCAAATATAAAGAGTAAAAACAGATTAAAACAGTTAAAAAGCCCCCCCGAGCCTTAACACAGCTCGTAGTAGTCAAAGTACACCGCTGCGCGGTAGCGTCATCAAGCCCCTTTATAGCGTGGGCGTGAGCGTCGGCGTCCAAATACTGGACCGCTGAACAAGACGATACAAATTCAGTGTGCAAAATAGCAGAGAAATGCCCCCGGAACTTTAACACAGCTCCTGACAATATAAATGATACAATAAAGTGCCAAATATAAAGAGTATAAACAGATTAAAACAGTTAAAAAGCCCCCCCGAGCCTTAACACAGCTCGTAGTAGTCAAAGTACACCGCTGCGCGGTAGCGTCATCAAGCCCCTTTATAGCGTGGGCGTGAGCGTCAGCGTCCAAATACTGGACCGCTGAACAAGACGATACAAATTCAGTGTGCAAAATAGCAGAGAAATGCCCCCCGGAACTTTAACACAGATCCTGACAATATAAATGATACAATAAAGTGCCAAATATAAAGAGTAAAAACAGATTAAAACAGTTAAAAAGCCCCCCCGAGCCTTAACACAGCTCGTAGTAGTCAAAGTACACCGCTGCGCGGTAGCGTCATCAAGCCCCTTTATGGCGTGAGCGTCGGGCGTCAGCGTCCAAATACTGGACCGCTGAACAAGACGATACAAATTCAGTGTGCAAAATAGCAGAGAAATGCCCCCGGAACTTTAACACAGCTCCTGACAATATAAATGATACAATAAAGTGCCAAATATAAAGAGTATAAACAGATTAAAACAGTTAAAAAGCCCCCCGAGCCTTAACACAGCTCGTAGTAGTCAAAGTACACCGCTGCGCGGTAGCGTCATCAAGCCCCTTTATAGCGTGGGCGTGAGCGTCAGCGTCCAAATACTGGACCGCTGAACAAGACGATACAAATTCAGTGTGCAAAATAGCAGAGAAATGCCCCGGAACTTTAACACAGCTCCTGACAATATAAATGATACAATAAAGTGCCAAATATAAAGAGTATAAACAGATTAAAACAGTTAAAAGCCCCCCGAGCCTTAACACAGCTCGTAGTAGTCAAAGTACACCGCTGCGCGGTAGCGTCATCAAGCCCCTTTATAGCGTGGGCGTGAGCGCTCAGCGTCCAAATACTGGACCGCTGAACAAGACGATACAAATTCAGTGTGCAAAATAGCAGAGAAATGCCCCCGGAGCTTTAACACAGCTCCTGACAATATAAATGATACAATAAAGTGCCAAATATAAAGAGTAAAAACAGATTAAAACAGTTAAAAGCCCCCTGAGCCTTAACACAGCTCGTAGTAGTCAAAGTACACCGCTGCGCGGTAGCGTCATCAAGCCCCTTTATAGCGTGGGCGTGAGCGTCGGCATCAGCGTCCAAATACTGGACCGCTGAACAAGACGATACAAATTCAGTGTGCAAAATAGCAGAGAAATGCCCCCCGGAACTTTAACACAGCTCCTGACAATATAAATGATACAATAAAGTGCCAAATATAAAGAGTAAAAACAGATTAAAACAGTTAAAAAGCCCCCCCGAGCCTTAACACAGCTCGTAGTAGTCAAAGTACACCGCTGCGCGGTAGCGTCATCAAGCCCCTTTATAGCGTGAGCGTCGGCGTCAGCGTCCAAATACTGGACCGCTGAACAAGACGATACAAATTCAGTGTGCAAAATAGCAGAGAAATGCCCCCCGGAACTTTAACACAGCTCCTGACAATATAAATGATACAATAAAGTGCCAAATATAAAGAGTATAAACAGATTAAAACAGTTAAAAAGCCCCCCCGAGCCTTAACACAGCTCGTAGTAGTCAAAGTACACCGCTGCGCGGTAGCGTCATCAAGCCCCTTTATAGCGTGGGCGTGAGCGTCAGCGTCCAAATACTGGACCGCTGAACAAGACGATACAAATTCAGTGTGCAAAATAGCAGAGAAATGCCCCCCGGAGCTTTAACACAGCTCCTGACAATATAAATGATACAATAAAGTGCCAAATATAAAGAGTAAAAACAGATTAAAACAGTTAAAAAGCCCCCCGAGCCTGAACACAGCTCGTAGTAGTCAAATTACACCGCTGCGCGGTAGCGTCATCAAGCCCCTTTATAGCGTGGGCGTGAGCGTCGGCGTCCAAATACTGGACCGCTGAACAAGACGATACAAATTCAGTGTGCAAAATAGCAGAGAAATGCCCCCCGGAACTTTAACACAGCTCCTGACAATATAAATGATACAATAAAGTGCCAAATATAAAGAGTATAAACAGATTAAAACAGTTAAAAAGCCCCCCCGAGCCTTAACACAGCTCGTAGTAGTCAAAGTACACCGCTGCGCGGTAAGCGTCATCAAGCCCCTTTATAGCGTGGGCGTGAGCGTCGGGCGTCAGCGTCCAAATACTGGACCGCTGAACAAGACGATACAAATTCAGTGTGCAAAATAGCAGAGAAATGCCCCCGGAGCTTTAACACAGCTCCTGACAATATAAATGATACAATAAAGTGCCAAATATAAAGAGTAAAAACAGATTAAAACAGTTAAAAGCCCCCCGAGCCTTAATACAGCTCGTAGTAGTCAAAGTACACTGCTGCGCGGTAGCGTCATCAAGCCCCTTTATAGCGTGGGCGTGAGCGTCGGCGTCAGCGTCCAAATACTGGACCGCTGAACAAGACGATACAAATTCAATGTGCAAAATAGCAGAGAAATGCCCCCCGGAACTTTAACACAGCTCCTGACAATATAAATGATACAATAAAGTGCCAAATATAAAGAGTAAAAACAGATTAAAACAGTTAAAAAGCCCCCCCGAGCCTTAACACAGCTCGTAGTAGTCAAAGTACACCGCTGCGCGGTAGCGTCATCAAGCCCCTTTATAGCGTGGGCGTGAGCGTCGGCGTCAGCGTCCAAATACTGGACCGCTGAACAAGACGATACAAATTCAGTGTGCAAAATAGCAGAGAAATGCCCCCGGAACTTTAACACAGCTCCTGACAATATAAATGATACAATAAAGTGCCAAATATAAAGAGTATAAACAGATTAAAACAGTTAAAAGCCCCCCGAGCCTTAACACAGCTCGTAGTAGTCAAAGTACACCGCTGCGCGGTAGCGTCATCAAGCCCCTTTATAGCGTGGGCGTGAGCGTCAGCGTCCAAATACTGGACCGCTGAACAAGACGATACAAATTCAGTGTGCAAAATAGCAGAGAAATGCCCCCGGAACTTTAACACAGCTCCTGACAATATAAATGATACAATAAAGTGCCAAATATAAAGAGTATAAACAGATTAAAACA
The DNA here is from genome assembly GCA_963921515.1 of Calotriton arnoldi. Lineage (NCBI taxonomy): Eukaryota > Metazoa > Chordata > Amphibia > Caudata > Salamandridae > Calotriton > Calotriton arnoldi. The sequence continues at coordinate 294,651 of CAWUFW010010211.1, forward strand.
GTTAAAAGCCCCCCGAGCCTTAACACAGCTCGTAGTAGTCAAAGTATACCGCTGCGCGGTAGCGTCATCAAGCCCCTTTATAGCGTGGGCGTGAGCGTCGGCGTCAGCGTCCAAATACTGGACCGCTGAACAAGACGATACAAATTCAGTGTGCAAAATAGCAGAGAAATGCCCCCGGAGCTTTAACACAGCTCCTGACAATATAAATGATACAATAAAGTGCCAAATATAAAGAGTAAAAACAGATTAAAACAGTTAAAAGCCCCCGAGCCTTAACACAGCTCGTAGTAGTCAAAGTACACCGCTGTGCGGTAGCGTCATCAAGCCCCTTTATAGCGTGGGCGTGAGCGTGCGGCATCAGCGTCCAAATACTGGACCGCTGAACAAGACGATACAAATTCAGTGTGCAAAATAGCAGAGAAATGCCCCCGGAACTTTAACACAGCTCCTGACAATATAAATGATACAATAAAGTGCCAAATATAAAGAGTAAAAACAGATTAAAACAGTTAAAAAGCCCCCCCGAGCCTTAACACAGCTCGTAGTAGTCAAAGTACACCGCTGCGCGGTAGCGTCATCAAGCCCCTTTATAGCGTGAGCGTCGGCGTCAGCGTCCAAATACTGGACCGCTGAACAAGACGATACAAATTCAGTGTGCAAAATAGCAGAGAAATGCCCCCGGAACTTTAACACAGCTCCTGACAATATAAATGATACAATAAAGTGCCAAATATAAAGAGTATAAACAGATTAAAACAGTTAAAAGCCCCCCGAGCCTTAACACAGCTCGTAGTAGTCAAAGTACACCGCTGCGCGGTAGCGTCATCAAGCCCCTTTATAGCGTGGGCGTGAGCGTCAGCGTCCAAATACTGGACCGCTGAACAAGACGATACAAATTCAGTGTGCAAAATAGCAGAGAAATGCCCCCGGAGCTTTAACACAGCTCCTGACAATATAAATGATACAATAAAGTGCCAAATATAAAGAGTAAAAACAGATTAAAACAGTTAAAGCCCCCGAGCCTGAACACAGCTCGTAGTAGTCAAATTACACCGCTGCGCGGTAGCGTCATCAAGCCCCTTTATAGCGTGGGCGTGAGCGTCGGCGTCCAAATACTGGACCGCTGAACAAGACGATACAAATTCAGTGTGCAAAATAGCAGAGAAATGCCCCCCGGAACTTTAACACAGCTCCTGACAATATAAATGATACAATAAAGTGCCAAATATAAAGAGTATAAACAGATTAAAACAGTTAAAAAGCCCCCCCCGAGCCTTAACACAGCTCGTAGTAGTCAAAGTACACCGCTGCGCGGTAGCGTCATCAAGCCCCTTTATAGCGTGGGCGTGAGCGGCCGGCGTCAGCGTCCAAATACTGGACCGCTGAACAAGACGATACAAATTCAGTGTGCAAAATAGCAGAGAAATGCCCCCGGAGCTTTAACACAGCTCCTGACAATATAAATGATACAATAAAGTGCCAAATATAAAGAGTAAAAACAGATTAAAACAGTTAAAAAGCCCCCCCGAGCCTTAATACAGCTCGTAGTAGTCAAAGTACACCGCTGCGCGGTAGCGTCATCAAGCCCCTTTATAGCGTGGGCGTGAGCGTCGGCGTCAGCGTCCAAATACTGGACCGCTGAACAAGACGATACAAATTCAGTGTGCAAAATAGCAGAGAAATGCCCCCCGGAGCTTTAACACAGCTCCTGACAATATAAATGATACAATAAAGTGCCAAATATAAAGAGTAAAAACAGATTAAAACAGTTAAAAAGCCCCCCGAGCCTGAACACAGCTCGTAGTAGTCAGTGGACAAGCTTTTGGAGATGCCCCTGTGCGAGGTACTGAGACCTGAGAGGACTGTGGCAGCATTTTCAGCAACCCCTGATAAAATGTGTTTTTGTAGAGATGAACAGCACTACCTGCACCAAATTTGGTGAAATACTACTACTAATATTCAAGTAAGCGCTAATTTTGAACCGCATTCACCAGCCTTACCTTGTTGTGAGGGTGAGGCTTTTCAACCTTCTCTTCCAAAATGGCAGAGGCTAACCTCCTTTCACTGTCTTTTAAAGACTGTGTGAAAAAAGTCACGCAGATGTCATATTTCTTTGGGTTTTGGCAGGGATGGAAGCAGTACAGGCATTTGGAATGTGGATAATCCACATAGATTATGTTTTTACACATACTAGAAATAGAGATTTCTTCTGACCCAGCTCTGACACGCTGATGAAAAGATGTTTTCTAGTGAAAAGGTTGACTAAAGTCTTCTTTCCTAGAGAGCTTCAAATGGTTCCTCACTGTGACACATGGTAAAAAAAATCTAATAGTTGGAAGCCTCTGACAAGGTAATACTTGGGGGTGCTGGACTCTGACTGGCAGTAGTATATAATGAGGTGGATGGGTTACAAAAGACCTATGAAATTTTAATTGTATGGAGTGTAAAAGCTTACACCCTGTATTAACATCGTGGCTAGGCGTTGCTAGTCTGGTGACAGGGAATAATTCAAGCATGTGAATCTATGAAAGTCCAATAATGAATAACTAAGAGTGGCAATTCAGAAGAATATGGTGAGAATACTCCTTTGCCCTTGACAGACTATAACCCCAACATCCTGGAGAGAAAACAAGGTGCTAATGGAAATAAGAAAGACGATGCTAGCACATGAGTTCAAAGTGCAACACCTCAGAATGAGATATGCCTTTTGCAAGTCGACTGGGCCTAAGCTATCTAAAAAAGTTTGAAATTGGAGTCAGGTTGACTTTTCACAGAGCAAGCACTTGGGCACAATGGTCTTTGGGGAGGAAGTGGGTCTAATGTCCCAAGCAGAGCAGGTCAATGAAAATTGCTCCAGGGAATAGGGATCCACTGTAAACGGAAGTTCTGATGTTATATGCTGTTGTTTTTTCTTCTATCGCTCTGCTTTCCTTTAATCTTATCTGAGGCCATGTTAAGGCACTGCTAGGTTTTGAGATGCAAAACTATTTTAAGGGAATGGTTCACCCAAAATGGTAGAAATGTCAGAGGTAAAAAAGTCAGGTAGGTGAATCTTTGGTGGCTGAATTAATGTTTATGGCCTGTATACTAGTTTGTCACATATTTAAACTTAAAACAGCCTGTCTAAGGTAGACACTTTATGAAATCTGTTGAAAATTCCAAGCATCACATTAATGAGGCAACTTTTATGTGGCTTCAGCAGCGCACAGGTGGTATTTTGTTCACTTTGTGTTAAGCCATAACTGGAATGAATTTCCCTGCCTGTCTGAGCCATGATTAGGGTTGCCCTTGGCAACTTCGTAACAGTTTAATTCTGTACATACATAACGTTTGTCTGTAACGGTCTAGACTAAATGAAAAAGTTACTTACTTCAGTAATGATCTTTCTGGTGAATACTTTATCTTCCTGCAGATTCCTCACCCTTGAATATTACCATGTGCCAGGCAGGTGCAGAAACGTTTGTAATAGCTCTCCGGCACTGGTAGAGGGCATAGGCTCTGTTACGATTTCTGGCACTGGGTTGTGATGAACTCATGAGGTCCATATAGCCCCAGGACCGGCACCCTTATGTCATTTCAACTCTGTTTTTGCTGTGACTTCCGGGCATTATCAAGAAGCTTGTCTAGAAGTGGTGCAATAGCAATACAATACTAACTTAGCATCTTATTACGAAAGGTAATAAGGTTTCTCCAGAATGAGGAGGAGAGGAGGTCCATGAGGAATCTGCAGGTAGATAGAGCATCCACTAGAAAGATCGCAACCGAAAGAAAGTAGCTTTCTTCTTCTGATGGATACGTCTACCGGCAGAGTCCTCACTTTTGAATAGTCTCCCTAGCAGTACTCACCTTGGGTGGTGGGACTGGAGTATTAAATCATTATTAGTAGTATTATCAGTATTAAGTTGTGAAGGACAGACCACGCAAAGCGGCCACCTCGTCTCACTTTTGCATCCAAGTAATAGTGTTTGGCAAAAGTAGGACGAGTGGACCAGGGAGCTGCCTTGCAGATATTAGCCCCTGGAAACCTTCTAGCTAGGCCTTAAGTGGAAGATTTTGCCATGGTGGAATGAGCCCCCATTCCTTCAGGTAGGTCTTTCGTGGCTAGAGCACAGCAGACCTTGATGCATAAAACGATCTAGCGAGACAGTGTTCGCTTCTGTACTGTCTTTCCATTTTTACAACAAAGAGCTGGTCTGAGTGAAATTCTTTTCTGCAGCTGATGTATAAGGTAAGTCCATGCTTTAGGTTGAGCTGATGAAGACTCTCCTCATCCTTGGAGGGATGTGGAGGAGGGGGAAAAACGATGATAGGGTGAAGGATGGTCCTATATGGAATGGAGACACCACTTTTGATAAGAAAGCAGCTTTAATTCACAACACCAACCTGTCTGGGAAGAAACACGTAAACGGGGGTCAGACATATGAGGCTTGCAACTCGCTGATTCGGCAAGCCAAGATGTTGCAAAGAGAAAAACAGTTTTTAACGTCAAATGCCTCAACTGACTAATGTGCATCGGCTCAAACGGAGTCCCCATAAAAAAACGTCAGAATCAAATTACGTTCCCATTGAGGCATTATACCAGGTGATGTTTGTCAGACCTTTTAGAAATCTCATCATCACCAAACAGGGACGGTTGAGCTGGTAAATGGAGGAAAGCAGTTAGCGCCCAGAGATATCCCTTGACTGTAGCCACTGCACAGCTTTGTTGCGTCTTAAACAGTACAAAGCGTAGTATGTTGGCAAGGGTCGCTTTTAAAGGGTCGATCCTCTTCTCAGAACAGCAGGAAACAAACTTGTTCAATTTCCCTGCATAAACTGACTTTGTGAATGGGCGACACACTGAAAGAACGATGTCCATCACTTACGGTGGTAGCTAAAAGGCACTCAGATTCCCCTGCTCATTCTCACTATGAAGGTATATGCTGTGAAGACTGGAGTGCAGGATCTGTCTCACGGACTGGGACAACAGGTCAACTTTGAGTGGAAGATGAAGAGAGGCTGCAATCAAATCAAAGAATGCCTAAGGTCTGTATAACACATCCTTTGAGGCCAGTCCAGGGCAGTAAGAATGGCATTGGCCCAGTCATGGCAGATCTTCCTCAGAACCCAAGGGTATGGGGGAAATGCTTTGTGGAGGGGAAACCTCTACTCCAAATGAAACTCATCCCGCAAGGCTCCCTGCGACGGACGTTGGAGGGCTCTGAGTTTCGAACACTGGATGTTGTCTTGAGTGTCAAAGAGGCCTAATTGAGGTGTGCCCTAATGCTTCTTAGTGATTTGAGTCAATGTTACAGGCATGTGCCTTGTTTTACTACCCCTCTCCCACTTTTGGGTAGCATTTTACACTATCACAGTAATGACCCGATTTCATTTACACCTCCGCTTCCTGTTCAAGTAACAAGCAACCGACAGATTCTATCTTTTAATACAACAAAAACTTTGCCCACGCCTCCTAGTCCTCCCTTTTCCCTCTCCCCTAATCTTGGAAATGATTTAAAGAAAATGACCAGAGGGAGGGAACAAAAGTCTGATTAAAACTTCACCCTCTCCTGGACTCACCCACCCTTTGGTGGAAAAGACTAGGACAAGAGAGTGATACAAAATTAAAGCCAATAAGCTCAAAGTTTATTAGCAGTTAAACAAAAAGTGAAATAAATATCTGATGTACTGCATCGTAATATCGGCAAATACACCCAGATAAATAAACCATTCAGCTCTGCATGTGGAATTGCACCTTAGATATGCCAGATTCTCAGGTTACCAACACTCTCACTATCAAAATCTAATTTTAACCCTGAACAACTGCAGCAAAAAGTCTTAATAAAAGGTTAATTTGCCAGTGTCACTTGAAACAAGACATTGTCAATACAGAAACAGCATGCCACTGACATCACACCTGCACACAGGGTAGGATGGGTTTGTGGATGGTTGGCATTTCATATCGATGTCTGTGTTCGGACGCCAAGATCAAGTTTTAAGAAACACCGCAAAGGAGGCAAGAATGATACAAAGAAGAAATAAAGCAGCACAGAAGCTAACCTTATACGTTGATGTAGGAGGTAGAGAATATTCCGGAGGCTCCCAAACCTACGACGCTCAGGGTTCAGTCTGTGGTGTCCAAACTGTAAAAAATGAAAAAGTATAAACTGAGGTCACCAGCTGCCAGGTGAGAAGTGGTTTACCTGTACCAATCCTGCACTAGCAACAGAACTTCCATCGCTCACTATGCATGAATGGATTCTCACCTTTTAATTAGGAGTGGAACCTAGGACAGTTAATTGTAAAGTACATGAACTAAAATGAGAGGACCAATTAGGACAGAATGAATACACCGAGACTACAAAATGTCCCCACCACCACCGGTGGGATATTCGATTTCTTCTTGATAATGTGCACGAAGGCTTCACGTGAATCAATGGATAAAACCTTTGTGACTTGGCAAAAACACCCTCTCAATTGTTTCACGTTTTTCAGGAGAGAAATACAAGTGGGAACATGCACTCCACAGAAGAGTTTGAGGATGGCTTGGCCTACCCAACCCAGGAGATTAGTTCACATTCACAGCAGTAGAGCTTGCACTAAATAGGTTTGATCCCAAGCAGCAACCCTGCACGCCTCAGACTGCGGTGAGCTACTTTAGAATGCTGCTGTGATGGGTTTTCTGCATGTACAACAAGGACTTCGACAAATTGGAAGACAATTATTAAGCCTTATGTTAACAGGACTGACACATGCAATTATATACTAGTTATTGTTTAGAAAGAAGCTTCTCTGTAGTGTAGATCCAAAACCCACAGAGAACTTCCAAGTTTTAAGGTCTGTTGTAGGATCAATTCATTTAGACCCATTTTTGCCTGATGAGACTTGCCAAGCCTGTATTTCATATGTCATCTCTGCAAAGGTTAAAGAACCAATAAATGCAACGGTGTAAATCGAGAACTTGGAGTTGCAGGACAATGCACAGTTGTATTCCATTCATTTAGAAAGAAATACATTAATCTCCCTAGAGGGCAGTGGTTTCTGAAAAGGAGGACGATAAATGAAACTTTTAGGAGCAAATAATAAGCAGGGTTTCTTCATCAAAGGGAGACAGCAGGCAATTGAGAGTAGCAAAGTCTTGACGACCTGGATAAGAAAGAATAGGCAGGAGTGTTCAGGAGGAATAAACCTTTAGAGACAGGAGATATGTTCTTGTGGAGTCTATTCTAGCATCTAGTAAGACACCCCTAGCAGTTATTATAACCTAAAATGACTGAGTGCTGGTATCTCCGGAGCTGCACCGCTACCCTCATGGAGGCTATGATTGAATAACATTCACCGACTCAAAGGGAAGGGAGGATCTGTGGTGATAGTAAACTTCATGTAGGCATCGGGCACAGTACAAGGGAATCAGAGCTTCAATCCGTCTGGCATACAATTCTTCTATAAGAAGAGCATTTGACCTGAGTTCTTGAGCTCTGAAACATTCAGGTAAGTGAGGGGAAGAGATTAAAAGACATGCAGAACTATTGCGCACCAAAGAGTCCTGTCGAACTGCGAAGAGGAATATGAACAAAACATGACTTGCCTGCAACTACAGTCCTCCAGCATTAGTATCTTTCATAGGGTCTTAAAAAAGACAGATGGAGTGGTATAATCACAACACTAATGTTTTTATAGATTTCAAGTAGAACCTCCCCATGCAGCCTGCAATCCCTCAAGTTATTCATAAAATCTCAGTTTAATATCCGAGAAACCTTTTCCTGGTGATGGTAGATACTTAAATAAAATAGGGAGCTAGACTCCTTATCATTTGGTGGATCGTAAATAACGTATCATTTTATAATTTATTTTTAAAATTGTATTAGAATTAGGTATCCATTACCTTCCATAGGCATTTCTTGCTAGAACCGTTCAACAAGAGAGTGGTTATTTTCTCATAAGTGTTTGCTGAAATGAAATACTGAGCGATCAACTCTAAAAGATATTTTGATTTTCATAGTTAACACTTTCTAGGTGCTTTCCATAACACAATTAATGACGTACAGCCCTTAGTAACAAAGTGCTATTGAGGTTTATTTGGTGTTGTCTACATAAATGAAATGTAAAAAAAAACAATCAAAAAAAGAAAAATCAGGTTTTGATATTCTACCCATCTCCACCATTTATTCTTTAATTTCCAAAAGTTTGGGTCTCAAAGAGCATGTCCTATCACTCTTGTTAACACTGGATAGTTGTCAATAGCTAGACGGAATTCTTCTGTCTTCTTTACAGGTCTAAGTTGCCAGAGGTAGTCACTGTATTATAATCCAGATGGTTTCATACAAGGACGACATGTACCTCCAATAATGATCACAGTTTGCAGGAAAAAGCCAATGGCATAAAAAACCTCCAAGCATGCAAGAGAATCCAAGTAGACAACAAATGAAGAATCTGTTTCACAAATCCAAAACAGAACTAGATGAGGACCAGATAGAGATGGAGCAGGGATCCAGGAGATGGATAATTGTTTCAGGAACAGGATTTCAGGAAATGAAGCAAGAATCCAGGAGCAAGTAACCAGAAGGGAGAAACCACAGCCAGTTACTGGAGCGTTTACGATGCAATGAGTGGCAGATCTAGGCAAACACAAGGAGATGATGGATGGGGCGCTGAAACTTTTCAGACACTCACCCCAAGTCACAGATTTGGGTTGAATCCATCAACGTTCTTTAGCTCACTTCGCCACCCTAGTTCAGACCCAGTCATATGCAAATCAGTCTTGACCCTGTTTCTCATGGGAACAGTCCAGCCAGAACTGCAAAGCCAGGTCTTCCCTGGACCGGAAACAAGCATCCTGGGACCGGTTTCGGGGTAACACCCCTCAACAGCCAGACTAGCTTGAATCCAGTGTCAAAGTGAGGAAGGGGCCCATGTCTGGGCATACCCTGCCAACTTAGGGAGAACATAGCAAACACAAGGAGGAGATGATGGATTGAGCGCTGAAACTTGTCAGACACTCACCCCCAGTCACAGATCTGGGTTTAATCCATCATCATTCTTTAGCTCACTTCGCCACCCCAGTTTAGACCCAGCCATATGCAAATCAGTCTTAACCATGCTCCTCATGGGAACAGTCCAGCCCAAACTGCCAAGATCCAGGCCCCTTACATAGTGAACTGTGGATACCGGACGCGCTGGAAGCCATTTGCTTCCAGTGCGTCTGGCGGATAGGAGGTAAGTTTCTCCTCGGGGAGGGTTGGGGGGGGGGGGGGAGTTTAAAAAGGCATTGGAGGAAAGGAAAGGGTTTTCCTTTCCTCCGATGTCTTTTTAAGCATTCCTGCTGCACAATCGCGCATGGGGCGCGATCGTGCAGCAGGAATGCCCGGGTTATTTTTTTTTTTTTAAAGGGCCTTTGTGTCGGGGAGCGGCCCCTTGGGCAAGGGTCGCTCCCCTTGGGGGAGCAATTTTTTGGGATGTGTCTGCCCCCCTTGGGGGAGGGGGGGAGGCAGATCGTATTAAAAAATAAATTTAAAAAGTCACTATGAGCCCACCAGGTATTATTATTTTTTTTTTAAATATGTTTTTGGGGAGTGGCCCCTTAGGCACTTAGGAATCATTTTTTTTGGCCATTTCTGCCCTCCTTGGGGGCAGATCGGCCTTGTTATTCTAGGCCCATCTGCCCCCAAGGGGGGCAGAAGCCATTAGACACCAGGGATTGTTTGTGTTGTTGGGGAGCGGCCCCTTGGGCAAGGGTCGCTCCCCTTGGGAGAGCAATATGTTTTTGGGGAGCGACCCCTTAGGCAAGGGCCGCTCCCCTTTGGGAATCACTGCTGCTGCCAGGCCCTTAAAGTATGAGCTGTCTGGTTCACAGGAGAATCCCCTAAAGGTCAAATGCCCGATCTGCAACACAGTTGAAATCCCCACCTAATAAAATGGTCTGAGTCAAGTAACGTGCCAAGGCCCTAGACAGGTCTGCAAGAAACCCACTCTGGTCTGTATTAGGTTCATAACTTCCAACAGTAAGGTCACGTCCTGCCAACCTTCCAGAGACAACCACAAATCTCCCATCAGGATCTACAGGTGTTTTGAAAGGGTACTCCAGGTCTCACCCAAAGCAATACTCCTCTAGCAAATGTGGTGGCAGATATTTGGCCCCACCATTTTTTGTGAAGAGCCAATCCTTCAGATCTATTAAGATGGGTTTCCTGTAGGAGGGTAAAGTGAATTCCATGCCTCTTAAGAAGGTCTAAATAGTATGTCCAAACAGCCACAGACAATATGTAATTAGTCAACTCCATTACGTGACCTGAGCTGTGGCCAGTGAGGGGACAGGACCAACAGCTCTGCCCCTTCCAGAGGCTTCCAAGTATCCTCGTAGCAATGCAATATCTATCTATCCTGAGGCCACGTGAAATTGGAGGAGGTGGGTCACATAAAAATTTGTGAAAGATACCAATGCTAGAAAACCATACCGACATGCAAATAACTTTTTACTTATCCAGCACTGGATCTTTCAAAGATTCACATGCTTGAATTAAGATTGACAAAGCGGCACTAAATAGACAGTGGCAGGTGAGGATGAGGCTCACCTGTTTAAAAAAAAAAAAAAAAGGTTCCTTCCTGATTTGAAAATCAATGCAGTAATGCATCATGAAAGCATGTGTTGTTTTCCAGATTGCCACTTTACACATTTCTCTCAAAGACACTGCAACAAAAAGACCAGTTATGTCAGCAATAATTCTTGCGGAGTGGGCTCTAACTGTACCTGAACTTGGTCTGCTCATCATAATATTTGCTAGGGTGATGCATGAGATGTTCCACCATGCCAAAGTAAGTTTAGTTAAGAGTTTACAGTTGTTTGAATGAATATAAGCTACAAATAGCTGATCCAATTGACGGATGTCTTTGGTTTGCTGTAAACATAACTTCAAACAACTATCAACATATGGAGAGTGGAGTGCTCTTCCCACTGCAGCAGTAGGTTGCAGGAGGAAAATTAGTAATGAAATATTTTGGTTTACATGAAATGACATACCTCAGAGGAAAAGCGAGGCGTACTGGAGTCCCTGGCTCCATTCCAATCAGAAAGCGTCTCCTAACAAGTGATTTTGAGGAAACCCCAATGTGCCTTCTAGATGGTATTGAAAAGATCTAGCCAGGGCTCTGTCCACCCGTTGAAGACACCCTATGCCACCTCTGGATGTAGGTGCCACTAGTGATCTGCGAGACAACATCTGCATTTTTCATCTGCTTTGCCAGTCAGGAGAACGGCCAGGTAAGTGGAGACTAGGAAGATGTCCAGGCGATCCAGCGACTTCTAGAGATGCAAAGTCTCTTGGCACAGGACCCTTAACTACCCTGCTTGTTGCAGCACCACATGGTAATGGTGTTGTCCATGAGAACCTGCATCAACCTCCCTTGACAGACAGAAGGAAAGTCTTCAGGTCCAGACTAATGGCTCTTAGCTCCAAAAGTGTCATGGGGATCCAGCCTTCTGATAGAGACCAGAGGCCTCTGATCTCCAACTCCCTGAAGTCAACTCTGGAAGTGGAAAGGACCGTGGCCTGTGTAGGACAGATTGTCATCGGTCTGCCAGCACTGCAGATCATGAGCCATCTCCTACAGGAGATGGACAATGTCAGCAAGGCAACCTTGGTGCTAGGCACACTATGACCTTAAATGCCACAGTAGTTATCCCAAGTGCCTCCTGGGGTTACTGGGAAGGAGGATGCACAAGGCCAAGAAGTCTCAGAGACACCCTTTACTGGATCCAGGAAAAAGCCTGTGGCATCAGGATCATAGCCCGAACATGACAGACTCGTTGCAACAGAGAAAAAGTTTTAAATTCCGCTGTGTCCAGGATCGCCCCACTTAATAAAGGCCTTTGGCAAGTAATTAGGTGGGACTTCAGCTAGTAGCCAGAATAACAACCCCACCTTTCTGAATCTCCCCTCTGTAGCCCCCTTGGAGAGCAACAGGCAAACATCCAGTAACAGGATGCATAAATGCTCTTCTGAAATTTGATTTTGGTGTGGGCGGGATATTGGGGTGAGGAGGAGAGAAAAGATAGGGTGTACGTTTTTTAACTATTTGCAAGACCCATCTATCGGACGTGACAGATTGCCAACTGACTGGGCATACACCACTGAAGGCAAACTAAAGTGGTTTCTTGACTGTTGTAGCAGGGGAAGAAAGCTTGGAGGACTGGTGCACCTGTTGGCTAGCACGCTGTCTGCAGGTTGCACGTCCCCGAAAGGACTGGGGTGTCTGTTGCATCACTGGCTAGGAAGGCTGTTTCTGCCTATATGGAAGCCCCCCAGAATAGCCCCTGAATTTTCAGAACTAATGAAGAAATTGCTATGCAGGGGTGAACAGCCCCCAGTAACGTGCTGTGGCTCTGCTATCTTTAAAGCGTTCCAAAGCAGAGTCCACCTTCTCTCTGAAGAGGCAACACCCATAAAAGGGTATGTCCTCCAAAGACACCTGGACATCGATGTATGATCTACCTGATGCCATCCAGGCATACCTGTGGCGGACAACACTGGTACTGACTGCCCTGCCAATGTAGTCCATGGTAGCCAAGCCTGTGCATATAGGGTATTAGGCCAAATACTGTCCATCATGAATCGTATGAGCAAAAGAGGCCATAAGGTCCTCCAGGGCAGCCAACAAGATATCGGTGATGGCCCAACATACAGAATGCATTTATAGACCTCAGTGCCAGGCTGTCAGAAGAAAACATATGCTTGCAAAAGGCATCAAACCTTTAGGATTCTGTCCTGGGGGCATCAAAGGGTAGGGGGGTCAATGTCTAATGGCGATGGGGTTAGTCAGAAATTAATTAGGATTCACCTTACTGGTTGAGGCCTGTACAATGAGATTCCAGAGTAGGGTGCTTTTGTGAAAACATTCAGGTCACCGGGCACCAGTCTGTGTCACTTGGCCATCTGCTGGCTAACAGGCAGGCAAGAGCATGATTTCGTCAAGGTAGCCACCAGAGAAGCCATGTAGGCATCATTAAATGCAGCAAGTTCTCAGATGTTACTGGCCCAGGCTGCAGAATGTCTGTCAAAACAGTTTTAGTTTCAATGGATGCCAGCTACAATTCCAATACTTCAACTGCCCTCTAAACCAGCACTGTAAATGAGGCACTTTCTTCCGCTGGTGGCCTATATGTGCTTATATGCGGCTATGCTATGTCACTTCAGGGGTGGTATGGAGTCAGTGCACGGACGCACCACGCCTACTTATCGGTGCTCAGGAGCGCTGCTACAAAATTCTCTGGATGCGGTCTGGTGCCTGGGGGATACCCTAAGGTGAGGATTCTGGGTTTAGAAGCATTCATCACAAACAACCTTTTGCCCATATTTTGTGACGTGTTTTCCATCACAGTGCCTTCTCTTTTTGTGACTGGCCCATCCTCTGGGAGGAAGAAGGCTACCCACTGACCTACACTTTGTGTTTGTGGTATATTTACCCTCTTCGACTCTCACACAAATTGTGAATTCTGCCACAATTCTGCTTAAAAAAGAGAAGTGATCCATCTGAGGGGACAACTCAAGGACTACATGGACGAAGAGGACATGAGGATGCAGGCTGGAGGGAAAGCGAGGGACCCTTTACTGGAACCTTCCACTCGCCCAAGACGGACTCCTGAGAAGAAAGATCTAGGGAGAGGAGGAGAGACAAACACTATCATCATCGCTCTAGACACTCTCACTGTTCCAAGGAGTGCCAGTCAATGTTGAAAGAAGCCTCTGCCCTGAAATGTTTACCGTTGAAGGCCAGCTTGATGACTGACAGGACTTCGAAGAGAGACCAAGCGACAGCAGGTTTACCAACCTCAATAACATCTCCGGTGACACTGTCTCGAATCGGAAAGATTGCTGCCAAGACAATCCGTTTCAAAGCATATAAGATCATGGTCAAAGCACTCCAGATCGTCATCCAAATACACGTTGTCAAGGTAATTGACATCTTAGCAGTCATTAATGTCTGCTCATTCAGGTTCTCCATCTGGGCACTACTGTTTATCTATTCCAATATCACCATTACCATCAAAAAAGCCAAAGTGACCCGTTTCAGGGACCTTTTCGACCTCTGGAATTACTGGTAAGGCCAGCAATGGTACAAAGGAGCATTTCTGTGTTTTCAATTCGGAAGATGCTGGTGCAGTTTTCACCAGTTGTTCCAACACCACATACCACACCTCCATCAACACCAGAGAGACACAAAAGAGAGATCACCATCCACCTCTCCTCTGTCATCAAGACATCACTCTGCTGATCCGTTTTCTACAAGCACGACTTCTTATACAACAGCCTCACCAATACACTTACCTGTCACCTGTGGATGACATTGCCACATTTCAACATGTGTCTATTACAGGGGCAAATGAACTTCAGATCCAATTGAAGGCTCCTGAAACTACAGTCTTTTTGTTTATGGCTACACTACAGCTGAGGGAGACTCCAAGACCAGTACTTCCTTTGGTTCCAGGATTTTTTGAGTTAGTAGAGGAAAAAGGTGTGTCTTCAGCAACTATTAAGATGGGAACACCCTATATTAGATCTGGAAAACTATTTCAGGTGCCAAAACCGGACTTAGTAATTGTGTCAGGAGTAAGGAAGAAGCAGGCCTCTACACTGAAAACATTAGTACCACTATACCAAGAGAGCAAGTGAATGATGCTGTGGCTACATGATGTGTGGATCTGCGGCCATTGCTTTCATGACAGCAATTGACTCTGCTTTGTTAGGGAGGTACGATCAATCATTAAGTGAAATCACTGCCCTCTTTCGTAGACGATCTACCAAGGGAACGCAGACAAGATTTCCTAGAAATTATCCAGGAAGGACAACTGTTATCAAACCAGGTCTTAAGTGCAGCTATCAACTCAACAGAATTGGCTGCCAAGGAATACTGCCATAGTGTTTTGCTCAGACATGAGTCCTGGTAACGCTTAACATCCTTGAAACTGGACACACAATTAAACATTGACACCTTAAATGCTACCTTACAAATCTACAGTCCAGGCAGAACTTTACTTTCCAAAACAAAAGGATCTATTACAGGAATCTAAAATATTCTACAACCCAAAGACAAATCTACTAAAAAAAGAGACGTTGCCAAAGCCTTATGAGGCAGACTACAACCCCAAAAGCTTTTATAGCTCCTAGACTCCAAGTTTTTATTCAACTTCGAGCCTTGTAGACAACGTTATCCTATGGTGCAGCACAGATCTATCGGGAAGTATTAAGGTTATTTTTTCTCAAAGTCATGAGATAAAGAAACCAGCTAATGTTACTTTTTGATTTAGGTATGCGCTGATAGGAGCTAAAGGAACACTCTCACAAATGTATCCTTTGTAGTTCCTGCAAACAATATCCGAAGAACTCCCCACCCAAGAAATAAGTGTCTAACCTAAAAAGTAATAATTGTAGATTTTTCCAAGGCTCTTCCCAGAGGTGCCCAAGGAAGGGTGACTCAGGGTCCGGACTCTGGTGTCTGGTTTGGAAGACAAATCGGTTCTTAAATCCTTTTTTTGAAGTCCAAACCACAGACATTACTGTGCTAGGGTTTGGGGATAATGGCTGACTAGTGTGACAATACATCTCAGTTGGCTGTTTCTGGTGGTCAGGGGGTAGGGAAGCCTGTGAATCAGAACTACCAGTACTAGTTTACTGGGGCAGCAGCACCTTTGGATCTTGTGTGGGACATGCTCCTGAGCACAGTGCTTAACTTGTGCAGGTGGTAGGCACTTGCAGTGACCTTTGGGGACCAGGAATTATTTTTCTTCATCACACTTTGGCCCAGAGACTTTGACAGCAGAGAGAAAAGTGGAAAGGGAGAAAAGAGGAGTAAGAGAAAGGAAAGGGAGAAAACTTGGATAAAAAGAACATGAGATGAAGAGACAGAAAGTGTGGGTTTGTTAGAAAAAAAGAGACATGAGGTGGAAGACTAGGCAGCTTTGCCATTCATCAACCCAGGCATTATGCAGCAGCGGGCTCCTAAGAAAACCTTGGCCCAAATACAAATTGTATTTATTTATTTCAAAGAAATTCAGCACTGTCCTGTCATGATACCTTCTGACCTGTTTATGCTTGCCCTGGTGAATGTGCAATGGCTCGAGAAAGGGAGGATATTGCACAATGCAAGTGATGGAGCAGTAAAAATAAAATTTTTTAACCCTAACAAATTATATAATTAATTAATTAAAAATGTTCGTTTAAATGTATTAATCAACATTGTATATGTGGGAATGGTAATATGCCAATGTATGTGCTAAATAATCTATTAATGAATGTCCGTGTGTCTAATCATAACGTAAGAATAAAAAGCGTACTAAATAAAATAAATGCATGTTATTGTGCTTCATAGAAATAAAACGTGTCGTTGCAAAAACAAATAGTGATGGTAAGTAAGGAACGGCTTAAATGTTGCTTTCTGCTAGGTAACAACTAATTGGGGTACGTAGACGGGAGGAAACGAAAGGGATATTTTTCTCTATTTTAATTATGTTTTATTTGCCTCAAATTAGTGCTTCTAAAGTAGAACCGAGTGGCGATATAAAATGGCCGCCAGTGGGAAGATGTGCGCAGGCGCAAGGGGACACGTGGTACGGGATGAGATTGAAGAAATCTGGAGCCTCGTGATGTCTCTGAGAGGCTAGGATGCAAGAAATGGTCAAGGCTGGTGTGACCTAATTGAACTGATAGTGTGCCGTGAGGATCAGGAGAGAGTCCGTGGGAAAGGAGCCCAAGAGAAAGGACAATGACTGCGGAGTTCTTGAATGTGTCAAAAGAAGATACAAATGGACTGATCGAATCGGATGGAAATGTTTAAGCGTATGGGAAAGGAAATGATCCAAGGACCCTTGAATCCAAGAGAACTTGATTAAAGAATGAATAAGCTGACATGCATGGACCAATGAAAGAAAAGCGTGATATTAATGTTGCAACAGTTAGTTAGCAAAGTTAGAATTGGGGTATAAGAGGGCCTACTCTTAGTGGGAGGGGGTCAGTTCCAGGAAGTTCCAGAGAGTTCCAGTCAGAGTTCCAAGCAGTTCGAGAGTCGTGGTTGCAGTAGAGGAGACGGGTTGCAGGTAGCTGATGCTGACGAGCTGAAGTTGCTGTTGCTGTCTTGACTTTACAGTTGAGTATGAGAATCAGGCTATTTCTAATCCCAAAGTTAGGTTAGAAATCATTAGGCTAAATTAGGAAGCTAGGCAGGTAACTAGGGTTTTTGGCTTCATGACAAAATTTCCTTTTCTGCAATAAATTGGTTATGCTTAATAAAATTGTGAATTAAAAAAATGAATAATTGAATAAAGTATTAAATTCTTTCCATGCTTTTAAAATTATATAAAAATTAAGATTCTTTAAACCCAAAATGACTCAGTGGTTATTTTCCTAAATGATTGTGACATGAGTAATTGGTTGATTGTGATTCAGCTGGTCTTAATCACTATGAACTAATTTCTTAAATGAATGATTCATCGACAAAACAATGAGCAGGAATATCTTAAGAAATAACTAAAAGAAAGTGACAAATTAAGGTAAATAGATATCCTTGCTCTTCCAGCGGTACACAAATTGGTGTTCTCCATTTAGTTCTCATGCTTCTCCTAGGAGTACAGAATTTCATACAGGTGTAAAAGGAAATCCAGGTGTGTGTGTGTGTGTGTTAGGCGATGTTTATGGGCCCCATCGTCATGAGGATATGAGAAATATAGTTTACCCCTGGATGACCTATAAGTAACCTGGGAGGAGAATAATTTTCATTGTACGCGCTGCATCAGATTTCTTGGTAGCAGAGTTATGGTTTTCTATAGATTAGTTTAGTGATTATTGATTATTGATTATTTGATGACTAACACTATATGTTGAGTCGCGTTATGTTATATGTAAGTTTTCACGCTTCTGGGATGTAGGAAGTGGAACACGTGTGGCAAGAGAAGTCACATGGAATTTGGTACATGGTCTGAAATCATTTTGGTTATAACGCAGGTTGTGTTATGTTAGGGATTTCGGTGTGAAAAGTGTGTAAATGAAATAGCAAATCACGTTTACTTGTGAAACTTTGGCCTTAATTCTCAGGAGCCTAGTCTCCACATGTGTCTTATCCCCAGAGAAACGAGTAAATTGTTTGTTTGAAAGAAGGGTAAGGTAGAGGGAAGTGCTACTTTATCGGCGAAAGTAAATAATTCTGTGGTAGGGTAGAGGTAAGCGCTGCCTACTGGAAAAACAGGATTCTTGTGTAAAAGGACAAGGCTGTCACTTTGTTTAGCGAATCAGACTATGAAATTGTTTATTTGTTGTAACTAACGAAGAAAAACAGTAAAAAGAAAAATTGCCGATAAATTTTGTAAAGGAGGGGTAAAGAGTAGAAGTGACGTGGAAAAGTGCCGCGCTAGGATTGGTTAGTGCACTAGTCACGTGAATACAGAGCAGGAGTGACGTAGAAAAGTGCCGCGCTAGCATTGGTTGGTTCGCGGACGGTGGAAATTGTTCTGATTGGTACGTTAGTGTGAATCGCGCTGTAATTGGACGAAGTTCCGTACACAGAAACAGCGTTAGAGTAAAGAGAAAACAAATAGAAAACATGTCGTATTACGAGTATGAAAGGGAGAGAACGTCATGGACAACGAAATTAAAGAATTTCTTTAAGAAAGACAAAAAGGTTGTGACTAGAGAGGGACAAGTAATTCCTCCGCCGAAATCAGCAGCTTCACATATGATGCTGAAATATGGATATCATACGTGTATATGGTTGGACAATTGGGTAAAATATACAAAGAATGATGGAGCATTGGCTTTTCCTGAAAATGGTTCTTTTAATGTAGCGATTTTACGGAATTTAAAAGAAAAGATGCTTAAATTGGAACCTAGACCTAGACCGACACAGTTTGAGGCTTTAACAGAATGGGAAGATGAGATGTACGAGAAAGAAAGATTCAGAGGTATGAAAGGTTATGAGTTCGTGCCCGGAAGATTGTGGGGAATGAATCATGAGGACAGAATAAAACGATGGAGATGTGCTAACATGACAGGAGGTTTGTTTCCAGCTTTTACAGTTGAGGAAGGGACTAAGAAAAAACGGACTGAGAAAAAGAAACATTTAGAGAGAGAAAAGTATATGCATGAGAGCGAAACGGATGACGAGTTGCTGGAAGATATATTAAATAAAAATCCACCTCCGTATCAGCAGAATTCTACAATGGTGACACCAAATGCGCCACCAATAGAAACTATGCGAAATAAAAGTCCAGAAAAAAGACAAGAAATAAATAGGTCACAAGAACAAATAAGAACTTCCCAAAATGAGGGAATAGAAAATGATAGTGCAAGAGAATTGGCAAGGACAACAAAAGAATTAACTGAGAAAATTAGAGAATTAACCAAGAATATGGAAGCAGTTACCGTACCTGTAACAATAGGTCCAGTAATACCAGTTTTCGAGAATCAGAAAATTGATGAACGATCTTTGGTGATTCCCTTGAGTTCGCAATTCCAAAGAGAAAAGGAAAGAATGGAAACAAGTCCAGGTACGAGCAATTTGACTAGTGCTTACAGACCAAGTCCACCTGAAAATTTGACAGTGAATGAGTGTAGCGGTAGGAAAATGCCTATGGTAACTGAATCTGCAACAGTGACACCTGAAAAGAGTGGAAATTGGACAGAAATAAATAGTACTCCTATAGGTCCGACTCCTGATGAGTTAAATGAGTGGATAAAAGCTTTTAAAATAAAAGAAACAGAAGAAAAACCATTAGATGTGATCAGATTGAAAATTGACATGGAAGAATTAATTCTAGGAACGATTGGTACAGAAAAGATAAAGAATTATCAGGATGATGAAATAATGTTTCTGTGCAAAAGTATAACATGGAGGGCAAAGAATTTACATGACAAACTAGAAGAAGTGGCCGGTGAGATTGGAATAGATTTTGCAAAAGTAAAAACGTTGCAGAAACCATACAGAGTAGATTTTTGTGAAAAAGATATTGAAAATTTGAATACAGCAGGAAGGCTGACACAGATAAAAGAGTTGATTGTTTTGTTGAGAAAATGGGGTGATGTGGACAGATGGAAGGTTAGATGGACAAAGAAGAATGAGAAAAGTGTAGACAAAGGTTCGTTGGCTTTTATGATAACAGAAAAGGAACATGTTGTTAAAGAGTACCCTATGAGAGAAACTCCAGGTGGTAGTTATGTGCATGTTCCCTGGACTAGGCAGGACATCCTGTCATTTACAAATGACTTTCCAAAGTTAAGAGAAAAGCCAGTTGAGTGGTACCGACAGGTAGAAAGGTTTGTAAAGGTCTCGAAAGTGTTGTGGATAGATTTGGATGGATTGTTTGACATAGTAGTACCAACGGATCTGTGGTCAGAATGTAAGATTACAGTTGACTGGCCAACTACAGAATATCCAAGAGATCCTAAGACAGGAGCTCCAGGACCAGATGTGATGAAGAAATACGACAAGGTGATTACCTTTTTGAAAAATAAGATTCCTCCAAAAGAGACAGATTGGGTTAAGATTGATAGAACTACACAGGAAAGTAAGGAGAGTGTACATGCATATTATGAGCGATTGTTGTTGGTTTTCAAACAGTATAGTGGTTATGAGGAATTAAGTGAGAAGGATATGAGTCATTTTGTATACCGATTTGTATTTGGCTTGAAACAAGAAATAAGCGATATGATTAAGCAACATATGATAAACTGGCAGAATGCAAGTGTAGATGAGGTACTGAGGTATGCTAAGTATTGTAGTGATGAAATAGAGAGTAAACAGCGTAAGTTGAAAGAAAAAGCAATGTGGGCACAAGTGAAAGTGGCAGAAAAACAAGAAGCCCAATTGGATAATAATAATGGAAACGAATCAGGACAGAATAAGATGCGACCAAATATAGGTAAAGGAAAAGGACAAGTGAGTTTAGAAGAGGCAAAGAAGAAATGGCCATGTCATAATTGCGGAAAATTAGGGCATTGGAGAAATGAGTGTAAGTTCCCACCTAAACCTAATCCGGAACATCAATCATTAACTCCACAGGTGCAGAATGAGGTAGTTGTTCAACAAAGTCAGGTGCCACAACCACCACTTCCCAACACTGTTAACCAGCAAAGATACAGTACAGAAACAGGATTCTACGGAGGAGAGCAGGTAACACAGTTGCCGAGAGCAGCTAACATTTCCCAGTATTGGTTGCATCAGAGTGAGGATGACCCGGATGAAAGTTTCTGACGGTGCGCAAGAGAGGGGAAAGAGTGCGTGCTTGGCGCAACTCTAGAGGTAGATCAGTCTGGTCCCTTTGTGGATGGAGAAGTGAATGGAGCAAACGTAACATTCCTTGTCGATACTGGAGCTACCCGTTCTACTGTTAGGTCAGTGGAAATTCCGAACCTTCCTCTCTCAGGTGAATGCATCCAAGTGGTAGGAGTAGCCAATCAGCAGATTAAAACCCCACTTACTGAATTGGTAGAAGTAAAAATTGGTTCTTTTAGAAAAATGCATAAATTTGTAGTGTGCGATTGTAGTCCTGTAAATCTTCTAGGTCGTGACCTTTTGTGTAAAATGAATTGCACGATTTATTGTACACCAGAAGGAATAGGTTTTCAGACTTCGGATGAAGATGTTTTGTATAAAGTAACTTTGATGAATCAAGAACCTGAAACGAATGGTTTATTTCCTGCATTTGATGCAGAAAAACTTCCAGAAGAACTAAAAGGTGCAGTAAAAGAAAGTGTGTGGGATTTTACAGGAGAGGACATTGGATTAATGAGAGAAGTTGATCCTGTAAAAGTGACAGTGAAAGAAGGGATAAGTTATCCAAACACGCCACAGTATAAATTAACTCCAGAAATAATTGAAGGAATAACTCCTGTGATAAATAAGATGATTGAACAAGGAATTCTGAAAGAAATCATGAGCAGTCCATGTAATTCACCTATTATGGGACTGAAAAAGCCAAATGGAACATACAGAATAGTACAGGATTTGAGAAAGATCAACAAAATAGTTGTACCATGCTGTCCAATAGTGCCAAACCCTGCAGTGATTCTATATCAAATTCCGCATGAAGCTGAGTGGTACACTGTGATAGATTTGTGTCATGCATTTTTCTCTATTCCTTTGCATCCAGATAGCCAGCCATTATTTGCATTCCGTTTCGGAGAGCGTATTTTGGCATGGTGCCGAATTCCACAGGGGTATACAGAAAGCCCCTCAATTTTTAATCAGATTCTAAAGAGATCTCTGGAAGATTTAAAAATGCCAGAAAAATCAGTGATGGTGCAATATATCGATGACCTATTGGTAGCATCGAAAACCAAAGAGGCATGTGTAAGTGACACAATTGCTTTACTGAACCATTTGGAGAAAAGAGGACATAAGGTGTCCCCTTCAAAATTACAGTTTTGTCAGAAAGAAGTCCAGTATTTAGGACATAAAATTGAGAAAGGAGTGCGGAAAATAGCGACAGAAAGAGTAAGAATGATTCAAGGAATGAGAGCACCAATGACTCAAAGAGAGGTAAGAATGTTTTTGGGAATGGTTGGATATTGTCGACAATGGATAAGTGGATTTTCTTTGATTGCAAAACCATTACAAAAATTGACAAAGAAAGATGTAAAAGACCCTTTTGAGTTAAACAAAGAAGAAATGAAATCTTTCAAAGAATTGAAAAAGAAACTGTGTGAGGCCCCTGCATTAGGTATGCCTGATTATGAGAAGGATTTTGAGTTATACTGCAGTGAAAGAGATGGATGTGCATTTTCAGTATTGGTACAAAAACACGGCACCATGAAGAGGCCTATAGCTTACTTCTCAGCTGTTTTAGATCCTATAGCAAAAGCATTGCCTGGATGTTTGAAAGCAGTTGCTGCTACTTGTGTAAGTCTGGAACAAAGTGAAGGTATAGTGATGGGGTATCCACTGAGAGTATATGTTCCCCATTCAGTAGAAATTCTTTTGACAAGAACAAAAACACAGTACATGACACATAGTCGGCTGACTAAGTACGAAAAAGTCATCTTGAGTGCAGAAAATGTGACCATAGATAGATGCATAAATGTAAATCCTTCGACATCATTGCCAGATGAGGAGAGTATAATTGAACAAGATGAAGTAGATCATGATTGTCTGAATGTGCTGGAATATTGCACAAAACCAAGAGCTGACATAAAAGATGAACCGTTAAAGGAATCTGATTATGTCATGTTTGTAGATGGTTCATGTTTACGCACAAAGGAAGGAGTGTTAAGCGCAGCTTATGCAGTATGCACAGTGGCAACTGTGATGGAAGCGTCTTGTCTGAAAGGAGTTAGGTCAGCCCAAGTTGCGGAACTAATTGCTTTGATTCAAGCATGTAAATTGGGGAAAAATGTACGAATCACGATTGTGACCGATAGCCAATATGGTTTCGGCATCGTACATGATTTTGGCCAGATTTGGTCACAAAGAGGATTTTTGACATCTGCAGGAACACCTATCAGAAATGGAGATTATGTTAAAAAACTGCTTGAGGCGATACAACTGCCTAAACAAATAGCTGTAGTGAAGTGCAAGGCGCATAAGAAAAACGAAGACTACATAGCGGTCGGCAATAATTATGCTGATGAGATCGCTAGATATTGTGCGGAAAACATGGCGTCCCTGAACAAAAATAGAGAAAGGGAGCATGTCTCTTGTCCTTTGCTTTTCACTAATGCAGTCGAAACATGGGATGAAGTAAGGCAGTTACAAGAAACAGCAAGAGATGAGGAAAAGGATTACTGGATTAAAGCAGGATGTAGAAGACAGGAAGATAATGGAGTGTGGGTATACAGAGATGAAAGACCAGTTATGCCTGATAGCATGATTGCAGACATGGCACGGATGTACCATGGACAAGCTCATATTGGGAGAGATGCAATGATCAGACTTTTTAGACAGACCTGGTATAACCCAAAATTCAGAGCCATTGCTGAAAGTCTTTGTCAAAGATGTCTTATTTGTCAACAGTTTAACCCAGGAAGGAAAACCGTAGTGAGTCTAGGAACAATAGGACGAGAAGGAGGTCCATTCACAAGGATACAGATGGATTTCATTGAGATGCCCCCTAGTAACAGATTAAGATATGTTCTGGTGGTCGTCTGTTTGTTCTCTCGTTGGGTGGAGGCATACCCCACAAGAAGGAATGATGGAACAACAGTGGCAAAACTTATGCTACGAGAGTTCATTCCGAGGTATGGGTTTCCAGTCACAGTTGAGACAGATAGAGGAACACATTTTCAAAATGAGTTGATCCAATTGATTTGTGAAGCACTGAGTATTAAACAAAAATTACATTGTGCTTACAGACCAGAGGCTTCTGGGGTAGTAGAGCAGATAAATGGAACAATTAAAAATAGATTGGGGAAAATGTGTCAAGCTACAGGACTCAAATGGCCAGATGCACTGCCTCTTGTTCTGATGACTATCAGAAGCATCCCTGAAAAGAAAACGGGACTCAGTCCTCATGAAATGATCATGGGACGAGCAATGAGACAAGCCCACGTACCAGTCAACAAGTTATTAACAATAACTGATGATCTAATACTGGATTATTGCAAAGGACTGGCTGATGTGGTGCGTTCTGTGTTTCATCAGGTTGGACCGGATGCGACCACTCTTGAAAGAAAACCAGCCCACGACTTGAATCCAGGAGACTGGGTCCGTATTAAAGTCCACAGGAGAAGAAACTGTCTAGTTCCGCGTTGGGATGAGCCAAGACAGGTAATCCTAGTAACAACGACTGCTGTCAAGTGTGCAGGAGTGAAGAACTGGGTTCATGCCAGCCACACAATCAGAATTCCAGAACCTACAGATCGACATGTGAGTCGGCGTCTGGAAGTGTGGGATAAAAGTTTAACGGCTGGAACAACCAAGATAAAAGAAAGGGTGCCAGAACTTGAAGATCGACCTGAAAGTCGACATCTGGAGACCCCAACGGAAAACACCTCTATAGAAGAAGAGGAACAAGAAGAAGAAGAAGAAAGAAATTCAGAAGTTCCAGAACTTGAAGATCGACCTGTAAGTCGACATCTGGAAATATCTGACACAACTTCAGGATCTGATGATTCAGCTGCAAATTGGGAAGAATTCGAAAGAAAACTTGGGGTTATAAACCAATTAGAGAAGAAACTGAGCAAGAAATTGAGTTAGATGAACAACCAAGTACAAGTTATGGTGGAAATCCTTCAGAAACAATATTAATAGATGAAGTAGGGAAAGAAGTACACAAAAAGTTACAAAATCGAGAAGAACCCCGAGGAGCAATAGGGATAGATAGAGAAACAGGAGAACAGGGAAATTCAGAAACAGATAAGGAGGAAAACACCAAATCGGAAGAACCCCGAGGAGGGACAGTGATAAGGCAAAACAAAAAGGAGAAGACAGATCCACCAGTAGGAGATGACGAGATTATAAGTTTCAAAATAAGAGACAATAGTGAGACAGTTGAAACAGAAACAGAAGAAAGTGGAGGAGAGGAAAAAGCAAAGACTGAATCAAGAAAAAGAAATTGGAAATCAGAAAGAGAAGAAAGAGAAGGTGAAGCCAAAAGGCCAAGAAAAGGAGATAATTGGCCCAACAGCTATGTAAGAAAATTGAGATATAGAATAATAAGAGCAGAAGATGAAGATGCTGAACAAGTAAATGAGGTGACAAGTCAAAAGGGACAAGAAAAACCCAGTGGAAAAAGATTACAAAAGTCCAAAAGGACAAAGAAAGTGAATTCAAAATTTAAGTCACCTGAGTGGCTGTATATTGCATTAACTGATTACAAAGAAGAAGAAGAAAACACTCACGGAAACCAGAGACTGAGAAGTCGGATGGGAAAAGGTGAGATGCAACGAAACTGAAGTGAAGACTTATAGTGCTTCTGCCGGACGTGACAAATTTACTGGACGTGACAAATCACCGGATGTGACAACGAAAGAATTCTGGAGAGAATTAAAGAAAGTACCAAGCAAAGACTTTTTGAAAGCAGAGTGGCGTCTAAGTCATCTTGAGGTGTAGTGACACAATTTTCTGAAACTTAACAAATAGAAAAAGAAAAATGGAAAATAATAGGGATAGAAGAGATAAATGTGAATTTATAAAGAGATGGTGCAAAATGTGCTGCTTTTGTACAGGGTTATTAATGACCATATGGATAGTATTAGCAATCACAATTCCTATTAGTGTAGCTGTGATAGAAGCAAAGAATGATACTAAACAAGAAAAAGAAACTAATATTAAAGAACAAGTTGTTTTAAGAAGTAGTGCAGAGTTGCATAAGGATAGGTCAGTAACAGATTTCTCAAAGAATGTTTTTTCAAAGTTGTTGTATGAGTACGTAAAAACAATGGAAGTAAGAGATTGTTATGTTTGTATGCAGTTGCCTGCATCAGTATCGGAAGGTGTGACTTATCATCACTTACCTTTGACTTATGGAATAACATGTAGTGTAATAGCAAGTTTATTTGATAAAACAGGTAGATTAGAATCTTATTATACTGATATAGATAAGATATTTGCAAACATTCCCGTAGTACCAGAACTTAACAAAGTAAAACCAGCAAAAGTTTTAGGAGAATTCTTTTTAGAACATAGAAAATTAACGTTAGAAGAAATAGTTGGTAACAACCTTACCTGTGACTTAAAGAAAGAAGAAAAAGTATTTTTGGATATGGTTGAAGAAAGAAGAATGAAATTTCAAAAAGAAGCAATAAAGGAGGAAGGAAAACGTTTATGGACGTTTGAGGAAGGAAATCATGAAGGGAAAAGGATAAATGCAGCAATGACTTTAGATTGGCCACAAACAGGAAAGTTGTGCATTAAGAGAAATAAGACAGTCTATGACAATTACTTTGTAGGTTCCAGTATCTGCCATGACAATTATCAAATTCTGGGAGGTTGGGGATTCAAAGGTGGAAAGGACCCAATATTTCCAGGTATCTATTATATTTGTGGGAATAGAGCTTATTACAGGTTACCGGACCATTGGTATGGAACTTGCTATGTAGGCCTGGTCTTTCCAAAGATTTTTCACATGGACAGAGAAGAAAAGGGAACATACAAGATGATTAATAGATTTACACGTAGAAAAAGGGAAAGTTTTTCAGAAATTGTAGGTGATATTTTTGGAGCATTAATACCAGCAGTGGGAATATCTTTGAATGCATTTAAAATTCGGAAGTTATCCACAGTAGTAGATCGTTTGTCTACAGATACTGCGGGAGGGTTCTTAATGGTAAATACCGAAATGGTTGCCATGAGAGCTATGGTGATGCAAAATCGGCTTGCCCTTGATATTCTTTTGGCAAAAGAGGGTGGAGTCTGTGGAATGTTGAAAGTCCAACATTGTTGTACTTACATTCCGGATAACAGTGAAAATATACAGAAGTATATTACAAATATTACAAGTCTGCACAAAGAATTAGTTCCACTGGAGGTTGAAAATGTTTTGGGAAAACTTGGTAGAGGGTTTTCTTCAGTAGCAAATTGGTTAACTAGGATGAGTAAACTAGTAATAGGGAAAGTTATAATAGTAGCAACTATAGTGATATTGTTAGCCATGACATTGAAAATAGTAATAACATGTATAAAGAGAAAAGTAAGACAGAATAAGATAAGAAGAAATAACAGAATAATGAGAGAAAGAGAGAGAGAAATGGGTGAAATTGAGTTGGAGAAAATGAAAGAAAGCATGTATAAAGAGACTAAAAGGCAAGATGAAGAAGAGACAGAGATATGAATAACAGAAAGTAAAGGATGAAAGACATGCTGCCTGAAAAGAAGTATGACTTGGGTTTTATGTGGTGATTTAAAAATCACCAAAGGGGGGATTGATGGAGCAGTAAAAATAAAAATTTTTAACCCCTAACAAATTATATAATTAATTAATTAAAAATGTTCGTTTAAATGTATTAATCAACATTGTATATGTGGGAATGGTAATATGCCAATGTATGTGCTAAATAATCTATTAATGAATGTCCGTGTGTCTAATCATAACGTAAGAATAAAAAGCGTACTAAATAAAATAAATGCATGTTATTGTGCTTCATAGAAATAAAACGTGTCGTTGCAAAAACAAATAGTGATGGTAAGTAAGGAACGGCTTAAATGTTGCTTTCTGCTAGGTAACAACTAATTGGGGTACGTAGACGGGAGGGAAACGAAAGGGATATTTTTCTCTATTTTAATTATGTTTTATTTGCCTCAAATTAGTGCTTCTAAAGTAGAACCGAGTGGCGATATAAAATGGCCGCCAGTGGGAAGATGTGCGCAGGCGCAAGGGGACACGTGGTACGGGATGAGATTGAAGAAATCTGGAGCCTCGTGATGTCTCTGAGAGGCTAGGATGCAAGAAATGGTCAAGGCTGGTGTGACCTAATTGAACTGATAGTGTGCCGTGAGGATCAGGAGAGAGTCCGTGGGAAAGGAGCCCAAGAGAAAGGACAATGACTGCGGAGTTCTTGAATGTGTCAAAAGAAGATACAAATGGACTGATCGAATCGGATGGAAATGTTTAAGCGTATGGGAAAGGAAATGATCCAAGGACCCTTGAATCCAAGAGAACTTGATTAAAGAATGAATAAGCTGACATGCATGGACCAATGAAAGAAAAGCGTGATATTAATGTTGCAACAGTTAGTTAGCAAAGTTAGAATTGGGGTATAAGAGGGCCTACTCTTAGTGGGAGGGGGTCAGTTCCAGGGAAGTTCCAGAGAGTTCCAGTCAGAGTTCCAAGCAGTTCGAGAGTCGTGGTTGCAGTAGAGGAGACGGGTTGCAGGTAGCTGATGCTGACGAGCTGAAGTTGCTGTTGCCGTCTTAACTTTACAGTTGAGTATGAGAATCAGGCTATTTCTAATCCCAAAGTTAGGTTAGAAATCATTAGGCTAAATTAGGAAGCTAGGCAGGTAACTAGGGTTTTTGGCTTCATGACAAAATTTCCTTTTCTGCAATAAATTGGTTATGCTTAATAAAATTGTGAATTAAAAAATGAATAATTGAATAAAGTATTAAATTCTTTCCATGCTTTTAAAATTATATAAAAATTAAGATTCTTTAAACCCAAAATGACTCAGTGGTTATTTTCCTAAATGATTGTGACATGAGTAATTGGTTGATTGTGATTCAGCTGGTCTTAATCACTATGAACTAATTTCTTAAATGAATGATTCATCGACAAAACAATGAGCAGGAATATCTTAAGAAATAACTAAAAGAAAGTGACAAATTAAGGTAAATAGATATCCTTGCTCTTCCAGCGGTACACAAATTGGTGTTCTCCATTTAGTTCTCATGCTTCTCCTAGGAGTACAGAATTTCATACAGGTGTAAAAGGAAATCCAGGTGTGTGTGTGTGTGTGTGTTAGGCGATGTTTATGGGCCCCATCGTCATGAGGATATGAGAAATATAGTTTACCCCTGGATGACCTATAAGTAACCTGGGAGGAGAATAATTTTCATTGTACGCGCTGCATCACAAGGGAGATACCAAACAGGAAAGGGTGCGCTTTACTCTGCCAGAGGAGCTGCAGCTACACCAAAGGGATCCCAAGAGATGTAACTGGCCATGCAACGGAGGTGGACTGGGGATGTATTTGTGCAGGTAGCAATTTCAGTCATCAACACTGCCAACCAGCAGAAAGGCAACCCTCTCCTGATAAAGTACACACTTCTGAAGTCCAATGAACTCTAGCTCTCCGTGCAAGGTACACTTGTGAAACCGTTTGCATGTGAAAATGGGCCTTCCATATATGTCCCAGAGATTAGGAAGGCAAAGGGCCCCAGTTATGGGAGACTGAACAGATTTCATAAGAGGGAGCAGGTAGGCCATCCCACTCACAATGATACAGGTAAAACGCCTGCACCTCTGACTAAATACCACTACTATCAGTATCTTATGGCGTAGACAGCAAGGGCAGTAGCTACTCTCATACAAGAGGGGTGCATTTCTGGTATCCACTCATCATCATCAGCCCAAAAAACGGAACAAATCTCAGTGGTCTTAAATGACTGTCAAGCTAGCTAGAGTAAATGCACATGGGGCTGGCCAGAAACATTCAAGAGCAGGGTGGGATACCTTTACTAAGCTATGCGGAAGATTTTCTTTCCAACAGGCATAGAAATGATGATGTTATAATGTAGGAAGCTGGCTCTCTATATATTATACCAAAGTAAGGTATAGTGTGCACAGAGTCCAGAGGATACCAAGAGCCTTAAGTAAATAAAAGCTCTATTTGTGGTAGTGTGGTCGAGCACTTAGGCTTATAAGAGGGCTGTGTTAAGCTTTTGTTGTACAAACTCATGCAAGAACTGATTACACACACTCAAAGAATGAATCCAAGACCAATTGTTTTGTAAAAAGTTATTGCTTTGTTATTTTATTTTAGAACCAAGAGGAACTCAGCTGCAGGTAGGTAACAGTTTCAAGAATAGCAATAATACTTTTTACGATGCAGTAGGAATGGTTTTGCAAGGCAGTAAGAATGCTTTACAGTAGTGGAAATACTTTTGTATTGACAAATCAGAAACAGTAGAACTTAGCAATGAAAACAGATAGACATTTACATGCAATAGGAGAATACTATGCAATCCTATGGGAAGAAAATAGGTATATGCATTAACAGGTAAGTACACAACTTACTCTTCCAGTCTTCGGGGGTTTAGACCAACACTGGGCGAGGTTTAGTTTAAGGTGAGTACTGCACCACCAGCGGCACTGGGGCGGCCGGGTGCAGAGGTCACTGAGCCCCATGTTAGTCGATGGAGACTGGGGGCACCCATAAGAGGTGCGGTTTGCAGGTAGGTACCCGCGGTTTCAGGGTACAGGCCCCTGGGGTTAAGGTAAGCACGGGGGGCCACAAGGCAGCACCAAAGCTACACCACCAGCGAAACAGGGGCAGCCGGGTGCAGGGTGCAAGTCAGCGCCGGGCGCCCAATGCAAACGAATGGAAGATCTCGGTCGAACAAAGAGGCTGCAGGCTCACATCAGGAGGCTAGATGTAGGTGATCACCGGCTGGACAGGTAAGTGGGGTTGCAGGGCAAGGCCTGGGCACTGTCAGCTGGGCTTCCCAAAGTCGGGCGCTGAGGATGCAGGGGTGCCTTTTGGTGTCGGGTTTTCGTTACCAGAGCTGGTCGCGGTCAGGGGGGCCCTTCGTATTAAGGCTGCAGGTGACTTCGTGGGGTCCAGGAGAGCTCAGCCACCGATGGAGTCGAGGTCTGGATCGCTGGGGAGACGTCGCTGGTCAGAAGTGTCTGTTTATTAGACGTGTCTTTATTCAGAACATGACCTGCCTCCATTGCACCATTCCAGTAATTGAGCATTGTATGTCTCAAGTGCTACTGGCACCACTGTGTTATAAGCTTCTAATTTGAAAAACTTGCGACAAAGACGACGCCTGTCCTGTGGCCAGCAACTTCCAAGAACCCCAGGAAGACTGCCACTATTCAACAAAGACCAGATCTCGCGAGGACAGCGGCCCTGTCCAGAAAACTCTAACTCCAAGGATTCAGGATCCAGGCAGATCTGCGACCTGTGCCCACTCTGCCTACTGACGCTCTGCAAGATTCTTTTGATGACAATTCCGTTGAGTAGGCAAGAATGAATGCAGAGAGAAGCAGCTTGGAGCCGAATGCAGAACATGTGAATGCAGTGCTGCAAGCCCATCTGTGCTGAATGCTCTCCAAGGGTGGCGAGAGGCTGAGAAGAAGAAAAGAAGATCTCTGAACTCTTACAAGGATTGGAGATGGTGGCAGGCATCTTGGATTGTGATTGTCTGGTAAACCTTTCTTTATGTTTCACTGTGTCCTTCTGAGGCAATCAGTATATTATGTTGCTGCAGCCAGAACCTTGCTTCATGGATTTATAATTTGTATTAGAGGTAAAATATGTTCCTAAAGAGTTTGCCGAGAAGACATCTGTATTACAGAGTAGTATTCTGAAAGCCAGGAAAACTAACTTTGAACTAAATTTGTTTCTTGAATTAAGCTTTTATAGCTAGACACTGGGTATTATCTGCAGTCTTTTGTTTTAACTTGAATTCTTTTGTGAAGGAACAGAAAGAATGTAATCAATATCAGAATGTGCATGAGTATGAAGTTAAAGGTAGTTCTCTTGCCTATAGTGAGGGAGTTTCCCCTCTTCTCGTTCTCCTTTATCTGCTTCAACTTATTTGTATCACATATTATACTTTCTGTGGTCAGCAGTAATAGTTAGTGGTGAGGGTGGAAGAATGCATCGCTCCATTTGGCTCCAGGGCACAATGTTAGTGCCTTCTGACACAGAGGCACCAAATAACTGCCTGCATTTTGCAGTGTGAATCAAATTTAGATTCACATGCTATGCATATATCTGGTCATCTAGTGGTTGAAGTTGAAAAAGTGGAAAAAAGGAAAATGCTACTTACCTAGTATGCATCTGTTCTTGGCATGTAGAGCTGTAGAATCTCATGCTTATGCATAGATCGCCATCTAGTGTTGGGCCCGGATGTTTGCACTTTGTTTTTCTTCGAAGAAGTCTTCCTAGTCACGAGGTAGGTGACTCCTCCTTTCGGTGATAGCGCGCATGGTCATCGACTCCATCTTCAGATTGTTTTCCCGCAGAGGGTGAGAGAATGGAGTAGTAGTAAAGAATAGAGATGTCCATGTGTATGTATGAATAGTAACAAGAGAACTACAGCAGGCACAGGTATCCGGGGAGGTGGGTGGGCGCATGAGATTCTACAGCTCTACATGCCAAGAACAGATGCATACTGGGTAAGAAGCATTTTCCGTTCGAGGTATGTGAGCTGTAGATCACATGCTTATGCATAGACTATACAGCAGTCTCCCCTAAGCGGTGGCTATCTTCTAACTGATGGAGTTGTCTGAAACAGTGTTTTAAGTATTGCTTGGCCCACATTAGCTTGTTGTCTGGCTAGCACATCTACACAATAATGCTTAGTGAATGTGTGTGGTGTGGACCATGTTGCAGCTTTGCAGATGTCAGTAATAGGGATGTTCCCTAAGAAAGCCATAGTAGCCCCTAGCTTACGAGTGGAATGTGCTCTAGGGGGTACTGTTAGAGTCCTTTTGGCTTTTGCATAGCAAATCTGAATACATTTAACGATCCACCTAGCAATACCCGATTTGGATATAGGATTGCCCTTGTGAGGTGGTGCAAAAGCGACAAAGAGATGCTTGGTCTTACGAAAAGATTTCGTTCTTTCAGTACAATACAACAGTGCTTTTCTAACATCTAAGGTGTGTAGAGCTCTTTCTGCAACAGAGTCAGGTTGAGGGAAGAAAACTGGTAATTCAACCGACAGATTTATGTGAAATGCAGATACTACCTTAGGTAGGCATTTGGGATTGGTACGAAGAACCACTTTATCTTTGTGTAGCTGGAAAAAAGGTTCTTCTATGGTTAGTGCCTGAAGTTCACCCACTCTCCTCAATGAAGTGATTGCAATGAGGAAAGCTGTTTTCCAAGTGAGGAATTGTAGTTCACATTTGTGCATGGGTTCAAATGGTGGGCCCATTAACCTTGTGAGGACTATATTAAGATTCCACACTGGGGCAGGGGGAAGTCTTAGTGGTATAACTCTTTTCAGTCCTTCCATAAATGCTTTGATTACAGGCACTCTAAAGAGCGATAAATGTTGCCTATTTTGAAGATAGGCAGCAATCGCAGCGAGATGCAGTCTGATGGATGTATAGGCCAATGATGACTGCTGCAGATATAACATGTAGCAGATAATGTTTTGTATGGAGGCATCAAGAGGGTTGATGTTATTGTTATTGCAATAGATAACAAATCGCTTCCATTTGGCTGCGTAGCAGGCTCTTGTGGTAGGCCTTCTGGCCTCCTTAATAATGTTCATACAATCTGGTGGAAGGTTCAGATAACCAAACTCTATGATTTCAGGAGCCAGATCGCGAGGTTCAATTGTTTGGGAGACTGGGAGTTAAATGTAATTTTGATGCGGTACCAGAGAAAGTTCCAACAGGGTTGTGAACCATGGTTGACGTGCCCATGTTGGAGCTACTAGGATTAGTGTGAGAGATGTTTGCCTGAGTTTCCGAACCACTAATGGAATGAGTGGGAGAGGCGGAAAAGTGTAAGCAAATATCCCTGACCAGTTCATCCATAGAGCATTGCCTTTGGATAACGGGTGTGGATACCTGGAGGCGAAGCTTTGGCATTTTGTGTTTTGGGGTGTTGCAAACAGATCTATGTGAGGGACTCCCCAAGCTTGGCAGTATGGGTGGAGAACTTGAGGGTGAAGGTCCCATTCGTGTATTTGATACCTCTGTCTGCTGAGGAGGTCCGCAATCTGGTTGTTGACTCCTGGGAGGTGTTCCGCTAGGAGATAGATATTGTGGTGAACAGCCCACCTCCAGATGACTTGGACTAAGTGGGACAGCTGGAGAGAGTGTGTCCCCCTTGTTTCTGTATGTAATACATAGCTGTCATGTTGTCGGTTCGGACCAAGACAGCTTTGTCAGACAGGTGATCTTGAAAGGCTTTGAGAGGTAGAAAGATTGCCATGAGCTCTAAATGACTGATGTGGAGCAACCTTTGCTGGTGGCTCCACAGACCTTGCACTGTGTGTTGTTGAAGAGGAGTTCCCCAGCCAGTGAGGGATGCGTCCGCTGTTAATACTGTCTGTGGAACTGGGTCTATGAACGGCCGTCCTTTTGACAAATTTTGTGTGTTCCACCACTGCAGAGAGCGAGGAGTACGGCCGCTTACCAACACTAGATCGGTTAATAGACCTTGAGACTGGTTCCACTGACTGGCTAAGCATTCTTGAAGTGGACGCATGTGCAGCCTGGCATGGGGAGCGATTATGATGCAAGACGCCATCATTCCCAACAGTTGCATGAAAACTCGAGCTGGAAGTGACTGATTGGCTTGAAACTGGAGAATTAATGCCTGAATGTTTCGAATTCTGGCTGCGTTGGGAAACGCCAGATCCCTTTGAGTATCTAAAGTGGCTCCTAGGTAGTTTTGAGTTTTGGCTGGCTGAAGATGTATTTTTAACACATTGACTGTAAACCCCAGTTGGTGAAGTAACTGAATGGTTACGGAAGTATGGTTGCGGCATTGTTGGTACGTGTTGGCTTTGATGAGCCAGTCGTCCAAGTATGGGAAGACATGGATGCTTTGTCTTCTTAGATGAGCAGCTACTACCGCCAGGCACTTTGTGAAGACTCTGGGGGCTGTGGTGACTCCGAATGGGAGTACTTTGAATTGGTTGTGTTGACCTGCTACCACAAACCTGAGAAATTTGTGGTGAGCTGGGTGGATTGGAATATGAAAGTAGGCGTCCTTTAAGTCTAGAGTACACATAAAGTCTCCTTTTTGCAAAAGACGTAGTACCTGTTGAAGTGTTACCATGTGGAAGTGGTCTGACTGTATGTAAAAATTTAGTTCTCTGAGATCTAATACCGGTCTGAGAGAGCCGTCCTTTTTGGGAATTAGGAAGTAAAAGGAATACACGCCCGACCCTTGGTGTTGTAGTGGTACGGGCTCTATAGCTCCTTTTAATAGTAGGGACTGTACCTCTTGTTTGAGGAGGTGTAGATGATCTGGTGAAAGTTTGTGTGACTTTGGGGGAATGTTTGGAGGAGTGTTGATGAACTCCAGGCAGTAACCAGAACGGATAATTTGTAGAACCCACTTGTCTGTGGTTATTGACTGCCACTTTGGTAGGAATTGTGACAGTCTTCCCCCGACAGGTGTTAAGTGGTCGGGGGGAATGATGGGCAAGTCACTGCTTTGTATTAGAGGGGGAGGTACGAGAGTTAGAACCTCTACCTCTGCGTTTACCGTTGTTCCCTCTGTAACCCCCTCTGAAGTAATTTTTCGAGCCTGAGGGTTGGTTATTGCCCTTATAGATGGATGCAGTTTCCGAGCAAGTATTTTTGGACCCTGCCCGATAGAAAGAGCATCGAAAGGAGCCACGGCCTTGTGTATACTGAAGGGCTCCCATAGATTTAGCCACTTCAGTATCTTTTTTCATCTTCTCAAGTGAAGAATCCACCACTGGCCCAAAAAGGTGTTTTTTATCAAAAGGTGTGTTCAAAATGGAGGCCTGAACCTCAGGTTTGAACCCCGATATGCGTAGCCATGCGTGTCTTCTTAACAGGACACTAGTGGTTACCGCTCTGGCCGATGTGTCAGCAGCATCTAGGGAGCAACGAATTTGGTTGTTGGAAATTAACTGTCCCTCACGTACCAGGTCTTCCGCTTTAGATTTATGTTCTTGGGGTAGAAATTGGATGAGTTGTTCCATTTCATCCCAATGCGCACGGTCAAATCTGGCTAGCAACGCTTGTGCATTAGATATGCGCCAGAAGTTAGCTGCTTGGGAGGCTACCCTTTTCCCTGAGGCATCGAGAAGCTTTGACTCTTTATCTGGGGGTGGAGCGTCTCCAGTGGTTTGGGAGTTTTCCCTTTTTCTTGCATTGGAAACTACCAATGAGTCTAAGGGTAATTGTCCTTTTATGTAGACTGGATCAGATGGTGCAGGCTTGTATATTTTTATCCACCCTAGGGGTAAGGATACGTGCCCTGACAGGATCCTTAAATATGTCGCCTACATGCCTGGTCATTCCTTTCAGCATGGGTAACATATGCGTTGACTTTTGTGTGCTGTTTAATGTTTCAAAAAGGACATCCTCTTCAAGGGATTCTTTATGGAGCTGGACCCCATGGTAATTGGCAGCCCTGCCTAGCAATTCAATGTAGCCTACACTGTCGTCTGGTGGAGAGGGTCTGGTAGGATATAGGTCAGGATCATTGTGTGTGGGCGAGTCAATGTTGTAGGCATCCCACTCACCTATAGGTCCTGGCTGAACATCATCATTATTACCATCCCCATCACCCTGATTGTCAGGTGTATGTGGTGGTGAGTTCTCAGGTGAAGTTAGCACATGTAGAGATTGAGGCAAAGGTGGTAATGGAAGAGGAGGAGGGGAAGGGTTTGTTCCAATATTTCTCTTCTTCAATGGAATATGAGATTCCTCTTCTGTATTAACCCCTCTTTTTAAAGTCACTTTAGTGGTTGTGTGTCCAGTTTCGGATGTATGACCAATATTTTCTGTTTTGGGTCCGGTTTTTGGAGCGGATCACCGAAACTGTGCTTTTTAGGTGACTTTGGTGCATCAGTCTGTTTCGGCGCCGAAGGTTTCAGTGCCGACAGCTTCGGGGTTGGTATTTTCGGATCCGAGGTGGTTTTCGGTGCCGAGTGGCGAGGTTAGGAGCCGGACTTTGGCTTCGACCCAGAGGGCTTTTTGGCTCGGTACCAGACTTGGTGTGGGGTTTCTCGGTGCCGGAAGGCTTTTTGGTAGGCTTCGGTGCCGAGCCAGAAGGCGGGGCGTTGGAAGCGTGGTCTCGGTGCCGACCGGGTTGGTCCGGAGCCTTTTTTTTCGGTTGGCTTGGGATTTGGGGCGAAGTAGGGACTGTACTTACAGTACGTTGTCCATGCGGGACGTCTTCATCCTGTTCGGAGCCGTCATCGGAAAGGGAGATCTGTTCCTGTTCCTCCTCGGCTCCGATAGCGTCGCCGGCTTCTTCATCAGATTCAGGTCCGAAGAGGTCCGGAATGGAGCCTGTGTGTTGGCTCTGCATGTCGCGTCGTTGAGCCCGACGGTCGCAAAGAGTCTTTTTGGAGCGGAAAGCTCGGCACGCGTCGCAGTCCTGTTCACTGTGTTCCGGTGACAAACGCAGGTTGCACACTTAGTGTGAGTCGGTGCGCGGGTATTTCGCGTGGCACCGAGGACAGAATTTAAAGGGATTTTGTTCCATCGGCTGCGAGTCGAACCGGGGGCTAGGCTCGACGGCCTACCACGAGCTCTCCGATCGAAATAGTTTTTTTTTTATAAACACGATACGCGAAGAATGGAACACGCGATCGGAAACAATACCGTCGAGGGTGAGTGTTCTACGCACTGAGGGAGACCGAAGGATCGGCGTTGAACCGGAGCGCAGCGAGTAACATCCGAACCAGATGGCGGAAAAAAACAATCTGAAGATGGAGTCGATGACCATGCGCACTATCACCGAAAGGAGGAGTCACCTACCTCGTGACTAGGAAGACTTCTTCGAAGAAAAACAAAGTGCAAACATCCGGGCCCAACACTAGATGGCGATCTATGCATAAGCATCGCTACAGCTCACATGCCTCGAACATACTGTTGTCCTCAGCTATGACGAGTTTCTGATACTTACAAGATCTTCGACAAGGAAATCACAGACGCTATATTGTTAGTCAGTATTGTGTTCTAAATCAGGGAACACTATTTATTTGTGAACTTTGATGGCGAAGACAAGGGCATAGATGAAACGTTTGCACATAAGTGACCACCAGGCGTGGAAGGCTGTGGAAACTACTGCAGACTAAAGATTTAGCTGTGAGTAAAACTGAGCTCTGAAGCAAGACACTGGTATAAAACACTTGTTTCAGATGTGGGGAAATGTTTCTCTAAAACCAGTAGTGTGTGTATCTTCTCTCTCTCTCTTGCCACTACCTCAAAGAGGGTTTGTGACAATTTTCGACAAAATTAGATTTCAAAGACGAATGACCAAGTTAAACAAAACATATATTGAATTGTTGCAATTATCGAATGGAATCAGATTCCTGACAACATTTTGTGTTATTTGTAAAGTGCACATTCACAAAGGATTTCTTGGTGCAATCTAACACATTTTTAGCTACTCAACTAAATGGTTCTAATTTTTTCGACCTCGGTGGATTCACTGAGATTCAAACCTTTGACATAGGGTCAAATACAGATCTATGCATTAGTCCACTAACACATCAGAGACCCATTTACAAATATACGTTAAGTCACTTAATGTTATTGAGTATGTTTACATGTAAGACCAGTGTGTCTACACCAGGCACCATGGGAAAAAATGACCTACATTCGTGTGTGTGCACAACGTCCCCTTCAACCATGCACCATTCAAGTGATCCAACCTAAAGTGGGCCGGTCTGTATAGCCAAAGAATGCTTCATGCCGCGATACACAGAAGTGTGTCCCGGGACTGTCCCTCTCATGCATATTTCAAATAGTGCCCCCATTTAGTGTGGGCCATACTTTCACCATAAGGCTGCGCCACAGAGTAATCTATAATAAAATGTGCCCAATTTGTTAACATGCACCATACCACAGCACGCACCCTGGCTGTCCCAGCCCCCCCCCCCCCACCACCACCTTCCCAGGCATGCTCCATACAGTAACTCACGCTGGTGTGTGCCTGTATGTCTCTTTCAGGCATGTTCTATACAGACCCATCCTAGAGTGCTTTCAGCTTGACTCCCTCCTGCCCACCACTAATGACACCATACAGAGACACTCACCCTCAGTACGGACTGCACAGTCTGCAGGGGGTATGTAGACGTTGTAGCAATGGCCTTGGCTATGGCACCAATTATAAACACTTGCATGGATGACAGCTGCAGGAAAAAGGGAGAGAGAGACTGAAGTCAAAGACAAACAGATTCCAGGGGATACCAGAGATGCCATGTGGGATGAGATGACCTGGGAACAATCACAGGGGTATAAGAGACAGGATTTCTAAAACAATTCTTCAACCAATGGCACAAAGCACAGGAAAAAATAAGAGATTACAGAAAGTCTCCTCCTCCACACCAGCCTCACTGTTCTGTCTCACTCCTTGTGAAACAGACTCTTATGTATTTTGAGATGCCAACATGTTTCAGCTCCTGTGTGGCACAGTTCCTTTACTGTCTCTCTCAATAGTCTGGGGAATGTGAAACGGCTTGTGACAAGACTCCTGGGACTGGCTTTACTCTCTCTGATGTTACTGTATTTTGACATGCTCTATTTCTGGCGAGGACCAAGGCTGGGCTGGCAGTAATGATGGCTCTGCTTCTTGATGTGCCCCTGGCCACCGCTACTCTCTCCACTGACTCTTTCTTGTTCAGATGTGGGTTAGGGCTGGCCTTGCAGTGCAAAAGGTTCCAGTTGTGACCTCATCCTAGGCCTCGTCTTCCTCCTGTCCGTTACAGCTTTTTACTCTAAAGCCAGTCCTTGCTTCTTCTGTTGGGCGATACAATGAACTGCTTTGGGTTTGGTTCGGACCAACAGAAAATCTTGTATAAAAACAGGTCATCAGCAGCAGCAGTTGAGAGCCAAGAGGAGGGAGCCTCTTACTACTTGTCTACAGACTCCCAGGAAGTGACACCATAGATTCAGTGGAGACCAGATGCACCTCGCAGTGTGGTGCAGCAATAGCATCATAGGAGTCAGTAAGGTTCTAGACACTGATCCAGCAAGGTGCTGGCAGAGCCAAATCCAATGAAGCAGGGACACATGGTGGCACTAATTACTCCTATCCCATGTTTGGGGAATGATAAGAACTCATCAACCTTAGAGCAGCCTGAAGTGAAAGTGTTCCTTGAGCCACCACCATCCAGAGGTTTTCTCATTCTAAGTTATGTTATGCATATTTTAGGTGACAGATATGTCATTACTGCTCGCCTTCAGAGTCTTCTACTAACCTAAGAAAACCTAACAGTCCCGTCTGAGAAATGCTAGAAACTATGGCATCTATTGACAAACTGCATTCTGTAGTAGGTTCAGTAGTACTACAATAGCACTACTAAATGTACTACAAAATATTATTCACAGATAGGCAAGGTCCCCGCCTCTGTCTTTCCTATCTCTTATGTGCTGAGATTGCTGCCCCGACAGCAGTATCTTCGCACAAACAGGTATATGTTTTAGTCGTAAATGAGGGAGGGATGGGGAGAGGGGGAGTGCCTGGAAAATGGACAATACTTACTTCTA
This sequence comes from Calotriton arnoldi, assembly GCA_963921515.1. Lineage (NCBI taxonomy): Eukaryota > Metazoa > Chordata > Amphibia > Caudata > Salamandridae > Calotriton > Calotriton arnoldi. The sequence continues at coordinate 335,437 of CAWUFW010010211.1, forward strand.
AAGCGGAGGGTTTTAGAGAGGAGTATGGAGGGGGAAGGGTAGAGAGGGGTTTAGGAAGGAATATGCGCACACCCACAAAATAATAAGTCCATTGCCATTTACAAACTGCACTTCTATAGTTACCACAGCCAAAAAAGAACCAAACCAGTTGTAAATGTATCCTGCACAGAGCTGGAGTAAGTCTAGCACCACCCATGGCCACTAACAAATACTACAACAACCACCCACAGAAAATAATAGAGGCAGGGGCTCAAAATAAAACCTCATAAGAAATAATGTTAAGATAAATAAGTTAAATGTTTTAAAAATATATACAATTTATGTAATGTTAAAAAATACAATTTAAATTAAATATTTTATCAAAAAGTATTTTAATATGCTTTTTTAAAATTACAAATAAATTGACCTTTTAAAAAAAATAAGCTAAATTAATTCTAACATAGCATCTTTAATTGCTATTCTACACTTAAAATACATATATAAAATTAATTTACATTAACATTTAACTTCTAGATTTTTTTAAACTATAACTATTCAAAATGTTCCTATACTTTACCAAAGGGGGGTCTACGCCCTGATTCCGTGTGTGGAACCTTAAATACAGTTGTAATGTCACTACTAGCAGTAACTGTTTGGTTGTATATGATGATTTGACTCACTCCACCCAGTGTGTACACTTATGTGTAACTTTACACTTGTGAGTGATGATTAGCCAAAAGTAGTACAGTCACCCTAGTGTTTAAGTGGAAACTGACAGGTGTAGATTTACTCATGTTTAAGTTTACCTTTGTGAATAGGCCCCTTACTTTCTAATATCGGGAAGTGACTTAGGCTTGGACAAAGACTCAATTAGAGGATTCTGGAGCCTCGACTCTGAGGACCCCAAGGAAACTGCTTCCAAGGAATCCTGTCCCACAGGGGGCATTGCTGTCCTCCTATGCCATTGCTAAAAGCAGCAGTACGGCTTGTAAAATGTACTGGGGTATCTATCAGCAGTACCCTGACTATCACTCACCCTGCCTTCAAAGAACCAAATACACAAGCCCTGAAGGACTTAGAGGAACAATGTCTCCTTAGGAGCTGTTAGGAGTAGCTGATAAGCGTAGGCAGATATGGCAAGAATATGGAACTGATGTGGCAGGAGCTTGGAGCTGCAGCAGCTGCCCTAAAACTCAGAAAGCGTCACTCATGATGCCGGAGTGTAGCTCTTGGAAAGCTTATGAGGCTCTTATCTCGGGAATAACAGGGTCTAATTGTTTCAAGGGCATAATCCCTGTACGTGAACTGTCTGCGTGACCATAGGCTAGTCATTCAATTACCTGGAATGGCAAGACTATGTAACATTCTCACGGGTAATGCGGCCTCTAGATGGCTGGCAATGCTTCTTAACAGCAACACAGGAGAAAACGTTCACAGAAGTTAGAGTAACATCTGCTTAAAGTATCTGCCCCGGACAGGTAAGCACAGAACAGAGGCATAGACAGAAAATAAGACTTGCAGTGAAGATCAGTGCAACAATTGCGCCTCACTGGTCTTAATACACCTTTTTTTGAAGGTCAGTAACACCTGCTATTTATATACATATACAATTTGTTATTATGCGGACAAACATAAGCCTAGATCATGAGTTGATGGAACCAAGCTACAGCGCCAATGTATCGATGACGGCACCTCACTTACGTGTGCCCAACTTTAACTGTGCCCCCTGACCTCCCACGCACCCAACTGGCTTCACCTGTGTGCGCCAGATCTCAACAATCCCTCTACAGCCTTACCAATGTTTGCTGGTCCCTTAAATGCATCGGCTGCTGTTAACTGTGCCTACCAGAGAAAAGGCAATAAAGACCTGGCTGTTCCCAAACTCATGGCAAGTGTCTCTCAGACTAGAAGCGAGAGTGGTTTGTGAAAGCAGCCTGCAAAACTATCATTCACAAACCCTTCACTTGCCACTCTATACATAAGATGCTTCTACATGTGGCTGCGCCAGGTGTGCAGCAAATTCTCTGGCGCTCACGCACAACACCAAGGCACAGATTACAGATTCCACTTCATCCAACAACATTCTCCAATCCAACACTACAAATGGAGTAGTTATATAGTCACGCTGGAAAGTGACTTAAGCATTGTCAGTATGTAGGAAAAACAAAATTGAAATGCTACAATACAAGACCTGCCCACAACTGTGCCTGCCTAGCCTGCCTCTCACCTGGTTTGACATCGGTCTAACCTGTGTCTGCTGCTCCTCCCCTGCATCTGTTCCTCCTCACCTGCGTCTACCCTCTGCTACGTGTCAGCCTCCAACTGTGCCTGCCCAGTCTCACCCATCTGTGCCCGACCTCACCTGTGTCCGCCATCCTTACATCTGTCTGCCATATTTTCACCTGCACCCGCTTCCCCTCTCCTAGGTCTGCCCAGCCTCACCATTGTCTGCATTGCAATACCTGCACCTACTGCAGGTGGCGCACAAGTGCTTTCCCAGCCTCACCTCAGCCTGTCCGGCCAGCAGCTGGCGCTTCAGCCCCTCATAGAACATGAATTGGATAGCAGGGTTAAAGACCAGCAGCAGAGATGGGACGGTGCCGTTCCAGAGTGCTGCAAAACCTTCATCTCGCACAATCTGATGGAAGGCATCTGGGAGAGAGAAGATGCATGGATTAAAGATATCACCAAACAGAGGAGACTGGATGGAGGTGCATCCACAGAGCCATATCAGAGTCCCAGTACTGGAAAAGCAGGAGGGCTTAAGATCAGGATGAAAGTGAACTGGCTTGGCTGCATGTAGGTTCCAACAATGGAATAGTGGAGGGCGCACCGGGCCAAGATTGAGATACAAAAGCAGAACTGTAAGAGAATTCTTGTGATGGAATAAAAAGGAGTTTAACACATGCCTTAATAATTGCTTCAAATTCCCATCGTACCCATGATGCCCTTGTAGTTGGTCGTCACAATGTCATCGTTCCGGAACTTGGCCCCCTGCAATTTTAGGCGTGTGTTCACCACCCAGAGCGGTGTGGTGAGCAGCACGTTCACCACTCCTGCAAGAGAAAAAGGACAAATCAAAAATCAAGAGAGAAGAAAAGGCATTTATTTTGTTCACAGCAATGCATATGAGTGACCTATGTTGCCACCTTTAGAAATCAAGAATAAGCTAATTTCCCATAACAGCGATTTTGTAATTTGGTGTCTGATATAGAAACAACATTTTTGTACTCCTGGATTTTAGTGGTTCGACCCAGATTAGTTTTAAGAAATTAGAAAAACAGCCCGGGGACTAGACTTCAGCATCAACATTAAAGCTGCCCACAATAACTCCAGAACTCTCCCCAACTCAGGACCATATTCAGGTTGCTTTTTCGCACTGTTACTCATGACAAGTTCACTTCTTTTCCTCATGAGGAGGCCATTTGGATCTCGAGTCGAAAAGTGACAGATACCGAGCTGCAAAAAACAGTATGAAAGTGAGGAAAGAGTCTGCTGCAGCAAAGATAGTTCCAGATTTGCAAACTTTGTATATAGTAGATAGTTTAAACACAAAGGACAAGGAAAAGAGGTAAAATGTCCCTACCAGAGTATATTACATAAAATCACTAGCCCCACCTGGGCATCTTGGCGAGCCATCATTATCAACAGCACCACTTCACAAAGAACTACGTAGAGCTGTGTTCTTGTTTTGCAGAAATCAGCCAATACCATAGAGTCCAAAGAGCCAACCTGCTGTTTTCGCTGTCGAGGGATGCGTTCTTGAGTTTGACAGGAAGTGCTCACTGGCTTTACATTAACAGACTCGTTTGCAAGAGACTAGATTTTGGCATCTTTAGAGTCCTTCACAATACCCTCCGGGCACATAAAAGAACCTTAAGGAAAGAAAATCTGCCTCAAATCCAACCAGAAAGGAATAAAGTTTTTCTTTGAGCCATAGCTGATGAAGACCATAAGGGAAGGTCGTACCCGGTAACTAAGCAATTTTCAAATCAGGAATGGGGCAGAAAATACGCCATAAATCAGGCAGGGGAAGGGAACAAATGAGCTTAAAGTATATTTAAATCCACTGGCTCGAGCATTTAGTTTAAGCAATTTTTAACTAAACATTAGTATAGTTGGTGAGGATAGTAAGAGTTTAGCAAATCAAAACTCCAGTATTCATACTCATATCATGTCAAGGTTTAAGCCAACCCGCTATCCTCACAGTGAAAGCAAAGGTTGGGTTGGGTCTGAGCACAGATGACTGGCCAGAGTGTAATTTTTCAGAACTTCCATTTATACCAGAAAATGATTTGTGAGGAAGACATGATTTGTTAAACAGAAGTAACATTGTCCAATATTAAAGGCCATCCAGGGCTTAGCCCACTTAGGCTGACGTAACAATCACATTCAATTTTTTGCACCATGAAATGAGTAACATTGTATGGAGGGATATGAAGATCACTCAAAGATTATGGGGCCACTGGAATGCTTAAAGTCTTCGGGTATATGGAGAGATTGGGTTCAGTAGAATATAGGCGTTTACATTGCATGCGTTTACAACGCATGCGATTACAACGCGGTCTTTACAACGACCGCAGTTGTTACATCGCAGTACCATTACAACGCAAGTCGTTACAACGGCTTGCTCTAGGTGGCGCGCTGGACTTAGGAATAGTATAATTTACTATTCCAACTCCAGTGTGTGCAAAAGTAGGGAAGGTGTTGGAATAGTAAATTATACTATTCCTTAGTTTAGAGCGCCCCCTAGAGCAAGTCGTTGTAACGACTTGCGTTGTAATGGTACTGCGATGTAACAACGCGGTCGTTGTAACGACCGCGTTGTAATCGCATGCGTTGTTTCGCATGCGATGTGATGGCTGTTTCCCGTTCAGTAGGATATATAGCCAATATACTATTCCCAAACTTCAAGCAAAAAATCCCTGGCAACTCAACGGATTTGGGGGTTCAGAGGCAACTATTGTGAGAGGTGCATTAGGTTACCCTTGGGCACAAAGGAGGGGGAATGTAACAGCCTGTGGGGTGTGAATAACTGGCAAAAAAAGTTGAGGTTCGGGAAAGTTAGGGTCCTTAGATGTCTTATGAGGGGTTCTACAAGACTGGATTACCTAAGCGGACATGGAGTGCTGGACCTTCAAGACACCTGGGCTTCCGGAGGGCCTGACCCTCTGGAATTTAAAGAATGATATATTAATTATATGGCTTTTAAGGGAAAGGGTCACCCTAAGCGAAGATTAATCATTTATGTTTCCAGTTGCTAGAAGTGTAAGGCATCTATAGTGGAACCAGCCAATCAGTATTACTATGCAATGGCAATGCTAGGGTTGTTTTTCTCGAAGGATAAGAGTACACTGGTATTTGTTAGTACAAATTATTCATCTTTCCTCGAAGGTTAAACAAAACTAATGTATTCTTAAAAAGATTTAATTCCCCAACAGGTTGTATACTGCTATAATCCCCATTTACACTTGATGGGTGACTGCTAATCTTAAACACTCACAAGAGAAGGATTAATTTGTGGTCAGTAGCAAAGAAAGCTGGAGAATTCCGAATTTTCAATGCCAATACAAGAGGAGGATCCAACTGGTGTCAGATTGCTAACACTTTGTCATTCTTTTAATTTCCAAGATCTCAGTGTACAGGCTCTGACTGACATCCCTGGAAAAATCACACACTCTTCGGTTGTCAGTCGTTTTGAGATCCTTCTATTATATTTTCCCTTTACTATTGAGCAAAGGGAGGAGTGTCACACAGCTTAAGTAACTGAACTGAGAGGTTTAGTTATTGAACGTGAAGTCCAAAAAGGTACGGATTACTTAAAAAAAGGAATAAAAAAGAGATTAGATCTAAGGGAAAGCAGAAGCCACTCTGGCTCGATAGGCTGAAAATGAAGTAAAAGATATGATCAGTGATTATTAGTTCTTTGCAATCTAGTCCTGTTGCCTTTTAGACAAAATAGAGTTACTCAATTTATGTTTTTTGCTCCATCGATAATGCAATAGACACCTGCCCACTCACACCAATGCTTAAAGTGATCGCAGCTAAATTGAAGCCTGTACCTCTATACTCTCATTCAGTTTTCCCAGAGAAATTGGGATTGTGGATGAATTTGGAAAAATGTACAGCGTTTCAAAGACTGTTTGTTTTGCCCCAATCATTAGCTCAATTTCAAATATGGTTGAATTTCAATTTAGTAAAACAGGAGCTTAGTTCATTGCCGTTTTTCTCTTTATGTGCTTTTTGTGCCACTAACTTTAATACAGTAAAAAACGTAATCTGGACAAAATTCCACCGCAAGAAAGATCAGGATAACCCATGGACATAACTTTTCTGACACAGTTTTTAGAAGTACTCGATATGCAAGGTTATTAAGATTCAGCTAACAGCTGAGACTTTGAAATAAAAAAATCATAAAGGAACAAGTTAAGTTACTGTATTGGAGTAAAGACTGAGAAAACTACAATAGGACGGCTACACAGTACACGAAGGCCAGTTAAGAACCAGGGCAAGTGTTGGTTTATTTAACAAGTCAGCTCTCAAAGAAAATTAGGCCTATGATGGTCTGACTGCTATTTTTGTTATTACCTATTAAGGAACTAAGATCAGGCTGCGCTTTTATTGAGCACAGGAAGCATACGTCTGATGTAGCTAGCAGTTTTTTATATACTCATGGTTTAGTATTCACCTTAGATAAGATGTCTAACCTCTCTAAGTCTCATATTTTCCCAAACTATAAAGGTAAGGGATGTACAACGATTATCGACTACATCTTTGTCTCGGACTGCTTGGGTTGGTCCCCATTTTCTTTTAACATTTTACATAGTCCACTCAGTGACCACACCCCCTTGACCTTAGTGCTTGAAGGGGTGGGTATTCAGCCGGTGCACACTAGCATAACTGTGGGCTCACTATCTTTAACTGACCAGGGTAGGTGCCTACACTGGTCGCAGTTAGACACTTAGGGGTCGATTCCGATTCGGGCCGGAAAAAGCACCGACCGACTCGGATCCGGAAATAATACCGACCGACACGTACCTGTGGCGCCCGACACGCCAAGTACGATGCAAGGCGTGCAAAATCCGACCGACACGTACCGAACCCAAGTCGACCGACCGAGCCGCACGGAAAACAGCAATCCGGTCGGAAAAACACGCGAATCCAACCGACCGACACGCACCCGGAACAAATCCGACCGAAACGTACACGCGAACTCCAAACCGCAAAGTACGATGCAAGGCGCGAAAACCACGAGCGAGTCGGACGGAGGCCAAGCCGTACGACCGACACGCATACAAAACCGAGCCGAAGCAACACAAAACACCGCGACCGACGCGTACGCAGCATAGAAAACTGCACATACACAGCGTGAACGAAACGGAGAAGACCGTACGAGACAAATGCAGGGTCCGACTCGGTCACAAGAACGTTTCCAACATACACAGACAGTACAAAGGAAAAATCACCCAAAAAAAGGCCAAACAAGCAATTACAAAGCCAATAAATACTGGGGGGGTGGGGACAGAGAACAAAGACACACCCACAACTCCACCCATATAAAGGACACAAATCACAACCATGAGCCTTTGCAAATGCCATTCCACTGCCAGCACCCAAGAGAAAGCAACCACACACCCACAGCTCATCCCTCACACAAGCCACACACCATCAGCACACCAACAAATACCTACCTCACATACACCCAGCAAAACACACACTCACACACCCTCACCTGCACACCAACACACACATCACTCACCATCACCACCCATCACCATGCCCCCCAAGAAGAATCCCAAGTTCCTAGATTGTGAATTGGAAGTCATGGTAGACGAGATCCTCAGGGTAGAGCCACAGCTGTTTGGCACACTGGTCCAACAGACCCCCATCTCCCAGAAAACCAAGATGTGGGAGAGGATCATCAACAGGGTGAACGCACAATCACCATGTCGGCGCACAAAGAGCGACATCCAGAACAGGTGGTATGACGTGCGCAGGAGGGTACGGGACCTGCTCAAAAAAGACTACATCAACAGCCAACACACCGGCAGTGGCCCTCCTGCCAAGCCAATATACCTCAGGCCCTGGGAGGAGAAGGTGCGGGCCATCATTCCGCCAGTGAGCGTATATGGACTAGAGGACATCCCAGAGCCTGGTGAGTACACAACAAATGTACACAATATACTGCCACAAAACACACACACATCACTGTCAAGGGAGAGTCAAACCATGCACTCATAGCAATTACACAGCAACTAGAACAGAATCATCCCAAAATGTGTATGTCAGTCAGATAAACACAACACATGCCATCAAAAAAGTCACATCCAACTGTGCCATCACATGTACAAACACAACTACAACTACAGCTAGGCAGTGGCACAAATAGAACTAACAAACACATCCAGACATGTAGCCACCACAACAACACCAACACACAGTGAAGACCACTCAAAGGAAGGAATTCTGTGTATGCTGGCCAAGTCAGTGTAGCCAATAGCATCATGGGAGTCGCAGTCACACATATTGCCCCCCACAACTGTCCCATCAACACCACCATGAACCATGCGCACATCACAGGGAGTGGAGAAGGACTCACAAGATGGCTGACACTGGCAACTGCTGTGGGGAGCACAAGGCCCTGCTGGCAACTGTGCACCAACAAACAGCAGGACACCACTGACTGACATCCTGAGAGACAACTTCCACTCCCTGCAATGCAAGCACGTTCCATGGTGGGATATCTGGCTGGCTGGGTGGGAAGGAGGACTTGCAGCACTGACCATAGTCACAAGCACCTCCCCTCACACACACCCCAACACAAACTCCACAGAACCCACCTGGTAGAATGCAATGCCCCCCATCCTAACACAAGATCCCACAAAGAACCACCACCCTGGGTTATGTTGTGTGAAGCACAGGGACACTCTTGGGACTTTTAGCCAAACAACTGCCAGGACAACACTCCCAGCCATCCTGTCAGCACAGCCAGCCCACCCCACCACGGGAAGCAGAGTCAAAAGGAAGGAAGCATGGGCATGCTGGGAAGGGGGTGGAGGCAATAGCATGATGGGAGTCGTAGTCACTGATATTGGTCACCTCCACAACTGTCCCATCAACACCACCCTGAACCATGCTCACATCACAGGGAGTGGAGAAGGACTCACAAGATGGCTGACACTGGCTACTGCTGTGGGGAGCACAAGGCCCTGCTGGCAACTGTGCACCAACAAACAGCAGGACACCACTGACTGACATCCTGAGAGACAACTTCCACTCCCTGCAATGCAAGCACGTTCCATGGTGGGATAACTGGCTGGGTGGGTGGGTGGGAAGGAGGACTTGCAGCACTAACCATAGTCACAAGCACCTCCCCTCACACACCCCCCAACACAAACTCCACAGAACCCACCTGGTAGAATGCAATGCCCCCATCCTAACACAAGATCCCACAAAGAACCACCACCCTGGGTTATGTTGTGTGAAGCACAGGGACACTCTTGGGACTTTTAGCCAAACAACTGCCAGGACAACACTCCCAGCCATCCTGTCAGCACAGCCAGCCCACCCCACAGGGAAGCAGAGTCAAAAGGAAGGAAGCATGGGCATGCTGGGAAGGGGGTGGAGGCAATAGCATGATGGGAGTCGTAGTCACTGATATTGGTCACCCCCACAACTGTCCCATCAACACCACCCTGAACCATGCTCACATCACAGGGAGTGGAGAAGGACTCACAAGATGGCTGACACTGGCTACTGCTGTGGGGAGCACAAGGCCCTGCTGGCAACTGTGCACCAACAAACAGCAGGACACCACTGACTGACATCCTGAGAGACAACTTCCACTCCCTGCAATGCAAGCACGTTCCATGGTGGGATATCTGGCTGGCTGGGTGGGAAGGAGTACTTGCAGCACAGACCATAGTCACAAGCACCTCCCCTCACACCCCCCCAACACAAACTCCACAGAACCCACCTGGTAGAATGCAATGCCCCCCATCCTAACACAAGATCCCACAAAGAACCACCACCCTGGGTTATGTTGTGTGAAGCACAGGGACACTCTTGGGACTTTTAGCCAAACAACTGCCAGGACAACACTCCCAGCCATCCTGTCAGCACAGCCAGCCCACCCCACCCCACAGGGAAGCAGAGTCAAAAGGAAGGAAGCATGGGCATGCTGGGAAGGGGGTGGAGGCAATAGCATGATGGGAGTCGTAGTCACTGATATTGGTCACCCCCACAACTGTCCCATCAACACCACTCCTGAACCATGCTCACATCACAGGGAGTGGAGAAGGACTCACAAGATGGCTGACACTGGCTACTGCTGTGGGGAGCACAAGGCCCTGCTGGCAACTGTGCACCAACAAACAGCAGGACACCACTGACTGACATCCTGAGAGACAACTTCCACTCCCTGCAATGCAAGCACGTTCCATGGTGGGATATCTGGCTGGCTGGGTGGGAAGGAGGACTTGCAGCACTGACCATAGTCACAAGCACCTCCCCTCACACCCCCCCAACACAAACTCCACAGAACCCACCTGGTAGAATGCAATGCCCCCCATCCTAACACAAGATCCCACAAAGAACCACCACCCTGGGTGATGTTGTGTGAAGCACAGGGACACTCTTGGGACTTTTAGCCAAACAACTGCCAGGACAACACTCCCAGCCATCCTGTCAGCACAGCCAGCCCACCCCACAGGGAAGCAGAGTCAAAAGGAAGGAAGCATGGGCATGCTGGGAAGGGGGTGGAGGCAATAGCATGATGGGAGTCGTAGTCACAGCTCTACATCCCCCACCACATGGCCCAGCAAGCTCACACTCACGCATGCACATCCCACAGAGAGTGGAAAGGCCCATCAAAGATGTCTGACACTGTTGCTGTGTCGTGGGGAGCACAAGGGCATGCTGGGTACTGCACACCAACCAACAGCAGGACACCACTGTCAGCCATCTTGCCATTGCTCTCACACCCACACACACTGAACTCCCCACAAAAGCAAGTAAGTATGGGAATGCTGGGAAGTGGGGTGGAGGCAATAGCATGATGGGAGTCGTAGTCACAGACATAGCTCACCCCCACAACTGTCCCATCAACACCACCCTGAACCATGCTCACATCACAGGGAGTGGAGAAGGACTCACAAGATGGCTGACACTGGCTACTGCTGTGGGGAGCACAAGGCCCTGCTGGCAACTGTGCACCAACAAACAGCAGGACACCACTGACTGACATCCTGAGAGACAACTTCCACTCCCTGCAATGCAAGCACGTTCCATGGTGGGATAACTGACTGGCTGGGTGGGTGGGAAGGAGGGCCGGCTGTCAACCAAACACAACCAATGCAGACCATGTTCACACCCCAAAAAATACATAGAAATGCCCAAATAATGCAGGACAATGTGCCACACCAATATCAACCCCTGACTGTGATGACTTAGGACAATGCAATGTACAGGCCCGCACCCAGAGGCACAGTCACAACTGTCATGTGTGTCAACCATTGATGCCTGCAGAAACATAACATACATTGTGTGTGTCTCCCAAAAACAGGTGATGATGGGGACACAGCAGCAGACGCTGAGGAGTCCCAGTCCCAGGCTCAAGAGGATGCGGAGCTCACTGGCGTCGTACAGCCTCTGTCCTCCTCGGACGATGAAGACCAACCTGGCACATCCGGTGCAAGTCTACATGCAGCACCAGCAGGACCACCAGCTGCAGCACCAGCAGGACCACCAGCTGCACCCCTGCACCCACCCCTCCAACGACTGTCACCACAAATACCATCCCTGCCAACATGGACAGAACAAGGAGCAACACCAGCACAGGGACCCTGGACCAACCTGGGGCCATGGACACCACCACCACCACCAACCCCCAAGGTGGACCAGGGTCATCTGTGCGTGCCACTGCACACACTGCACATGTCAGCAGGGGTGGTGGGAGGGTGGGAGACAGAGGTCGCTGCTTGCAGAGGTTGCTGGTGTGCATGATGACCCACAACTGGTACGCATAGCTGATGCGTACCAGTCCAGCACCGGAGACCTCAGCCAGGTAGTGGGGCTCCTCAGAGACATGAAACAGCAGCAGGCTGCCCATCATGCCCGCTTGGACTCCCACATGTCCCACGTGGAGTCACACATGTCCCGTGGACTCACACATGTCCGCGTGGACTCACACATGTCCCGCGTGGAGTCCAAGTGGGATGCACTGCATGAGATGACGGCGGTGCACAGGGACATTTTACAATGCCTCCGCCAGATGAACAGCAACCAGTCCACACCTCCCTGTGTGCCAACAACATCTGGTGCCGAACAAACTGCAACTGCCACAGGGAGGGAGGATGACTCTGGCGGAGAGTCCCCTGCACCGCAGCAGCCTGTACTTGAGGGGCCCCCCCCAAGAAGAGGGGTCGTCCGAGGAGGGGCAAGTGAGAGGCCGATGGCCAAGCGCAACTCCCAGGAAGCCTGAACCTGTTCTGGATGTTCACCTTTGTGCACAGACTGTTCACCCTGTTGACGGCAACACTACTCCCACACATTGCATGGGGAGTACAAGTTGGACCAATGTGTCAGACAACTGTGGCCCCGATACTGGGGATTCTGTCTACCAGGACTTTCAATTCACCTAGGAACTTCGGATTGCAAGATTTATGTACAGCACTACCCATCCTATGCACTATTCACACAAATGTATCACAATAAACACACTAATACACCATACTTGCCTCTGTTGTGATTCCAACGTGGGTGCTGTTATGGGGATGATGAACTGCAAAATTACACTGTGTATGCGAACTGCAACAGCAAGGACAACACAGGCATGTGAGTAAAGGCAACGTGACACATATGAGGGAGACACACCACCAGGGCTACACAACACATACACACCTAGGCCATCTGACTCATTGCCTACACTGATGTTGCCAGGGAAGACGGTGCAATGCACAGACACCACACCCATTCCCAGTTGTAGTCAAGTAGCCCACAGGTGCAGTAAGCAAATGGCAGTCAAATGTGTGACCACAGACAACGCACATCACAAAGTGAAGCACAGGTTTATTACACAGTTGCAACATGTCGTAACCACTACAGATGCAAGGTAATCCCACCTGGCAGCGGGCACACAGTCAACAACTGTAGACGGAAGGAAGTCCATGGGTGTGGCGCACATCACCTGTAGGGACACAACAGCTACCAGCCTGGAAGTGCAATCACGTCGTCGGTGGACACAGTTGACCAAACGAATCTGAAAGTACCCTGTGAAGGACAGAAATGACACACAGTCAAAAGCAATGGAGTACAGGACAGAACAGCAAAACTCATGCACAATACATGTTACAAGATACCCACCCAGAACCAAGTTAGCATGTCAACACTGTTGGGGAGTACAGCCCACCTGTAAGCACACATCGCAACACACATCCAGTCAAGTAGCCCATGGACACACTCCAACAGCACCAGAGCACCACCTACACATCATGCCAACTCACATCATTGACATGACACCTCAGGATACTCACATTCAGCTAAAGAAGTTGGTGATGAGCTGTGTGCGGACATCACCACTCATCATCATCATCATCGTCACTGGCATCGTGGTCCAGGCCAGGATCCTCCACAGGTGGCGGATGTTGGTCATTGTCATCCTGGATGAGAGGCAACTCCTTCCGCACTGCCAGGTTGTGGAGCATGCAGCAGACGATGATAATCTTGCACACTTTCGCAGGGGCATATGGGAGGGACCCTCCGGTCTTGTCCAGGCAGCGGAAGCGGCTCTTCAGGAGACCAAATGTCCGCTCAATCACTCTCCTGGTCCGACCATGTGCCTCATTGTAGCGCATCTGGGCTGGTGTCACAGGGTTCCTGAGGGGTGTCAGCAACCACGGCATGTTGGGGTATCCCGAGTCACCTACGGACAGACAAGTGCACATTAGCTGACTTGGAAAAGTGGGCGGAATACTACAGATCAGATCACACACAATGGCACAAAGTCAGTACACACCGACAAGCCAGGCACGCTGGTTCTGCATCTGTGCCATCATCCTGGGGATGCGACTACTCCTCATCACAAAGGCATCGTGGGCTGAACCAGGGAAACGGGCACACACGTGTGTGATGGTCATGTCTGCAAGACACACCACCAGTGCATTGACCGAGTGGTAGTGCTTGCGGTTCCTGTAGGCCTGCTCCTGGGCCTGTGGTGGTACCAAAGCCACATGTGTCCCATCAATGGAGCCAATGACATGCGGCATCCTCCCCAGGGCATAAAAGTCACTCTTCACGTCAGTGAGTCGTCGCAGTCTAGGGAAATAGATGTACCGGTTCAGGAATAGCAACATTGCCGCCAAAACATCGCGGAGCACACGGCTCAACATGGTCTGTGACATCCCACCAGCAGTCGCCACAGTATGTTGGAAGGTACCGGTGGCAAAGAAGTGTAGGGCTGCCATCACCTTCACCTTGGGGGTCAGCGCTGTAGGATACGGCCGGCCAGGCTGCAAATGTGGGGACAACTGCACTGCCAAATCCTCAATCAGCTGCCTGGTGAAGCGGTACCGTCGGATGCTGTCCCGTTCCACCATCGTTGCCAGGTCTGGGAATGGTCGATGGACAGCAGGAGCCCTGCAGTGCAGAGGAGAAGTAAGCAAGATTGTCAGTCAGCCCACATATGCGGCATTGAACACACTCAATATCCCAACATACATCATTATGAGGCACAACTACATGAAGTGTGCAGTTCCGTAAGGACATGTATGGTACATACATGGCCAACATCTGTCAACACGGTCCAACAGGTGGCATCAATTAGTCCCAGGTTGGCCCATTGGATATCATGAGGCCGTGTCACAGTTCCCATCTCCTGCTGCCGTGTCACAATCACCCCCACAGTGACATGTGAGGACAGATGTGGCCCAGGCACCACAGCTCAACGACAGGTACATTCCCAGGGACCCTGTATTGCCACATGGACACTGGCATTACATGGAGTATCATGTATACACCACAGCAAAACAACCATGACCCCCACAGGTAGTGGTCCCACTTGCCACGGCAGGACAGACATGGACGTCTGTGACACACACACGCACAACATCAAAGTCCATGCACACACAACCTGGATGTGGAGACTGTCTCCCATTGTGCACATGAAATCAGAGACATTGTAAACACTACATGCACAAAGACTGTGGAGGACCATCACTATTGTGCCACTGGGACACCCTGGCTCAAACATACCGTCCCACATGGGACTCACGGGGTATGTGACATGACATACACATACACCACCGTGAAATGTGACCATGGCACATGCACAGATATGAACAGTTGCACATCACAGTGGTCATGTACACGTAACACCCAGGATCCTGTCCCCATTAACACGTGCACAGCCTGGGGGTGGCTGCCCACAGGTGACACCCACAGGACAACATGTACACCAACATACACACAATAGGAAATGCAGCCTTACATGCCTTATGATAAAGTTTGGACAGGCTGTCGTGATGTAGGTGTGCCCCTCACTCCCTGGGAGCTATCTGTGGCTGGCATATGTCCATCTGAGACAGGCATGCTGACATATGCCAGTCACATGTACAGTGATGCGTTGAACAGCAATGGACCGATCGGTGCCCCCGGCCGGCCCATTGCATTCAATGTGTGCGGGTACGCGTTGTACCCCTGTACGCGTTGTACTGCAATGGACCGGTCGGTGCCCCGGCCGGCCCATTGCATTCAATGTGTGCGGGTACGCGTTGTACCCCTGTACGCGTTGAACTGCAATGGACCGGTCGGTGCCCCCGGCCGGCCCATTGCATTCAATGTGTGCGGGTACGCGTTGTACCCTGTACGCGTTGTACCCCTGTACGCGTTGAACTGCAATGGACCGATCGGTGCCTCCGGCCGGCCCATTGCATTCCATGTGTGCGGGTACGCGTTGTACCCTGTACGCGTTGTACCCCTGTACGCGTTGTACTGCAATGGACCGATCGGTGCCCCCGGCCGGCCCATTGCATTCAATGTGTGCGGGTACGCGTTGTACCCCTGTACGCGTTGTACCGCAATGGACCGATCGGTGCGCACCCATTGACAATGGGCTTGCCTGGCAACGGACGCGTTTTCGAATTTCGAACGAGTCGGTTGCTGGAAAATCAGTTGGTCACCCACAACAATGTTGCAAAATCATGTATGTCATGAAGTTGAAGATTTGAAGGATGCTGTGGGCGTGTTTTGGTGCTGCTATTCCATGGATTGGCCAGATTCAGAAGATGCAAACGACTTGGACCTATCACTTTGGACACAAGGGACAGTATCTGCCTCTCCAGCACATATATATTGCTGGCTGTTCCCCTGAGAGCTCACTTGCCTGCACTACATGCTCCAGGACGACATCTGCCACTGCACTGCTGCTGTCTCTGCCCCTCTGGACCCTGCAATGGCACGTACTGTGGAGAGAGCCCCAGCCTTCAGCCTTGAGGAGAACCAGGCCCTGCTGGACAGCCTACTTCCACAGTACAGCAAGCTGTATGGGACACCAGGGGAGCAGGTGAGTGTTCTGTGCACTGCCTTTCTGAATGTGCATATTGTCTGACTAGCAAGGCTGAAAGTCTGCACGCTACTGGCTAGCAGGCTCACTGAGTAGTTGTCACCCCCCATAGTGTGTAGTGACATGCACTGGACAGGTATGGTGCAGTGACAGTGCATTTGAACAAGGTTTTACTTCCCATGCAATGATACCATGTAGTGACGTCTGGCAAACTGTCCATGGGCAGCTTTGCACTGCCTGTGTACATCATGTGCCCCTGTGATTGAGACATGTATATACAACTGTGTCATGCACGGATATGTTGCATGTGTAGTAATGGCCTTTTCACTTTGTCATCCTGACAGGTTAATGCCCATCGGAAGCAGGAGATCTGGAAGGACATCGTCCGGGCCGTCCGGTCCGTGGGGGTCTACAAGCGCCGGATCCGCAACTGCCAGAAGAGGTGGCAGGACCTTCGGGGCTGGACCCGGAGGATTGCACGGGTCCAGCTGAAGCTGTCGCCTCCTCGCAGGAGGGGCGGAACACGGACCCTGACCCCCACATGCTCCAGATCCTGGCGGTGGTGTTTCCAGACCTGGATGGGCAGCTGAAGGCCAGACAGCAGCAAGGAGGGGGTGAGTCAAAGACTGCACTGTGAACTCTGTATTACATGCTTTGTGCCCTCCTCTGGCCTGGTTCAACTGCCACAGTGCAGCAGTCATGTTGTCCAGGAGCCATGTCCCTCTATTGTGCACTGCCCACTGCTCATCTGATACCCAGGTGTGGCCCTTACATTCAGGGAATTGTGTCACTTGGGACTGTGTCCTTGCAGTTTGCTTCACTAAAGGTGGGGGACAGCATCTGTTTCCCTAACTCTGTTGTGGGCATCATGGGTGGGTCCATTGTTCACACAACGCCTGTGTTCGGACATGTAATCTGCGTGTTGCTTTGATATGCGGTCCACTTGCTGAGCTGAGCCACCACATGTGCCTGGGGTATGTGGCACACGCCCATGCAGCGGGTGGGAACAATGTTTGGGCCCCAGGAGTGTGCAGATTACGTGTGTCACACATACATAGCCAGCTATCCACTGTCCAGGGCTCATCCCTCATTCATGTGGAGCAGGACAGTCATGCCTACTCCAGGCCATGCAATGCACTCTGTACTCCCACTCCCGTGTATCAGCTGACACATTGTGCGCAGTGATTTGACCCCTCAGGTGTCTGCCTCTGTGTCAGTGTGCTGTGGATTAGTTGCCAGGACTGCTGGGGTGTTTCTTGGTAGGGGCTCAGCATGCCCCTGGAGATGTGACCATAGGAGACGATACTTGTGTGTCACATAGGTGTTTGATCAGCTGCCCGTGCAGACTGGGGTATGCGAATGTGAAGTTCAGGCAGCTGTTCCCCATTCACAGCAGATTGTGAGGGGCTCAGGTTCAGAGGGTAGTGTCACAGGTCTCCCATATGTCCAATAGGTATGACCTGGACAGATGAGGGTTAAGATGATGTGTTGTGTGGGGGATATACATGTGCACTTGTGCAGCTCCAGGACTTGCATTCCCCATGACCTACTATTGTGACACAGTGCATAGTGTTGTTGTCTGGCTGCCAAGTCATACATCACTGAGACAGTGATGTATGACTTAGCAGTCATGCCTCTGCCATGGCATGTGTCAACTTATTGGTGGTCCTGCAGGGGAGTGACATGTGCTACATGCACACCATTGTGGCGATGGCTATCAGGACATGGGTGCATCATGGTGTCTGTCGCTGGTATGCATCACATGCATTTCCTATTTGACTCTGGGCATCCCTTTCATCCGGAAACCTGTACTGACTCAGTGGCAAGAGCTGTGATGTGTGCATGTCCACATGCCACACCGTGTCCTCTGCACTGTCCAACTACTGTGTACTTGGTGCATGTGTCCACACAGGGGTGTTGCAATCCAACAGACACCAGACAGATGGGTGCAAGGCCATGTGGGATGTTAGTGCCATGCTTGGCATCAGACTGACAATTGGCTTCTCCTGTTCAGTTAGGGCACTTTTAGCAATGTACAACTAATGATGCCAGGGCTTGCTCTGTAATGTGCTGTGCTCACAGTGGTGTGTGCGTTTGGTGCAGGTGACTGATGTCTGTCTGTTTCCCCATTGTTTGCAGATACATCCACGGCCACGGAAGGGGACAGCTCCACGGACCAGGAGGAGCCAGAGAGCCAGACTGGGTCAGCAGCCGAGGAGTGGTCGGAGGGACCCAGTGGCACGGAGGGCGAGGGGAGCCACACCGAGGAGTCCTCAGCACCATCCACCTCAGCTGAGGACCAGAGCAACTCGGAGGATGACTCCCTTATGGAGGCGGGTGTCAGCAGCCACCACACCCCAGCTAGTGTTGCTGTCCCCGCCACCACCAGCACCACCACCGCCCTCCCATCGGCTCCCATTCCCCAGGTCCGTGGAGGCTCCCATGTTCGGGAGCGTGTCTCCTTTGGGCCAGGCACCGCACCCCTGCCCCTGTGTCCCCTGCTGCCCTGAGTGAGGAGTCTGTGTACCTCCTTCGCCAGCTCCATGTAGGGCAGACAGCCATGCTGAGTGTCCTCCATGCGCACACCGCTCTGTTGACTCAGCTGGTGTCGTTCATGGAGGGCATCTCATCGGGCATGTCTGACCTACAGAGGGGCAATAGGTCCATGGACTCCTCCCTGACGGCAGCAGTGTCTCTCCTCAGACAGTCCCTCACCCCTCCTGCCTCTGCTCCATCCACACTCCCCAGCACCTTACCCGTCCCAAGCACACACACACCGGCACAGGCACACACCAGCACACACACGTCCAGCACACAGACACACACGCCACAAACAAAACGCACACGCACGCACAGTCAGGGGACTGAAACCAGACTCACAGGGGATGGGGCCCTGGTACACACACACGCATCCACGGGCACTGCGCAGTCCTCAGTTGCCTCTCCCTCCAAAGCACCCTCCCTTGCCTCACCTGCAACCCCAAAGACCCAGCGCCTCTTCCTCAGTGACCTCGGCCTCTTCCCCTCCGATCCAGCTGCTCCAGCATCCAGGGGGAAGAGGAAGCCCCCCACACGGAGCAGAGTGCCCCTCGCCCCCGGACACCCTCCCCCAGGCGCAGACAGACTGAGGCCCCCACCCGCAAGTCCCCCCGGAGTGGTAAGAGCAAGACCCCGCCGCCGCCCTGCAGCTCAAGCACCAGGTCTCCTTCCTCCATCCCTCAGGCCCCCACTCCACAGGTGCCCCCACCACACCCTGCCCCAGGTTCCCCCACCCACAGATATACCATCCCCAAGAGGATCCGGCCTTCTCCCCCTGCCACTTGCTCTCCCGGCACCACACCCCCGCTGCGCTTGTCTGTGCCACTGATGTGGTGAGGGTGTCCTCCCCTCTGTCCAGCCCACCTTGCCTGTTCCCCATTCTCCTCCCCTGGTGGTAGGCACTGCAGTGGAGTCCACTACCACCCTGTCTGACTTGGGCACTGCAGTGGCGGACCTGTCCAATCCATCTGCAGGGTCCACTGCAGTCGTGCCGGCACCCACAACATCTGAGCCATGCCCCCAGTTGTGCCGGCACACACCATGTCAGACACCTCCACTGCAGTTGTCAGTGGCTCTCCAGCACCCACCACCCCTTCCCTGCTTCCTCCTGGTGAGCCCTGATCCTGTCCCTGCGGTGCCTGGCCTACCCCCGGTTGCCCCTCCTAGTGGATTGTCCCTGGTTTTGTGCAGGCATGTGTAGGGTGGCATCTGCCACTGTCACCCACTTGTGACTTTGTTGATGGACTGGCCATTGGCCTTTGTTTATTTTCTACTGGACTTCTACTTTTAATGCCACATATGCTGAATAAAGCAACTTTCTGTTCTCTAGTGCTTTTGCTTCTGATGTACATGATGTTGATGATGCTAACCATGCCCTTGCTGCAGTGATGGTGATATTTGGTCTCATGATAATGAAGTGTTACTGTGCAGGAACCCATGTGGTCCAGGGGGAATGTGTCCTATCCTGTGGTGTATCCATGTCATCCATAGCAGCATCTGAGGGTGTCATGTGTTCAGTATTTGGCAATGGGATTTCCTACTTAGATTGCCTATTTCACATCTGTGGCTTCCACCCCTGCACATCTGTTGTGCCTGCCATTGTTCAATTTGTCTACTTCCCTGACCGTGTGGCCATCTCCAGTGGACATGCAGGTTTGGGCATCAATGGGGAAGGACTCATCTGTGTTGTCAGTGCAACATTGCTATACAAGTGTGTTGGATCTGTGCTGATGATTCCGTTGGCACTTCCATGACCAGGCTGATGTTACGGGAGCCCTCATTTGGTGCTAATTGTTGATTGTGTGACCAAGTGCTCAGCTGACATGATGGGGCCCTACTGAGGCAACATATGGCACAGCTTTCCTCACACAGGAGTGGAGTCCCCTCATGGCAGTGTGTACTCCTGTGACATTGCCTGCGCCCAAGGTGTGTGTTGTATGTGCATGTCTGTGTGTTCACTTCCGTTTAGCTGTGCATGCTGTGATCCCTAGTGTTGTACCTGTTTGTGATGCTAGCTGAGTTGACCTATGTTCCCCCAAAGTCTTCGCCCTGGGTTCTCTGTGATGTGGGTGCATGGCACATTACTGGTCATCAGGGTGTCACCCATAGGTGTGTTTGCTGTCAGGGCTGAGTTTGTGTGCAGACGCAGATGGGTCACAGTCAGGTTTCCCCTTGGCACTTGTTGTTTGCCCCCGTCATGTGATTTCCAGTTTGTGTTATCTTTCAGTGATTGTGATACGTTGTGTGTGTGACTGCTGGCACTCCTCAGGGTCCGGGCTGCAATGTTGGTTGTTGTCTATGTGTGTTCTTTGCGGGTGACCTTGGCTTCTTCATTGGTGTGTGACTGTGGCTGGGATCCCATTGGTTGGTGTGGTTTTGCCGTCATGTCCATGTACAGCGTAGTGTGCAGTGTGTCAGACATTCAGGAGTCTTGTTGAGTGTCCATGTGTGATGTGTTTCTGCACCTTGGTTCCCACCCACCACCCTGGAATAGTCATGGGTGCATGTGCAATGTCACCAGTGCATGTGTGCTTCACTGCTGCACATTGTTGGAGGTCGAGGGGTGTGGTGTTGAGTGTGTGCAGATGAGAGTTGTTGCCCGGCTAGGCCCCTGCCTCCATGTTGGCCTTGGCTTACTGGCCATGCTGTTTGATTTGTGCTTGTGTAGGTGTGATGGTAGTTAGTTGCTCAGGACACATGACTGTGGTTCACAGTGTGAACCACATTTAGCTTTGTCATCACAGTGGGATTGTAATGCAGCCCAGGGTCACCACATTGTGGGGGCCCTGGGGGTGGTGCTGTGGTGTGTCTGTGTCTTGCTGTGTCAGTTGCTGTCCCTACGTGCCTGTGTGACATATGTGATTTGTGCTCCCTCTCATCTGACAATGCCTGCTTGCCCACATAGGGGATTTGGATCCATGAGTTACCTTTGTGTGGCACTGTATGCACATCTGTATGATTGGTATTCAGGTCTCCTCATGTGTTGTGTGGTTGCCTGGGGACACTGGCACCCCCCTCACCTGTTGTGTATGATGTGCAGTGTGGGTCTGCCTGTTTGTGTTTGTGCATCTGCACCACTGCATTGGCATATCTTGGGTGTGCCATTGGCTGTATGTAGTTTGGTGGGTTTCCCCTGCTGTCCCTGGGACTCCTAGGTCATCGGTCAGCACAATGATCATGGTTTGTGTGTCCCATTGCTGCCATGGTATGGTATCTGTTCACCTCACATCTGCAGTCTCCACAGGGTATCTGCATGTGTGTGCCCATTGGTGCAAATATGTGGGTCTGCATTCTGATGGTCACTTCTGTCATTGTGTCATTGATGATTGTTGACGGTGTCAGCCCCCATGGGTGTTGTTTGTCTGCACATGGCCAAAGGTATGTCTTATTTGCACTGCAGTATTTGGCTCCCCCAATTTATGTTGCAATGGGACACATACACTACTTTGCCACTGATGTGTTTGTTGTTCTGTGACCAGGAATCATCCATGCAGTTTGGCAGTTGCACCTCTTTCTTTGTCAACACTTACCTTTTGGTCACTGTGATGATGGGGGTTTGGACCCCATTGCCACAATGTTCGAAATGTGCTTCAGCTATGGACCCCACACTTACATTTTGGTCACTGTGATGATGGGGGTTTGGACCCCATTGCCACAATGTTCAAAGTGTGCTTCAGCTATGGACCCCACACTTACATTTTGGTCACTGTGATGATGGGGGTTTGGACCCCATTGCCACAATGTTCAAAATGTGCTTCAGCTATGGACCCCACACTTACCTTTTGGTCACTGTGATGATGGGGGTTTATACCCCATTGCCACAATGTTCAAAATGTGCTTCAGCTATGGACCCCACACTTACATTTTGGTCACTGTGATGATGGGGTTTGGACCCCATTGCCACAATGTTCAAAGTGTGCTTCAGCTATGGACCCCACACTTACCTTTTGGTCACTGTGATGATGGGGGTTTATACCCCATTGCCACAATGTTCAAAATGTGCTTCAGCTATGGACCCCACACTTACATTTTGGTCACTGTGATGATGGGGGTTTGGACCCCATTGCCACAATGTTCAAAATGTGCTTCAGCTATGGACCCCACACTTACCTTTTGGTCACTGTGGTGATGGGGGTTTAGACCCCATTGCCACAATGGTCATGGCCTGCTTGCATTGTGGGTGCCACACACATATATGTGTGGCACATGTGCTAGGGGGTCACATTGTATGTTCAAAGTCATGTTCGGTGTTGTAGGCATTTGACACAGTCTACACACGCTTGTCATGGTGTTGGGGGAGGTCTTCTTCTTGCATTCCCTAGGTTGTGGTGTGCTGGTTGTGTCATGCATTGTCCATCCTATGAGTGGGGGTGGTAGTAGTGGTAGGCATCCAGGCCCCCCTGGCTGAGGGTGGTAGGCATCCAGCCCCCCCTGGGTGAGGGTGGTAGTAGTGGTAGGCATCCAGCCCCCCCTGGCTGAGGGTGGTAGTAGTGGTAGGCATCCAGCCCCCCCTGGGTGAGGGTGGTAGTGGTGGTAGGCATCCAGCCCCCCTGGCTAAGGGTGGTGGTAGGCATCCAGCCCCCCTGGGTGAGGGTGGTAGTAGTGGTAGGCATCCAGCCCCCTGGCTAAGGGTGGTGGTAGGCATCCAGCCCCCCTGGGTGAGGGTGGTAGTAGTGGTAGGCATCCAGCCCCCCTGGCTGAGGGTGGTAGTAGTGGTAGGCATCCAGCCCCCCTGGGTGAGGGTGGTAGTAGTGGTAGGCATCCAGCCCCCCTGGCTAAGGGTGGTAGTAGTGGTAGGCATCCAGCCCCCCTGGGTGAGGGTGGTAGTAGTGGTAGGCATCCAGCCCCCTGGCTAAGGGTGGTAGTAGTGGTAGGCATCCAGCCCCCCTGGGTGAGGGTGGTAGTGGTGGTAGGCATCCAGCCCCCCTGGCTAAGGGTGGTGGTAGGCATCCAGCCCCCCTGGGTGAGGGTGGTAGTAGTGGTAGGCATCCAGCCCCCCTGGGTGAGGGTGGTAGTAGTGGTAGGCATCCAGCCCCCCTGGCTAAGGGTGGTGGTAGGCATCCAGCCCCCCTGGGTGAGGGTGGTAGTAGTGGTAGGCATCCAGCCCCCTGGCTAAGGGTGGTGGTAGGCATCCAGCCCCCCTGGGTGAGGGTGGTAGTGGTGGTAGGCATCCAGCCCCCTGGCTAAGGGTGGTGGTAGGCATCCAGCCCCCCTGGGTGAGGGTGGTGGTAGGCATCCAGCCCCCTGGCTAAGGGTGGTGGTAGGCATCCAGCCCCCTGGGTGAGGGTGGTAGTAGTGGTAGGCATCCAGCCCCCCTGGCTGAGGGTGGTAGTAGTGGTAGGCATCCAGCCCCCTGGGTGAGGGTGGTAGTGGTGGTAGGCATCCAGCCCCCCTGGCTAAGGGTGGTGGTAGGCATCCAGCCCCCTGGGTGAGGGTGGTAGTAGTGGTAGGCATCCAGCCCCCTGGGTGAGGGTGGTAGTGGTGGTAGGCATCCAGCCCCCTGGGTGAGGGTGGTAGTAGTGGTAGGCATCCAGCCCCCTGGCTAAGGGTGGTAGTAGTGGTAGGCATCCAGCCCCCCTGGCTAAGGGTGGTAGTAGTGGTAGGCATCCTGCCCCCCTGGGTAGGGGTGGTGGTGCGCATTCAGGCCCCTGTGTGCATATGTGGCATTGGTGATGGGCATCCCGCCCCTATGGTGCTGCTGTTGCTGGTGTAAGTATATTCTGCATCCCTCTGTGTGTGTGTGATGTGTCGTGTACGTGTTGTATGTGTTTTGTGATTGGTGTCTGGCTTACCTTCTGCGCCGTACGCGTCCGTGCCTGTTCCGGTAGTAAATGTAGAATATTGGTATGATCGGGACGAAGGGATTCATGGTTGGTTTGTGTCGTTCGTCCTTCTCGTTGCTTCGCGTCGTCCTCGTCGCTTCGCCTCGTCCTCGTCGCTGGCGTGTTCGTCTCGGAGCCGTGGATCGTGTTGTGGCGCGAATCGAAACTTATGTGCGCCTCTCCCGGATGCTTTGACGTGCCGTGCGTAGCGACGGGTTCGGCGCGTACGGAAAGCGCATCGTACTCGTTCGGCCGGACGGAGCTGCATTTTTCCTTCCGTGCGACTCGATTCGGCGTTTCCGGATTCGCCTCGGTCGGGGAACTGGACCTGGTTTGGGTGAGTACGGCTCGGCCGGATTCTTTGCTGTTGTGCGCATCGTACTTACTCGTTCGGTGTGCTGTACGGATCGGTCGGGAAACAGGCTTTCGCATGGCTTTTTTCCCGACCGAATGCTATTGGGTGCGCCTCCGACCGAGATCGGAATCGGCCCCTAAGGCTTTTAACCACTCTTTTTTTTAAATACGACAACAGGAGATCCTAACTTGCTTAGATCCCTTAGCCTCTGGTGAAGAGGCTATAAGTTCATTTAACTCTATTGCCCAGTCAATTACTAGCTTGTTAACAGTTTCTGTAGCTGACCCTCCTTCAGAACATCCGAAATGGTTCAACGTCGAGTGTGCTCAGGCCCTCTGTCTCTTGAAGAAGGCTCTGCAACAGATCCCTCGAGACACAGTTTGGGTGGCAAACTGCTGCAGTAATTATAAGGGGGCTCTCAAGGAACAGAGGCGATTGATACAAAGACAAGCATGGGATGAGTTAACCCAAGCGAGCGAGCAGCGGGATTGTACTCTCTTTTGGCAAGTCATAAATAGACCTTGTTTTTCAGAGCCATTAAGACCTGCAATATGCCATCCCATTACCCCAGAACAATGGATCGCCCACTTTGAAGGAGTTTATAACTTCGGACAGGGAACCTTTAATGAGATAGAACTCTGCCCGTCCGATACTCCTGTCACCTTTCTCTTGGATGAAGTATTGCTGGGCATTGAGGGATTGTCTCGGAATAAGGCCCCGGGTCCCGATGGGATTCCTCCGGACTTTTTTCGGGACAACATTGATGTATGGGCCCCGGTTTTGATTAGGGAGTTAAACGCAGCAGTAAGGAATGGGATGCCGCCTTCATGGTCAACTGCTACCATCATCCCGATTTTTAAAAAAGGGGACAGGGACAATCCCCACTGTTATCACCCTATATCCCTCATCGATTCCACAGTCAAGGTCCTGGGTCAGGTTTTATTAAATAGGCTCTCTGTTTGGGCTGACACAAATCAAAATATATCTGAGGCAATATGGTTTCCGCTCAGGAAAATCAACTACAGAACAATGCCTAAACCTTTACCCTTTAATTTCCAAATATACAGTTGCCCTCCCCGGAGCCCTTTTTCTGGACTTTATGGATCACACCACCGCATTTGACCGGGTGAACAGTAAGAAACTGTGGGCTCTACTTGGTTACCTGGGTGTTGAGCCCGCTATTGTAAATCTATTAATGACCCTCCATGCCCATACTACAGCTGCAGTCAGATACTCTGAAGGAGCGGGCACTACTGATCATTTTAATTGTACTAGGGGGGTTCGCCAAGGGTGCATTTTAGCCCCTTTTTTATTTACGGTATATATTAATGGTTTAGAATCCGCCCTGATAACTTTACAGACTGACAGCCCTAGAGTGGGAAGGAAAGCAGTACCAGTTTTATTATACGCGGATGTGGCAGTACTGATGGCCTGCACACCAATGGGCCTACAGGCATTGATTAATGGATTTGTTTCCTTTATGAATGAGTTGGACCTGTCGGCCAACTTCTCAAAATCGTATGTTATGGAAGTTGGCCCTCAGGCGACCCAATCTAAGACTTTCAAGGCAGGAGCCCACAACTTTAGCTATGTTATGGAAGTTGGCCCTCGGGCGACCCGATCTAAGACTTTCAAGGCAGGAGCCCACACTTTAGCTAAGGTCCCGGCTTTCCCTTATCTGGGAACTTTATTCGATGCAAAATTAAATTGGAAACATCTGATGGAGGGGAAGTTAGGAGACATGAATAAATCAATGGGAGCCATTGCTAACTATGTTCATAGATTAGGCACCTGGTCTCCGGGGGATATTTTAAAGCTTTACCAGTCCTTCTGCACCTCCAAGGTCTTGTACGGAAGCGAGGTCTGGGGGTATACTGCGGCTAACAAACTACAGACCGCACAAAACAAGTTTCTGAGATGAATCCTGAAAGTCCCCCATGCTACCCCCTCATTTTCCGTACATGAAGATTTCGGAGTTAACTACATAACTGACTTGGTGGCAGTAAAGCCTTTGTTGTGTTGGGTGAGGTTTTGGTCCAGTGATGAGGCAGAATTTAATCGTTCTTATTATTTAAGAATGTCTATCACTAGACCACGCACGCAAAATCCCCTGGTTACTGTATGTTAAAGAATCCCTCAAGGCCCTAGGAAGGGCAGATATTTTTCTCAAATATGACACAGTGAAGCCCCGGGATTCGACAATAGTAAAGGAGTTGTTTTTTAAATATGCTACGGCTCTCCGCGAAGACAATGAGCTAATCAAACCAGCGATGAGAGGGCATGTGCTTTTAAAATCAGTCCAGGGTATGGAGAAATACCTCTCCATTTTAACAAGTGCTTTTGACAGATTTTTAATAGCTCGTTTCAGATTTAACCAGCTCCATCACCTTCTGGCATCTCTGGCTGGCTTTGTTTTACATGCAAAGGAGAGAGGTCCCTGTGGCTGCAACGATAGGCTCCACAGGATACCCTACATTTTGTCCATTTATGTAAATATTTTACTCCCCCAAGGAGATTGTTTCTTAAGCCCCTTTTAAAAGATATGAGATTTAGACAAGCCCGTGTCGCCCTAACGTATTTGCAGCTTCTGCCTAATGACTATACGCTTTTTGTAGTAATGAATTTCTTGAGAGCAGCACTCAGATCCAGAAATTCCAGATGTAATTGATGGCCGTTTGGTTTTTGCAATTTTGCACAACATTTTTAATGAATCTTAACTGAAACGTGGATGTGTTTTATATTTTATTTTTATCTTTTATGGTTGCGATTACTTCCGAATAAGGATTTTGATGATGATGATGAAGCTACTAGGTTTGCAATAAAAGGCCAGAACTTTGGGACTGATTTACTGTTGTTTTAAACCTTTTTTTTCTCAAAATGGGAGTCTAGTTCTTTGTTTTTCGAAACAATGACCCCCATACCCTGAGAGTTTTCTCCCTGGGACTGGGGATCATGTAGCATTTTGTTTCGGTCTCTCATGTCAGTTGTTTTCTGGTGGTGACAGACAGGGAAAAAAAGACATTACATTGTACTTCCAAAATAGGGCAGGGTGTAATGTCTTTCTGACAGCCCCTAATCCATAGTCCCGCTGGAGGAAGTTTTCCATCAAAGGAGCCAATGGGGCTCAGTCAATGGAAATTATAAGGTCCTCCTGTCTCTCAATGCGGCAGGTGGACTGAGGGTTTGGCAGACAGGGTACTTTGTCACATTTGCGGCGAAGTACCCTGTCCGCTAAACTGTAATCCGGAGCCATAGCAAGTAAAATTTGTAGATGCTTTACTGAGTAAGCTAGTGGCAGTTTAAACAAGCATTAGCAAAGGTCTTGCCTAAGTGACAGCTATTGACTTTGCCAAGAACTTTTACCATGTTGTACAACAGCCCGGCCACTGTTCAGCATGGCTAAAAGTTAGTGGAGTAGCGTAGAGTGGTGTGCCTTAAAGAGGAGTGCCTTATAGTGGAGTGGAGTGCCGTAAAACTGAGTAGAGTGGATTGGTGTGGCATAGAGTGGCGACCCGTGGAGTGGAATGGCACAGAGAGGAGTGGAGTGGCGCAGAGTATAGTAGAGTAGCATAGACTAGAGTGGCATATTAAAGTGGGGTGGTGCAGAGTGGGGTGGCGCAGAGTGGGGTGTCATGGTGTAGAGTGGCATAGAGTAAAGTTGAGCGGGCCAAAGTATGTTATGTTAGCACGTTTTGTAAAGCGCACAGCTGCCTCAGCAAAGAGGCGTCCCAGCGCTAAAGCAGAACATGGAGGCTGGTGCCCAGAAGAGGCACTAAAATGAAGGGAAAAGATGAGTTTTGATGCCCTTACGGAAGGCCAGGTAGTTGTTCATGGCACGAATGGAGAGTGGCAAAGCGTTCCAGAGCTTGGCAGCCAGTAAACGGAAGGAGCGCCCGCCCGACCGAGCCCTCCTCGTTCGAGGCACAGTCGCCAAATGTTGTCCCATCGAGCGAAGTTGGCGCGAGGGAGAATAGAATGAGAGCAGGTTTGACAAAATGCCAGGAGAGGAGGATTTCAGAATTTTAAACGCAGTACAGAGGACCTTGAATTCCACTCGGTTGGCAACAGGCAGCCAATGTAGCCGGCGAATCGCACTGGAGGTGGGACAGGTTCTAGGGAGGCCCAGAAGGGTTCTGGCCGCAGTGTTTTGAACTCGCTGTAGTCTCAGGGTTTCGGTCTTGTTTACCCCTAAATAAAGTGCATTGGCATAGTCCAGTCTTGACAAGATGGAGGCCTGAATAATCATCTGCCTGATGGACGGGTCAAAAAACCCAAGCAGCGGTTTGAGCCCCGTAGTATGCCAAAGCAAGTCCCTGCAACTTTCTTAGTTTGAGACTGAAAGCTGAGGGCCGAATCGACCCAGACACCTAGATCTTTCACCACCTGCTTAGGGGTAAGAGCACAGCCCAATATGGCCGGCCACCACCGTTCCCCCCACAGCTCTTGATCTTTTCCTACCAGCAGAACCTCAGACTTACTGGAATTCAGTTGGAGACAGTTGGCAATCATCCACTCGGCGACAGCCGTAAGATCGTCTTGAAACTTAGATGCCACCCCCACGGTGTCGTCTGAGAGAGCGACTACCAACTGTGTATCATCAGCATATGATACAATAGTAAGACCTCTGCTCCTCGCCAGAACCGCCAAAGGTTGGACATAGAGGTTAAAAAGCGTGGGGCTCAACGCAGAGCCCTGAGGAACCCCTTGTTTGTTGGAATGGAACGTGGAGGCGAACGGAGGGGCCACAACCTGGAAGGTCCTATTGGAGAGAAAGGAGGCAAACCAATCCAGGGCAGAGCCCACAACACCTGCCTCCTCCAGCCTTAGCATCAGGATCTGATGAGACCGTATCAAATGTGGCACTGAGGTCTAAGAGAATCAGAGCAGACGTACGACCCTCATCTAGAGCAAGCCTAAGATGCTCGATGACAGCTAGGAGAGCAGACTCCGTGCTGTGACCTGAGCGAAAACCATTTTGAGAAATGTCCAGGCAGTTGTTCTCTTCTAGAAATGTAGTAAGTATAGAATTGATATGGGTCTCAGTAATCTTGGCGATCCACGGCAGGAGTGAGATTGGGCGATAATTTTCCAGTTTGGCTGCATCCAGGGAAGGTTTCTTAAGCAGAGGGACCACCCTGGCTTGCTTCCAAGTGCTGGAAACAACCGCTCTAGACAAGGATATGTTAATCACCAGGCTCAAAGGTGACAGGAGCACAGGTAGCGATTTCATGAATTGGTCAGGTTTGAGGGGGTCAGAAGGGGAGCCGGATTTAATCTTGTTACATAGTGACCGTAGCTCCTCCAGGGAGACCAGCGGGAATGCAGCCAGTGTATGTGTAGGAAGTTGTCCAGGCACATGATCAGGACTCATAGCAGTGTGAGGGAAGGTCTTATAAATGTTCTCCACCTTTTCGACAAAGAAGGTGGCGAGAGCACGTAGAGTGGTGTGGAGTGGCGTAGAACAGAGTGGAGTGGTGTAGAACAGAGTGGACTAGCGTGGAGTGGAGTAGAGTGGCACAGAGTGGAGTTGAGTGGCACAGAGTTGAGTGGCACAGAGTGGAGTACAGTAGAGTGGCGTGGAGTATAGTAGAGTGGCACAGAATGGAGTGACGTAGAATAGTACAGTTGTGGGTGTAAGTAACTAAAGCCTCAATAGAGACAACAAATAGGGTGAAAGCAACATAAATAAGCTGTATGCCTGTGTTAAAAGTAGGAAAGCATGTAGCACATCCAGGAATAATACCGAAACGCTTATAAAATAGAAAAAAGGTGTGTTGCAAAAAGATGAGGAAGAACACATGTACTTGGTCCATGCTTCATCGAGAAGCAAACACAAGAAAGGAAGGGCAGCCTATGGGAGCTAAGCAATCGTAAGACTGAAAATGAGGGTTGTAAGCTCACTGAATTGTAAACAATGTTTCTCAGCAGAATGCATGCGCTGAATAGGCAAGACCTAAAAATGACACTGTGCTTATCTTGTGACCATATTTAAATCTAAAAACAATTAGATATATAGTGTAGTATTAGTGTTAATTTACATTACTATAATTGATAATAACCACTTGTAGGAAGCTAGGTTTCTGTTGCAGTAACCCCCCACTTTTTGCCAGATTTCTGATGCACTTTGACTTAATGTGCCCTGGGTCCCTGCCAATCAGGTTCCCAGAGCCTGTGTTCTTTCCCAAAACTGTACCTTGTACCCACAATTGGCACCTCTCTAGCCACATGTAAGTCCCTTGTAAAAGGTACCATGGGTACCAAGGGCACTGTGACCAGAGAAGGCCTCTAAGGGCTGCAGCACATATTGTGCCACCCTTAGAGGTCCTGTACCTTAGCGCACACACACTGCCATTGCAGGCTGCGTGTTTTGGTGCAGAGAAAAGTGAAGAGTCGACATGGCACACATACCTGTGTGCCATGCCTGAAACCCACTGCCTATGGTATAGGTAAGACACCCCTCTATCTGGGTGCAGTATACCACTGGTGAGGGTACAGTTGCATGAGCACTGTACCTCTACAGTGTCTAAGTCAATTCTTAGTCATTGTAAGTGCAGTAAAGCCATAAAAGAGTATATGGTCTGGGAGTTTGTCATTACGAACTCCACAGCACCATAATGGCTTTACTGAATTCTGGGAAGTTTGGTATCAAACTTCTCAGCATAATAAACCTACACTAATGCCAGTGTGGGATTTAGTATACAATGCACTCAGAGGGCATCTTTGAGATGCCCCCTGAAAAACGATTAGCCTCTGGTGGGTTCCCTGACTGGTAAACACCTGCCTGCCACCACGAGACATGTTTACGGACCCCTGGGGTGGAGCCTTCGCTCCCTGAGCCCAGAAATAAAGCCTTTCCTAGGCGGAGGTGTTCACACCTCCCCCAGGTCAGGAAGAGCCATCTGTGGCAGGGGAGCTTCAAAGGCCTTGCTGCCTTTGTAACGCGACCCCCAGCCTCTCCTGCTATCAGGAGCAGGCCCCCTTCCTGTCTCCCCTGCTTTTCGGCGGGACGACAGGCGGGAACAATTAGAACAGCCCAGAAGGTGTGCCTACCTCTGCCAACCCCACCCCTCAGGTGGGGGAGGTGAGGTGAAGCCCACTCTTCAGTGCCCGCCACCTTGCAGATGGCAGGCACTCTCCTATCAGGGTTAGGGATTGTGCCCACTCCCCCACGTGGTGTGAGCACACCAAGGGTGTAGTCACCCTAAGGTCAGTAGCCCATTGGCTACTGACCTTGAGACCCCTAAAATGCCCCCTAAATAGAGTATTTAGGGGGCAGCCCTGAACTAAGATGACAGAGTCCTGCAACCTACGAAGAAGGAGGACGAAAGAAGACGCCCAGTAGAGGAGACCGCAGAGAAGAACTGAACTGGCCCGAGCCCTGCCGGCCCATCTGCGGTTTCCGGATCCTGTGCCAAAAGTCGCCCTGTCCTGCAGCCAGCGACCTCCAAAACCCCTGGGAGGACTGACTGCCTTCAACAAAGACTGGATCTCCTGTGAACAGCAGCTCTGTTCAAAAGAAAAGGCCAAGAAAGACTCGAAGCCTGCTGAGGACAAAGAAACCCGGTGCCTGGAACCACCACTGCACCCGATGCCTACGGCCTGAGTTTGAGTGGCCCACCGGTCCCAGCGAGGTCCCCCAGCACTCCAGAGTCCGAGTTCACCGTGGGTTGAACCCTCCAGGACTCCGCGACGTAGCCTGCAGCCTCTGCAGGGAGATTCCCCCCCCCCCCCCCCAACCGCGAGTGGCCTGGTAAGGTGAAATCTGACCTCAAAAGACACCCCTGCATCCAGCTGCCCTGCGCCCTGGAGAAGAGAACCCGAGGAGCACCTACGTCCCCGAGCCCTCCAACTTACCTGCCCAGCTGTTGGTTCTACTGGAAGACTTCCTTGACCGAGCCTACAGCTAAAAACCAAAACCGGCAATCCCCACTGAAAACAACAGGGCACCCGACACCAAAACAGTACCCTGGGCCGCCCCTGTGCCACTGAGGGTGCACCTTGTGTGATAAATAGGATCCCCCTTTGCCCTGAGCCTAACACCAGGAGTTTTGCTCCCACAACCTTGTGGCCTTCTCATGAGCAGCCACTAACCGGAGGCCTCCTATCCCCAATTGGATAACATTGGGCCTCAGCACTCTGCACCTGGCCGCCCTAGTGCCGCTGAGGGTGCTTTGAGAGTGCATCTTCAACTCTGGGGTAACCCTGGTTCCATCCCCACAATACCAACTACAAAACCTAAGTACTTACCGATAACACTGTTTTCTCCCATAGGACTGCATTGACTGCGTTTCTGCGAAAAGTTCTTCTAAGTGTGGAGTTGGTTTGTATGAAACTTTGAAAAACTGCAAATGTACAAAAACTGAATTACTTACCTTTTCTCTAGCAAATGTCCCAGTGTGATATCTAGGCATATCAAACTGAGTAGAAAAAGAAACTTAAAAAGTAATCTGAAAAGTAACTTGAAAAGTAATCTATAAAGTAACTGAAAAGTAATTTGAACTGCTTTACAACCAAATGACTTACCTGTAACCAATACTACTGCATTCAACTGCATTCAAACTGTATTTAACTGCATTATTCCTGCAAAGTGTTATTATACTTACCTGTACCAGGCCTGGCTTGGTTCTAGAAAATAAAATACAAACTAAATAATATTTTTATATAAACAAATTGGTCTGAGTTCAATCTTTGAGCGTGTGATATCATTTCTTGCCTGAGTGTGTACAATAAATGCTTAACACTACCCTCTGATAAAGCCTTACTGCTCGCCCACACTACCACAAATAGAGAGTAAGGTATTATCTACTTTTACCTCTGCCTACCTTTGCCGTTCTACTGGACTCTGTGCACACTTTGGTATAGTATATACAGAGCCAACTTTCTACACCACTTCAGACCGTTTTCTAAGAGGATTTTATATGAATAAAGCTTATTTCATTAAGAGGAGTTTGGTTTCTCTAAGTGGGGTATACTTTACATTAATGTTTTTAATTTATCTTTCTGGTGAATAATGTGTCTAATATTCCACAGCAATAACTTTGTACTTAACTCTATCAAGGCAGTGGCATACTGTGGTTTCAGCATCGAACATGCACAGAGTCTGCTCCACTGGAAAATACCAGCAGATCAAAAGAACTGTGAATACTGAATGCTGCAATGTCCTTTAACAAGAAACCTGGGAGTTGCCTTAACACTTAACACCACCATGTTCCTAAGAAAGACTGTAAAGAGATCGTCCACGGTTAAGGCTTTTAATTCACTAACACTGAGTGTGAGAAGGGCATTTCTTTAAAAGAGCCATCAGACTTGTGGAAACTGGGACCTACGATGAAGCCCTGGCTGAGGAGAGTGGTTGAGAACCCATCCCACAGTTATCTGTGGCCTGCCTTTCGAGAAGCCATTCCTTGCACTCTGGGAACTTTAGCAGTGGCCAGGAGGAAGATATTCACCAACTTGAGACGTTTAGGAGCAACAAAGTGTTCTAGCCAGTACCAGCCTTCTAGCCTGTGTGAGGAAGAACAGCTGACTGGTACTGGATCTTAATTTTTGGTATAAAAGTGGTCGCTTTTCATAATGCATATTGACTTTTACACCACTATTGATAATAGTGGGTGTGTTCTACAAAAATTCATATTACCTAATTCCCTTATCCAATTTTTTGTTTTGGTATTGTTTTAATCACTAAATAATCATTTTTACTAAAGCGGTTATGTAATTCTACTGACTTTAATGTTGGTTTAGTGTTGCTTAAATCCTTAGGATAAATTTCTCTGAGGAAAACCCTGCTGCTATGGGCCACTGTAAGCTCAGGTTTCCTCAATTAAACTGAATTTGTCTTATCAAGGTACTTGATTACTACTACAGAGGAAGCTTTCCCCAAAAATAGTAATCTTGTTTCTTACAGAAGTATATAAGAAATTAGAAAAACAAGAAAGAGTTAAGTTACAGCTAAGCTTATATTATGATGGTCTTAAGATAAAATGAAAATACTCTTCAGGGGCCTTCTAGGGATGTTTATTGATAATCAAAAATACTAAATAGACCCACCTAAACACGGGATCCTGTTGCAATGTTTACAAAAAAATTAATCTAGAACCCTTTTTATAAAACAAATACTCAGTCACCTCAGTTCTTTTCTTCTGGCTTCTTTAAACAGGATCCTGGGGAATTGAGCTAAGCCTTTTTACTCCTGCAAGATGTTTTTAAACCTTTCGAAAAACATTTCACTTTATGTCATTTAATACTAGGAGTGTTTTCCTGTAATTGCTGACAGAAATGTTTTTTGTCAAATGGAGTCTTTACTTGGAAATGTAGCTGTTGTCAGGAAAGGGCAGAGAAAACAACATCATTATCTGTGTGTGGTGTGCCTGCATGATTCCAATCTACAAGAGGAATATACACACTGTGTGATCATGTCCAGGAAACCCTGAGGAACAGCAAGAAAATCCATCTTCGTGGCAAATAGTAAGATCCTGATGCCAGGAAGCAGCAACAGAAATGCCAGGAGAAAGGGTACCTTGCACAAAACTAGAATCAAAAACCCTGTGGACTCCAGCAGAAAGAGATCCAAAGAGAGATCTAATTATGAAGAATTAGGTCACCCCCATTCAATGTTGAGGTCCATGACGTCATAGATAGTTACAACTGCTGTCAAGACACAACTTAACATCAAAGAGATTTAGACCCTCAACATCAAAGTATTTCATCTCTCCACCTCATGGATAAAATAAAAAAAAATCTGTGCTAGACGAGTCTACGCTTCTGAGTATTCCAGGGCGTATTCTACATTAAGAGAAACTATGACACTGGTTGAGATTTCAGAGTCACTGTCACCTTCGCGGCGGTCACCTCTACAGTTTGTGGTGCCGCAGATGGCCTCCTCACCTGTGCCTTTAACCCGTCCACCAGCACCTCTTATAACAGTGGTCATGTCTCTTGCGATGTAACACAAAAGTGCATTACCCCAGTGAGGCTTATCCCTCAAAGGACCACAACCTCAAGAAAGAGATCACATACTTACTCCAGACATCTGTCCAGCACCAATCTAGACACTGTCGAAGGAGATCACAAACACCTAGAGGGCTTCCACTCCTGGGACGACAAGCATTTTAACAATCACGTCTTTCTCTCCATGAATCAGAATGTACTCTCATACTCTAAATGATTCTCCACCATCGAGAATATAGCTGGAGGAAGATATCGATATCTTTCACAAAGTTCTGATTAAAGGAGCAGTTCTATGCACTGATGCCTACTCCACCAACTACATAAAGATTTAACACTCTACACCACAATAGTCCTGCTAGACTTATGCTACCTATAGTGTCAGGCCTGCAAGAACCAGTGATGCAAATGTTCCTGGTAGCTGCTTCTGCAAAGAATGCCCCGATTCACCATCCAAAGAAACATAGACCTCTGGTATCAAGACAAACTATTACTTTGTTCAGACCCACAGGTTGATTATGCGCTCATCTTGGCTGCAAGGACAAGCCATGCTGCTACTTCATCGACATTCCCTCTGGACAAAGAGTAAGTGTTAACAGCCTAGGCAGAAATGTCTTGGGGCCTCTGGGAAAGCAGTCAGTGGCACAGATCAGCTTGGGAGGTACTACAGAGCATCTTGGCTGGCTCTTCAGTGATTTGCTGAAAATATTATAATTGAGGAGTTGATGGTCTCAAATTAATACCACCATGGCAGATTCCTCTTTCCTGACTGTTCTATTGTTAAGACTAGGTAATAAGTGTTTCTTCCCACTTCATCGAACAGGCCTTAAATCACAGGGGCCACGGAATATTCTTAACCTCCTATTCTCTGGCAATACTATTTGGGAGCTATGCGGATGAAGAAACGTAACAGATGAAATCCAAAATGGAGGACGTAGATGTAGTGGGGCTGGAGGAAAAGAAAAGATTCAGAAAGCACTACTAACAAACACTTAGAACACTGCTACTGCCAGCAGAGGGTTCCCAGCAGCAACACCAGAAATAGCCACAGCATAGGGCAAGGGAGAGACAAGCATCAACCACTTGCAGCTGACGAGAACCTCCAGCAACAGGAAAACAGTGACTCTTTCCTTCCCCTTCCTGTGTCTGTCACTCCAGCAGAGGGGCATATCAAGAATCATCGGCAAGATTGACAAGAAATCACATCAAATAGATGGGTGCTGAATACTGTGCAAAAAAGAAAGAAATTTATTTTAAATACGGTTCTACAGAAAGGACACAGGCATGAATTCAGACCCACTCTCAAATTCAAACCAGTAAACAAAACATCAGATAAATAGCACAAAAAAGGAAAGTTCAGGATGTTAGCACTTTACTAAATACACCATAACCTTCATCAAGGAGGTTGGACGTAAGCCATAGTCCTTCAGGGCGATACCAAAGGGGATGATGGACGGAGCGTTAGAGCAAATCAAACACTCACCCCCAGTCAACTGATCTGGGTTTAATCCATCATCATTCTTTAGCTCACTCCACCACCCCAGTTCAGACATGGCCATATGCAAATCAGTCTGACCCTGTGCCTCATGGGAACAGTCCAGCCCGAACTGCCAAGCCATGTCTTCCCTGGATCGGAAACAAGCATCCTGGGACCGGTTTCGGGTTCAAAACCCTCATCAGCCAGGCTATCTTGAATCCAGTGGCAAAGTGAGCAAGGGATCCACGTCTGGGCATACCCTGCCAACTTAGGGCGAACAAAGCGATACCAAAGGGGATGATGGACGGAGCGTTAGAGCAAATCAAACACTCACCCCCAGTCAACTGATCTGGGTTTAATCCATCATCATTCTTTAGCTCACTCCACCACCCCAGTTCAGACATGGCCATATGCAAATCAGTCTGACCCTGTGCCTCATGGGAACAGTCCAGCCCGAACTGCCAAGCCATGTCTTCCTGGACCGGAAACAAGCATCCTGGGACCGGTTTCGGGTTCAAAACCCTCATCAGCCAGGCTATCTTGAATCCAGTGGCAAAGTGAGCAAGGGACCCACGTCTGGGCATACCCTGCCAACTTAGGGCGAACAAAGCGATACCAAAGGGGATGATGGACGGAGCGTTAGAGCAAATCAAACACTCACCCCCAGTCAACTGATCTGGGTTTAATCCATCATCATTCTTTAGCTCACTCCACCACCCCATGCCACTAAATCTGTATATAGAATCATAAAATATATAAGAGTTGCCACCCACAAATGGAGAAACAATGACTCTGGAAGTGGCGTCATACAGACCCCCAATGTGTATGTTGAACAGTGAATGCAAGATACCAGGAAAAAATATTCGCTGATAAGATTATTACCAGTACTGAAGGAGCTAGTATACCTAGCCCAATCGGGGTTTGTCCCTCAAATAAATACAGCCTTAAATATCAAAAGACTATTTCATATAATGGCAGGCTGCACCACCGAGAGTGGGATTCCTGCAATAGCTGCTATTGACATGAAATAAGCCTTTTATTTCCAGGAATGATGCTTCCTTTACAGAGTACTGGATAAAATGGGATTCGGTGCAGGGATACTGAAATTGATAAACTCAAACCCCATTACCTGGGTAAAGACAAGGAATGCAATCGCTGAACAAATAAAGTTAAAAAGAAGAATACGTCAGAGCTTCCCCCTTCGTCCCATCCTTTTTCATAAGCTATGGAAACCCTAGCAGCTACATCCTGCAATATGGCCCCAAACTGAGGCATCTGGATGGGGAGAATGATACATGGCATTTCCCTTTACACTGATGATGTACTGTTGTATTTCCGGAATATGTAGAGGGATCTGGAGTGTGTGCTGGATCTCTGAAAGCTTTCAGCAGTGTCTCAGGGTTACACATAAATTAGAACCAGTCCTCCTTATTTCCACTTAAACTGAGAGAGGAGCTGGGCATTAAGCAATTGCCCCAGTTTCAACAGACCTGGGAATATGAGCCCTTCAAATATTTAGCGATCAGAATATATTACAAGGATTCTGACCCTATAGAGGACACCTTAATGTGAGCTCGCACAAACACCTGGGCCGCCATATCCTTTTGGAATAAACTACTGTTGTCGGTGAAAGTCAAGACTGCCATAGTGAAAATGATATTGTTGCCAAATGCCCTCGATGTGTTTGCCATTAAATGTTTCTTTACTGAATTAGAGCTAGGCTTGTAGGAAAGTGCCCCTTTTTGCATGGTTGCCCCCCACATTTTGCTTGAAGTTGATGCTCTTTGACTAAGTGTGCCCTGGGTTCCTGCCAACCAGGTACCCAGGGCCTATGTTCTTTCCCTAAATATGTACTGTTGCACACCCAAATTGCAACTCTCTGGCAACATGTAAGTCCCTTGTAAAATGTACCATAGGTACCAAGGGCACTGTGACCAGGGAAGGCCTCTAAGGACTACAGCACTTATTGCGCCACTCTTAGAGGCCCTGTACCTTTACACACACACACACACACTGCCATTGCAGGCTGAGTGTGCCATGCCTACAACCCACTGCCTATGGCATAGGATAGCCACCCCTATAGCTGGGTGCACTATGCCACTGGTGAGGGTAAAGGTGCACGAGGCCTTTTCCCCTACAGTGTCTAAGTCAATTTTTAGACATTGTAAGTGCAGTAATGCCATAAAGAGTATATGGTCTGGGAGTTTGGCATTACGAACTCCACAGCTCCATAATGGCTTTACTGAAAACTGGGAAGTTTGATATCAAACTTCTCAGCACATTAAATCCACACTGTTGCCAGTGTGGGATTTAATGAAAAATGCACTCAGAGGGCATCTTAGAGATGCCCCCTGAAAAACGACCTGACTCTAGTGTACTGGCTGAGTGGCTGCTCGCCAGCTGCCACCACCAGACATGTTTCTGGATCCCTGGGTCGAGGACCTGCTGCTCTCGTGGGTCTGAAACAATGCACATCCTGGGACGAGGTGCCAAGCCTCCTCCCCCAGGATGGGCAGGGTCCACAAAGGGGAAGCTTTGAAGGCTTGCCGCCTTGTAAGCTGACCCAGCCAGCCCTGTGCTTCTCCCAGCAACTGGCCCCCACCGGTTCTGAACCCCACTTTGGGCAGGAGAATCGGCAGGAAAACCAAGATTGGAGGAGAGGTGTGCCCACCTTTGCCAACCCCACCCCCTCAGGTGGCGAGGCGAGGCAAAGCACAACTCTCAGTCCCTGCCATCTTGAAGATGGGGGGGATCCAGCCAACCAGAGTGAGGCTTATGCCCCCCTCCCACTGGAGGGTGGCATAATAGGGGGTGTACCCACCCCAAGGAAGGGACCCATTGGCCACAACCTTTTCCTACCTGAAACGCCCCAAAATGTATTATTTAGGGTCAACCCTGAACCTTGCCTACTCAGACAAGAAGAAACCAGCCCTTTGAGTCTCTGGTCCGAACCTTTGAGGGCACAAGCAGCCTAATATCTCGTACATATAAGATGCTACAACATTCACAACCCAATCGCCTTCATACATACCAAAAGCAATGGCTAGCTGATACTGGGGAAGAGATCTCCCCACAATACTGGGAACAACTATGGCGAGACATCCCCAGAATCTACAGGAGCACCCCCAACGCGAATCAGCCTATAAACTAATGACGCGCTGGTTTTACACCCCTGCACGACTGCAGAAAATGCTCCCTACCCTCTCCCCTTATGCTGGAGATGCCAATCAGCAACAGGGGACGTCATTCACATCTGGTGGTCATGCCCGCTCTTGCAGATGTTTTGGAAAGAGGTCCTGAGCCATATCAAGGACACATATCAAGGACACAGTGGGGTTCCCTATACCACACTCCCCTCAAGTGACCTTACTGGGTATACGTTGACTCAACTCAAAGCCATGACACACTCCGACTGGCGCCTTATCATGCAGATGCTGGGAGCAGCAAGACAATTTTTTGCCCTCCTATGGAAGACAATGTCTCCCCCCCACATCCCCACCCCGATCTCTGCTTGGTTTTTGTGCCTATGGCATGTTATGGCAATGGAATTATTGACAGCCCGCCTTACCCATACAGATACTAAATTCACGTACACCTGGCAAACCCTTATAGATCACCTCTCTCAAATCGAATATGCCCGCTACACCTCCCCTAGGCTGTGAGCTCTTCAACTTTTTGAGGATTCCCTTTTGCCATACTCCAGAGGCAACACTCGAGTGGACCCCCCGACGCACGAGCCGGACAGTAGCCCCCTTCCTCCTTAAAAGCTCAACACGGTGAAGGTGGTCGTTTCGGAGCCCACCCCACTCCTAATAAAACTGATTTGATTCCCCCCCCCCCCTCCCCTCTTCCTTATTTATCCCTGGTTCTCCCCGGCTCCTTTTACCCTTCTTGATTCTTCCTTTTTAAATGTTTCCTTGCTTAGTCATCACAAATAGCGCATCCATCAGAGACCGCCAAAGACACACTGACCTCTTCGGGCCAGGATGGGCTTCCTACTTTAGCAGGCCCTAAAGCACAGGATATAAAGACATCACCTTAACTGTACTTTCTATATGAGGGATCTTTTTTACCCCATAAATAATTAAGGACACCTCACAGCTATACACTCTCTAAACCGTATTCAATATTTCAGACCCTATATATTTGCATAATCATCTCAGCGAACTCCATTGTATTTGATGGATCAAACCCTCTCTAACAAATCTAATGTCTCGATGTAACATTTTGTTATCATGGGCGTATTGATTGATGTTTCCTACCTGAATGCTGTATACACCGCACATAGTGTTTGATGCTCTGAGTATTTACGCTGCCTTCTCAATCGTCCATATCGAACATGATGATGTTTGTACTATTTCTTCTTTACAATTTTTTTTTCAATAAACAGAGTTGAAACAAGAAGAAACCAGAAGAAGGACCAAAGAGCCGTGCTGACGGAAGAAGAGGAGGACACCAACTGACTTGGCCCCAGCCCGCCCAGCCTGTCCTGACCTCGACCTGTTCCAGTGGAATCCCAGTGTGTCCTGCAGCCAGCAGCCCCACAAAACCCGGAGGACCTGCCCTGCCTTCACTGAAAAGACATTGTCTTCCGTGAGCACCGGATTTGCTCACCAACAAACTCTGGCTCCGGCCAAATCTGCGAGTCTGTACCACTCTGAACCCGACACCCACGACCCGAGTTAGAGTGGCCCAACACTACAAGACCTGCCTCGAGTATCCAGACGACGCCTGCAGCCCCTTTCTGGAGGATCCCCCTGACTGAGACCGGAGCCGGTAAGAAGAATCTGACGCCAAAAGACACCTCTGCACCCGACGCCCCATGGCCTTGGGTGGCCCAAACAACAGCGTCCCGGCATCCCAAGACATCCCAACTTACCTCTCCAACCAGTGGTTGCCTCCATAAGATCTTCATGCCCGAGCCTGCAGTGTTTGTTCAAACCGGAGAATCCCCATTGAAAGTAACAGGGCACCCGATGCCAGAACCGCACCCTGCCGCCCTAGTGCTGCTGTGGGTGTACCTTGGGAGCTAACTCAAACCCC
Organism: Calotriton arnoldi; assembly: GCA_963921515.1. NCBI lineage: Eukaryota > Metazoa > Chordata > Amphibia > Caudata > Salamandridae > Calotriton > Calotriton arnoldi. The sequence goes on from CAWUFW010010211.1 coordinate 378,153, forward strand.
CCTTTGCCCTGAGCTTAAGTCCAGGAGCTTTGCTTCCTCAACCTTGTGGCCTGCTCATGAGCAGCCACCAACCGGAGGCCCCCTTATCCCCCGTTGGATAACATTGGGCCTCAGCACTCTGCACCCAGCTGCCCTAGTGCCGCTGAGGGTGCTTTGAGAGTACATCCTTGACCCTGAAGAAACCCTTGTTCTAACCCCAGAAACTCACCCCTCAAGACCGTTTACTTACCTGCAAAACGATAACCCTATCTTTCTCCATTGGATTGCACTGACTGTATTCCTCTGAAAAACGTTTGTGTGGAGAGTGTTTTGTATAGAAGCTAAGAAACTGTGTTTTGAGAAAAACTGTTTTACTTACCTTTTATCTAGGAAATGTCCCAGTGTGATATCTAGGCATATCACACTGAGTAAGTAAAGTAATCTAAAAAGTAATCATACAGTACCTGCAAAGTAATTGAAAAGTAATCTCAACTGTTTCTAAATAATTGATCTACCCGTATAGAAAACAAGTACATACAACTGCATTCAACTGTGTTGTTTTTGCAAAGTTTTATTTCACTTACCTGCACCAGGCCTGGCTTGGTTATAGAAACAAAATACAACTAAATAATATTTTTATACAAACACATTGGTCTGAGTTCAGTCTTTGAGTGTGTGAAATCATTTGCTGCCTGAGTGTGTACAATAAATGCTTAACAGTACCCTATGATAAAGCATTGCTGCTCGCCCACACTACCACAAATAGAGAGTAAGGTATTATCTACTTAAGCCTCTGTCTACCTTTGGGGATCCACTGGACTCTGTGCACACTATACTTTACTTTGGTATAGTATATAAAGGCCAGCTTCCTACAAGGCTGAAAACCCAGATACTGGTTAGCAGGAGACACAAACTAGCCCTCCCCAAAATGCAATGTCCCCTCCCAGAGGGTGATCTTGCCATTCCCAAGTTTAAGATTTACTACCTAGCCGCCCGGCAACAATGGGTTAGCATGGTGAGTGGCAGAAGCCCTTCTCCCCAGGCCGAACACATAAATGTTACGGCAGGAAACAAATCACTCCTGACCAATTCCATAGCAATCCCAACCCATAAATTGAAACGCAATATGCTACCGGAAGTGGCAAACAGATGTTGGCACAAAGTCCTATGCAAAAAGATGACTAAGAGAGCACTCACCCAACAGGACCTCTATGAGGCATCCCCAATCTAAACTAGCCACCCATATAAATATATACAACTGGTCGGATGCTGGAATTTCCATTTCAGGAGATCTGTATAATGAGCCTGTGTTATACACATTTCAAGCATTACTACAGGAGCTCCCCATCCCAACAGGGCAATTTCTGATGTTCAATGCTGGAAGCTCCAACAACAAATACAGTACAGGACTTAGAACATGCTAGGAGGATGGTTATAAGATCATACAATGCCTTAATACAAGTTACCAAACTTAACTTTCAGGCATGGGAAGTGCCATGGGAAACGGAATGAACAGTGAAATATCAGACAATGATTGGACAAAACAGCTGGCTTAAACCAAAACACTTTAGAGGAATATGAGGATCATGGTAAATCAATGTAACAATCCATTGTCCATATGTATCAAACACCACATCGGCTACATAAAAACTACAAAATCATCCCTCACGAATGTCCAATCAGACAACGCTACCCTCCATGATACTTTTTGATAATGTTCAGATATACAGTCTTTCTGGAAACAAGGCCTCTGACCTACTGGCCAGGGACTCTGCCCTCCGCCCCAGCAGCTCCGATGTTGTGCCACTGTCCCCTACACCTCTCCAAGTGGTAGGTGTTCGAGGCCCTCCTCCACCCGCAGGCTCCTGACTGCGCCTCGTCCCTGGTGGTCCAGTGGGAGAGCCTTGCTCTTCTGCTGGTCTGCTGTTGTCTGTCTTTGTGTCTGTGCCCGTTTTTCTGTCCTTCGTCTTGTCTACTTGTTTTTGTACCTTGTAATTGTTTTTGTGCCTTGTAAGTGTCATTTGCTGTCTATTTTGATTAAGTTGCCTGTTTTTTTGTGTTCCTGTGCCCTTGTTGTGCCCTCCGTGCCTGTTTCGTCGCCCTTTCCTGCCGCTGCTACCCCCGCGGCCCCTCCCCCCTGGCGGTTCCCACTCCCGCCTCCCAGCTGCACTTCCCTCCCCCTTCCCTATTTAATGGCGGGCACGTCTGCGACACGACCAGCGCCAGGGACCCTGGCTCTTTGGCCACCCACCGATACGACTCAGCTACCCTCCTCACACTCAACCCCAGAAGGAACTACTGCCAGATGTCTACGCCTAACACCACCCATGGCCAGTTTTCCTGCCGACAATCCTTCACCATCCTCCGCACCCCCTCGGCCGCCACACCCACGCCGGATGCCAGCACCACCAAAGTCCTGAGGTGCATCCTCCTCAACGTGCGCTCCCTGCACAGACATGCTATAGAGATCTGGGACCTCCTCAACACCATCTCGCCAGACGTCGCCTTCTTCACGGGAACGTGGACCAACCCCACCTCCGCCCCCGACATCGCCACCCACGACGGATACAAGATCCAGAGGAAGGACCGCCCCAACCGCCCAGGAGGAGGACTCGCCATCGCGCACAAGAGCTCCCTCCGTCTCACCACCTCCAGCGCGAGTGACTCCCCGTCCACCACCGAACACCTCCATTTCCAGATTTAGACCAGCCCCAGAACGACCCTACGAGGCACCCATGCCTACAGACCTCCCGGACCTCGAACTGCGTTCACCACTACCATCAGCGACCTCATCGCGCCCCACGCCATCTCTTCCATGGACTACTTACTCATCGGAGACCTCAACTTCCACCTCGACAACCTCAGCGACCCCAACTCCGCCACCCTCCTGGAAAACCTCGCCAACCTCGGACTGAAACAATTCGTCACCACCCCTACCCACAAGGCAGGACACACCCTCGACCCCATCTTCGCAGGAGGTAACAACGTCCACTTCAGCCACACCACGCAACCCACCTGGACGGACCACCACTGCTTACACTTCCACGTCGACAAACCCACCGCACCCAAACCTGCACCCCGCCCTCCGCGAAGGAACTGGAGCAAGGTCACCGAGGAGCACCTCAACTCCACCCTCAACCGCAAAGCCCCCCTGCCTCGACCGAAGCCAACTCCACAGCCAAAGAACTTCACAGATGGATCACCAACTGCACAGACAAGCTCGCCCCCCTCCGCAACCCCGACAGACAGCGCCCCATGAAGGCCACCTGGTTCACCTCCGACCTCCAAGAATCCAGACGGATCTGCAGACGTCTCGAAAAACGATGGAGGAACAGCAAAACCACTGAAGACCAGACTACCTACAAGAACGCCATGACAGAATACCACCTACTCATCAGATCCTCCAAAAGGACCTTCATCCGGAACAAAATCCTCGCCAACTCCAGCAACTCAAAGGAACTCTTCAGCATCATCCAACAATTCACCAAACCCACCAGCGAAGCCACAGACGTCACACCCTCCCAGGACCTCTGCAACAAGCTCTGGTCCTACTTCCATCTGAAAATCAATGCCCTCTACGACAACTTCAGCGAACAGACTCCAGAAACCACTCTTTCCTCCAGCGATGGCAGCCAGCCTACCATTGCCGCCTGGACCCCGGTCATCACCGAAGATACTCAGGAGCCCCCACGGACCCCTGCCGCCATAGCACCCGAGCTACGACGCACCATCAATGCCACCTTCGAATCCGGCACATTCCCCGACGACTGGAAACACGCAGAAGTCAAACCACTCCTCAAGAAACCCTCTGCAGACCCGACGGACCTGAAAAACTACTGGCCCATCTCTCTGCTCCCCTTCGCGGCCAAAGTCACCGAGAAGATCGTCAACGCCCAGCTGACAAACTTCATCGAAGAGAACGCCATCCTCGACCCTTCCCAATCTGGATTCCGCAGCAACCACAGCACCGAGACCGCCCTCCTCACCGCCATACACAGCATCCGCACGCTCCTCGACCAAGGCCACACCGCGGCCCTCATCCTACTAGACCTCTCCGCAGCCTTCAACACCGTCTCCCACCGCACTCTCACAGCCAGACTCCATGACGCAGGCATACAGGGAACAGCCCTCGACTGGCTCCGCTCCTTCCTTGCGGGCAGAACCCAAAGGATCAGACTCCCGCCCTTCCTCTCTGAACCCACAGAGATCAACTGTGGAGTACCCCGAGGATCATCGCTCAGTTCCACGCTCTTCAACATCTACATGGCCCTCCTCGCCGCCATCGTCAGACAGCATGGACTCAGCATAGTATCCTACGCCGACGACACCCAGCTCATCCTCTCCCTCACAAAGGAACCCGACGCCACCAGACTCAGCTTCCAGGAAGGAATGAAAGATGTTGCATCCTAGATGAGCAGAAGCTGTCTGAAGCTCAACTCGGAGAAGACAGAAGTCCTCGTCCTCGGACCCACCCCCTCAGCTTGGGACAACACCTGGTGGCCCATCGCCCTCGGCAACCCCACCCACGGACCACGCCCGGAACCTTGGCATCATACTCGACTCCTCCCTCACCATGACCCGCCAGATCAACGCCGTCGCCTCCAACTGCTTTAACACCCTCCGTATCCTTCGCAGGACCTTCAAATGGATCCCCTCCGAATCCAGAAAAACCATCCCCCACGCACTCATAACAAGCAGACTGGACTACGGAAACGCCCTCTACGCTGGAATCAACAAATCCCTGCTACACAAACTCCAGACCATCCAGAACACCGCGGCCAGACTCTTACTCGGCATCCCACAACATGATCCCATCACCCAACACCTATGAGACCTCCACTGACTCCCCGTCAAGAAGAGAGTAACTTTCAAGCTACTCACCCACGCCTACAAATCCCTCCACAACACCGGACCCAAATACCTCAACGAAAGAGTCTCCTTCCACGTACCCAAGAGAAACCTCCGCTCCGCCGACCTCACCCTAGCAGAAACCCCACGCATCTGCTGAACCAGAGCGGGTGGAAGAGCCTTCTCCTACGTCGCGGCAAAGGCCTGGAACGAGCTCCCGGTCAACATCAGACGCTCCCCCACCCTGCACACCTTCAGGAAGAGCCTCAAGACCTGGCTCTACTGCTGACTCGGAGCTGTACCCCCCAATTCCCTGATTGATTGATTGAAGGCTGGCAATCAATAGCAAAAAAAACAACAAAATAAAGCTGGATGGGCTCCCTGTCCTACATTTTATGATTATTCGCTCGTCCCAAAAACAGTAAATTCGAAGTTAAGTTCATAGACCTGGCACTTAAACCGACTAAAAGGCTATTGGCGTAGAAATGGATGTCAGACAACCCCCAACATGGGTGCAATGGAACACGGAACTGTAGGTGGGTAGAGGCAGAAGGACATCCTATGATTGAGCAGCAAAAACACAATAGCCTCCAAATAAATGACTGGGAAAACATGTTAAATCTCCCCAAAAGGAACTCGATAAACCCCATTGAGGACACGTGTGGCCCAGACGTTCTGGGACACTAATACAAAAGTTTGAGACTACTCCGCCGGCCAATAAATACCATACCCCACCATCCCATTTACGTCCACATTTTCCCAGCATATCTGTTGGTCTGTGAGCGTGGTGCAATCTGAAAACTGTCTGTCCCTTTACCACGTTCTCACTTACCTCTCCCCTCGCCTTCCTGAGTCAACAGAAGCGTGTGAGACCCCTTAAAAGGGGCAAAACAAATAGAGGACAAATGTCAATTCCACTTATTTTAATTTTACGTATGTGAATGGGTAACAAGCTTTACTTCATCTACTATTATACAATGTCTGCATGTTTCCCCACTCTCTTTCCCGTTCCTTTCTTTTTCTTTCTCCTCGTCTTTTTTACTCTTCTCCCTTTAAGTGCTGGCTAATAATCACATATTAATACGTTGTAACAGGATGCAATGTGATGTTTGAATATGATACCACAATGTAACAAATTAATAGGATTGGTGTAGTCAGCTTCACTTTGAAAAATAAATACAAATATTTTTTCAAAAAAGTTGTCATACGTTACAAGGACTATATGTTACATTAATGGGATTACAAGGACCTCATGCCTTCACAAAGCAGCAGAATTATACTGGTGGGGCACATCACTAAGCAGCCAGGTAACAGCAGTGGGTACACTCCTCTCATGGGGTGGCTCTCATACGAACACTCTAAGGACTCCTTACCGGCCACAAAGCCCAGGATGAGATCCTTCCCGGTGCTGGGGGGCTCCCTCTTCATCCAGGCCACCTTCAGGCTGTTGAAAGTGTAGAAGTAGACGAAATTCGAGCAGCAGAGGCTCGAGATGACAGAGAACCAGCCACGGTAGGGTGCCAAACTATAGACAAGGAGGCAAAGAACACAGTCAGCTACAGAAGGAGGTATTTCGCACAAAATAACCACTACAATTCCAAGTAGGTAAAGAAGAAATGAGTCACTAATACTGAAGAACAAGGAGACAATTCCCACAATCTGCCATCGGGACAACAAGCACAGAATCCAAAATTACACAGGGCCACAACTAACCCTTGTGCATGGGCATTATTAGGGTGCAGACACAAATCAATTAATGAAGTCATACAGGTCCCGTTTGTATTCACACAGGCCCAGTAATGGTCACGCGGGCTCGAAAGTGCCTGCACTTACAGAGGCCACATAATGCACTCACACAGTTCAATAACGCCCACATTCAGGGTGGGAGCATGGATGACAAGATGGGCGACTGGCCATGAAATCTTGTGGCTTCTGAGGTTCTACCAGAATTTCTCAATTATCCTTCATTAAACTGCAACATCCATAGCCTGCAGGCCTATACATGCGACCGCTGTACTGATGTCGAGAGGGAGAATTGCTTAACACGACTGCTGACCAATGAGCGCGTTGTATGGAAGTAAAGCACTACAACTCCCTGGGAGATAGCAAGATGGCACAGAGAGCTGAGCAATCAGCCTGATATTGCCAGAGATGTCAGCTGGCTGCTGGTCCTATGCCTTCGAACCTACAGCGAGGTATTGGGTTGAGACTGGACCTGTGATCTGCAGATCCATCAGGAAGTGATGGACAGACTGGGGTGATCTATGTTGAGATCGACTGTGGCGGTGGTGACTTGCAGCATGGACTGTGGGTGCCTGGGCGTAATCAACCACTGGGCTGTGTGGTGTCAAGAGACCTCAAGCAAGGTGAGCTCAAAGTAGGGGTGGACCTGCCAGCTCCAAATCTGCCTGCTTGCCATTAGGCCAGCCAACACACTGGCATTGTAGTCTGAATCCAAGGAAGGCTGCATATCTGCCTTGTTCAGCGGGCAGAGGTGTACAAGGATTTGCAGACACTGTGGGCATGAGACTTGCGAGTCTGCTTTGCTGTGACAGATGATGGATACAAGTCCAACCTAATAAGGGCGACAACAGTCTTGGATTGCTTGTGTTCCAGTTCAGGGAGGACCTGGCCTGGCAGGTTAGGCTGGACTGTTGCCATTGGAGCAGGGTCAAAACTGATTTGCAAATGGCAGGGACCAAACTGAGTAGGGAAGCTACACAATGGTATGTGGAGAACTAGACAGATAGGCAATTTGCTTTTTAAATGTGTATACTGTGAATACTGATGACATGTCCTTCTTCCATGGGATGTTGGATTTGGAGGTTACCCAGTAGAATGAATCAGTGATCTCAGTGAGCAACGTTAACTGTGTGATATCAGCCAAGAGGGATAAACGCACTGTTAGGGTGGGCCCGTAACAAACTGCTACACAATTATTCTTTTTTTTGATACCATAGAACAGCAACTGGTAGATGTAGAACCTAAGCCAAATAAGGACAGCACAGATTTTTAAATCATGTAGATCCTTGTCTATGAATAGCGCTGATGTCAATATTATTAGTAAAGCAAAAGCGGTGGGGCTGGCATGGAAGTTTTCGATGGTGTGTACTTTAGAAACATGGTGGCAAAGATTCACCGTCTTGCTCATGTTTAACACGCTTTGGAGAATTATGAGGGGTCTAAGCCATGGCTTCCCTTAATAAAGAGAAAGCTTTTGATATGGTCAGCTGGGACTGTATGCTCTGGGTGTTGGAGAGATTTAACTTTGATGCACACATTCTGAATAGGATTAAGCTATTCTATTCCTACCTTATGGTGAAAGTTCAAATGGGGCAGGGCATAGTCTCCAAAAAGTGGATCCTGGGCCGGGGAATGAGACATGGGTACCTTTGTCACCACTTTTTTGCCCGGATTATAGAACCACTCACAATCACCATGTCAAAACGTATAGAGGTATGCCCAAATGACCCCACAGTACCTGGGCATCAAACATTCAAAACATAAACATGGCATCCTGTAGGGATTAATCACAATCAACGTTAGCCACAGTGAACTATTCAATTTGACACTGGGTATTTAGACTTATTTAAAACAGACAATTTACATATACATATATATATATATACATATACATATATATATATATATATATATATATATATATATATATATATATATATATAATAGTCCTTGTAGTGTTTACCACTTCACAAACAAGTCCCTGGAGCACATTTAAAATTACAAATTTTCATCAGCTGAAAAACATGAACCTATGGAGGCATAGAGATGGGAGACGCAACTGTTTCTGCTTGTAATGCTGTGATAAGAACCTGCTCCCATTGCTGGAATTGCAATGGTAACCAAAAATGTTTAATTATTTGTGAATTAGGCTTACCTATAAAAGAGGATAATGCAGTCATGAATGTAGGTAAAGTGTTGGACTATATGGGTCTATAAATTCTATTTTGGAAGAATACCCCTTTCGTAAATGGATTGCATTGGTTTAGTGAAGATGATGATACTACGTAGTTGCTTGTACATTTTACAAGGGGATGGCAATGGTGCTTCCTGGATCAACATTTCAAAGACTAGATGCAATACTGACTGATTTGTTTTGGGCGGAGACCCAGCTCAGGATAACACTAACTACACTAAAGCTTCTTTGTGATAGAGGGGCTAAGGTACTCCGGTATTTGAATATTATCTGGCTTTGCAACTTTAGCCCTTGGGGAGCAATTGCCGCTGGCCAGATGCCATACGAGTACTCTAGTAAACCTCTTGTTCATGTTCTTCAAACAATGAGACCAGGGGGTTTAAAACGGATATTCCTGATGACTACGATCTGGAACTAGGTGGTACAGAGGGTCTTGCGATGTGTTCTGTTCCTGGGAAGTCTGGACACTTAGGGTCACCCAAAGGTTTCCAAGGTAAGGCAGGAGGCAGAGGAAATGGGACGTACTGTGGGAGGGTGCTGAATACCAGAGGATCTGTATACTTTCCTGACTTTTGAGAACACTAAAGGTTCATATGGCCTTGAAACAGGTCAGGTTCTGGTTCATGCGAGAACTGCGAAAGCTATCCAAATGACATGGGAGGGTTTCCCTGCCAGGCCATCCAATTTAGAGGCACTTCATGTATTGGAAATGCTGACACAAGCTGGTAGGTCAATGTCAGTCTTGGATAATAAGTGAAAAAATGTTACCACCCTTACATGTTCCGAAAACATTAGAGAGTGACATTGGTATGCAGCTGAAGAACGCAGAGTGGCTTACTCTGCTGTGATATTAAAAAAAGATCTACAGTTATGCAAGGGTTCGCTTGACGCAATATAAACTACTACACAAAACAAACCTTACACCTTTCCCGCTCAGTAAAATGTATCACTCCAGACCAGGAGAGTGCCCTAGATGCCGCATGGCACTGCTGATTTGCTCCATATGTTATGAACGTATCCAATAGTGGAAACATACTAGGAGCACGTTATAGATATGCTGGGAAAAGCTATGGGCTGCACAATTAAACACAGTATTAAATACTTCACCCCACACCTAAATGGGGTAGTACCGGATTTAAATTTGCTGCCTTCTCCGTGTTGTTAGCGAAAATAGGTAGTACGATACATTGGTTGCAACAGATGGCCCTCTCCCTTTTTATTAAGTAAGAAAAACACTTGTAAATGGATGTTGGGGCATTTATGAAACGTGCGTGTACCAATGAAAAACTGATGGGCGACTTGAGACACTGGCAAGATATGTTAACAAGTTTGATCGGGGAGGGAAAGAGCCCTGTCTTGTCACAATAATTGGATGACTCTGGTAATTGCGAGTCTAAAGTGTGCGCTGACTATGCTACTATTATGAGATATGCACTATCTGTTTTATACCTTGCAGATCATCGGATGATATTATTGAGATGTTTTCTTAATGTAAATGTTTAACTGAAATCATACCCAGTGCACTATGTTGAACCTGGAGCACAGATGCTGTTTTGGTTGTTTCCAAACATCAATAACAAGCATTGGCATAGCCAATAGGTCTCGCTTTTGGGACCTTATAAGTATTTAGTTATGCAGCACAATATCCTTGGTGCAATAACATCAACTGTTGCATGGCTAAAAACTTATAAGGTCCCAAAAGGCGAGACCTATTGGCTATGCCAATGCTTGTTTTTAGAAGCAGTTTTAAATGTAGGCTGGTAAGAAAGGTGCCAACCCGAGGGGCAAGGTCTAGAGAGAAATAAGATAGGAAGAGAGGCGAGTTATATAATGAGATAGCACAAATAGAAAGGTGAAGCACAGAATGACAGGTCAGGTAAACAAAGTAGCGAGGCAGAGAGGCAGGTAGAGCCGGTGGGATGAAAAATAGAAAGATATGAGAAGTAGAGAGAAAAGAGGTGCAGATGAGGTAGAGAGATGAGGCTAATACAGAGGAAGGGCGAGGGAGAAGTAGAGAATGGTGAAATAGGGAGAGAGAGACAGAGGTAAGACAGATGTATTAAACGAGCGAGACATTGGAATCAGAGAGAGTGAACGGAAACAGTGAAGGAGATAGAAAGAGAGATGAAAGCAAAGGGAGTGATAGATGGAGTGGAAGAGGTAGAGAGAGCATTGTAGAGAAAAAGAAATAAAATAATGGGAAAGGTGAGGGAAAGAGGACATCAATAAAAAGGGAGATATAGAAGGCCAATAGGTGAGGTAAATTGAGAGGCTAGATAGTGTATGAGAAGTGGGGAAGAGAGAGATGAGGCAGTGAGTTGTGAGGCAGAGAGAGAAATGAAAGAGAGAATGGTGAGTTAGAAAGAGGCATGCGAGAGGTAGAGAAAGGTAAGGTATAGATGGCAAAAATGATAGAAAGGGTAAGATAAAGAGAGATGAAATTAAGAGGGAGGTGAAGTAAATGGAAGAGAAATGAAGGGGGATGAGATGCAAACAGAGCAGCAAGATGCAGAAAGAAGAGAAAGTAGAGAGAGAGAGAGAGGGGCACTTGAGGAGATGAGAGGGGCAGAGAGCTAGAGATCTAGAGGTAGGATTGGAGAGAGGTGGCAAGTTGAAGTCATGAGAGGTAAGTGCTGTGGGGCACTGAGGTTTATTGAAAGAGAGGTGTGACGTACAGAGCGAGTTTAAAGGTAGAGCAATACTGTGGTAGGTACGTAGCCATGTATAAATAGACAGCTAAAAAGGGAGTGTTTAGGTAAAGGAATGAGACCTGGGACAGAAAGGTGCGACAGAGAAAGAAATGTATTGGGTGGTATAAAGAAGTGACAGCTAGTCACAGAGTGTGGTATGTAGAGAAGTAAGTTAGAGAGAAGGGCAGGGATTTAGTCTCTGGTCAGGTAAAGAGAGTTAACTTACAACAAGAGAGGAAGAGGGAGAGATGAAGGAGGGAAATGTGAGGAGAGGTGGGAGGTAGAGAGGCGTGTCGTTGGTGTCATGTATGCATTTGCCTCAGAAGAGGGTGTTTAACTTGTCACGCTGCTAAAGTACAGTGCTATTGAATCAGCTGAATAGAGATTAAAATTGATAAGAGAACGGGAGGAGCATTATAAGAGAATGAACTGAAGGGCACCTTGTAAAGACGAGCCACTGAATAAACAGCAGCACGAGGGGGGGGGGCGGAGAAACGATGGGGTGAGAGAAGCAGGAGAAAAGGAGGAAGGACAGGGACGCGCATGGACTTAGAAGGAGGGTGAGCGAGTGAGGGAAAAACAGAAAAGACAGAGAAAGGGAGGAAGCTCACCAAAAGGGTGAGAGAGTCGGTTAGAGGAAGGTAGATAGGGAAGACAGGCAGGAGGGCGAGAGGGAAAGAGAATGGGGGGGGGCAAGAACAGGAGAGGCAGAAAGATGGAGTACAGTGAAGGAGTGAGGGAGACAGGGGCACAAGGTTGGAGGAATGAGAACAGAGAGCCAGGAGAGATAAAGATAGGCTGATACTCTGCTAGTCAGTCCCAGATAGCGCTGGTGGTGGAGGTGGGGTCTCCAGTGTCCGAAGAGCTTGAGGGGGCAACAGGCTATCATGGATGTTAGCATGGGGCTGTGAAACCGAAGGTTCCCAGAGACAGATGCTCCTTACCTCTGGCATATGCCCAAGATTCATTGTGCCTTCTAAAGCCCCGCCCCCCATAGGCCACCACTGTGGGAGGAGCATCGAGAGTCGAAGGCCTTAAAGCACTGAGGGCCCTCTGCTATCATTCCTCTGCTCCCGCTGTGTCTTTAAATGTCGGGTAGAGTACACCAAGCCTCGAGGGTTTACTGGAGTCTCCTGAAGTAGCATGCACAGAGCAGGGTGTACAGCACCCGCGGAATCTGAGACGGGATGACCCAGAACAAACCAGTTCCTCCAAAAGCAGATTGGGCGAATAGAAAAAGGAAGCCCTGCATGCCGCCATGCTATGATGACGAGAAGCGCTAGGACTGCATGTCTAGGCAAGCAGCAGTTGATTGGCTTCTGCAGCCCTGGCAAGGCCCCACTCATGCTCCCGGATCCCCCACACTGCTCCGGCTGCCGTGCTGAGGATGACTCACACCATGGGAAGACCCGTATGGTCTCTGACTCTGGGCAGCAGGTGAAGTGGCGGTGGGGAGAAGGACCCTGGGAGCCACCACAATCAATGTGTGTCAAAAAAGTGAAAGTTAAACAAACAAGCCCGGGAGTTGTGTGCGCGCGCTAACAGAAAAACAAGCATTGGCCGCGCGGCCGTGAAAGTGACACGGCAGCGCGGCCGCGAAAGTGAAAGTAATCGCGAGCGATGAAAGCCGCTGCGAGTGTAAGGGTGGGAAGCCAGATGGCGAGGGAAGCCAGATGGCGCCTAATGAAGCTGACGAAAAGGGAGGGGGAGAAGGGAGGGGGAGTGCGAGCAGAGGAGCCTGATTACAGCAACCCAGATGGCAGCTGTGCACGTGCACGCGATCGTGAACGCAAGCTGGAGGCCAGCAAAAGCCTGTGGGTAGCACTCTGAAAAGCCACCTACTAAATGTCTCGCAGAGCAACGCATGCGCTGGCTCAGGCGAGACCTAAAAATTATTTAGCACCCATAGTCACACTGCATAGCAATGCTCACACTCACACAGGCCCAATCACGCCCACACTGACATATGTTCAATAATGCCCTTACTCATAAGTTCAGTACTGCAATCACAGAGGCTCAAGAATACACTCACACATATGCCCAATAATTGAATCAAAATGCTCCCATCTTAGGTAGGTTCAATAACACTCTCACTGATATTTTCTGGAAGTCACTCCAGAACACAACCCGAGCGAGAGTTCTCTAGACCCTCATGCACCAAAACATGGTCAGTGTACCAACAGCAGAGATCTCAGTAAACTGCAGCCTTCTGCAACTCATCGAGCTATACATGAGTAAGGTGAATATTAGTCGTGTGAGACTAACAGGAATATTAGTGGGCTCCAAAACCACTTTCACCATGAATAGAAACACTCAAGATTTCACACTAGGAATGTATTTTTATGATTTATTGAAATCAAAAGCCTATCCTAGTGCACACGATATGAATAGTAGTTACTATGAAAACAAACAAGATAGTGTCAACAATATTGGTCAACAGGCAGAACAACAGAAAATACTGTTACATTATCACGGTAATTTAGGATTACTCTACATTGATATGCCCATCCTCTCCCTTCCCTTGGCTAGCTAAGCTGATCTTAGAACCAAAAGGGGTCTACTGGGAGTTTTTTAGACTGCCTTGCTCACACATCACAGAGGAAGCAATGTTCAGTAGGTAGACAGCTGTTAGTGTCTCTACACCATAGCGGCTGTATTGTCCTCAGGCAGGCAGATAAGCCTGTTGAAAGTCTCAATGTGCCTTCTCTATAAACTTTAGCAATGAAAGGTGTTTACAGGTAAAACTCATCTGCACGACCCTCAGATTACAATCCCTGGATCCAAGTTCCTCTTTATCTAATAATGCTTCATTTTAGCTTATATACTGTTTGAACGTTGTTGAATGTTTTTAAAACTATCAAAATAGAAGCCCCTCTAGCTTTTCACACACTTATGTTCTGTGAATCATTGTTTATTGTTCAGAAACAAGAACTGAAAAAAAAAACAATCAAGATATCAGATCCTATGAAACCATGTTGCTATTTACAAATAATAACTAGAACATTGAAATATCAGGGTATGCTAGAACAAACATGAAACAATTTCAACTGGCACAAATAGGGAAGGAAACCCTTAATGGACCAACCGCGCTACTTCGGAAAATGCAAGGCTCCTTCCAAGCCCTGAGTAGTTTATATTAGACTAGACATGTTTCCAAAGTTTAAAGTGAAAGGATGCAATGCTTGAAGCTCTTGATATTTTACTGTTTAATAATTTTTGATATAAAGTTTGTCAAAAAGCAACTCAAGCCAACACGCGTTTCGGGACATGTTAATTAAGTTGTCTCTTCATCAGGTCAAGTAATAATTCCCCAATATGTAAAACAAGATTTATGGGACAAAAAAAAAGAAAGAGCTGTATGAAGCTGGACTTAAGTTTATGTTCATATTCCCTGCCAAGCTAAAAGTATTAACTGATGACCGCTCTGTTCTTTGTGGTCCCGTCTGAGGCCTGGGATTGGCTAAAACAATATAAGACGGGCCCAGACAGCATGCCACACAGCCACCTACCTCTATCTCAATGCAGAAGGAGCAGGAAAGACAATAGATCTGGGACCGGGAGCCACCCAAGCAGCAATAGAAACAGGCAGCAGCGATACAGATCATGAATACATTCTGTACACTGATGCAGTCGACCCAGAGCAGAACTGTAACAGAAGCGTCTCAGGATGGTACTGACTCAGACACCTCACCGGGAAGCCTTTGCGATGTCCCCATTTGACATCTCGCACAGCAGATGACTTGTGTTAACCAGGTCAGAAACTCACACCCTGTGGCCACAGAAGTCACCAAGAGCCTAAAATTGACTACCTGATAGAGTCAGTGTCCCACGTGCTGCACAAACACTGCAGGACTCTTATTGGGTAACTGCAATAATGCTTTTACTGAGGGACTTTCATGGGGGACGGTAGGAGAGCAAGCCAGATCTACGAGAGTCACCCCCTTCCACTGCTCCTATACCTAGAGTCATGGGGAGCCCAAAAACTGTGATATGGTTCACTGGTTTGTTTTTTTGGACGGGTGGCTATTGCCAACCTGACCGGGGGTGCGGGAGTTGGGGAATGTTTTGTTATACCTACATGGTCTATATTTTGTAATGAGTGTTGCCATAGCAGACTGACTGAAGGGGTGGGGTGTGCAGTGCTGCCCAGTTTGACTCCATGAGTAACTAGCAACATGCGAACAGTATGGCACCGATAATGAACAAGTACACAGTCCTCATCTGGAATGCGCAAAGGAAGGGGATGATGGCGAAGAGATACAGGTCCTGGCTTTACTTTAAAGAAGGGTGAGGACACAGCGCTGCTCCAGGAAACGAACCTTGTGTCAAGAGAGGTGGCGCAGGTGAGGTGCAGATGGCAGGCCAGGTATATGCTACAAACTACTCATCCTATGCGGGCATCTGTCTAATACGGGTGAACGTAGTAAGGCACGTATAGACGAGGAGGGCAAGTATGTCCCCCTATTTGGAAAGATGGACAGAGCTCAGGTACCTCTGGGCAGTTTCTTTGCAATGCAGGTCAGAGGCAATTCTTGTAACTCCCTTGCACCTATACTTACTGGGGAGGATGGGGACACATGCCCTGGATACTGGGTGGGGATTACAAATTTATAGCAGATGTGACTCTAGAGTGATCCACGCTACCACTGCCAAACTCATCCGTAGTCAAACTGCGCGAGACTAAGACCTAGGCTGAGTGATGGGGGTTGACAGATGCATGGTGAGCTACGCATGGCACTCGTAGGGAGTACACTCCAGTATACGATTTACACGTCTGCTGGACACTCTGCTGTGTTCACACAGGCTCTCGACACCATCAAATGCTGAATATCTAAGCTGTATGATATCTGACCACAACCCTCCGTTGATGACACAACTGATGGGCAGAAGGTTAGTCCCCATACCCACATGGAAGCTCCCAGTCCAATTTCTGCAGGACCCACGGTTTGCGGAACCATTGGGGGGACACTGTACAGGAGTATTTTGAGATCAACAGGTGTACCTCTGAGAATCTTAACACTAAAAGGGAGGCTTTCAAAGTGGTGGTGAGAGGCTTCTGTATTGGTCAGTCTACAAGGGGCAAAAGAACATTAGAAAAAGAGTTCAACATGCTAGAGGGTACACCTTGCCTGCCTCCCTGCAAACAGGCTATCTCTGGAGAAATACGCAAAGGGGGTGGAGCAGCTACCCTCCTTAACACTTCGTGAATATACAGCTTTGAAACATGCAGAAGGAGGCAGGCTGGTTGCAAGGCTTAAACAACCAAAAGATAGAGGCGCTCCAATCACCAGGACTAGAACACGAGAGGGGTCGATGACAGATATCGCTATCCATGAGGAATTCACATGATTCTAGGATAGCCTCTCTGGGCGGCAACTCCAGTGCACTTGAGAGGAAATTGCAGCGTTCCTAGACCCAGCAGCCTTCCCATGCTCACCAGCTGACCAGTGAGGCACTTGGTGTGCTGTACTCCACTGTACGCCACTCAACTCTATCCCCTGCAACTCTACGACTTTCTACTCCATCCACAACACTGTGCGCTACACCAAGACACTCCACTTTACTTCTCTCTTCTCCATGCCACTCAACTCTACTGTAAGTCACTCCACTCTACTCCACTTTACAACACTCCACTCCACACCACTCTCCTTTACCCCTCTAACTTTTAGCATACTGACCAGCAGCTAATCTGGTATACAACACTGCTAAAACACATTGGCAAAGCCAATAGCTCTTGCATAGGTGAGACCTATTGGCTTTGCCAATGCTTGTTTCGAAGAGGGAAACAGTATCATCTTTGATTAGGTACTTACCGATGTAGACCATGAGTGATGAGATCATACTGCCTTGGAACACTCACTGACTTCTGAAGAGATTTTATAGGCCATGGCTGGAATGCAGTCTGGGAAGACGTAGCCAAACTGATTTCTGTTTTAATTTCTTAGACGTTTCACTTATATCCTGATATCATACCTTACGAGCCATACTGAGGAGTCCAGGCGGGAGCACTAACCGTGGACTCGGAGATGCCCATGATTTCAGCCATACTGAAGCTGAAATGCCCTGTTGAGGAGCATACATCATATTGCACAATCTCCCTCATCAATGTGGAGACCAAAACACTGGCCTAAGCACTTGCTAGCCAACTAATTATGGCTATAACCTTGTTCATCTACAAGGGCCAAACTGCTTCATGCATCGTAGGGGCACAAAGCATTTTATTAGGCTGGTGTAAGTGGCACTGACGTGTGCACACAAATCGTCTCGCCCACGAGCTTTGATGTTGGTGAATTTCAAGAAGGCCTCCAACTCTAACAATAGGATCTTCCTCCACCAGGTACTACACAAAAATAACTTTGGCCCTCTCCTTTACCAACAAACTATACAACCGTCCACAGGTCCAGGTCCATTTTAGCAACGCCCTGTCTGGCACCTTCTCCATAGAGCGAGGCACCAGTGAGGACTGTCTTTTCTCTCCTATGCTCTTCACTTTGGAAATGGAGCCACTTCCAACCTGGGTCAAATGTCATGTACTGGTGCAGTATTCCACTGAGAGGGAAGCATCAAGGGCCTTGTGTCGGATGACATGCTCCTTTTTCTCAGATACCAAAGAAGGAAAGGTCAGCCACTGATGGCAATCGGGACCTATTGGGAGGCATCCAGACTAGAGTAAATCGATCAAAATCTCAATTTGTGAGGGCAAAGTAGCCACCAGTTGGCTGACCAAATTATTTGTACAAACTGATACCTTCGAATATCTGGGGCCTTATAGTGTCTTATCACCAGTGTGGTGTTGGGATTTCAATATCATAGCTCTTTAGGAGGCAATTAACAGAGCTTTTTTCAGGGTTGAAGCAAGGTACCAATATCCATTTTTGGTAGTTTGGCACTACGAACCCCAGGAGCCTCAGGTCCCATCAGCTCCTGCTCAGTCATCAAGAATAAGGGTAGACACAAGTGTAGATGAAGGGGAAAGCTCTACAGCACATGCCCTTCACTCCACTAGCTACAAGTGCGTGGCTGCAGAGCACAATGGGGAGGTCAGGAGGAAGGGGCCTTCCTGACATAATGCTAAGCATAGCTGGCGTGTGCAGTGAATATCTTTGAAAACAGGGCACTCGGGGCAAAGGCTCTGGTCCCATTTTGCCTCTGCAGCATACAGAGAGCCCTTTAAAGGTGAGCCCTTACCTGCTGGAACACTACCCCCAGGTTGTGGAGGCTTGGACTCAGGGCCGGCTTTAGGGCAGTGCAACTGGTGCAGCCGCACTGGGCGCTGTGTTTAGCAATAGCTTATGATTGGAGAGATGAGGGACACTTTTGCCCGGTGGTAGTGAGAGAATCCGAGGAGGCGGTCATGGGGTGTGGGGGTGCCAAAAATGATTGTCGCACCGGGAGCCACCTGCGCTAAAGCCGGCCCTGCTTGGACTGGGAGCGCGTAGGGGAGTGACTGCAGGCCACCTTGGCCAAGCTGCACCTGCTGCGGAGCTGGCAGTAAGCGCTGGTAGGTGGGGCACTGGCCATGGACTCAGCCTATTCGGGGGTGGCAGCACGGAGCAGCGACTGGAGAGCAGTTCAAGCACCCTCTGTGAGCTGCTGGGGAGTACTGGGGAAAGGAGGGCAGTGAGGGGGACGCATACCTCAGAAAGCAGGCCATTTGTCTATTATCACACATGCAGAACACTGATCGTCTATGTATGTGTAAGAATGAGCTGTGCCCTCTGGCATGACTGTCAATGCACCAGAATACACTATAATAAGAAGCTCAAGTCACTGATCATGCACCGCAAGGCAGATCTCGCCAAAGAAATCACGTGTTTGCGATGAATAATAAGGACCCAGTGCATAACATTCCCGGAGTCACAGTGTCACGTGTGTTTCCATAAATCAATTTTATATGTTGCACTCCGTGCTCGTAACATTGCTGCCTACCGTGCAGCATAACGGACTTACCTGGTACTCACAATATGGAGGTGAGAAAGGGAGACAAGAGGAGGTAGTTTCTCCTCATGCCAATTCTGATTTGCTTGTGTTTTAGCAACCTGGATTTGACTGTGGCAAACACACGTGACACTTTGACTACAGGAATGTTATGCACTGGGTCCTTATTATTTAAACAGGACTGTGATGATTTGAAGCTATCAAGAATTATTAAAGGGCAAATTACAGCTTGTATGAATGCATTTACAAAGGAAGTGCATTATGGGAGCTGTATGAATTGCACTGATGATCACGTGTTCATTTGAATTTGAGGCGAGTGTGCACTCGCTCACCTCTGCACTTCAACAAGAACTGCACTTTAGCATACAGATTCCTTCTTATTAGTGCCAAGAAGATGCATGGGCTTTGACCACTACTCTTTATACCACTTCCCCCAAAAACACAATAGTACATGTTTATTGCTTTGTATGGGGTGGGGGCAGATATCCTGCCAGAGATACCCCTTGTGGAGGAAGTGTAAATGCAGCATTTGCCTCAATTACTATGGCTTACGAGCCGGTGGGTTGGGACAGAATGGAGACAGGGCTACCCTTTGAAATTGAAAGAGAGTCTCATTGGGGGAGGGGCTGCTGATTACCTGTCCTCCCTGAGCACTGCAGGTTTGGGAGATGGAACGTGAAGGGCGGGTTTGCAGTTTCAATTGCTTAGATGAGGACAGTTTGTAGGCACGGTCTTTTCTTTGTTGTGGCTGATTAATGCTACAGGAAGGCTGAATGACAGCCAGATACAGGATTTCACACTTCAGTGTGCCTTTGTTGTGAGTGCTTCACACTGGAGACAGCCAAGTCTCACCTGACCTAAGAAGCATTCGTTTTACACATCCCGACCAGATCATCAGATGGAAAGAGGAAGAGCATCTCAAGCAGAAACATTTAAGTAGAACATTCCTGTTTTGTGGTTTTCTTCCATTGGATTTATGGGAAAATGAAACCATATTTATTTAACTGTATTTACTCAGTAGGTGATGGTGATGTGTGTGAACACTGAGGTTCTCATGGCATTCAGTGGTATTGTAACACGTGCAAATAATGTTGTTTCATTTTACAGTTTTTGCACATTATCTCAGAAAGACTCCAATATATTCCTAAAAACCCTGCATGAAAAACCAACCTTGATTTAAAACTTCAGGTTCTCAACTCTTTTTCCTTCAAATGACTCTCTCCTTCATTTCCATCCTCTGCATGCCTCCGCTTTCTGAGCACAGCCTTCTCTACATCACATGCATGTTTGCCTTAATCCCTATTGTTGTACCTCTGCAAATTGCCCACACCTTATTCAAAAGATCACTACCTTTCCTTTAAAAATCATAACACTGCCACCTAACAATATCTAACCTTCTGTAGCTGGTCTATTAATACCGTCAACCAATGTATGAAAATACTGTTCCCCCCTCTCCTACTAAATATCACACCTAATTTCCTACTAATGTAATCTACCACAGATAAAGCAGGGTAAAGGCGTGGAATGCCTCATGCAAGAGCACAAGATTAGTCCCAAACACCCACAGTAACGACAAACCCCGTTAAAGACACTAAGAGACAGACGGGAGAGTGATCTCGGTAGACTGGAGGATGATTATTGGGAAGAAGCATGCCATAACCCAGGGGAAATAGCGATCATGGCAGGCTTCAGA
The DNA here is from genome assembly GCA_963921515.1 of Calotriton arnoldi. Lineage (NCBI taxonomy): Eukaryota > Metazoa > Chordata > Amphibia > Caudata > Salamandridae > Calotriton > Calotriton arnoldi. The sequence goes on from CAWUFW010010211.1 coordinate 399,238, forward strand.
CTAATCCAGCTCAAAATACTGCACAGGGTGTATTTCACTAAGACAAGGCTATTCGCCATGAACATGAGCGCAACAGATGGTTGTGCAGGAGGATGCACGCATCGAGGTGCTTTATTACATCTACTCTGTGAAGGTCTACGGCTGCATCCCTTCTCGAGGAGGGTCCAAAGTCGGATGGGAGGGTGAGAGGACCAAGAAGCCAATTTGGTCTCAGCTGAACAGTGAATTATCCCATTGTCTCGTCAGGGGTAGTAAGTGGTATATAATGCAATCACAATACAATATATAACCCATACTAAAACCAATATCATAACACTCAGCAGTCACACAGTTGATTGTAGTTCATGCAGGGCTGCCTAATAATTCCCTTTACTGCTCGACACTATTACACTCACATAAGACAAAACTGCTAACGGTCATATCCATCATCCAGTAGCGTACTATTCCAGAGCTACACACGTGGAATAACTGAAGAAATCACCACATACCGCTGACTAACGGAAGAACTCTAATTTAGTCCATCACTGCAGGACCCGACTAGCTACATACTACGATTACTTCTTGGCATCTCACACTGACAATCAGATTTGGGATGATATTAAAGTCCATTCCAGCAGATCTCTCAAACACTTCTCCCTCTAACTGATGCCTGCTCAGGATCATAATCTTCAAACAAAATTTCTCAGAATGGTCAACACAGTGCAGTAACCAGCTAAGTGGTAAATGAACATAAGAAATACCAAAAAGGGGTCTGCAGAGCTGCTCAAAGCGGTCAGCTTACTAAAACTGTAAACTGTGTGCCTATCTTTTGCACTTCATCCATCACACTGCTAAGCGATGCGTCCCAAAAATTGGTCACAGCACCTCAGTGGTGCTCACACACAACATGGAAACACTTCCCGCAGATATCAAAACAAAGACAACATCTTTCCAACCACACATCCTACATGGTATATAGCATGCTACGCATGTAGCCTGTCAGGATTTAGCCCCATTAGCGCCTTCATAGCAGGAAACGACGATACTTTTGTGTGGTGTAACCGAGAAGTGTATACGATTAGTAAAGTACTACAATTCCCATGATGCTTGAGAAAGAGAGGATTGACTAAGAAGATCATGGGATATACAGGTTGGGCCTTCACGCCAGCCGGCATGCGCAATTAGTTTTTTGTGGAACTTTCATCAGGCTCGTATCAGTGTTCTTGGAGTGATGCTCATTGCCGACGATACGGAGCCATTCAGGAAGGTTCATGCTCCTTTGTCGGAAGGAGATTTTCGAATATTGCTAGAGCATGGTGGTTCGAGTAGATGCCTGGAGGCATTGTATTGCCGATCTGTGAGATGCGTGATCTAACGGCGGTAAGCAGATTCCTGTTCTCCGTGCTAGACAGCAGCTGAGCTATGCACATCCCAGGTAGGAAGTCTTCAGTACTTTATTCTTTCTTGTCGCATTGTTTTTGGTTGCGTAACTTGTCATCAGAACACGTTTGCTCATCAGTTCTTTGCCCTTCTATTCAGAGGACAGCGATTGAGAATCAGTACATGGCATAATAGCATCTAACACCCAGGTGACGGTTGGGACAGCATACCTGAATTCAGCGATTGGATCTAGTGGCTGAATATTTTCTTTTGTACTTTGTTTTCGTATTCATAAGAGGGCGGATGGTGAATAGTCCTCCAAAACACTCTTCAGACAGGGCTGGCTATTGGAGTTACAAATTAGTGCTTTCTATATATAAGGAAAATATCTGGATCATATGCTTGCTATTTTTCTTTAAAGCTATTGAATAAATTCAAGGAACATTTAACTTTCCATGAACAATACTGAGTACTATGGAAACTGACACTTAGGCAACACTTCTGGAGTATAACAAGTAGAGGTCATTGCAGAGAAATGCATTTAAAAAAAAAAAAAACATATTTTATTGATTTTTTAAAGTACCACTTAGGCAATCGCCCAACATAAACCATTTTGAGACAGGATAATGAGAAGTTACCAAGAATGGAAATATCAGTGGGTACATTTTGTATATATAACAAAAATGAAAAACAAAACTTTACGCACACTTTCCCACCCCACCCACACTGGCGAGCATGTTTAGATACAAATGCGTGTCCAAAGAAAGAAAACACTATTTCATATAGTATGGCCCCTAACATCCCATGGAAACTGCTTTTTAGGGGGTTTGAGAAGGAAGAGGAGGAAGGTCTTTGCCCCTATATGTAGCCCATCGAGACCAGATTTTCCTGTGCTTTTGAGGGCAACCCCGAGCTTGGAAGACTGCTATCTCCGCACCCATGCAGGTGTCTAGTTCCTTTCGCTATTTCCCTATTGTCGGTGGGGAAGTTCACTTCCATAACTGGGCAATATCGCGTTTGGCAATTGTGAGAGCAAGGAAGAGTAAGTGTTGTTTGTAGCGATTTCCTCCTATGTCATCTGTGCTATGGAGGAGGAACAGTCTAGGGTCGAGTGGGAGGTCCCAGGACAGCACCTCTTTAAGGCAGGTCGAGACTCTGCGCCAGAAAGGCTGTATTGCAGTGCAGCTCCATACAGTGTGGAAGAATGACCCCTCCTCCCGGTCACAGCGTAGGCATTGAGGGGATGCGATGATTCCCATCTTCCAGAGACGAAGACGTGTGTAATACACGCGATGGACATATTTAAATTGAATAAGACGGTATCTAGAAGACACCGCTGCACCCCGGGGACTAGCTATCGCCTCCGCCCAATCGTCATCAGTTAGTTCTGGGACATGATCTTGCCATGCCTTCCTAGTCTTATGAAGAGTTGTGGTGGAGTGTGTTGTCAATGTTTGATATATCTGCCGAATTTTGTGTACGCCCAAATCGCCCATAAGGAGGCGACCCTCTAATGGCTGAAACTCAGGGAGGTCATCTAATTTTGAAAGCAATGGGGTAAGGGCATGGCGTAGTTGGAGATACTTGTAAAACTGGGTTTTATGAAGGTGAAACTCCTCCTGTAATTGCTGGAAAGATTTTAGAGTGGTGCCCCGCATGATGTCCCCTAATGTGGAGATGCCGATCTGATCCCACTGATGGAACCCCTTTAATGATGTCACCTGGCGTAAGTAAGTACCATGCGACAGGGGCGTTGTCTGAGTCAAACGCCCGTGCCACCCCATTCGCCGGACCGTATATCGCCATAGCCGAATTGTCGTTCTGCTGGCGTGGGGTAGAGAATCAAGATTCTGACCGCTATATAATAACCGAAGGAGGGGAATCCCTTCCATTGTTGTGTGTTCTAGAGCAAACGCCGGGTCTGTAGGTGTATTATACCACCAATCATTGATGACCAGAAGGTGAGAGGCCACATAATACGAGTACACGTCTGCAGCAGCAATACCGCCGCAATATGTAGATTGTACATAGGTCTGTAGCGCCACTCTAACTGCTCCCCCGCCCCATAAGAATTTGTTAACTATAGCGTTTATTTGCACGAACCATGACCGCGGTCTATGATATGGGAAGTTTTGAAGGCGATAAAACACTCTGGGGAGAGAGACCATTTTAAAAATTGCAGGGCGCCCATATAGCGACAGAGGTAGGGATGACCATATGGAAGTCTCATCACGGAGGCCGGCAAGGAGCGGGTTAATATTGCGCGCCCATGAGGTCTTGGGACAGGGAGACATATATATACCCAGATATTGGAAACCGCCTGTAACGTGTTTGAGCTGGGATGCCCAGGTACCTCTGCCCTGTTGTCCGCATACTGGGAGCAGCACAGATTTGGAAGGGTTAGTATGGAGCCCGGTGGTCTGGCCGAAGACTCGGAGAATCTGTAGGATACGCGGGCCCGAGATCCATGGATCAGTCATGAAGAATAAGACGTCGTCTGCATATAATGCAATACGGTCTGGTGGTGATCTCAGCCAGTCAAAGCCTCGGAGCACCGGATCCCGGCGAACCCATATCACCAAGGGTTCCACCGCCAAGGCAAATAAGAGCGGGGACAAAGGACAACCCTGTTGTGTGCCGCGGCTAATGGGAAAGAAGGGAGAACGATGGCCAGCAATACGCACTAAGGCCGTAGGTTCTGTATATAGTAGGCGCATGTATGCCAGAAAGCGTGGACCAAAATTAATCGCCTCCAACAACTGGAATAAGTACTCCCAGCTCAGGGAGTCAAAGGCCTTGTCTATATCGGCGAGAAGTATGGCCGCAGGGCGTCCCAGCTCTGGGGCCAAAGCCATGGCATTATGGACCCGGTGAATATTATGGCGGGTGGCTCGGTGTGGCATAAAGCCAGATTGATCTAGGTGAATCAGATCTTGAATGCAGGTCCGCAGGCGATCTGCAAGGACTTTTCCCAGTAGTTTGGATTCAAAATTAATTAAGGAGATAGGACGGTATGAGCATGGATCTTCCGGTGGGCGACCGGGCTTTAAAAAGAGGACAATCTCGGCCTCGCGCCAGTTCCGGGGTAATAGTTGCTTTTCGAGGGCCTCATGTATTGTTTCCAATAGATGTGGGTACAACGTGGACATATGAAAACGAAGGAATTCTATGGGGAACCCATTAGGGCCAGGGGCCCAGCCTGGTCGCATCGCGGCCAGTGCCGCCGTTGAGTCATCTACTGTAATGGGGGCATCCAATTGGTCTCTCATCTGGTCTGTTAATCTCTGGGGGGGAATATCCCGAAGGAACTCTGCTATGAGGTCCTCTGAGAGCTGTTCCCTCCGGGTGTATAGCGTGGAGAAATGATGTGCAAATTCTGTGACTACTTCTGCGGGGGATGTACGTAAGGCACCATCGCTACCTCTAATGGTTGGGACTGTGGCTGGGGCTCGCTCGGTTTGACAGAGTCTGTGCAACATTTTACTTGATTTATCCCCCCACTGGCATATTCGGTGTTGAGACACCAACCAGATTTCTTTCGCCTCCTCCATAAGGTGTTGGTGCAACTGTTGTTGCGTGAGGGATAAGTTTCGCTGAAGGGTTGGACTGGGATCCTGCGTGTATCGTGCCTCTAGGGATGTGCACTGGGTTTCCAGCCCTGCCCGCTGAGCGGAGCGTTTGCGTTTATCGTTTGCCCTGTAACTGATGTCCACCCCTCTTATTGTGGTTTTCAGGGCTTCCCAGAGGGTTTCTTTGGAGGGAGCTGAATCAGTATTCAGGGTGAAATACTCTTGAATCGCTGTGTTCAGACACTCTTGATAGTCAGGATATCGGAGATGCCATGGGGACATTCGCCACCTGAAGGGAGACTTTTGAAAGTGCAAAAGGAGTGTCACCGCAACCGGGGAATGGTCAGACAGCCCTCTGGAAAGATGGGAGACCTGGGAAAACCTATGGATATTGTTCCGTGGTGTAAACATATAATCCAGACGAGACATGGAACCATGAACAGTGGACATGTATGTGTAGCCTATCTCGGCAGGATGATATTCTCGCCATATGTCAGCCCATCCCAATGCGCCAGCAAGTAATGACAATTTAGAGGCAGCGGCGGAAGGGCCTACACCTGATCCCCGCCTCCTATCGAGCGATGACATAGTATCATTCCAATCGCTTCCCAGAAGAGACAGACCCCCTGGGAGTTCGCTCCACTGACGAGTGATGCCTTCTACAAACGTGTTCCCCAAAGGCGGGGGTGCGTAAACACTGCCTAGATTAAGTCATTCCCCATAGAGTGTGCCCGACAGAAGGACATATCTACCCCCGGGATCTACCCAGTGTTTAATATGGATGAAGGGGACCTGACGATGAATAAGGATAGCTGTTTTTCGGAAACCCCTAGGGAAACCTGCATGGTATACCTGCTGATACCCAAACCTGGCTAGGCAGGGAGCATTATTGCCCAATAGATGAGTCTCCTGTAGGAGAAGAATGTCTGCTACATATCGTTTAGCTTGCCGAAGGACAGCACCCCGTTTGATCTAGTTGAGCAGCCCTCGGATGTTCCACGTTACTACTGTTAGGTCACCCACATGGGAGACAGCCGGCTGAGTGGCCATATGTCGATTACGGGTCTAATATTACTGGCCTGCCTAATGGAGAATGGGATGTGTGTCAGCGCGTGTAAAAAAAACTGGAAACAACAGAACTCTAAACCCCCAAAACACCCCCCCCTTTTATCCACCCTCCCCCCACGATACTGCCGAGAACTAGGAGCATCAGTCGCGGTAAGGAACACCCCAGGACCCCAACCGGAGATCCCAGGGCTCCCCTTCCAATGGATCCCAACATTCCAATATAACATTAACATTACAAGTGTCCGGGTCAGGTCAGCCACAGTGCACAATGTCCACCTCCACTCGGTGCAGAGTAGGCGGAGTAGTTCCAAACTATGGACATTCAGACACGATCAAATGGTAGCCTCGCAGATCGTGGACTGATCAGGACGCACGCTCAGGACTGGAGGAGTGCCGGTCGGAACCGGAGCGATGTTGTTGTTTTGATTTCGTCCTGCGCGATCTATTTCGTTACGAGCCCCTGGAGGAGTCGGACTCTAATGGCGGCGGGGAATGAGGTTTCAGATGGGCCCTTTCATCAGACCAGGCAAAAACCGCTTCAGGCGAGTCGAAAAAGTGGGTCTTAGAGTTATACACAACACGTAGCCTGGCAGGATAAAGCAGCATGTATGAAATATTAAGGTCTCGCAGTCTCCGTTTTGTTGCTGTGAAGGACTGTCTTTGCTGCTGCACTAAACGGGTGTAATCCGGAAAAATCATTATAGGCCTGGAGTCAAAGATAAGTTTATCTTTATGCGACCGAGCGAACTGCAAAACTGCGTCCCTGTCCGCATAATTAAGCAGCTTGGCGATGACCGGCCGTGGATTTTCCCCGGGGGGTGGTTTTCTCGTAAGTGCCCTGTGGGCCCTCTCGACCACAAAGCACGTGGAGATCATTTCAGCAGGCAGCAGATCTTTGAGCCACGAGGTGAGGAAGCGATTCATAGAGTTACCCTCGCATCCCTCCGGGAAACCACGCGGCTGGAGGCCGAAACCGCCGCCTAACAACGGGCCCTGGCGGGGGCGAGAAGCAAGCACACCTGCCGCACCCACCTTAGCCCCCCGCGTCACCAAGCTCCTCACCTCCGGGTCTGAACACGGCCCCGACTCAGGTCCCGGCTATGCCCCGTCAAGGATCGGCAATATAACAACAATGGGGCAACCCTGTGTCCCTCAGAACCTGGGTATGTATATAATAGGCTACAATGGTTCTGTCGGGGAGAACCCAATTGCTTTGAAAAAATAAAATTAAAGAGAACCTGGAAGAGTTGCTTGATACCTATTAAATAAGTATGACAAGTATAGCATTTACATCGGTTACATCATGGAACGCATATCAAATAGCGTTGGGACGCATGTCAAATGACGTTGGAACACAGATTAAAGCAAAACAACTACAAGTATATGCTTGCAAAAGACTCTTCTTTTATATCAATTTAAGCTTAAGTCAATATTTTACAAGTAATCAGTGGGCTGTCAATACAGGAAATACTGACAAAGGTGACATGTGGTACGGTGACATTAAGTGCTCAGTGATAGTGGTGTAGTGCATATATACAAGGTGATATTATGTACAATTTATTTACACAAAGAATTAGAATGTGGTCAGAGCGAGGGTAGGCAATAACTCTGGTAAACAGCAGGTTTGCTTATTGATTTGACACCCAGAGATTTGATTAGTCTGAACCATATATGTTCGTCGACGTTTCGACCCTGACAGAGCGTTATTGGAATGTCATGGCGGGTCTTCTTCAGGACAAGTGGGAGTGTTGACAGCCTAAAAAAGCGGAAGATAATTCAAAATTGTGTTCCAACTAACAGGGCAAGACAGCTGAACAGCTGAAGGGGTGTCCTATTACTCACCCAAAAGGTGGGGTGACTCGCTGAGGCGTCCCTTGCTCGGTAAAAGCCGTCAGAGGATCTAAAATTAGATCAGACAAAATAAGCCCTGGCAATGCTCCACGGGGGCGAGGATAGACATAGTGTGCAAATGAAGAGGCTTACCTGCATGCGTCAGATAAGTTCAGGGAGTGAAGATTGCTTCATTAAGTGAAACCCCTGAGAAAAAAGGACTGCGTAAGAACCAGGGGAAGAAAATGTAAGACTGAGGTAGCCAAATAGACGTATTATGAATCCTAGAAGAGGGTTACCTAACACGATGTGGTAGTTAATTCCAAAACACTGAGGACACAGAGTGAATGAGGTCCTTCAGGGGAGCCAGGCAACAGTCCTGTTGAAAAGCGCAATGAGATTATAACCCACTCTGTTTTAAAAGATAATTCTGTGGGATGCGCGTGGAGGGAAAAGTGTGTATGTAAAAGCCAACACTTTCATGAGCGCATGGGAATGGAAGCTCTCCATGTTTATAAAAAATTGGTATGGAAAACGCTCTGAGTTAGGAGAAATGCATAAAGGTTAACACTCTATTTTGTAAATTGTGCCTATGAATGCAGATGCGCAAGGGGGTGGGAGCACACTCAGCTATTAAAAGTAAACATTTCAAGCGCCATTCCGCGTATGTACAACGGATTGGAAGCGCATGGAGGAGAAAGCAGTATGTGCTTTTAAACTTAATAGTTACCGGCGCCCTGGAGCTCGGTTCACATTCTTTTAAGACAGAAATTGCCAGCATCGCAAGGGTGCGCTCTATGTTAATAAAAGAGGCCAATTGCGCAAGGGGGTGGGAGCACACTCAGCTATTAAAAGTAAATATTTCAGGCGCCATTCTGCGTATGTACAACGGATTTGAAGCGCGTGGGGGAGAAAGCAGTCTGTGCTTTTAAACTTAATAGTAACCGACGCCCTGGAGCTCGGTTAACATTCTTTTGAAAAAGAAATTGCCAGCATCGCAAGAGTGCGCTCTGTGTTAATAAAAAGGGGCCAGCCCTCTTACCTGAATCAAAGCGCTCGATATGAAAGTGCTCGACTGCAGTCTTGAAGGGCCGGGCCCAGTCCACGATGCGCCCAATGCAGCTCCGGCGTCCTCACCCGAACCACCGTCGGCGGTCGGTTCCAGGCACCGCACCAGGTGCACCGAGCAAATTGGCAGTCCTTAGGGCTTCGGATGGGCTGCACCAAGTTGATAAAGGTAGGATTTGCAACGGATTAATGAGGTGGACGCGCGGAGCTTATTCAAGCTGTGTCCGCCATGTTGGCTGACCAAGCCCCCCCCCCCCCCCCCCCAGAGAAATTCATTTTGGTTATTTGATTTTCTCCATTTCTCAGATTTGTTTTTCTTTCCTTCCTGGTATGTAAGAATGTTTCAGAGTTAAGAGAGGTGACATATATTTGGTCTTTCCAATGGGAGTATGAATGCTTCTCCAGTATTGGATCTTTTATAGATTCACATGCATGAATCATCCCAGTCGTCGTAGTGGGAGTCCCACTGTATCATTATAAAAGCAGTAGATAATACTATCATAGGCTACAATGCAGTGAACAGTCACTGCAATAGCCTATCTACTTTCTTTTATTAAAAAAAGGGCCAAACTTAAACAACACCAATAAGGCGACAGCACCCTGTAGAACACTCCCAAGTGAGGCAGAGTTCCTCAGATTTTCTACCGCACGTAGTGTGACAGAGAGTATCTCCGAGCTCTGCTCAGTTTTTTCCTTCAAATTTCAAATATCTTCTAGAAAATGACGGATTCTTCAGAGAAGGGTCTCTTAAGGTCGTGTGGAACGTGCGGTAAGAAGAGGCTCCATGCTGAAGATCCCCATAAGAACTGTATTTACTGTTTGTATCCCCAAAATAAAGTAAAGGACTGCAAGATTTGTAGAACTTTCTCAACCAAAACCCTCAAAGATAGAGAGGGTAGGTTGTTGATTTGCCTGCAGAGACTTAAAAGTAAATCTGATGTTGTTTCAGAGGATGAAGAAAGCTCTGCATCACATAGCTCTCAGGAAAAATCTAAAAGGAGAGAGAGCTCACAGGACTCTCCTGAGGGCAATAAAAAAGCTTCTAAAAAATCCCATCGTGAAGCAGCAGGTCCCTCACAAAAAGAAAAGCGTTCATTTCCTGCTGAGGTGAAAGCCCATCTAGCCTTAAAGCATGAGAAACCCTCATCAGAGGCATCTACTATAAAGATCACAGTCTCTAAAAAGCTTGTGTTGTTGACGGCACCGTTCTCTGGGTTCCAATCGACGCAGAAATCATCACCGGGGCATTTTTTCCCTCCATTGTCGTCGATGATCTTGTTGTCGAAAAAACCACAGTTGACGACGGTTTCCGATGCACCGTCTACGGCGGCTCCATCGATGATGCCTGTACAGTCGCCAAAGATAGCCTCACCACCACAGAGTTCCTCGTCAACGATTCCTACACAGTCGACGACTAATTTCCCGTCGACGTCTACATTCTCGTAGACGGCGCTTGCTCCGTCGACGACCACCGCAATGATGACGACAGTGTGTGCATTGACGGCAATAACTTCGTCGTCAATGCCCATTATGTCCTCGTCAACGACACAGACATCGCTGCCGCTGACGAAACGGACGACGATGCATGCTACGCCCAGCCTTAAAAGACCCTCGACGTTACAACTTACTCTTTTTCCATCTACGACGTTCTCGTCTACGACACCGTCGACGAGGCTCTTTCTTCAAAATCCTTCAGTGATTTCACCTTTACCTCCATCATTTTTGGAAGAGTCAGATGAGGATGACATGTTTTGCCCTGCTCACAGTCCTTCTCAGCTTCATGTCAAATATCAAGACGATGATGAAGATGAATATGAGGGCTATCATCAACAGGACTTTCATAATCCACATGCTAAACTGCAATACATGGAACCTGCTCGTGAGCCCATGGTCCACCTTCCTGTTGCATTAGTTCAAGATCTGTAAGACATGTTGCAGGATTATCGTACTTGTTTTCCCTCATCCAGGAATGCACCTCCACCGGCATCTCTGCCACGCAAGTCTAAACCTTCCCCTAGAATGTCGCCAGGAACAGACTGTGTTCTACCTCTGCAACAGCATGACACCTCTGATGACAATGTAGAGGTAGGCGAAATTCAAAGTGCTAGACCAGCTGGCAATGAGTGGGAAGACTACATAATTTCGCCACCTGCTTCCCCACCTCCTCAAACAGCGGATTGTCCCCTGGAGGACATTTGCAGTTTCCACACATTAATAGAAACTCAGTTTCAGTTACCGATGACAGTCAAGAAATCTGACTGCTTTCTTTACGATTTTAAAGACCAATCTCGGAAGACTGTGAGAGCTATCCCTATAATAGACCATATTTGGGAGGAAGGTGTGAAAGTCATGAGAACACCTGCTACAGTGATCACAATTTTACCTAGAATAGACAAGAAATTCAAGGCTCCTGATGATGCGCCAGCTTGTCTTGTAGGATACCCGAAACCAGACTCGGCGATTACTCAAGTCGCACAACGGAGGTCAAGGAATCCTTCAGCGCATATCACCGCTCCACCAGATCAAAAAGGTAGGCACCTTGATAACATCGGCAAGAGGTTTACCACCACCTCAGGTACTACTGTTCGCGCAGCCAACGTGCTAGCAATATTAGGCAGATACGACCGCCAAATGTGGTCCGATATCGCCCCATACGTGGATCTTCTTCCAGAAGACAAAAGGCTAGCAGTGAGAAAGATTCTTTTAGAGGAAGAAAGATCTGCCTCGGAGATCATTGATGCATCCATGGATGTGGCTTCCCTGGCTTTTCGTCATCTCACTGGAGCAGCCGTCTTTAGACGTCAGGGTTGGTTGAGGGCAACAACATTCTGCCGTGAGGTGCAAAATAAGGTCATAGACATGCCTTTTGATGGCGATGCACTTTTTGGTAAGCACATTATTGATGACGCCTTACAGACCGAGACTGCTAAAGCATTAGGCACGCTCCAATACTGGAAGACCCCCTTTCTTGGAGCTTGTGCTAGAGAACCTATTCATTTTGTGGGGGCTACCAGAGATACCAACCTCAGATCTATCAGTTATTTTGCCCTACCCACCAACAGCAACAGGCCTATTGTGCACCACCACAGGCTGCATACTCCAGGCAACCAGGATGTAAACAACCAGTACGGTCCAGAGATGCTGTTAGGAAACAGTGACGATGTCTTGGCGCCTGCTGCACTCTGCCCTATCCTGCCATCCAGAGGAGCACGCATCACACGTTATTTCAATCAATGGCAAAAAATTACCACAGACAAATAGGTCCTGGATATAATGAAGTATGGCCATACCCTGGAGTTTGTCACAGTACCACCTCCTCATCCACCACAAAAATCTTTGCCATCCCATCTTCAGTTACTCAGGAAGGAGGCATTTGTCATGCTACAAAACGGAGCCATAGAGAGAGTGTCATGCTCTCAAAGGAGAATGGGCTTCTTCTCCCGCTTTTTTCTTGTGAAGAAAAAGTCGGGAGAATGGTGTTCCTTTCTGGACCTCAGAAAGCTCAACAAATACCTACAGAAAAAAATCTCGATTTACAGAATGCATATTTCCATATTCCTATCCATCCCAAACACCGAAGGTTTCTCCGTTTCACTGTGGCACATGCGCACTATCAATTCAAGGTCCTTCCCTTCGGCCGCCGCTCAGCTCCTCAGGTATTTACCAAATGTCTTGCTCCTGTGGCAGCACACCTACGATTACGGGGCCTGCAGATTTTCCTGCCTGTATCTCGACAATTGGCTAGTGAAGGCTCCTTCTCTTCACTGGGCTTCAGAAGCCATATCCTTCTGCCTACAACTGTTTCGCTCTCTGGGGCTTTCAGTCAACTACCAGAAGTCAGTCTCGCACTCTCTCAACGGCTAACTTTTCTCAGAGCAACTTTGGATACCCTCCAAAACAAGGCATTCTTATCCATAGAAAAGCAAAACACCATATTATCGCTGGCTCACAGTCTATCCAAAAAAGAGTTCGCTTCTGTCCGTCTCCTCAAATCCTTTCTCGGCATGATGTCCTTGCCCATCTTCATGGTGCCCCACGCATGTCTCAGAATGAGACCTTTCCAAGAGCAGTTATATATATTTCTTTATTCGGATGCAAAGCAACCATAAAAGATACAATACAACATATGATAGATAAGCAAACAATTCATGCAGATACACAGTAAAATTTAAGACAGTGCAAATAAATAAAAACCAGCAGCACAATATCAATCGATTCTAGATAGTCTAGATCTATAGGCGGCCTGCAAGAAACTTAACACTGCACATAGTGTGAGAGGGTTGGAAGCAACTGTAAATGCAGGAGGGCCACTTTAGCATGCCTAAACTTCAAGCTTTTTAACAAGGGCCGGAGGAAACGTTTTCTGGGGAATGAAAAATATTTACACAATAATATAAAATGTAACGTGTCCGGAGGAGATCGAAGATCGCAGCCACAGGGACCTCGTTGATCTGGTAAGGAAAAGAAACCCGCTGGGGATGCTAAAAGATGATGGAGCTGGTTAAATCTAAGACGCGTGATTAAAAATCTATCGTGAGCACTAGTTAAGGCCAAAAAATATGGTTCAATAGCCGGGACCGATTTTAACATTGCATATGCCCTAACTGAGGGTTTACTGAGCTCAAGATTTTCACTGTTTGCAGTTAAAAATTTGAGGTGTAGTTCTTTTATGGTTTTAACGTCCACCTTACTTAAAGTGTCATGTGCAAAAAAGATATCTGACCTACCTATGGCCTGAAAAGACTCCTTTACGTAGTGTATCCAGGGTATTTTGATTCCATGCTCCAATTTCAAACAATCCAATACAATCATACGATTTAAATTCTTGTGATCGGTAGTCCAGATCTTTATCAAACACACTAAGGGTTTAATTGCCACTTGGTCCGCCAGGAAACCAACCCCTAGCTCTTCATGTACGGACCAAACTGGCGTACCTTGGGAGACTCGTAGGATCCGGCGCAGGAATTTATTTCCGCCACCTGTAACCTGTGTGGGGGCACATACCCCCAGATTTCACTACCATATACTACTCTTGAGATACCTTTGAACTTATACAGTTTTAAAATTACCTCCGGGGCCCATGAACCCAATCTACTTGCAAAACTAGTGATGGCTCCCAGAGATTTATTCAGCTCGTTCAGCTTCCCTTCTAAAAGGGCTTCCCACTGTAACTTGTCATCAAATAGCACTCCCAGCTAGGGAAAGGCCGGGACCTTTCCAAGGGTATGATTGCCAGCTTTAAAGATTTTTGACCGGAGCCCCCGTGGGCCCACCACTAGTACATAAGACTTGGTATAATTCACCGACAGGTCCAGCCTGTCCATAAATATCACAAAACCGTCTATTAAAACCTGCAGGCCCCGGCCGGTGCGGGCCATGAGCACCGCATTGTCCGCATAGAGTAGGCATGGCAAAACTCTCCTACCTACTCTAGGGGAGTCTGACTGGAGGGCCAAGAGTGCCGCCTCGAGGCCGTTAATATAGACCGAAAATAAAAAAGGAGCTAAAATGCACCCTTGGCGCACCCCCGTGTACAATTAAAATGATTGGTAAGATCTCCCTCGTGTGAGACTCTCACTGCCGCCGATGTATGGGCATGGAGTGATATAAGTAGATGTACAATGCGACTCCCAATGAGATTAAAATGTCCCACAACTTAGACCGGTTTACCCGGTCAAATGCGGACATAAGGTCCATGAAGGCCAAATACATGGCGCCCGATTGGAGCAGTTGGTCAGGCAATGGCTTCAGGTGACCGGATCATTCAAGGACATTATTCAGATCACTCAGAACATGAAAAAAGCAGCAATCTCTCTGTGGGTCTGACATTCCCCTCTCCACTTCCAGAGTTTGTTCTGACCACGGATGCCTCATTGGAAGGCTGGGAGCCCACCTTCATGACCTCCAAGTAAGTGGCAAATGAAGTCTCTCTCTCTCCAAGATGCACATCAACTTCCTAGAATTGAGGGGAATTTTCCTAGCTCTTCAGTCGTTCCTCCCAAGAATACGAGCATCCTCCATCCTCATTCGTACAGACAATACCTTCTGCATGCACTATCTCAACAAGCAGGGAGGAACTAGGTCTCAGATTCAATCCTTAGATGCTCAAAAGATCTGCGAATGGGCATTACTACACCGCATCTTCATCAAGGCGGAACATCTTGAGAAACAATCTAGCAGACACCTTGAGCAGAATAGGTCAAACATGTCACGAGTGGGAACTCGATCAGCTGATTCTCGACTTCATCTTCCGGAAATGGGGAACACCCAACTTAGACCTCTTTGCATCTCAAGAGAACTGAAAATGCTGGTTCTTTGCCAGCTGGGAACCTCAGAGAGGGTCATGGGGGAATGCATTTTCGATAAGATGGTCAGGAATCTTTGCCTACACTTTGCCCCATGCCCTCTCATCTCCATGATTCTAATGAAAATGAAAAGAGAGCTGTGCCGGCTGATCCTCATTGCTACACTTTGGCCCCGCCAACATTGGTTCATGGAGCTACTCCTACTCTCGGAGTCCAAGCCTTATCGCCTTCCAGTGATAACAACTCTACTGACCATGAGCAAAGGCCAAACCCTGCACCCGCATCTAGCCTCTCTTCAGTTGCATGCTTGGCACCTGAATTCAGTGAATTCAAAGATGTAGACATCCCCCTGGACTGTAGGGATGTTTTGTCCAGGGCTAGAGCCGAGTCCACCAATAAAACATACAGATTAAAATGGAAGCGTTTTTGTTCTTGGTGCCTTCGGAACGACATCCACCCTCTTGTCTCATCTCTGGAACAAGTTTTGCCTTATCTACTCTCTTTGGCAAAGTCAGGACTGGCGTACGCGTCGGTGAGACACCACCTCGCAGCCATTTCCTGTTACAGGCGTACTTCCGATGCTTCCTCCCTTTGTTCCTCTCGTATCATCAAACAATTCATGAAAGAATTATTTAGGACTTTTCTTCCCATTCGGCCTCCTCCGCCAGAATGGTGTCTCAAAATAGTCCTATCTCAACTGATGAAACCACAGTTTGAGCCAATTCACAAAATAGAGCTCAAGTTTCTGACTTGGAAGGTGGTATTACTTCTGGCTCTTACCTCTGCGAGGAGAGTAAGTGAAATCCAAGCTTACACTATAAGAGAACCCTATCTACGATACACAAAAGACTACGTTTTACGGAGAACAAATCTTAAATTCATACCGAAGGTTCCAACTCAGTTTCACTTTAATGAGCCTATTGTCCTCCGCACATTTTTTCCAAATCCACCCTGTCCATTAGAAAAATCTCTTCACTCTTAAGATGTTAAAAGATGTCTTAAGTTTTATTTGCAAAGAACTAAACAACTAGGCAAAACAGACCAATTGTTGGTCTCATATGGACCTCAAAGACTGGGTGCTTCAGTCACAAAGAGGACTATTGCAAGATGGATTGCTACAACTATTCAGCTCTGCCATACTAAAGCGGGTAAACCACTCACAGTCAAGTCCAAAGCACATGTCACATGCGCAATATCCTCTTCTGCTGCTCTGTTTGCTGGCGTCGCGTTAGACAAGATTTGCCATTCGGCAACATGGAAGAGTACACATACTTTCACACGACATTATTGTCTGGATCTGCAATTTACAGTGACGCAGCTGTAGGACAGGCTGTCTTATGTTATCTTTTCAATAAGGTAAGCTTCTACTCTTCGAGGTATTTTTTCCTTCTTCGTTTATGTGTTTTTACCATTATAAAGTTATGAAATGCTGTTTTACTTTCACATGTCACATTGCTGATATCCTAGTGATAAAAACTACATTGTGTATATATGTTACGACATATGTATGTATATTGTTACCCACCATCCTCTAAGGGTATTTATTTTTTGTTTCTAGGCATATTTGTCTATAGAAGCTATCTACTCTGATTCAAGCATGTGAATCTATGAAAGAACCAACACTGGAGAAGAAAATGAATTACTTACCTGTAACTACGGTTCTCCAGTATTGGTATCTTTCATAGATACATGCCACCCACCCTCCTCCCTTGAGAGGCTTCCCTTATAACCTCAAGTATATAGTTTCGCACTTGTGCTTGAAAATCCGAGGAACTCAGCCTCTCTTGGGAGTGTTCTACAGGGTGCTGTCGCCTTATTGGTTGTTGTTTAAGTCTGGTCCTTTTTTACAAAAGAAGGTAGATAAGCTATCGCAGTGACTGTTCATTGCATTGTAGCCTATGATAGTATCATCTACTGCTTTTATAATGATACCGTGGGACTCCCACTACGACGACGGGGATGATTCAAGCATGTGAAGCTATGAAAGATACCAATACTGGAGAAGGATTAGTTACTTCCCTGTAATCCTAGTTCTCTTCCAGGGGTATACTCATCAAAGTCATAAGCACTGAATTATCCCCGCCCACCTGCGGGATCCCGGAGCATATAGAAATATACATATATATATGAGTATGTTGGGGGATTACAAGTGCATAGCACTTCCGCGACATACATATATACATGTATATAAATACAAAAATCTGCAGCCTAACAAATTCCAATAAGGCAAAATGCCAAAATTACAAAGGTTTTCCCTGTACAGACAATCTCCTATATACAATCTGTAATAGAGAACATACACTGTAATAGTGTTATGCAAGAAAAACCTTTATTTTCAGAGAAGAAAACATGTAATAGAAGGCAGTTGGCCCATAGGCTGCATAGCTGAATAAATATCACCGTACAGTAAAACACTGGCACCTTGCCTTTAAGGCTTCCAAGAACTTGGACACTTTGCCTTTAAGGCCTCCAGGAGACCCTCTGCTCCCATCATGCACCACAGGTGACAGTTAGGTCAGTTCTTTTTGCACGGTGTACTAACTTGTAACAATTACTACAAAATGCTCGTCCGGGGAGGCGGGAGGGTTGCTTATGACTTTGATGAGTATACCCCTGGAAGAGAACTAGGATTACAGGTAAGTAACTAATCCTTCTCTTCCAGGGGATACTCATCAATAGTCATAAGCACTGAATAGAGTAGCAAGCCCATACCCACTACCTCGCGGACGCGCAAATAGTATTAAAAAACAGATCATCTTAACATGACATTAAGCAAATAAATTCCTCAGTGAGGCTTGTCCCACTTGGGCATCCTCCTGAGCATCTGAATCTAAACAGTAATGGCGAGAGAAAGTATGAACAGACCGCCATGTAGCTGCTTTGCAGATTTCTGCTATAGGGACGTTCCTGAGGAGGGCCGTAGTAGAGGCCTTTCCTCTGGTTGAATGCGCTTTAGGCTTTCCCTGAAGAGACTTATTAGCTAATTGATAGGCTAGAGATATACAGGAGGCTATCCATCTTGAAATAGACCTTTTAGAGGATGCCAATCCTGTATTAATGGGACAGTAGTTGACAAACAAGCGGTCCGTCTTTCTTATTCCCTTGGTCTTATCCAGATAAAACTTCAACACCCTCTTAAGGTCTAACGAGTGTAAGGCCCTTTCAGGAGGTGTAGAAGGATTAGAGAAGAAGGTAGGCAAAGTGATAACCTGATTAATGTGGAAATCTGAAACCACTTTTGGCAGAAAACTTGGATGAGTTCTGAGAACTACCCTATTTGAGTGAAAAACAGTGTAGGGTTCCTTACAGCATAATGCTTGTATCTCGCTGACTCTACGAGCCGACGTGATAGCAACCAAAAAAGCCACTTTCCAGGACAAGTGCTGCAAGGAGGACTTGTGTATTGGTTCAAAAGGTGCGCCCATCAGTTTGGTAAGGACCACATTGAGCTCCCAAGGAGGAGAAGGGGCTCGTACTGGTGGGTATACCTTTTTAACCCTTCAAGAAAATCTTTCACCACTGGCATTTTGAAAAAAGAACCCTGTGAAGGCGATTTTCTATATGCCGTTATTGCTGCTAAGTGTACCTTGATAGATGTAAACTGCAAGCCCGACTTAGCCAGGTGTAAGAGATACGGCAAAATGACCTGTTCCTGCCCTCTAACTGGGTCATGACCATTATTCAAACACCATAGGTAAAAACGTTTCCACTTGAAAGCGTAGGACACCCTGGTAGAAGGTCTTTTCGCTTCCTTAAGTATGTTCATACAGTCCGCTGGCAAGTCTAAGTGACCATATTGCAAGACTTCAGGAGCCATGCTGTCAGCCTGAGGGAAGGAAGGTTGGGGTGGAACACTCTCCCCTGGCTCTTGGATAGTAGGTCCGGACGACAAGGCAATCTCTGTTGCGGAACTTCGGAAAGTTGTAGAAGATCCGGATACCACCACTGGCGTGGCCACTCCGGAGCGATCAGAATCATCCTGGAGTTGGTCTTGTAGAACTTCGTGATCACTGCTGGAATGAGAGGCAGTGGAGGAAAAGCGTAGAGTAAGCTCTGAGACCATCTTATCAACAGAGCATTCCCGCTTGAACCTGGTTGGTGATACCTGGACGCGTAGACGGGGCATTTGGCGTTTGTTGCATCTGCGAACAAGTCTATGTCCGGCACACCCCATCTTCGAAAGATATCCTGAGCCACTTCGATGTTTAGCACCCAGTCGTGCGCTTCTACGAACTCTCTGCTTAGGAAGTCCGCCTGTACATTTAGGACGCCCGGCACATGGACAGCCGTGATGGTGAGATGCCGTGCCAGAAGCCACTTCCAAATGGCTTGTGCCTCCTGAGACAGAATTCTGGACCTGGTGCCTCCCTGCTTGTTCAGATAAAACATCGTCGTGGTGTTGTCTGTCTGAACCAAGAGGGAGTTGGACTGAAGAGACGGAAAGAAGGATTTTAGGGCTAGTTGGACAGCCCTCAACTCCAGAAAATTGATATGGTATCCCCTTTCTGTGTCCGACCATAGCCCTTGCACTTGAAGGTGATTCATATGAGCGCCCCAACCTTGCAGGGAGGCGTCTGTCACTATAGTTTGAGTCGGAGTCTCTTGATGGAAGGGAACACCTTTCATTAGATGTGATCGCCTTGTCCACCACACGATGGAGTCCCTGGCAGACTGGGACAGAGTGATCCGATCCTCCCAGCTGCCCGATGCTTGCACCCACTGGTCCTCCAGAGCTTGCTGCAGGGGACGCATGTGCAATCTGGCATTGGGAACTATGAAGATGCAGGAAGCCATGGAACCCAGTAGAGAGGACACTTGTCGGACTGTTGGGTGGTGAATCCGCAGGAGTTCTAGGCATTTGATCCTGATTGATGAAAACCTCTCCGCCGAAGGACACACGCTTGCTTCCGCGGTGTCCAGCGACGACCCTAGGTAGTGAATGTTCTGGGTCGGATTGAGAATCGATTTTTTGAAATTGACTCGTAGACCCAACTTGTTCATTAACTGGAGACTGTAGGAAAGATGAGACTGAAGCAGGGAAGGAGTTGAACTCTTCAGAAGCCAGTCGTCCAGATACGGGTAAACGAATATTTTGCGTCTGCGGAGAAAAGCTGCCACCACTGCCATGCACTTTGAAAAAGTCCGTGGGGCTGACTTCAGTCCGAAAGGTAGGACTCGGAACTGAAAGTGACGTAGAGCAACCTGAAAACGGAGAAATTTTCGATGTTTTCTGGACACTGGAATGTGGAAATAAGCGTCCTGCAGATCTATGGAGCACATCCAGTCTCCTTGATGTAAATGGGGAAAGATCTGGTGAAGGGCAAGCATTCGAAATTTCTCTTTGCGGATGTATTTGTTCAAGATGCGCAAGTCCAGAATTGGTCTGAATTCTACTGTCGGACCTTTTTTTCTGACCAGGAAATATCGAGAGTATATCCCCTGGCGCCTCTGATGAACAGGGACGTATTCTATGGCTTTTTTCTGTAGAAGGCCGTTTACCTCCTCGTGTAAAATGTGATGACACAAGCGGACTCGTCCGTCTGGAGGAACAGAAGGAGGTGGGATCTTGAACCGTAGCAAGTATCCATCTTGAACAATATTCAACACCCATTTGTCGATGGTTATGTTTCTCCACTCCTCCAGATGTAATGTGATACTTCCTCCTACCGGAGTGGCACACGTGTTTAGAGGAAGCACTCCCTCATTGTTTTGATGGTTGCTTTGAGGTAGAGGCCTGTTGTCTATTGGTTCCTCTTCCTGGTCTCCGTTGGTGGAAGTGAGACCTCTGCTGCTGCTGACCCTGAGCCGACCATTGAGGGGTTTGAACCCTCTGTTGGAACGGGCGTTTATCGTAGGGGCGGGAGCGCCTACGGAATTCCTTCCGTTTTTCGAGACCCACAGCTTTCACCGTGTCCAGCTCTGCTTTCATCTTCGCCATTTCTTCGTCCGCATGCGGCCCGAAGAGAGAAGAACCGTTGAAAGGCAGGTTGGTTATCTTCCGCTGGACGTCGGGTTTGAGGCCAGTCAAGCGTAACCAAGCAGAACGCCTCGAACAGATACCATGGGAGTATCCGTGGGCAGCCAGATCAGATGAGTCAGCGGAAGCACTAATCACCTGATTAGCCACTAGACCTCCCTCTTGTAGAATTTCTCTAAAGTCTTGCTGGTCCTCTTTTGGGAGTTTGTCTGCAAAACGTCCCAGTGAATCCCACAAGGATCTATCATACCTCCCTAGCAGAGCGGAGGAACTGGAGACCTTCATGATAGAAGCTGAAGTGTTGCACATCCTTCTACCTAAAGAGTCCATCAGTTTACTATCCTTATCCGGAGGCGCTGAGGAGGAAGACATAGCTGAGTGCGTCTTTCTAGCCGCCGCCACAATGATGGAATCCGGAGGAGGATCCGATCGAAGGAACAAAGGATCTTGGTCCGGAGCCTTGTACTTTTTGGCTATTCTGGAAGGAACAGCTCCCACCGTTGCCGGTGTCAAAAAGGTCTGCATAGCAGGTTCGAGAAGGCCTGGGACAAGAGGAAGCAAAGGCCGAGCAGAGGAGCGATGATGAAGAGTCTCGAAAATCACTGAGGAGGTAACTGCCGGGACATACATAGAGATGTTCAGTTTATTCGCTCCTCTACAGAGAACTTCACTAAAGGTGCTGAGGTCATCGATTGGAGAAACTCTTGACGGAGGTGTAGCTGTCAAAGATGGAGAATAGTCTCTGATAGAGGACCTGGTGGAAGAAGACCGGGTGGGAGACCTATGCCGCCTTCTCTTCGGAGAAGAATGATAAGAGCGAGATCTGTCACTTGATCTAGCATGGCGGGCATGTGAAGATCGTGATCTGCTCGGACTCCTCCTTCTGGAAGAAACCACGGTCGGAGATCTTGATCTTCGAGGCGTTTTAGGGGATGGAGAATCCCTGGACAAGCGTGAAGGAGAATAGGTACGGGAAAAGTCAGACCTCGGGCTACTGAGGGCCCTAGGCTTCCTGCGCCGTGCATCTTCACCAACCACCGGAGAGCCTTCCGGGGAGATCTGGACAATATGCAGTCCTGGAGAAGATCCAGATTTTGACGAAGATAGAGATGCAGCTCTAACCTCATCCGAGGCAACAGCAGGCTCTTTAGCTCTCGGCGTCGAGCGCCTCGACGTCGACCTGTGTTTTTCCTTCGACGTCGACTTCTCCCTTGACGTGGGATGATGGCTAGGAGGAGTTAAGGACTTCGCTGCCCTCGACGGCGATCTCACCTCCCTCAAAGATGTCCTCGACGTCGACCGTCTACTCAGGGACTTCGACGTCGAACGCTCTCGCCTCCTCGACGTCAATAGCCTTGAAGTCTTCGACGCAGACTGGTCTCGCGGCACCCTTGCCGTCGGCAAACTTCTCGACGTCGACCTACGAGGAGGTGACGGAGAGTGCCTTGACGTCGACGGATGTCTCGACGTCGATGGGTGTTTTGACGTCGATCGGTCTTTGCCATGACCATACCTCGAGCCCGAGGCAGCATGCTTCGACGTCAATGCCTTTCTCGACGACGGAGACTCACGCCGTCTCGACGTCGGAGATTGTGTCGGTCGCTTCTTCGACGGCGGCAACGACGTCGATGGCGAACAGTCCGGAATCTGCCTTTTCCTCGATGTTGAAGAGGCAGGATGATGCTGGCGTCGATGTTCTTGAAGAGAGGAGGGCTCTTGACACGCAAGGCCACTTTCCAGCCGGGCTTTTCCTCTCTCGATCACAGCCTGAAGGCGAATCCTCTCCCTGTCGCGAAGAGTCCTCGTAGAAAACTTACTACAATGGTAACAAGTGTCAGGCTTGTGACTGGAAGGAAGACAGGCGATACACACGGAGTGTGGATCAGAGATGGCCATCTTCTTTCCACAGGATGGACATTTGCGAAAAAGGGCTGGCATTCTGACAAGATTGAAAATTTTGTCAGAGAATGGTAATAAACCACTACCAGCACAGGAAATTGCAAAAAACCAAAGAAGAAAACAATTCCTGACAGGAAAGTCAGAAAAACTGTCGAGCTCAAGCTCCAGGATCCTCATAGAAGGAGCCGGAAAAAAGAACTGACCTGTCACCTGTGGTGCATGATGGGAGCAGAGGGTCTCCTGGAGGCCTTAAAGGCAAAGTGTCCAAGTTCTTGGAAGCCTTAAAGGCAAGGTGCCAGTGTTTTACTGTACGGTGATATTTATTTAGCTATGCAGCCTATGGGCCAACTGCCTTCTATTACATGTTTTCTTCTCTGAAAATAAAGGTTTTTCTTGCATAACACTATTACAGTGTATGTTCTCTATTACAGATTGTATATAGGAGATTGTCTGTACAGGGAAAACCTTTGTAATTTTGGCATTTTGCCTTATTGGAATTTGTTAGGGTGCAGATTTTTGTATTTATATACATGTATATATGTATGTCGCGGAAGTGCTATGCACTTGTAATCCCCCAACATACTCATATATATATGTATATTTCTATATGCTCCGGGATCCCGCAGGTGGGCGGGGATAATTCAGTGCTTATGACTATTGATGAGTATCCCCTGGAAGAGAACCGTTGTTACAGGTAAGTAACTAATTTTCTTATCATGTCCTTTATGTCATAGGCTCATGCAGGGAAAAAAAGACTTAGTAGTTCCAGTATCATATATTGGATTCTATTTGATTGGGTGAATACTCTACATACTATAAGGTAATGAACCGTACCTATCTAGTGAGAATTTATGAGAGCAGAAAGTATTCTTCTGTTAACCATCTTTATTTCTCTTTCCAGGTCTCTATCCCTTTCCCTGCAGTTCCCTACCTCATACCATTTCCCTAGCTTGATCGCCCTAAACCTCTGTGCATATTTTGATAATCAGAGTTGGGGATGTCAAGTGGTGGACAATTTTGTTTGTCGCTCTGGTCCCGAGGAGTTTTTTTTCTTATGCAGATGCGAGAACCTGATATAGGCAAGCACTTCAGCACACAACATAGGGGGTAGTAGGCGCTATATAAATGCTGCAACACAATACAATATATAAAATGATCCTACTCGTTCGAATCATATACGTTATTCAACAGTACCCATATGAAACCCCTCAGTGTTTTGCACTGAATGCGGTTGTGTGCTTGTGGCTTCTTATGGGCAGGTAAACAACCATACATTTTTATTTGACAAACGCACCCAGTTGGTGTACCAGGGAGGGCTTGGGGTGGAGGATATGCACATTTATTATTGGGTGTCCCAACTAGTCGTTGTAAATGAGTAACTCTTTTGAGACAGATGATCCTGCCTTTCCTCTCGAGCCATATATCCTTGAGGAACAAGTTACCTACCTTCAGTAATGCGCTTTGTAGTGGATACTCTATTATAACTACAGAGTCTTCAACTTTAGAATATTCCCAGATGCCTGACTGGATTCGATGATTTTTTCTGCAATGCTTACCACGCGGCGGTAAGTGATGTCATATCACTCAAGAATATGCAGCTGCATACAAGTGCTACACCTGTGTGATGTCAGTTTCTTAATCTTGCTCCATCTGCTCTCAGACGCGGAGCAATTTAAACAAAGTGCAAGTGACAGTGTGACAAAATCTAACTTGGAACCTTATTATGATGTCCAGGGGTCTAGTCTACAGAATGCGGAGGTAGGAGGGCAGTGAGGAATCTACAAATATATACGGTATCCACCAGAAAGACCGTTACTGCTGGTAAGGAACTTGTTCTTCTGATAGATACTTCCAACCTCAGATTCTTCACTTTGTGACTACATACCACACAGGTGAAGGTCTGACAAGTGGACTCAGATAAAAAAAGTCTTGCAGGATAGTGCAGGCAAAATGGCCCTCTCATCGCAGCCTGGCAGATATCCAGAACCCTCTTTGCCAATGCCGTTGTTGCAGCCTTGGCCCTGGAGGAATTAGCCCACAGGCCTTCTGAGGGGTTCCTTCTTTGCCAGCATGTAGCAGATGTTACTGCAGAGGACTTCTAACCTACTCAGAGTCCTCTTTTACACCAACTTGCCTTTCCTGGTCCCAGTAAATTCCACAAAAAGCCGATCATAACGGTCTTAGTGTTGAGTCTCTACACTGAAAATCTCCTAGGATCAAGCCAGTGGGGTCTCTCCTCCTCTTTTGAGGGGTGTGGCAGAGAGAAAAATGTCAGCAAGATAATTTGACTAACATAGGCCGTCTTCCTTCTAGAGGTGGTATCACCGTCCTGAGTCCACAGCACCAATTTGTCAGGGAAGAAAGTGGTAGAGGGAGGCTACTCAGAGCTCCAGTAGTTGACTTGCATGGCATGCAGAAGTGACGGTGATAAGAAAGACTGCTTTGATAGAAGCCATAGGGAGCAACTGTGCTTTTCCCAGAATGTCATGCACATAAGCAATGACAAGACAAGGTTTAGACCCCACCAAGGTGTGATAAATGGTTTTGGAGAGAACATATGCTTCTGTCCCTTCAGAAAATGCATCCCAATCAGTGTTTTGAAGGGAGTGGGTGATCAGGCAAACATAAAAAGGCCAAACGGGTCATTCTGTAAATGACAGTGCGCTACCACATTATGCTTCAGTAATATATTTATTTAAAGTGAGAGTTTTTAAATATGAACTGAGAAACATAACTGATGACAATGCTAATAGTGAAGTAAGAGGCAAGTCAGGTGTCACGTGTCCCATAAACGTGGGCTACAATTTTATTATACATGGAGCAAACGTTTAGTCTATTGCATCAAACAAAAGAGTTTTTTTGTACATCAGACATGCTGAACTCACATATCTGAAGTTGCTCTCGTATAGGATAATGAAGAAAAATGAAAGACTGTGAAAGAAAATATTTGCTTAGGATCACACACTTTGAGACGGGTTTATGAGTTAAGTGCATTACAGTTAGGCTGAGTAGATTATTCAAATCACTAGACCTGAATGTCTGGTAACATTTTTCAGATTTTCCCAGGTCTAACAATGCAAGGCCATGATGGGCCAACAACAAAACAAACGACAATACATCTGAGAGTTTGGCCGGCAGAGGGTCTTGAGGATGAACCCCACACCAGGCTACAAATGTTTCCCAGCGTCCAGCATAGATGGACATCTTAGACGGACGTCTGGCTGCAAAAAGGACTTCCTCCACTTCAACAGGCAAGTCATAAGAGTTTAACTGTTGCCACTCAATTTTCACACATGGAGGTGTAGATTGCAGAGATTTGGGTGCAGGACCCTCTCCTATTGCGGAGACAGGAGGTCCTCCAAAAGGGATGGTCAGATCGGAGGGTAAATGCTAATTATCAAGAGCTCTGTGTACCACACTCCTGACCCAGTCCAGGGCTATTAATATGAATCTACCCTGGCTTTTCTCAGAGCGAGCTTGAGTCACGAGAGGTAGTGGCAGGAACAAGTACAGGAGACCAGTGACCTTTTTGGAGGAAACTAAAGTGCATAGAAATGGTGACACTATGTGTTAGACGGTGGCAAACAGATTTAGGCAGGGCATGCCCCTCTGATCGAAGATGTTCTGTGACACCTTGGGATGGAGGCACCACTTGTGGTCCACCAGCCAACGTCTGCTCACATGTCTGCTCTGGTGTTCAGGGATCCAGCTAATTAATTGCCTAACAAAAAGATCTTCTGGTGGTTCAGCCACCTCCAGAGATGCATAGGATCCAGCATCAAATCCCGCTCTGCTTGTTGCAGTCAGTGCCACTTGGCAATCGCGTTATGCGGTAGGACCTGCAACAGCCTTTTCTTGATGGTAGGTAGGAAAACTTTCAGCACCAAGCAGATAGCCTGAAGCTCCAAAGGTTATGTGGCGGTGGCTCTCCACCGGAAACCAAAGGTCCCTGATCTCCACCTCCCACAGATGGCCTCCCCAACCCAGTAACAACACATCAATTACAACTGTGACATCCGTGTAGGGAAGGAAGATTGGCCTGCCAATTGACAGGTTGCCATTTGTCTCCCCCCACATAAGGTCCTGAGCTGTCTCTTGCAAGATCTGGACAAAATCAGAGATGCAGCTGCGATGCTGGGACCTTTGAAACCTTAGGTTCCAGTGCAGAGCATGCTTGTCCCATTTGGCGTATGAGATAAGGAGGATGCACAAGGACAGAAGCACAGGCAGGCTCACAACCATCCTCACCAAGACCCAGGACTGAACCCAAAGCATCAGGATCATAACCATAATGTCCTAGATTTACAGTGTTGGTGGAAACGCCTTGAACATTATATGCCCAGGACAGCCCCCTACGAAGGGACTGCTTATATCTCCAACCTCCGAAGGTAAGCTGTGACCACTGCCATCACTTTTGAGAACACCTAAGTGGGCGAGGTAAGACCAAAGGGTAGCATGGCAAATTGAAAGTATTCACACCCCACTGTTAAACGCAAGTGAAGTCAATGGACTTGCAGGGCGGGTATATGGTAAGTGTTCTGCAAATTGAGAGACCATGTCCAGGACCCTGGATCCAGAGCAAAGAGCATCTGATCCAGAATGAACATTTTGAATTTGCCATTCTACAGAAAGGCATTCAATGGCTGCAGATCCAGCAGAGGTCAGAGGCCTCCATCCTTCTTTGGGACAAGAAAGTAGCCCAAATAGCACTCTTCACACCTCTCAGAGTCTGGCAACCACTCGACGGAGGCCTTGGTCAGCAGGAGACAGACTTCTTGCATCAAGATAGTGGAGGGGTCTGCAATGTCATGGAAGACCAAAAGTGCTCCATCCATTTATAGTTGGAAAGTGGATCTAGCAAAGTGGGGCAGAGCGGGAAGTCCAGCTTCACATGCTGAAGAGTAAAGAGGAAAGCAAAGGAAACCACAGGCACAATTATGGGAATAGATCTTATTCAATGCATATAGTACAGCATTAGGAGAGTAGCCTTCTCAGATATATGATATGGTTATGGAATCTGTGCTGGCACAATTTTAGTACTCCCCACCTCCCCAGTTATTAACAAAGATAGGTAAGCATAAGGAAGCCACAAATAAACTGATAACGCAGCGGAGCCAAGTTGGGAGAATAGTGGGTGTTTACATATTTAGGAGTTTCTCTAGTTGGGGGTGGGGGGAAATGCTACAGTAACGGAATTGCAACAAGCGACTGAAGATAGTTTGTCTGGATAGCACATATTGACATGGTTTTATATGAACAAAAAAAACTCTATACCTAAAGGTTCTCAAAAGTAACCACCAAAGTTTCCAGTGGCGTCAGCAGTCTTTAAGTACAAAACCAATAAATATCAACACTGATCAATATATAAAGTATTTTAGTCAATTCAGAAGATTTAGACAAATCTCATTTTAATTCATAGTTTACAAATCATATATACAACGATTAAAGGCTAAAAATATTATTTATTTCAAACACATACAGCAGAAAAGTAAATGCAAAGAACCCCATTACAAAAGAAGAATCTGAAAGGATACCTCAATAAGATAATCCCAGGAAACAACAAGCATTGGAAATGCAATCGGTCTCGCATTTCCTTGAGTTAGAGCTCTTGAGATTGTAAATGGCAATGTTTTTTACTTCTGTGTTATGGAGTGTAAGTATGTGGTGTGTTTTAGAATTATGTGGTTTAGATTGGATTAGTTGTGTAATGTGTGGCGTGGAATTGTGTGGAGTGGATTTGTGTTGTGGAATTATGTGGCATGGAGTGATGTGGAATTATGTGGATAGTAATATTGAGTGTTCTGTAATTATGTGGAGTGTGATTGTGTTTCATGGAGTGTAGTTATGTGGAATGGTATGTTGTGGAGTGGTATGTAGTGGAGTTTAATTATGTGGTGTGCTGTTGAATTTTGTGGCACAATGTGGAATTGGGTGGTGTGGATTGGATGTAGGTGGTGTGTTGTGCAATTGTGTTGTTGAGCAATATTATGGCGTTTGGTATCGAATTATGTGGCATGGTTTGGAAATGTGTGGGGTTGAACCGTGTGGCGCGGAACTGTGTGGACAGCTTTGCGTTTTTGGTGATGGCAGTTGAGCTCTAAATTATTTCACAGTTATTATTTCCGGGGACTTTCTGACAGTGTATATTCATACTTTTTTCCCTTAAAGCGAACATAAAAGTAGTGACTGGAGCACTCGACCAAACCAAGGGAGCACATAACAAAAGTTTACAATTGAATGGTGAAAAAGGTAGCAGTGTTTGAAAACGAGCTGCATCGATTGACATTAAAGGCTAGGTCGCCATAGAGGGGCCTTGCCTGATGTTGGAGAGACCCAGGCCCCACAAAAATGTTTTAATAGACCTGGATTTCAAACGCCTGACCTGAAGCCAATCATAAATTAAGGCGAGAGAAACCTACTGAAATATCCCCTGAAGGGAGGTGTAAGGCTGGTTAAGACTTCCCTCAAGGGCACCAATGACTGTCTCACGCGGAGAAGCAGTGAAAATTGACACAGGGCAAACTCCCCATGAACAGCACTGATTTGACTCTCTGGGGCTGTAACACGGATATATGGTTTGGAATGAACAGATAAGCAACTCTTTCAGACTCTTTTCATCCCCGCTTCCTCCTTTGTCACCATTGTCTACGTTTCCCTTTCCTGCTCTCAGTGAAAGTCTGATCTGGTCAAATAAATTCCGGTCCCCAGAAAGGAGTGCCAGTGGCCACTACCTGCAACCACCAGCACAAATTAAGCACGATGCCAAGTCTGCAGTGACAATGGCTATCCCCTCTGGATCTCAAGCGCGACATCCAAAGCTTCCCACAAAGGACGCACTATAAATGAGCACTGTAGAAACCAAGTGCACAACATCTGCGCAGTGCTTGAAGACCACCAGTGGTAGCAACATGCTGTGCTAATACGAAAGCCAATAAAATGCCACCCCACTCTCCACAAATAATGTTTCCATCATTTGCAGGCTATCAATTATTTCGCTCAGAGGGGCGCAATTCTGCAAAACTAAACTGTCCACGGGTACCTGCTTTCCAAACATTTGATGCCAAACGGGAAGAAGAAGCAAAACTCATCACTTGTGTAACCAACCCCGCTGGCTGTTTGTTTAAAGTCAACACGAAGGCCGCATATCAAGGCTCGCACCGCCAGGCAAAAGCAAATATGCAAATGCAATAGGTAGATGAAGGGAGTCTCGGCCCGAATTTTTTTTTAAAACGGAGCATGTAAATATCAGCACAGACTAAGGGCTTTTGTTTTTCACAGGTTTAACTGGATACACAATAATATGTCACTGCCATCTTTTAACACACCAAGAGCAGGGGAACCAGACAGAACACAGCAGAGGTGCGCCCGTTTCACGTGCGGCAGACCCTTTCGGCCTTAAGCAAACCTTCCCTAAATTCAGAAAGCGACCAGTGCCAACTTGTTTTCCTGCGGTTGTGTAAGAGCTGCAACTAGCGCCTTCTCCTTCCGGGTCTTGCTTCACATCCGCCAGGCATAGCCAGGTGTGACAGACCCTGAACATCGCTGGACGTTAGACGTCCGGAGCACAGTTGTAACTGATTCCTACAGACTGTGGGGGTTGGGTCCGGGTGCAACCTACATCTAAACTTTCCTGATGTCAGCAGAATGGAAAGCGAGCCAGAAAGGGGTGATGTAGTGACATGTACAGGATTACATACCTTGGTAAAGTAGCTGAGCAGGTAGCAAATCCAAGCCATTCGTTCAGAGTAACTATTTACTGTCAAAGCCTTTTTCCACGCACAGAACGCATACCTCAGCTACATTTAAGCATAACTTCAATTTAGAAAGTTTCCTTCGTTAGCAGAGTTTAATGGAATTACGGTAACAACTTCTGTAAAGAGCTTAAAAAAAACACACACAAAGAAAATAGCGCCAACGTGAGTGTGCAAACGTAGCACAGGTCGTAAAAATCACAAGTGTGCAGTAAAAACTTCTCTAAAGCGTGATATCGAAAACGGCTCCCTCCTGTCTCCATCTTGGCATCGCCGCTTCCGAGTCTCCCGCTCACCGAGTGCTTTTCTCATATGCAGCCACCACAGAGCAGCCACTCACGAGGGGCAGCCTGCCAAAATAACACCCATGAAGGTTCCTGCCCCGACAGCCGAGAGGTAGTGCGGTGCTGAGAACGGCCGCCAGGAGAGGAGCTTGACTGGGGCGGTGGCAGGACACAACTGTGGAGGATGGCCCTCCTAAAGAAAAAATAAAGTGTGCCAAAAACGCCATAAGTAAACCAAAAAGTATGGGGACAGTAACAGGGGCAGTCTCCGGGGAGGGTCAAAAGAGCAAAAGGTGGGACTAATTAAGCATGTCCACCAATGAAAGTCAGACATTTATTGAAGGGTACTAACAAGAGCCAATTGAAAAGATGGGAGGTCCTTGAAGCCGTAGAAACACTACAGCATGCCTCACTGAGCAACGCATGCACGCTGACTCTAGGCTCGACCTAAAAAGCACAGTCCTAGGGGCAGAATGTTGGTCTTGAAACAAGACAGAAGACAGTCAATCATGACTTTACTTGTGGATGAGTCTCTGGTCCTGTTTAATGGCCCTTTAGTTTCCAGACAATACATTACCAGCAAGAGAGCATGTTATAGTATTAAGCTGTGTGAAAGTGCCACTGGATATGCACATAATTTCAGGGAATACACTGGTAGAGATTCTTGAATTGACCCCCCTGGGTTGACCTTCCACTTTTGATGTCAGTGAAAAACATTGTGTGGGAAATTGCCAGAGGACTTTTTAATAAGGTCACCATTTACACATGACCAATTTCTGTACAGGTGCGCAAAATTTAAGGAATTGGTCAAAGTGGGCACGGTGGCATGTGGCATGTGGCACAATCCGCTCGAACCTTAAAGGTTCCCCTAAAGAGATTGTGTGAAGTTCTAACTCACTCCTTCTTATCCCTCCGAAACTGAAAAAGAAAACCACCCAATACCGATCGTTTTCTGGCAACGCTCCCAGGATATGGAACGCTCTCCCTAGAGTCCTCAGATGCAACCCCTCCTTCTCCTGTTTCAAAAGGGACCTGAAACTCCATCTCCTTAACAAATACTTTCCTGACCAACGTCAACTAACCTAGACTTCAATATCCGAGTTGACTCCTCTCTCAACATTCAAGGATAGTGGTGACTGGACTGTGTTAACCACCTTCGTTTGTTTTCTCTCCCTCCGCTGCACTGTTTATCTTTTTTCATGTTGTATTTTTTATCTCTGTTTTGCTTCTTTACTGCCTTCCTACTATGTAATGCAATTTCCTTTGTTTTTTTACAGTGTGTATGTAAAGCGCTCTGATACCTACGGGTCTAGCTAGCGCTATATAAAACTTTTAAAATAAATAAAAATAAAAAGTGTGTAACAAAGCTTGAAAGGGGAAAGAGCAATGCCTTGCGTAGTAAAGAACTTCTTGCTTTGAAATTTTCGAACAGAAGGGATGTCCACATGCTCACAACTATTCAAAATGAAAACACTTCACCCGTGACGGTTTGGGGTCAGGTAGCAAAAGTGTGCAAACTGGTGTGCATTTTAGACTACAACAAGCACATGGGTAGTGTAGATAGAGCGGATAAAAGGTTTGAGCTTTACAATGCTGCTCGAAAGTCATATTTTGTGCAAGAAGTTGGCTGTTCATGTGTTTTATTTGGCATTCTTTAATTCTTATGTTGTTTACAAACATTGTTCTACAGACTTCGAGATGAGTTGTGTACAATTTCAGCAGTCTGTAATAGGCAGCCTTGCTGTAGTTGAGCAGGCAAATATTCCCAGAATCGGAATGGTGGAGGATGTGCCTAGATTGAAAGATCGCCACTTTCCTGAATACATTCCTCCAGCACCCAAAAACTACTTTCCTTGTTGGAGATGTACAGCCTGTGTCCAAAGAGGAATACGAAAGGAGAATCGTATGGTTGCCCTGAGTGTCCTTCTAATCCAGGCCTACGAGTGCCCATGTTTTAAATTGGACCATATGCAACTCAAGTACTGGGAGCAACCATCAGAGTGAAATGGACAGACTGTGGTTTGTATTGCTATATATTTTCTGTTTAAATGTCTGGTTGGCAGTAGTTTGATGTGCTCAATAACACACTGTTGTGTACACTGTCATAGTTAGTATTTCATCTTAACACGTTGGTTCTTTCTATTTTAAAAAAATTGCTGTTTTTACTTGGATGTTTTATTTTTCCCTGTCTGTGCTTTGTGAGGGAAATCAATCCATTGTGGGAGCATTTTAGAAATGAAAGTGGTGTGGAGCTTCATTGTGATGTCTGAGTGGCATTTGACTGAAGGTGCGTTGTAAGAAACTGGCTCTATATATACTGCACCAAAGTGAGGTACAGTGTGTATAGAGTCCAAGGGTCTCCAGAGGTTTGGCAGAGGTTAAAGTTAGATAGAACCTTACTCTCTAAAGTGGTAGCTTGGTCGAGCAGTAAGGCAGTATCCGAGGACATTGTTAAGCATTTGATGTACACACTCAGTCAGCAAATGAATTCACACACTCAAGAACTGAACTCTAGGCCAATTGTTTTTGTATAAAAAATATACTGTTATTTTATTTTAGAACCAAGCAGGCCTGATACAGGTAAGCATTCAATTCTTTTCAGTAATAAGTTACTTGTTGTACACAGTTTTAAAAAGCAATGAAGATTGTACTTGATTTGATTTACAGGGGATGCAGTAGGTTGCAATACTTAGTAAATGCAGTACATAGAAATGAATGGCTTTTTAAGGTAAATGCAGGTAAAATTACTTTTGCGTTACTTTTGTAATCCAGTGCTGGACTCCTAGATTCAGCACTGGGACATTTACTTAAAACGGGTAAGTAATTACGTTTTTGTAGTTTGTACGATTTTTAAAGAATATTCTTGTATTTCAAAAGTTGACACTTAGAAACTTTTTCACCTAGAACCACCAATCTTATCCTATGGAAGGAAATTCAATTCACAGGTAAGTTACTTTAACGTTACTTTTCTTACTCAGTGCTGGATGCCTAGATTCAGCACTGGGACATTTCCTGAAAACAGTTGAGAAAATGCGTTTTGGTTATTTGTGTGATTTTTAAGGAATATTCTTAGTTTTCAAAAGTCGACACTTGGAACTTTTTGGGAGAAAAAGTGTCAATGTTATCCTATGAGGAAAAACAGGTTATCGGTTTCGAGGTAAGTAATCGGTCTTTTGAGTTAGGGTTCTGGGGTTAGACTCAGGGGTCTCCCAGGGTCAGTGATGCACTGTTGTTGCACCCTCAGCGGCACTAGGGCGGCCGGGTGCAGAGTGTTGAGGCCCAATGTTATCCTATGGAGGATAGGGGGACTCCGGTTGGTGGCTGCTGGCAAGCAGGCCACGGGGTTGTGGGAGCAGAGCTCCTAGGGTTAAGCTCAGGGCAAGTTGGGGACCAAGTTAGCACAAAAGGGGCACCCTCAGCGGCACTAGGGCGGCCGGGTGCAGGGTGCGGTTTTGAGGTCGGGTGCCCTGTTGATTTCAATGGACATTCTCCGGGACAAAGAAACACTGCAGGCTCAGGGACGAGGATCTTCCAGGAGTGACCACCACTTCGAGGGGTAAGTTGGGATGTTGAGGGTTGGTTAGGCACCGCTGGGTTGGGCACACAAGGCCGTGGGGAGTCGGGTGCAGGGGTGCCTTGGGACATCGGATTTTCTTACCCGCTCTGGTCGCGGTAGGGGGGGTCCTCTGGATTGAGGCTGCAGGCGTCGTCAGGAGGCGTGAGGCAGGTCAGGGGTCGCCGGATCTCAGGTCAGGATCGCTGGGGGGACCTCCTCGGGGTATTTGCCCACTCGAGCTCGGGCCGGATTCGGCGGGTGCAGAGTGTGCGGGATTCGCGGTTCCTGGCTGGCACCAGAAGCTGCAGTTCAAATACGTCCGGTGTTCACGGGAGAAACAGCTTGGAAAGTGAAGGCAGGCAGGTCCTCCGGGGTTTTTGAGGCTGCTGGCCGCTGGACACGCCGGGGGTTTGCAGGAGCAGGTTCGAGGGGAGAGAGGCCTGTAGGGCTGGGGCCAAGTCAGTGGGCGTCGTCCTCTTGTTCGCTCTGCACGGCTTCTCGTCCTTCTTCTTCTCTTCTTTTTCTTGTAGTTGCTGGATCTGCTTTCCTGGTTCAGGGCTGCCCCCTAAATACTGTATTTAGGGGGCGTTTTAGGGGTCTTGAGGTCAGTAGCCAATGGGCTACTGACCTTAGGGTGACTACACCCTTGGTGTGCTCACCCCACGTGGGGGAGTGAGCACAATCCCTAGTCCTGATTGGGGAGTGCCTGCCATCTGCAAGATGGCGAGCACTGGAGAGTGGGCTTCACCTCGCCTCCCCCACCTGAGGGTGGAGTTGGCAGAGCTGGGCACACCTCCTAGGCTGGCTAGTTTTTCCCGCCTGTCTTCCCGCCGAAAGGGAGGGAGACAGGAAGGGGGCCTGCTCCTGATAGCAGGAGAGGCTGGGGGTCGCATTACAAAGGCTGCCAGGCCTTTGAAGCTCCCCTGCCACAGATGGCTCTTCCTGGCCTGGGGGAGGTGTGTACACCTCCGCCCAGGAAAGGCTTTGTTTCTGGGCTCAGGGAGCGTAGGCTCCCACCCTAGGGGTCCAGAAACATGTCTCGTGGTGGCAGGCTGGTGTGTACCAGTCAGGGAACCCACCAGAGGCTGGTCGTTTTTCAGGGGGCATCTCAAAGATGCCCTCTGTGTGTATTTTTCATTAAATCTCACACTGGCATCAGTGTGGGTTTAATGTGCTGAGAAGTTTGATACCAAACTTCTCAGTTTTCAGTGCAGCCATTATGGTGCTGTGGAGTTCGTAATGACAAACTCCCAGCACCATATACTCTTAATGGCAGCACTGCACTTACAATGTCTAAGAATGGACTTAGACACTGTAGGGGTACCTCACCACTGGTATAGTGCACCCAGCTAGAGGGGTGACTGACCTATGCCAGGGCAGTGGGTTGTAGGCATGGCCCACAGAGGTGTGTGCCATGTCGACTCTTCACTTTGTTCTGCACCAAAACACGCAGCCTGCAAAGGCAGTGTGTGTGTGTGTAAAGGTACAGGGCCTCTAAGGGTGGCACAATAAGTGCTGCAGCCCCTAGAGGTCTTCCCTGGTCACAGTGCCCTGGGTACCTGTGGTACCATTTACCAGGGGCTGACCTGTGGCCAGAGATGCCAATTGGGTACAGTTTTGGGGAAAGAACACAGGCCCTGGGAACCTGATTGGCAGGGACCCAGGGCACATCAAGTCAAAGTGCATCAGTGGTCTGGCAACAAGTGGGGGGGTTACTGCAACAGAAACCCACTTCCTTACACAAGCCCCCCCCCCCCAAGCCCAAAGGCCAGGAGACTCAGCCAAAGCTGGGAGAGTCTTCCTAGTCTTTCAGGCGAGGAAGAGCCGAGGAAGTGGTTTGGGAGTTGCAGGGCCTACTCTGCCTTACATCCTTCTGTCCAGGTCAGCCCCTTTAGGGAGCTGGCCTACCTCAACAGTTTCAGGACCTAATTCCCAATGCTCCTTTCCTATCTCTTTAGTGCCTTCACCCCATCTTTTTAGTTTGGGTTCAGAGGTGCCTACCTCTGCAATTTCTAACTTAGCTAGGGCAAAGCCCAGCTTACCCACAGAGGTTACCCACAGCTTGAGCAACCCCACCATGAGCAATAAGGTCAGGGGGCCTAACTTGCTATTTGGCAGGGGGCTAGGCCACCATGAAGGCTAACACCCAGCAGAGGCTACTGACAGCTGTCAGTGCCCAGAACCACACCTTTAGCTCCTCACTGGTAGGTGAAGGGGCTACCTTACAGGCTTCTTTGGATTCTGGTTGCCTGCCTGCTGTTTTAGGGTGAGGGGTCACTACACTTGGTAGGGAACACCCTTCTTCCCCCTCTGTTCTGCCAGCTGAGGAGCCACCAACTCAGGCTGGACAGTTGCCTGACTAGTCAGGGCTTTTTGTTGGCTAGGGGGGACTTCACCAGTGCCAATTTTGGAGCTCTCCCTTACTGAGATGGAATCTCCCTGGCCCACTGGAACTGTGGCTAACAGTTGCCCACCTTTCCTACACTGTTTCTTCTTTTCTTTTGGGGCTTAGCTGCACTAGCTGCAGGTTGAGCCCCCCAGGTTTCTTGGGTGAGGTCTGGCATTGGACCAGTAACTCTCTTTGGCTCAGACCAACCTCTGGGTGGTCATTCCCAAGGAGACAATCAAGGGGAGGTCTTTACTGACTACCACCTTTCTCCATCTAAGGGACCCAGCTACTTCTAGGGGCACTACAGCCACAGGCCTAACAGTGACACCCCCTGGGACAGTCCTTACTCTTTTTGTTTCCCCTGGGACATACTGGTTTGAGAGAACCAACCTGTCATGCACCACAGTGTGACTGGCACAGGTATCTCTCAGGGCAAGGGCTGGGATTCCATTCACCAGTAGGTGGTGGAAGTGTCCACTCCCCTCTGGAATCTCCAGCTTACCTTGTGGCCCCATTTTCCAGTTGAAGGCTATGAGGGCTTCCTCATCTGAGGACCCTTCCTCCAAAGCTACACTGGCAACCCCTGGAGCTACACTAGTCACCCCTGGAGCTGTGCTAGGGACTTTGTTTTTAGGACAGCTAGGGTCCTTGGTGTGGTGTCCTGCCTTTTGGCAGGTGTGACACCATACTCTGTTGGGATCCCAATTCTTACCTTGGTACCCTGTCTTAGTTTGTGAGGTGTCTTTGGGCCCACCCTCCTGGACAGGTTTATGGGGGGCTACCTGGGACTCCTTACTTCTATCTTTAAGGGGTTCACTGTCTTTCCTCTGGGGAGGCTTTGTAACCCCTTTCTTTTGGTCACCCCCAGTGGAAGTCCTAGTTACCCTTGTTTTGATCCAGTGGTCTGCCTTCTTTCCCAATTCTTGGGGAGAAAGTAGACCTAGGTCTACCAGGTACTGATGCAACTTTTCATCAATGCAATTACTCAATATGTGTTCCTTCATAAACAGGTTGTAAATTCCATTAAAGTCATGCATATTGTTTCCAGTTAACCAGCCACCTAGTGTTTTCACTGAGTAGTCTACAAAATCAATCCAGGATTGGTTTTGGGTTTTGTGAGCCCCCCTGAATCTAATTCTGTACTCCTCAGTTGTGAGTCCAAATCCCTCAATCAGAGTTCTCTTCATGAGGTCATAGGACCCAGCATCTGCCCCAGAAAGGGTCAGGAGTCTGTCTCTGCAGTTACCAGAGAACAGTTCCCAAAGGAGTGCCCCCCAGAAAGTCTTCTTCACCCTTCTGGCTTCACAAGCCCTCTCAAAGGCGGTGAACCATTTGGTGATATCATCACCCTCCTCAAATTTAGGGACAATCCCTTTGGGGATTTTAGGATCATAAGATTGCTCTTCTATCCTTATTGTTTTGATTGCTGCCACCATTGATGGGTGCTAAACCCATCTCCTTTCTTTCTTTCTCTAGAGCCAGGAGTCTGGACTCTAGATCCAGTCTTTTGGTCAGCCTTGCTAAAAGGCTGTCCTCCTCATTGAGGCTGTCCTCAATGCCCTCACTGGAACCTGAACCACCTGTGTGGCCTCTAGGTCCCCAGAGGTTGATTCTTGGAGGTAAGGGTATGGGGACCCTTTCCTCCCTAGGGATTATTGGAGGTGGGTTACCAGCCCTGTCATCCTCATCCCTTTCCTCATCTGATTGGTCATCACCATTTTCAGATGGGTGGGCCTTGGCATACTCAGCCAGGAGCTCCTGGAGCCCTTGTTTGGTTGGATGCTGGCCCATTGGTATATTTTTAATTTTACATAAGGACCTTATCTCTTTGAAAGACAAGTGAAGATAAGGGGTGCGATCGAGCTCCTCAACCATGTCCTGTATGTCAGGGTTATTTTCACTAGTAGCTGGGTTATTTTCTTGAGACATTCTAACAAAAAGTTCTAACCCATCTACCCTTGACTACAGTGACTTTTTATTTTCTAAAATACTAAATGGACTTAAGCACGGCCCTAACAAGACTTTTAGTAGTTTGGTAAAAATGCCAATTTGAAAAAATCAGAATTCTAAAGGCAATTTAAGAGTTCTGTCGTGTGATCAGGTGGTAACCAAGTAGTCCAACAAATGCAAGTTGTGTATCCCACCGCTGATCCACCAATGTAAGAAACTGGCTCTATATATACTGCACCAAAGTGAGGTACAGTGTGTATAGAGTCCAAGGGTCTCCAGAGGTTTGGCAGAGGTTAAAGTTAGATAGAACCTTACTCTCTAAAGTGGTAGCTTGGTCGAGCAGTAAGGCAGTATCAGAGGACAGTGTTAAGCATTTGATGTACACACTCAGTCAGCAAATGAATTCACACACTCAAGAACTGAACTCTAGGCCAATTGTTTTTGTATAAAAAAAGACTTATTTTATTTTAGAACCAAGCAGGCCTGATACAGGTAAGCATTCAATTCTTTTCAGTAATAAGTTACTTTTTGTACACAGTTTTAAAAAGCAATGAAGATTGTACTTGATTTGATTTACAGGGGATGCAGTAGGTTGCAATACTTAGTAAATGCAGTACATAGAAATGAATGGCTTTTTAAGGTAAATGCAGGTAAAATTACTTTTGCGTTACTTTTGTAATCCAGTGCTGGACTCCTAGATTCAGCACTGGGACATTTACTTAAAACAGGTAAGTAATTACGTTTTTGTAGTTTGTACGATTTTTAAAGAATATTCTTGTATTTCAAAAGTTGACACTTAGAAACTTTTTCACCTAGAACCACCAATCTTATCCTATGGAAGGAAATTCAATTCACAGGTAAGTTACTTTAACGTTACTTTTCTTACTCAGTGCTGGATGCCTAGATTCAGCACTGGGACATTTCCTGAAAACAGTTGAGAAAATGCGTTTTGGTTATTTGTGTGATTTTTAAGGAATATTCTTAGTTTTCAAAAGTCGACACTTGGAACTTTTTGGGAGAAAAAGTGTCAATGTTATCCTATGAGGAAAAACAGGTTATCGGTTTCGAGGTAAGTAATCGGTCTTTTGAGTTAGGGTTCTGGGGTTAGACTCAGGGGTCTCCCAGGGTCAGTGATGCACTGTTGTTGCACCCTCAGCGGCACTAGGGCGGCCGGGTGCAGAGTGTTGAGGCCCAATGTTATCCTATGGAGGATAGGGGGACTCCGGTTGGTGGCTGCTGGCAAGCAGGCCACGGGGTTGTGGGAGCAAAGCTCCTAGGGTTAAGCTCAGGGCAAGTTGGGGACCAAGTTAGCACAAAGGGGCACCCTCAGCGGCACTAGGGCGGCCGGGTGCAGGGTGCGGTTTTGAGGTCGGGTGCCCTGTTGATTTCAATGGACATTCTCCGGGACAAAGAAACACTGCAGGCTCAGGGACGAGGATCTTCCAGGAGTGACCACCACTTCGAGGGGTAAGTTGGGATGTTGAGGGTTGGTTAGGCACTGCTGGGTTGGGCACACAAGGCCGTGGGGAGTCGGGTGCAGGGGTGCCTTGGGACATCGGATTTTCTTACCCGCTCTGGTCGCGGTAGGGGGGGTCCTCTGGTTTGAGGCTGCAGGCGTCCTCAGGAGGCGTGAGGCAGGTCAGGGGTCGCCGGATCTCAGGTCAGGATCGCTGGGGGACCTCCTCGGGGTATTTGCCCACTCGAGCTCGGGCCGGATTCGGCGGGTGCAGAGTGTGCGGGATTCGCGGTTCCTGGCTGGCACCAGAAGCTGCAGTTCAAACACGTCCGGTGTTCACGGGAGAAACAGCTTGGAAAGTGAAGGCAGGCAGGTCCTCCGGGGTTTTTGAGGCTGCTGGCCGCTGGACACGCCGGGGTTTTGCAGGAGCAGGTTCGAGGGGAGAGAGGCCTGTAGGGCTGGGGCCAAGTCAGTGGGCGTCGTCCTCTTGTTAGCTCTGCACGGCTTCTCGTCCTTCTTCTCTTCTTTTTCTTGTAGTTGCTGGATCTGCTTTCCTGGTTCAGGGCTGCCCCCTAAATACTGTATTTAGGGGGCGTTTTAGGGGTCTTGAGGTCAGTAGCCAATGGGCTACTGACCTTAGGGTGACTACACCCTTGGTGTGCTCACCCCACGTGGGGGAGTGAGCACAATCCCTAGTCCTGATTGGGAAGTGCCTGCCATCTGCAAGATGGCGAGCACTGGAGAGTGGGCTTCACCTCGCCTCCCCACCTGAGGGGTGGAGTTGGCAGAGGTGGGCACACCTCTTGGGCTGGCTAGTTTTTCCCGCCTGTCTTCCCGCCAAAAGGGAGGGAGACAGGAAGGGGCCTGCTCCTGATAGCAGGAGAGGCTGGGGGTCGCATTACAAAGGCTGCCAGGCCTTTGAAGCTCCCCTGCCACAGATGGCTCTTCCTGGCCTGGGGGAGGTGTGTACACCTCCGCCCAGGAAAGGCTTTGTTTCTGGGCTCAGGGAGCGTAGGCTCCCACCCTAGGGGTCCAGAAACATGTCTCGTGGTGGCAGGCTGGTGTGTACCAGTCAGGGAACCCACCAGAGGCTGGTCGTTTTTCAGGGGCATCTCAAAGATGCCCTCTGTGTGCATTTTTCATTAAATCCCACACTGGCATCAGTGTGGGTTTAATGTGCTGAGAAGTTTGATACCAAACTTCTCAGTTTTCAGTGCAGCCATTATGGTGCTGTGGAGTTCGTAATGACAAACTCCCAGCACCATATACTCTTAATGGCAGCACTGCACTTACAATGTCTAAGAATGGACTTAGACACTGTAGGGGTACCTCACCACTGGTATAGTGCACCCAGCTAGAGGGGTGACTGACCTATGCCAGGGCAGTGGGTTGTAGGCATGGCCCACAGAGGTGTGTGCCATGTCGACTCTTCACTTTGTTCTGCACCAAAACACGCAGCCTGCAAAGGCAGTGTGTGTGTGTGTAAAGGTACAGGGCCTCTAAGGGTGGCACAATAAGTGCTGCAGCCCCTAGAGGTCTTCCCTGGTCACAGTGCCCTGGGTACCTGTGGTACCATTTACCAGGGGCTGACCTGTGGTCAGAGATGCCAATTGGGTACAGTTTTGGGGAAAGAACACAGGCCTTGGGAACCTAATTGGCAGGGACCCAGGGCACATCAAGTCAAAGTGCATCAGTGGTCTGGCAAAAAGTGGGGGGTTACTGCAACAGAAACCCACTTCCTTACACAAGCCCCCCCCCAGCCCAAAGGCCAGGAGACTCAGCCAAAGCTGGGAGAGTCTTCCTAGTCTTTCAGGCGAGGAAGAGCCGAGGAAGTGGTTTGGGAGTTGCAGGGCCTACTCTGCCTTACATCCTTCTGTCCAGGTCAGCCCCTTTAGGGAGCTGGCCTACCTCAACAGTTTCAGGACCTAATTCCCAATGCTCCTTTCCTATCTCTTTAGTGCCTTCACCCCATCTTTTTAGTTTGGGTTCAGAGGTGCCTACCTCTGCAATTTCTAACTTAGCTAGGGCAAAGCCCAGCTTACCCACAGAGGTTACCCACAGCTTGAGCAACCCCACCATGACCAATAAGGTCAGGGGGCCTAACTTGCTATTTGGCAGGGGGCTAGGCCACCATGAAGGCTAACACCCAACAGAGGCTACTGACAGCTGTCAGTGCCCAGAACCACACCTTTAGCTCCTCACTGGTAGGTGAAGGGGCTACCTTACAGGCTTCTTTGGATTCTGGTTGCCTGCCTGCTGTTTTAGGGTGAGGGGTCACTACACTTGGTAGGGAACACCCTTCTTCCCCCCTCTGTTCTGCCAGCTGAGGAGCCACCAACTCAGGCTGGACAGTTGCCTGACTAGTCAGGGCTTTTTGTTGGCTAGGGGGGACTTCACCAGTGCCAATTTTGGAGTTCTCCCTTACTGGGATGGAATCTCCCTGGCCCACTGGAACTGTGGCTAACAGTTGCCCACCTTTCCTACACGGTTTCTTCTTTTTCTTTTGGGGCTTAGCTGCACTAGCTGCAGGTTGAGCCCCCCCCCCAGGTTTCTTGGGTGAGGTCTGGCATTGGACCAGTACCTCTCTTTGGCTCAGACCAACCTCTGGGTGGTCATTCCCAAGGAGACAATCAAGGGGGAGGTCTTTACTGACTACCACCTTTCTCCATCTAAGGGACCCAGCTACTTCTAGGGGCACTACAGCCACAGGCCTAACAGTGACACCCCCTGGGACAGTCCTTACTCTTTTTGTTTCCCCTGGGACATACTGGTTTGAGAGAACCAACCTGTCATGCACCACAGTGTGACTGGCACAGGTATCTCTCAGGGCAAGGGCTGGGATTCCATTCACCAGTAGGTGGTGGAAGTGTCCACTCCCCTCTGGAATCTCCAGCTTACCTTGTGGCCCCATTTTCCAGTTGAAGGCTATGAGGGCTTCCTCATCTGAGGACCCTTCCTCCAAAGCTACACTGGCAACCCCTGGAGCTATACTAGTCACCCCTGGAGCTGTGCTAGGGACTTTGTTTTTAGGACAGCTAGGGTCCTTGGTGTGGTGTCCTGCCTTTTGGCAGGTGTGACACCATACTCTGTTGGGATCCCAATTCTTACCTTGGTACCCTGTCTTAGTTTGTGAGGTGTCTTTGGGCCCACCCTCCTGGACAGGTTTATGGGGGGCTACCTGGGACTCCTTACTTCTATCTTCAAGGGGTTCACTGTCTTTCCTCTGGGGAGGCTTTGTAACCCCTTTCTTTTGGTCACCCCCAGTGGAAGTCCTAGTTACCCTTGTTTTGATCCAGTGGTCTGCCTTCTTTCCCAATTCTTGGGGAGAAAGTAGACCTAGGTCTACCAGGTACTGATGCAACTTTTCATCAATGCAATTACTCAATATGTGTTCCTTCATAAACAGGTTGTAAATTCCATTAAAGTCATGCATATTGTTTCCAGTTAACCAGCCACCTAGTGTTTTCACTGAGTAGTCTACAAAATCAATCCAGGATTGGTTTTGGGTTTTGTGAGCCCCCTGAATCTAATTCTGTACTCCTCAGTTGTGAGTCCAAATCCCTCAATCAGAGTTCTCTTCATGAGGTCATAGGACCCAGCATCTGCCCCAGAAAGGGTCAGGAGTCTGTCTCTGCAGTTACCAGAGAACAGTTCCCAAAGGAGTGCCCCCAGAAAGTCTTCTTCACCCTTCTGGCTTCACAAGCCCTCTCAAAGGCGGTGAACCATTTGGTGATATCATCACCCTCCTCAAATTTAGGGACAATCCCTTTGGGGATTTTAGGATCATAAGATTGCTCTCTATCCTTATTGTTTTGATTGCTGCCACCATTGATGGGTGCTAAACCCATCTCCTTTCTTTCTCTAGAGCCAGGAGTCTGGACTCTAGATCCAGTCTTTTGGTCAGCCTTGCTAAAAGGCTGTCCTCCTCATTGAGGCTGTCCTCAATGCCCTCACTGGAACCTGAACCACCTGTGTGGCCTCTAGGTCCCCAGAGGTTGATTCTTGGAGGTAAGGGTATGGGGACCCTTTCCTCCCTAGGGATTAT
Organism: Calotriton arnoldi; assembly: GCA_963921515.1. NCBI lineage: Eukaryota > Metazoa > Chordata > Amphibia > Caudata > Salamandridae > Calotriton > Calotriton arnoldi. The sequence goes on from CAWUFW010010211.1 coordinate 443,744, forward strand.
TGGAGGTGGGTTACCAGCCCTATCATCCTCATCCCTTTCCTCATCTGATTGGTCATCACCATTTTCAGATGGGTGGGCCTTGGCATACTCAGCCAGGAGCTCCTGGAGCCCTTGTTTGGTTGGATGCTGGCCCATTGGTATATTTTTAATTTTACATAAGGACCTTATCTCTTTGAAAGACAAGTGAAGATAAGGGGTGAGATCGAGCTCCTCAACCATGTCCTGTATGTCAGGCTTATTTTCACTAGTAGCTGGGTTATTTTCTTGAGACATTCTAACAAAAAGTTCTAACCCATCTACCCTTGACTATAGTGACTTTTTATTTTCTAAAATACTAAATGGACTTAAGCACGGCCCTAACAAGACTTTTAGTAGTTTGGTAAAAATGCCAATTTGAAAAAATCAGAATTCTAAAGGCAATTTAAGAGTTCTGTCGTGTGATCAGGTGGTAACCAAGTAGTCCAACAAATGCAAGTTGTGTATCCCACCGCTGATCCACCAATGTAAGAAACTGGCTCTATATATACTGCACCAAAGTGAGGTACAGTGTGTATAGAGTCCAAGGGTCTCCAGAGGTTTGGCAGAGGTTAAAGTTAGATAGAACCTTACTCTCTAAAGTGGTAGCTTGGTCGAGCAGTAAGGCAGTATCAGAGGACAGTGTTAAGCATTTGATGTACACACTCAGTCAGCAAATGAATTCACACACTCAAGAACTGAACTCTAGGCCAATTGTTTTTGTATAAAAAATATACTGTTATTTTATTTTAGAACCAAGCAGGCCTGATACAGGTAAGCATTCAATTCTTTTCAGTAATAAGTTACTTGTTGTACACAGTTTTAAAAAGCAATGAAGATTGTACTTGATTTGATTTACAGGGGATGCAGTAGGTTGCAATACTTAGTAAATGCAGTACATAGAAATGAATGGCTTTTTAAGGTAAATGCAGGTAAAATTACTTTTGCGTTACTTTTGTAATCCAGTGCTGGACTCCTAGATTCAGCACTGGGACATTTACTTAAAACAGGTAAGTAATTACGTTTTTGTAGTTTGTACGATTTTTAAAGAATATTCTTGTATTTCAAAAGTTGACACTTAGAAACTTTTTCACCTAGAACCACCAATCTTATCCTATGGAAGGAAATTCAATTCACAGGTAAGTTACTTTAACGTTACTTTTCTTACTCAGTGCTGGATGCCTAGATTCAGCACTGGGACATTTCCTGAAAACAGTTGAGAAAATGCGTTTTGGTTATTTGTGTGATTTTTAAGGAATATTCTTAGTTTTCAAAAGTCGACACTTGGAACTTTTTGGGAGAAAAAGTGTCAATGTTATCCTATGAGGAAAAACAGGTTATCGGTTTCGAGGTAAGTAATCGGTCTTTTGAGTTAGGGTTCTGGGGTTAGACTCAGGGGTCTCCCAGGGTCAGTGATGCACTGTTGTTGCACCCTCAGCGGCACTAGGGCGGCCGGGTGCAGAGTGTTGAGGCCCAATGTTATCCTATGGAGGATAGGGGGACTCCGGTTGGTGGCTGCTGGCAAGCAGGCCACGGGGTTGTGGGAGCAAAGCTCCTAGGGTTAAGCTCAGGGCAAGTTGGGGACCAAGTTAGCACAAAAGGGGCACCCTCAGCGGCACTAGGGCGGCCGGGTGCAGGGTGCGGTTTTGAGGTCGGGTGCCCTGTTGATTTCAATGGACATTCTCCGGGACAAAGAAACACTGCAGGCTCAGGGACGAGGATCTTCCAAGAGTGACCACCACTTCGAGGGGTAAGTTGGGATGTTGAGGGTTGGTTAGGCACCGCTGGGTTGGGCACACAAGGCCGTGGGGAGTCGGGTGCAGGGGTGCCTTGGGACATCGGATTTTCTTACCCGCTCTGGTCGCGGTAGGGGGGGTCCTCTGGATTGAGGCTGCAGGCGTCGTCAGGAGGCGTGAGGAAGGTCAGGGGTCGCCGGATCTCAGGTCAGGATCGCTGGGGGGACCTCCTCGGGGTATTTGCCCACTCGAGCTCGGGCCGGATTCGGCGGGTGCAGAGTGTGCGGGATTCGCGGTTCCTGGCTGGCACCAGAAGCTGCAGTTCAAATACGTCCGGTGTTCACGGGAGAAAAAGCTTGGAAAGTGAAGGCAGGCAGGTCCTCTGGGGTTGTTGAGGCTGCTGGCCGCTGGACACGCCGGGGTTTTGCAGGAGCAGGTTCGAGGGGAGAGAGGCCTGTAGGGCTGGGGCCAAGTCAGTGGGCGTCGTCCTCTTGTTAGCTCTGCACGGCTTCTCGTCCTTCTTCTTCTCTTCTTTTTCTTGTAGTTGCTGGATCTGCTTTCCTGGTTCAGGGCTGCCCCCTAAATACTGTATTTAGGGGGCGTTTTAGGGGTCTTGAGGTCAGTAGCCAATGGGCTACTGACCTTAGGGTGACTACACCCTTGGTGTGCTCACCCCACGTGGGGGAGTGAGCACAATCCCTAGTCCTGATTGGGGAGTGCCTGCCATCTGCAAGATGGCGAGCACTGGAGAGTGGGCTTCACCTCGCCTCCCCCACCTGAGGGGTGGAGTTGGCAGAGGTGGGCACACCTCCTAGGCTGGCTAGTTTTTCCCGCCTGTCTTCCCGCCGAAAGGGAGGGGAGACAGGAAGGGGGCCTGCTCCTGATAGCAGGAGAGGCTGGGGGGTCGCATTACAAAGGCTGCCAGGCCTTTGAAGCTCCCCTGCCACAGATGGCTCTTCCTGGCCTGGGGGAGGTGTGTACACCTCCGCCCAGGAAAGGCTTTGTTTCTGGGCTCAGGGAGCGTAGGCTCCCACCCTAGGGTCCAGAAACATGTCTCGTGGTGGCAGGCTGGTGTGTACCAGTCAGGGAACCCACCAGAGGCTGGTCGTTTTTCAGGGGCATCTCAAAGATGCCCTCTGTGTGTATTTTTCATTAAATCCCACACTGGCATCAGTGTGGGTTTAATGTGCTGAGAAGTTTGATACCAAACTTCTCAGTTTTCAGTGCAGCCATTATGGTGCTGTGGAGTTCGTAATGACAAACTCCCAGCACCATATACTCTTAATGGCAGCACTGCATGTCTAAGAATGGACTTAGACACTGTAGGGGTACAGGGCTCATGCACCTGTACCCTCACCACTGGTATAGTGCACCCAGCTAGAGGGGTGACTGACCTATGCCAGGGCAGTGGGTTGTAGGCATGGCCCACAGAGGTGTGTGCCATGTCGACTCTTCACTTTGTTCTGCACCAAAACACGCAGCCTGCAAAGGCAGTGTGTGTGTGTAAAGGTACAGGGCCTCTAAGGGTGGCACAATAAGTGCTGCAGCCCCTAGAGGTCTTCCCTGGTCACAGTGCCCTGGGTACCTGTGGTACCATTTACCAGGGGCTGACCTGTGGCCAGAGATGCCAATTGGGTACAGTTTTGGGGAAAGAACACAGGTCCTGGGAACCTGATTGGCAGGGACCCAGGGCACATGTAGTCAAAGTGCATCAGTGGTCTGGCAAAAAGTGGGGGGGTTACTGCAACAGAAACCCACTTCCTTACATGCGTGTGCACTGGAGTTTGGACTGGCGTCTAGCTGGCTGTGAGTGTATGAAGTGGTGTTTGGATGGCAGTGTGTGTGTGAAGAGGTGTTTGGATGGCAGTGTGTGTGCGAACTGGTGTTTGGCTGGTGGTGTGTGTAGACTAGCGTCTGGCTAGTCGTGTGTGTGTGTGTGTGTGTGTGTGTGTGTGTGTGTGTGTGTGTGTGTTGACTTGCTGCTGGTAACTACACACACACACTGGCAAACAAACTCCAGTCCACACACTTTGCCAACAGCCAGGTGGTATGATTGCTGTGTCTGTCCTGTGTGCGTAAGAAAGTGATGGGCCTTGGATGGCGCAGTTTGTTGATGTGAGTGTTGTCATTTGCAGCTAGCGGTGTGAATGGTTTTGGGTGTGTGACGCATGAAAGGTGTGTGAATGGCCCGTAAAGCGGTTGGTGACTTGTTGTGGTTCACACTGGTTTAGTATTACTAAATAAAAAAATGATCTTATTAACAGGGATTGCTACGTTTTCATTTTCCTTAAATCTTTTGTTTATAAAATGTAAAGTTTGAACTTTTCACTCATCCACGTGCCAAATCCAACCAGTGTGTGTGTGTATACTTGAGTAGTAGATGGTTGTGCAGTAATATTTATCTTTTCTGTCTTTCACTGTCAGGGTGTACATTGGCTCTAAAGAAAACCTACCAAACCCAGATATTTCTGTAAACTAGGCACCAGGGGACTCCGAGGTACTGTATCTCGCGTGGATCCCACAAAGTTTTCTTACCCAGAAGCACTTGCAAACATAGGATAAAAACACAAGTTTTCTTCACATTGCTGGGTGTCAAAGTACTGAAACTGGCAGGGAGCTGCACATTACCTAACACCCAGCATTCCCAAATGTCTCCCAATATAAATGGCCCCTCACTTAGCGCCTGCGAAAGGAAGGGGACCAAGACACAATGCGGCAACATCAACAGAAAGGAGTAGCTGCGATTTTTGAGCCCACCAGTCATCCAGGGAAACCTACCAAACCCAGGCATTTCTGAAAACTAGAGACCAAGGGGAGTCCAGGGTGGTGTGCCTTGTGTGGATCTCACAAAGTTCTCTTACCCACAATGTCCCAGCAAACCTCAAAATTTGCCAAAAATCTCACATTTTCCTTGCATTTCTGTGATGTAAACTTCCAGAATCAAAAGGAATGCACAATATTCTTGCCAGCCAGGCTTCCCCTACTTGTCCCGATAGAAATGCTGGCCCACTGGAGTGACTAGGCCTAGTGCCCGTGAAAGGAATGGATAAAACTAAGGTCAGTGGGAGTCCTCGCAAAGGGACTCTCACTGACCATGGTTTGATCTGTTCCTGTCACAGGCACTAAGCCCAGCCACACAAGTGAGGTACCATTTTTATCTGGAGACTTGGGGGAAAGCTAGGTGGTAGGAAAGTAGGACATTTGTGGCTCTCTGCAGATTCCAGAACTTTTTATCACAGAAATGTCAGGAAAATGTGTGATTTATTTAGTGAAAGTTTGAGGTTTGCAAGGGCTTCTGGGTAAGAAAACCTGTTCAGAGCCAGAGAAGTCATCCCATCATGGATTGACTGGGTCTCAATTTTTGAAAAATGTGCAGGTCTGCTAGGTTTCCCTAGGTGCCAGCTGAGCTAGTGTCCAAAATCCACAGCAACCCACAATGCAAAAAATGGCAGTTTTCAGTTGAAAAATGTGAGGCGTCCATGTTGTGTTTGGGACCTTTGCTGTTGCGAGGACTAGACCTACCCACACAAGTGAGGTACCATTTTTATCGGTACACTTGGGGGGCACAAAATAGTAGAAAATTTATTATTACCAATTAGAGCATTGAAATGTTGGGAGATCCACTGAAAACAATGAAATGGCTTGGGGCTTAGAATAGCTAGTGTAAACCTTCTGCTCCAATATTCCAATGTTTGTTCTAAATTTAAAACTGAGGAATATAAAGACATTCTAGCCTCTGGCTATTGCCGTTGTTAAAGGGCCTCTACTTCGCAAGTCCTTTAACAACAAGTATAGCCCTCGGCAGCAAGCTATAAGGCTATATTAGATTTCTCTGCAGTTGTGCCATCCAAATGCAAACCAGTGTGTAAGAAAGAAGACATTTAAAAAAATGCCCTCTGAATCACATACTAGTATGGGTACCCACGAATTCAGAGATGTTCAAATTACCTCTGCTCCTAAACTCAGTAACTGGTGTACATTTCAGAAATATATAGGTGTCCTTAATAGTTGTTTTCCAATCTTTAACTTTTACTATATGAATTGCTACATAGTCGGTACACAATGAAACAATGAAAAGCCATTGTAAGGTGCAGCTGAATTGGTGGCTCTGGATACCTCAGGTTCCTGGAGAACCCACAAACCCTATATATCCCCGTTATTAGAAGGGTCTAAAGGACCAAACAGCATATTGCTTTTGTACTTCCATCGTGACTAGGAGTCACAGAATAAAACGTTGTCCCAAACGGCTGTTTTTTTCCTACTCATTTTCAATACTTTTTTAATGTTAGCAGTTTGTTTCTTTGGGAAACCTTGAGGGATCTACACAAATGACCCCTTGCTGAATTCAGAATTGAGTCTACTTTTCAGAAATCTATAGCTTACTGGGATTACCCATGGGTTTCACACCGGGTTCCACCATAAACCAGGAAGTAGGTAGAATGCACAAGCATTAAAATAAATGTGCTACCTCTGAAAAAAAGTCAAAACTGTGGTAAAAAAAATATTTTTGATTCAGCTCTGCATATCCCTGAAATCTAGGGAAATTGTGACTTTAGCACAACATACCTTTCGTTGGTGCCATTTTTAAGAAAAATAATCAAACACTTATTTGCAAAGCACTTTTTTCCTATTTTTCCCCCCCAAAAACAAGATTTAGCTCTATTTTGGCTATTTTCTCAGTCCCCTTCCGGGGAATCCACAAAAACTCTGGGTACCTTTAGAATCCCCAAGGTGTTGGGAAAAAGGATGCAAATTTGGCATGGATACCTTATGTGTAAAAAAGGTACGGAGGTCTAAGCCCGCACTACCCCAAATAGTCAAAAAAGGATCTGCATTCTAGTGGAAAAGGCATAGCAGCCAAGGGGTTATGCGACTTTGGCCTGTATTGCAAATACAGTTTTGGAAGAAAAGCAGTTGGAATGAAGTTACTTGTGGATGTCTGCACCGCAAGTCTTTCAGGGGTTGGGTATTAGGAAATTGCAAATCGAGCACTTCTGATGCTCTTCGTACTACAACAATGAAAGAGGCACTTCTGATGGTGGACCAGGTGGAGAGTCCAGTTCTGTCCCTAGTGAGGTATCTAGCCCACTGGGATTTTGCAAGATTAAGTACATTAGTGTAATGAGGGAGCAGAGTTTCCACCTCTTCTTCTTCCATCAAGGTCATGAGGGACATTAGGTATGGCCCTCATTGTGTGGCATAAGCCTGACACGGGCTGGGTCGGTTCAAGGTCAGAGATCGGGGACAAAAAGGGCCACAGTATCAGCAAGGAACAAACTGATGTAGACCCTGAGGCTGACATGGAAGTCTAGACCTGCTTCATTACGGTCCGGGAATGGGGCCCGAGGGGGCGGAATGCACTAAGGAAGAGCCTGGGAGTGAAATTTCAACTGTGGACCCTGCGGCTCCATGGGCTCCAAAGACACACTTGAGGGAGCCGTTAGCAACTGGAAAATTTACAGCATGGCCTATTTGAAGACTGATATTTGCTTCAGTGTCAACGAGGGCCTGTGAAATTCATGGCACGTCCGGACCAAATGCGGGACTGTCTTGGAGTCAAAAGACTCCAGACCATTTAAGTGAACCTCTGAATCTTCTCATCAGACTTTGAGTGATGGAAATGGGGCGGAGTCATGCTTGGCTTTCTTGTGCTTATTGCATGTTTTCAACATCCTGGAAAACTTCAAATAGGAATGGGACTTCAGGCAGTACTGACCTTGTGACTACAACCAAGAACGGTCCTGTGACTTGGAGAGGGACCTCTGTTTCAAATTAAACTTCTTCTAATGCTTGGCGATGTAAAGCTTTGCCTCCTGCTCCCAGATTGCCTTTGGGGCCTCAGGGCACACTGATCGCACAACTTCATGCTGTCACCAGCACCCAAACACCAAAGCAACACCTCCTGTGTGATTGTCTGCGACAGACATCTGTTCCCTGCAGTTACGGCAAGGCATGAATCCTGTTATTTTGTGGGAGGCATCTTCCCTCGCACACTGTCTGTGATCATATTGAAGACATCATAAAACTGTTAAAGTCTGGAGCGGAGCTTCTGATCGCGTCAAAAGGAGCAGAAAGAAAGCAACACAAGTCAGCGGCAGGGGTGGACTTCTATGCATCTTTGCCACTTCCAGGGCAGAATGAAGTGACCAGGGAGCCATATGGTACCACCTACCGGCAGACGGGGAGCATTGCTGAAAAAAATCGCCAGATGCAATCTGGCAATATGGGAATATCCTAAAATTGAGAAACCTGCGGTAGAAGTATCCAGCACACAGTGCAGAGCTCTTGAGACTGCTCTCCGAGTCCCAAACTCCGAAGACCTCCTACATAACTAGAGTAGTGCTAGTATGTCAAAGCAAGGCCTTTCGCTAGATCTGGTGGGATGGCAAACTCACAGAGGAAACTCCATTATGGAAGGAGTTACAACACTAATGGAATACGACTAAGCTAATAGAATTAAAAGCACAGGACCATAATAGAATCTCAAATTTAGGATACGTGTGAGAAGGGAATCACATGAAACCTTTTACCACAGTAGAAGAATATGAGCTCGATAAGCCACAATTCCATAAATACCTACAGCTAAGAGATGTCCTAAAAATCTGTCGACTAGAATCAAGGGCCATCCCCGGGTCCAGCCCATTAGAAGTCAAAATAATGATTTAGCGAGTGGATTTGGGTCTCACATATATTGAAAACTAATGTCCGTCCCACGAACCGCTTCATGGTGATTCAATTATAGTAGGAGGGTGTCTTGGGTTTGTTATAGGAGGACTGGAGGGATGCCTTGGATGTTCTCAAAACCCCCCAAGAATGGCAGCCATCTCATCAAGAATGTGCCGTTTCCAATTCCATTTCCTTCACAGAATCCCTTACACCCCTGAATAGGTTTGGAAGAGGGACATAGTTCCTCTCCCAGAGTCCACTAGATGCTGTGTGGAGACAGGAGTCTTTCTCTACATGATCTGGGATGTCAAATAGTTCCGGAATACTTATGTACTGATGTAACATTGCACAGACGCTAACCAACGTGTTAAAACATGCAACTGACTTTTTGCCTAAGCTGTTACTTCCAACAATCATGGAAGAATTGGGGGTGGTGGCATAGGGTGATATGAAATTTGTGGGTACTAGGGTTCCTTTGGCTGAGAGGGATATCACTAAATACTGGGGATCAGTGGTGGCACCAATGAGGGAGGAATGGCTGAGATGCATGGAGAGGCACTCCCATGAGAAGCCAATATATAGCACCCAAGGTTGTCCCTGTGTGCACAAGAACATTTGGGGGCCACAGTGGAAGAATTTCCACATTGTTGGGCTGTTGTCCGCCCTATGCATGCACCGTAATTGTCAGAAGAGTGGCAACACTAGGAATCATTAAATATTTGTCCTACTGTATTGCAATGATGAAGTACAAATCATGTATGCTCTGTTCTTTGTTTAAAAAAAAAAAAATGCTTCACTCACACAGGCCAAAAATGCCTGCCCGGTTTCAATAATGGTTACTCTCATACATGCTCAATAACCCCATAATGTCTCAACTTACATGCCTTCTTCCTTCATGATCTCCATCAGCACAGCCGGTGTGGACTTAGATTTCCGCTTCTCATCCACTGCAATTAAAAGACAACAAAAAGCCGACATGAGTTAAGCTGCGACCCTGTACTCTGTCCATAGGTCCCAAACCAATAGTTAAGAGCCTGTTAACTCTATGGTATCCACAGACCCCAAGTACCTAGAATCTGTCAACTTTTAATGTGTCCACAAGTGCTTATTCTTTACTGAGATTACTGATGTACTGTATCTGAACACAAACCCACACTATCTTCTTGTATGACCCTTATATTATCACCTAAGCTACTATATGTGTGTAACTACTGTTCTTTTGCAAAATACCTATACTGCAGCAACGACAAATCCAAGCATGTATCAAGTATACAAAAGGTGGCTTGGCTACAGAACTGCAATACGCTGGGACAGCGCAGGAGAATGAAAAGCATAATCACCAGTACAAACTAGTTTGCCTTTCATTCTCCAGGAAACTTGCTCTAGGTGAGTGAAAGTAAAATGATTTCATACAAATTGAACAAGTTACGTACATTCCATAACATTCTATCCGATATATACTCAACCTAACGACAGGTCACCAGCTATAGAATACTCCCCAGGAGCCAGACTGGATTCTGAAAGTTTTCTTAGCAGTGCTCCACCGCTAGGTAGTGCTATGCAGCTTCGCTCTGGCTCCATACCACCCCAGAAATGACAGAGCATAGCCACTTATAAGCACCACCCCTGTGTGGCGACGTCAGTTTCTTGCTTTACCCTTTTCGTGTCCTCAGACGTGGAACGTGAAGGATTAGTTACTTACCTGTAATCCTAGTTCTCTTCCAGGGGTATACTCATCAAAGTCATAAGCACTGAATTATCCCCGCCCACCTGCGGGATCCCGGAGCATATAGAAATATACATATATATATGAGTATGTTGGGGGATTACAAGTGCATAGCACTTCCGCGACATACATATATACATGTATATAAATACAAAAATCTGCAGCCTAACAAATTCCAATAAGGCAAAATGCCAAAATTACAAAAGTTTTCCCTGTACAGACAATCTCCTATATACAATCTGTAATAGAGAACATACACTGTAATAGTGTTATGCAAGAAAAACCTTTATTTTCAGAGAAGAAAACATGTAATAGAAGGCAGTTGGCCCATAGGCTGCATAGCTGAATAAATATCACCGTACAGTAAAACACTGGCACCTTGCCTTTAAGGCTTCCAGGAACTTGGACACTTTGCCTTTAAGGCCTCCAGGAGACCCTCTGCTCCCATCATGCACCACAGGTGACAGTTAGGTCAGTTCTTTTTTCCGGCTCCTTCTATGAGGATCCTGGAGCTTGAGCTCGACAGTTTTTCTGACTTTCCTGTCAGGAATTGTTTTCTTCTTCGGTTTTTTGCAATTTCCTGTGCTGGTAGTGGTTTATTACCATTCTCTGACAAAATTTTCAATCTTTTTCTGTCAGAATGCCAGCCCTTTTTCGCAAATGTCCATCCTGTGGAAAGAAGATGGCCATCTCTGATCCACACTCCGTGTGTATCGCCTGTCTTCCTTCCAGTCACAAGCCTGACACTTGTTACCATTGTAGTAAGTTTTCTACGAGGACTCTTCGCGACAGGGAGAGGATTCGCCTTCAGGCTGTGATCGAGAGAGGAAAAGCCCGGCTGGAAAGTGGCCTTGCGTGTCAAGAGCCCTCCTCTCTTCAAGAACATCGACGCCAGCATCATCCTGCCTCTTCAACATCGAGGAAAAGGCAGATTCCGGACTGTTCGCCGTCGACGTCGTTGCCGCCGTCGAAGAAGCGACCGACACAATCTCCGACGTCGAGACGGCGTTGACGTCGAAGCATGCTGCCTCGGGCTCGAGGTATGGTCATGGCAAAGACCGATCGACGTCAAAACACCCATCGACGTCGAGACATCCGTCGACGTCAAGGCACTCTCTGTCACCTCCTCGTAGGTCGACGTCGAGAAGATTGCCGACGGCAAGGGTGCCGCGAGACCAGTCTGCGTCGAAGACTTCAAGGCTATTGACGTCGAGGAGGCGAGAGCGTTCGACGTCGAAGTCCCTGAGTAGACGGTCGACGTCGAGGACATCTTTGAGGGAGGTGAGATCGCCGTCGAGGGCAGCGAAGTCCTTAACTCCTCCTAGCCATCATCCCACGTCAAGGGAGAAGTCGACGTCGAAGGAAAAACACAGGTCGACGTCGAGGCGCTCGACGTCGAGAGCTAAAGAGCCTGCTGTTGCCTCGGATGAGGTTAGAGCTGCATCTCTATCTTCGTCAAAATCTGGATCTTCTCCAGGACTGCATATTGTCCAGATCTCCCCGGAAGGCTCTCCGGTGGTTGGTGAAGATGCACGGCGCAGGAAGCCTAGGGCCCTCAGTAGCCTGAGGTCTGACTTTTCCCGTACCTATTCTCCTTCACGCTTGTCCAGGGATTCTCCATCCCCTAAAACGCCTCGAAGATCAAGATCTCCGACCGTGGTTTCTTCCAGAAGGAGGAGTCCGAGCAGATCACGATCTTCACATGCCCGCCATGCTAGATCAAGGGACAGATCTCGCTCTTATCATTCTTCTCCGAAGAGAAGGCGGCATAGGTCTCCCACCCGGTCTTCTTCCACCAGGTCCTCTATCAGAGACTATTCTCCATCTTTGACAGCTACACCTCCGTCAAGAGTTTCTCCAATCGATGACCTCAGCACCTTTAGTGAAGTTCTCTGTAGAGGAGCGAATAAGCTGAACATCTCTATGTATGTCCCGGCAGTTACCTCCTCAGTGATTTTCAAGACTCTTCATCATCGCTCCTCGGCTCGGCCTTTGCTTCCTCTTGTCCCAGGCCTTCTCGAACCTGCTATGCAGACCTTTTTGACACCGGCAACGGTGGGAGCTGTTCCTTCCAGAATAGCCAAAAAGTACAAGGCTCCGGACCAAGATCCTTTGTTCCTTCGATCGGATCCTCCTCCGGATTCCATCATTGTGGCGGCGGCTAGAAAGACGCACTCAGCTATGTCTTCCTCCTCAGCGCCTCCGGATAAGGATAGTAAACTGATGGACTCTTTAGGTAGAAGGATGTGCAACACTTCAGCTTCTATCATGAAGGTCTCCAGTTCCTCCGCTCTGCTAGGGAGGTATGATAGATCCTTGTGGGATTCACTGGGACGTTTTGCAGACAAACTCCCAAAAGAGGACCAGCAAGACTTTAGAGAAATTCTACAAGAGGGAGGTCTAGTGGCTAATCAGGTGATTAGTGCTTCCGCTGACTCATCTGATCTGGCTGCCCACGGATACTCCCATGGTATCTGTTCGAGGCGTTCTGCTTGGTTACGCTTGACTGGCCTCAAACCCGACGTCCAGCGGAAGATAACCAACCTGCTTTTCAACGGTTCTTCTCTCTTCGGGCCGCATGTGGACGAAGAAATGGCGAAGATGAAAGCAGAGCTGGACATGGTGAAAGCTGTGGGTCTCGAAAAACGGAAGGAATTCCGTAGGCGCTCCCGCCCCTACGATAAACGCCCGTTCCAACAGAGGGTTCAAACCCCTCAATGGTCGGCTCAGGGTCAGCAGCAGCAGAGGTCTCACTTCCACCAACGGAGACCAGGAAGAGGAAGAGGAACCAATAGACAACAGGCCTCTACCTCAAAGCAACCATCAAAACAATGAGGGAGTGCTTCCTCTAAACACGTGTGCCACTCCGGTAGGAGGAAGTATCACATTACTTAGGTCACATCACATTATCATTATCACATTAGGTCCGGACGACAAGGCAATCTCTGTTGCGGAACTTCGGAAAGTTGTAGAAGATCCGGATACCACCACTGGCGTGGCCACTCCGGAGCGATCAGAATCATCCTGGAGTTGGTCTTGTAGAACTTCGTGATCACTGCTGGAATGAGAGGCAGTGGAGGAAAAGCGTAGAGTAAGCTCTGAGACCATCTGATCAACAGAGCATTCCCGCTTGAACCTGGTTGGTGATACCTGGACGCGTAGACGGGGCATTTGGCGTTTGTTGCATCTGCGAACAAGTCTATGTCCGGCACACCCCATCTTCGAAAGATATCCTGAGCCACTTCGGTGTTTAGCACCCAGTCGTGCGCTTCTACGAACTCTCTGCTTAGGAAGTCCGCCTGTACATTTAGGACGCCCGGCACATGGACAGCCGTGATGGTGAGATGCCGTGCCAGAAGCCACTTCCAAATGGCTTGTGCCTCCTGAGACAGAATTCTGGACCTGGTGCCTCCCTGCTTGTTCAGATAAAACATCGTCGTGGTGTTGTCTGTCTGAACCAAGAGGGAGTTGGACTGAAGAGACGGAAAGAAGGATTTTAGGGCTAGTTGGACAGCCCTCAACTCCAGAAAATTGATATGGTATCCCCTTTCTGTGTCCGACCATAGCCCTTGCACTTGAAGGTGATTCATATGAGCGCCCCAACCTTGCAGGGAGGCGTCTGTCACTATAGTTTGAGTCGGAGTCTCTTGATGGAAGGGAACACCTTTCATTAGATGTGATCGCCTTGTCCACCACACGATGGAGTCCCTGGCAGACTGGGACAGAGTGATCCGATCCTCCCAGCTGCCCGATGCTTGCACCCACTGGTCCTCCAGAGCTTGCTGCAGGGGACGCATGTGCAATCTGGCATTGGGAACTATGAAGATGCAGGAAGCCATGGAACCCAGGAGAGAGGACACATGTCGGACTGTTGGGTGGTGAATCCGCAGGAGTTCTAGGCATTTGATCCTGATTGATGAAAACCTCTGCGCCGAAGGACACACGCTTGCTTCCGCGGTGTCCAGCGACGACCCTAGGTAGTGAATGTTCTGGGTCGGATTGAGAATCGATTTTTTGAAATTGACTCGTAGACCCAACTTGTTCATTAACTGGAGACTGTAGGAAAGATGAGACTGAAGCAGGGTAGGAGTTGAACTCTTCAGAAGCCAGTCGTCCAGATACGGGTAAACGAATATTTTGCGTCTGCGGAGAAAAGCTGCCACCACTGCCATGCACTTTGAAAAAGTCCGTGGGGCTGACTTCAGTCCGAAAGGTAGGACTCGGAACTGAAAGTGACGTAGAGCAACCTGAAAACGGAGAAATTTTCGATGTTTTCTGGACACTGGAATGTGGAAATAAGCGTCCTGCAGATCTATGGAGCACATCCAGTCTCCTTGATGTAGATGGGGAAAGATCTGGTGAAGGGCAAGCATTCGAAATTTCTCTTTGCGGATGTATTTGTTCAAGATGCGCAAGTCCAGAATTGGTCTGAATTCTACTGTCGGACCTTTTTTTCTGACCAGGAAATATCGAGAGTATATCTCTGGCGCCCCTGATGAACAGGGACGTATTCTATGGCTTTTTTCTGTAGAAGGCCGTTTACCTCCTCGTGTAAAATGTGATGACACAAGCGGACTCGTCCGTCTGGAGGAACAGAAGGAGGTGGGATCTTGAACCGTAGCAATTATCCATCTTGAACAATATTCAACACCCATTTGTCGATGGTTATGTTTCTCCACTCCTCCAGATGTAATGTGATACTTCCTCCTACCGGAGTGGCACACGTGTTTAGAGGAAGCACTCCCTCATTGTTTTGATGGTTGCTTTGAGGTAGAGGCCTGTTGTCTATTGGTTCCTCTTCCTCTTCCTGGTCTCCGTTGGTGGAAGTGAGACCTCTGCTGCTGCTGACCCTGAGCCGACCATTGAGGGGTTTGAACCCTCTGTTGGAACGGGCGTTTATCGTAGGGGCGGGAGCGCCTACGGAATTCCTTCCGTTTTTCGAGACCCACAGCTTTCACCGTGTCCAGCTCTGCTTTCATCTTCGCCATTTCTTCGTCCGCATGTGGCCCGAAGAGAGAAGAACCGTTGAAAGGCAGGTTGGTTATCTTCCGCTGGACGTCGGGTTTGAGGCCAGTCAAGCGTAACCAAGCAGAACGCCTCGAACAGATACCATGGGAGTATCCGTGGGCAGCCAGATCAGATGAGTCAGCGGAAGCACTAATCACCTGATTAGCCACTAGACCTCCCTCTTGTAGAATTTCTCTAAAGTCTTGCTGGTCCTCTTTTGGGAGTTTGTCTGCAAAACGTCCCAGTGAATCCCACAAGGATCTATCATACCTCCCTAGCAGAGCGGAGGAACTGGAGACCTTCATGATAGAAGCTGAAGTGTTGCACATCCTTCTACCTAAAGAGTCCATCAGTTTACTATCCTTATCCGGAGGCGCTGAGGAGGAAGACATAGCTGAGTGCGTCTTTCTAGCCGCCGCCACAATGATGGAATCCGGAGGAGGATCCGATCGAAGGAACAAAGGATCTTGGTCCGGAGCCTTGTACTTTTGGCTATTCTGGAAGGAACAGCTCCCACCGTTGCCGGTGTCAAAAAGGTCTGCATAGCAGGTTCGAGAAGGCCTGGGACAAGAGGAAGCAAAGGCCGAGCCGAGGAGCGATGATGAAGAGTCTCGAAAATCACTGAGGAGGTAACTGCCGGGACATACATAGAGATGTTCAGCTTATTCGCTCCTCTACAGAGAACTTCACTAAAGGTGCTGAGGTCATCGATTGGAGAAACTCTTGACGGAGGTGTAGCTGTCAAAGATGGAGAATAGTCTCTGATAGAGGACCTGGTGGAAGAAGACCGGGTGGGAGACCTATGTCGCCTTCTCTTCGGAGAAGAATGATAAGAGCGAGATCTGTCCCTTGATCTAGCATGGCGGGCATGTGAAGATCGTGATCTGCTCGGACTCCTCCTTCTGGAAGAAACCACGGTCGGAGTTCTTGATCTTCGAGGCGTTTTAGGGGATGGAGAATCCCTGGACAAGCGTGAAGGAGAATAGGTACGGGAAAAGTCAGACCTCGGGCTACTGAGGGCCCTAGGCTTCCTGCGCCGTGCATCTTCACCAACCACCGGAGAGCCTTCCGGGGAGATCTGGACAATATGCAGTCCTGGAGAAGATCCAGATTTTGACGAAGATAGAGATGCAGCTCTAACCTCATCCGAGGCAACAGCAGGCTCTTTAGCTCTAGACGTTGAGCGCCTCGACGTCGACCTGTGTTTTTCCTTCGACGTCGACTTCTCCCTTGACGTGGGATGATGGCTAGGAGGAGTTAAGGACTTCGCTGCCCTCGACGGCGATCTCACCTCCCTCAAAGATGTCCTCGACGTCGACCGTCTACTCAGGGACTTCGACGTCGAACGATCTCGCCTCCTCGACGTCAATAGCCTTGAAGTCTTCGACGCAGACTGGTCTCGCGGCACCCTTGCCGTCGGCAAACTTCTCGACGTCGACCTACGAGGAGGTGACGGAGAGTGCCTTGACGTCGACGGATGTCTCGACGTCGATGGGTGTTTTGACGTCGATCGGTCTTTGCCATGACCATACCTCGAGCACGAGGCAGCATGCTTCGACGTCAATGCCTTTCTCGACGACGGAGACTCACGCCGTCTCGACGTCGGAGATTGTGTCGGTCGCTTCTTCGACGGCGGCAACGACGTCGACGGCGAACAGTCCGGAATCTGCCTTTTCCTCGATGTTGAAGAGGCAGGATGATGCTGGCGTCGATGTTCTTGAAGAGAGGAGGGCTCTTGACACGCAAGGCCACTTTCCAGCCGGGCTTTTCCTCTCTCGATCACAGCCTGAAGGCGAATCCTCTCCCTGTCGCGAAGAGTCCTCGTAGAAAACTTACTACAATGGTAACAAGTGTCAGGCTTGTGACTGGAAGGAAGACAGGCGATACACACGGAGTGTGGATCAGAGATGGCCATCTTCTTTCCACAGGATGGACATTTGCGAAAAAGGGCTGGCATTCTGACAGAAAAAGATTGAAAATTTTGTCAGAGAATGGTAATAAACCACTACCAGCAAAGGAAATTGCAAAAAGCCAAAGAAGAAAACAATTCCTGACAGGAAAGTCAGAAAAACTGTCAAGCTCAAGCTCCAGGATCCTCATAGAAGGAGCCGGAAAAAAGAACTGACCTAACTGTCACCTGTGGTGCATGATGGGAGCAGAGGGTCTCCTGGAGGCCTTAAAGGCAAAGTGTCCAAGTTCCTGGAAGCCTTAAAGGCAAGGTGCCAGTGTTTTACTGTACGGTGATATTTATTCAGCTATGCAGCCTATGGGCCAACTGCCTTCTATTACATGTTTTCTTCTCTGAAAATAAAGGTTTTTCTTGCATAACACTATTACAGTGTATGTTCTCTATTACAGATTGTATATAGGAGATTGTCTGTACAGGGAAAACTTTTGTAATTTTGGCATTTTGCCTTATTGGAATTTGTTAGGCTGCAGATTTTTGTATTTATATACATGTATATATGTATGTCGCGGAAGTGCTATGCACTTGTAATCCCCCAACATACTCATATATATATGTATATTTCTATATGCTCCGGGATCCCGCAGGTGGGCGGGGATAATTCAGTGCTTATGACTATTGATGAGTATCCCCTGGAAGAGAACAATTGTTTATACTAGTGTGTTGAATAATAACTTGCAAACGTTTTATATTTTAAGAGGCCACTCCACAGAACAGGGAGGTGGGCGAGCACTGTGGTGTCTACAGTAAGATGGAATATATACCAGAAAGAGTGCTACTGAAAGTAAGTAACTTGTTCTTCTGATGGATACTTCTAAGGTGAGAAATCTGGAATTAGAATAGATACCAACGAAGTACCTCCCAGGTGAAAGGTCTGTGGCATGGACTCAGACCAAAAAATCCTGCAGGACCGAGCAAGCAAAATGATATTCCCATCAGACATGGCTTTCAAAGCACTTCATGAACATATGCACGGATGCTCATTTGGCAGCCTGGCAGGCGTCAAGGATAGACACTCTGTGAGCCAATGTGGTAGCGGTAGTGGCCTTAGTCGTAATGGAATGGGCTCTCATTTCTTCAGAGACCAGCTTCTTGGCCAGTGTGTAGCTGGAAACATTGTAGAGTATTCAAGTCCTGTTACGCCACAGGGAAGGCCCTGAACTGCACTGTGTCCTGGATAACTCCAATGAATGGAAACTTCTGCTAAGGTGTCAGGTGTGACTTCAGCTTGTTGATAGTGACCCCCCAATGATGTCAGGATGTTCATCGTCATTTGGAGGTGGTCTACAACTGACTGTGGCAAGCACGCATCAACAGCCAGCCTTCGAGGTAGAGGAAAAATGGGTTTTTCTGATCCCCAAAGGTGGGCAAAACCCACTGCACCTGAGAGCACCAGTTGAGATCGAAGGGGAGCACTCTGGGACTGCAGGAAAGGTATATGAAAATACTCATCCTGAAGGTCCAAGGACACCATTCAGTCACCCGGGTCCAGGGCAGACAAGATCACCATGGGCATTTTGTAATTCCACAGGAAGGCATTTAGAAGCCGGAGGTCCAAAATAGGACAGAGAACCATCTTCTACTTCAGCACAAGGAAATAGTGAGAGGAACACTGCTCTGCTCTTTCTGAGTCCACTACCCTCTCAATTGCACCTTTGAAGAGTAACAGTTGCACCTCTTGCAACAGAATGGATATGTGTTCTTCTTACATTCGCTCAGATGGTGGGGAAAATATTTGGCAGGGCAAAGAGAGGAGGCAGGCCATAGCCAAATCGAACAATTTGTAAGAGCCATCTGTCAGAACAAGTTGTGAGAGTCCTCTGTCAGAATAATGTGCAAGAGTCATCCGTCAGAATAATGTGTAAGAGCTATCTGTCAGAAGTGATGGATCACCACCCTGGGAGGAAATGATGGATACTGCCCCCCACTTGATGGGCATGGGCTACTAAGGGTAAACTAAAGTGGTTTTGTGGCTGTTGCAGCAGGAGAAGAGGAATGGGAGGACTGATACCCCTGCTGGCCCACACGCTGAGTACCATACACACATGCACACCCGCAAAAGGACTGGGGTGACTGCTGTACTGGTTGGGAATGCTGTCTCTGTCTACATGCCAGCCCACTAGAATAGCCTCTGAACTTTTTGGATTGGTGTGGAAACTACTTGGCAGGGGTCAACAGACCCATGGAGTGAGCCGCAGTTCTACTTTCCTTAAAGAGCTCCAACACAGAGTCTGCCTTCTCAACCAAAAGGAGTGACCCATCAAAGTCATATCCATGTATGAGGCATGTAGATCGTGGGAACATTCTGTAGAGCGCATTCTCGTGTGCCGAAGAAGTACAATACTGGTGCATCTGCCCACCCAAGGCAATCAGTAGTATCTAGAACAGGGCAAATAACATATTTGGCCAGGTCTTGTCTATCATGAATTGACTGAGCCAAAGCGGCCCTGAGTCTTCTGGCACTGCCAGCAAGATCTAACAGGCTATGTCCCGCAGGGCATGTGTATAGTAACCCAGTTACCAAACAGTGGTAACCGACCACAATGCCAGATTGGAAAAGGAAAACATGCACTTCCCAAAGGCCTCAATCCTCTTGGATTCCCTATTCAGAGTAGTTGTGGGAAATTAATTGTGATTTACTTCACTGGTTGAGGCCTGAACCACAAGGCTCTTTTGAATAGGATGTTGGGTAAGAAAATCAGGATCACCAGGAGCTGGTCTGCGATGTCTGGGCACCTGCCTAGTTAATCAGTGGGTAGGAATAGGGCTTTTAGCAAGTGGCCATCAAGGTATCAGCAAGAGCCTCATCAAGAGGAAGCAGAGGCTCGGAAGTAACTAGCCCAGGCTGCAAAATCTCTACCAGATGTTGGTTTTGGTCTCGATTGAAGGCAGCTGTAAATCCAGAACCACAGCTGCCCTCTGGACAACCAATGCAAAGGAGGCCCTTAGCTCCATTGATGGGCCAAGGGGTGAGTCAAACACTCCTTAGGAGAGATGTCAAACCCAGTGGCTCTTGAAAATCCATGTAAAAAGCGTCATCTGTGTAGCACGGGGGGATAAAGCCATCTTCATCACCACCATCATCACCTGCCTTTGGTTCTGAATCGGAGCCAAAAAGATAATGGAGCCTCTGCTAACATGAATATTCTAGTAGAGGCACAGGATCACAGTCAGGGCGCATGAGGACCGGCTGCAATTTTCTAATCTCCTAGCTTGACATCGGTCAAAGCTCAAATCTAAGTTGGTTCGGTATCCGTCCGTGGTGTCAGGACCGAATCCTCTTCAGTACCAGTATCGATGTGGAAAGGACTAGAGCAGATCTTCGAGCTGGAGTGGAAGCCTGTACCGGTGCCAGAACAGGCCTCGAAGTAGGCTCCCAGGGATAAAACCAGCATAGAGGATGGGTCCGCGGGTGGTAACGTGATGGAGACGCACTGCGGTTCCTTGGGGCCCGAAGGCACAGCAGAGGGAAAAGGAAGCGCACCAAAAATGTTCAGCATGGCCTCCTTGAAGTCTTCAATCTGCTGCAGGATCCCCGATTGTCCGGGAAACTCTGAGCACACTGGGATCAGCTGTGGAATCTGCTACGGAGACATAAAAAGGTTAATAACTCGCATCATGATGTTCTCGCACCTTCTCTTTAGGTTCTCAGTGGAGGAGCGGGGTCGAGTCCTGCTTCGCTTTTTCATGTTTGCGCTTGAACTTTGATTTTTACTTACAGGAAGACTTTGAGCAGGATGTCGAACACTTGCAGGAACCTTCCATAGGAGGGGGACAGCGTCTACACGTGACTTGGAGTGGGATTTACACGAAGGTTGTGACAACTTCTTGTGTACGGCAGCATGCAGCTTCACCTACCAGCGTCAAATTGCCTTTGGGAGTATGATGGCACAGTTTTCACAAATTCAAGTCACGGCCAGACGCCAGAGACACACCTCTTGCAGGTCCATGACCGACATCTGTTTTTGACAATTGCAGCATGGTTTGAAACCTGTAATTTTGGGTGGAGACATCAATCCATACTGTGAGAAGCTGGCCTAGTATATGATGTCCACTTATGTAAGTGGGCACTCTGCACCCGTCCAGACAACCCTTATGGTGATTTAAGAGGTCTTAGACAACTTTAGAAAGTTCTCCAAGTGGTAGCTGTGGAGAGCAGCCTTCAGGCTTAGTCCAGAAGGAGTGTAAAGCAGCTTGTTTTACCAGAATGCAATCTTATCGTATAGATTAAGTGAAAAGAACCACACCAAGTTTTTATAATATGCATTTATTATAAAATACTCTCTAGTATGTTCAAATATCTCCTAAACGGAGATAAACACAATGCACACAATACTTTAGCAAAATAAACACAGTAAATAGCACAAAATACACAGTGGACCCCAGGGGGGACCAAACCATAAACTAAGAATGTGGTATAAGAATTACAACTCGAGTCAGGACGATGTCGAGAGGTTTAGAAATGCTGGGGATCCACAAAACCACCCAAGGTAAGTAGATAGGGACCCCACGGAGAGCGAGTGCAGTGTGGGAACACAACTGCGTGCTCCGTACAGGTCTATGTGCAAGTCGCGGTTGGATTTTTAAAGATTAAGGACCCTTCCCAGTGGACCCTGAAGAAACCCCATGGAAGACAGACGGTTGGAGAGCCACCCCACCCGTGGATACCTTAGTACCCAAGTTACCTACACCAGGGAAGCCGAGTGCATACGTGTGAAATGGTGTAGGAAATCGCTGTCGAACCCAATGGAGGACTTCAGTAAAGTGCCGCAGTGGAAGAAGGAAGAAGTGTCCGGTGGAATCTGAGGATGGATTCTTGAGGAGAGGTACCTGCAAGCAGAGGGGACAGAGTCTATGTCACTCAGGAGTGACGAGAAGACTTGGAAGACGAATGCCCAACAAGCCTTGGCGAATGCAACCAACGCAGAAATCGAAGAAGATGCAACGTCGAGATCAGCAAGGTCCAGGGGACTCACCAAAAGCAGGGGAGACAGGGCAGGCCCCGAGCAATCAGGGGAGCCCAAAAAAAACAAGTGTGACCCTCAAATGGACCCACAGGCCGGAGGCACTGGAGTCGCGAGAGGACCTCAAACAGCTCACCAAAAGATGCAGGCCACGATGCACACGGTGCGGTGTGGCTGAGGATTCTGGTCACTGGAGATGCTCGGGGTTGGGGCTACTTGGAGCCCGAAGATCTCCTTGGAAAGAAGTCAGCAAGCCTTTGCAACTGCAAGTTGACGCGGTGCACAGGGGTTCGGTTATTGCAACCCCCACGAGGGATACTGGCCTCAAACTTGGGGAGAGGGCAGGGCAGGCCTTGGGAGCTGTGGAAAACCACCACCTATGTTGCAGAGCCTTTGGAGTCCGGAGGAGCTCAGTATCAGCAGACCGGTCGACTTAGTTGCGGTGCCTGCGAATGCAGGAGAGAGACTCCTTCACTCCAAGGGAGATTCCTTCAAGTGTCTTTGATGCTTCACAGGCCTTGGAAGGTTCCTGTATGATGCACAGGCACAGACGATGCAGCAGACTGGAATGGAGACGAAGTCAGGCCCAAGTGAAGTCCAGCTAAGTCTAGAGTGCCCAGACGGTAGAAGTAGAAGTGGTGTCTGATCTGAACCTTATCCCACGACGAATCTCGGGACCTACACCCAGGTAAGCCCTTAAGTAACTTAGGGAAAGGGTTGGGAAGATTCAGAGGCCCCTCCCAGGGGAGGGCCTGGACAGGGGGGAGGTTACTCCCATGTCCTTTGTCCAGTTTCGCGCCAGAGCGGGAGCTAACGGCTCCCAGAACTGGTTTGAAGTGGACTATGCACGGGGACACCACGTGTGCCCCTCATGCAGACTTTCTAGTGCTGAAAAGCGCACCCACCCGGTCCCAATACACTAAATCCTGTCTGGGAGGTGGTCACACCTCCCTGTGACAGGATGACTTTTGTTCCACCTTCCTCTGCTCGAGCTTGGCTCAGCAGCAGGAGGGCAGAAATGTGTGTCTGGTCGGCAGCAACCATTTTGTGCTGTCCGGGTCCAGAAGGTTGGCACGGGGAACACTGAGAGCCTAACGGAGGGATCTTCCAGTGCTTGGAATCATACCTCCCACACCGTTTACGGTGTGGGGGTATGATTCCAACATGTTTGATACCAAACATGATAGGATTCGCTGCAGCCAGTTTTGAGATGGTCATCGTGTAATTATGTGGTGCCCCTCTATATAGTATATGGCTGCTTCACTGACAACACAGGAGAATGGACTTCGTTGGCTGCAGGGGTGTCCTGCTCATACAGGGGCACCCTCTCACTTAGAACCAAGCACCCTGCCTTCAGGATTGTAAAGGCCTGCTATAAGGGTGACTTATAGGTTTTAAGTGCAGTGACCCTTAGATATAGGAAACCTATATCTTAAGTAGGTGGTGCAAGCACCAACTTACACAGGCTGCAATGGCAGGCCTGTAGTTCCATTTTGCATGGTCTCCCATGGGTGGCATAATGCATGCCTCAGCCCATGGTACACCTCTGGGGTACCTATGTCCTGGGTACCTTAGTACCATATACTAGGGTCTGATAAGGGTTCCCCAGTATCCAATCTGGGATGTACCCAAGTACTAACCACAACAATTTAGGGAGAAAGCAGATAGACTGGGGTCCTGATTAGCAGGATCCCAGTCAGACTAGTCAAAAACCAGCATAGCACCAGGCAAAAAGTGGGGGTATCCTTGCAGAAGGATCCTACCTTCCTACATACCAGCCCCCCCCCCCAAACGAAAGGAGATAAGGCTAACCATGCCTAGTTGAGACTTTATTTCCTAAGTGGACATATAAGGAAGGTCCTGCACTTGCCGGGATACTCCCTATCCTATGGTCCACTGAGAAGTTCCTCCCCTGTAGGGTCTTGGATCCTCTCAAACGTTTGGGGTGTCTTTCTGCCATCTGTTGGAACCAAGAAAGAGGCTGGTGGGGTGTCTGATCAGGAAAGTGAGGCCCTAACAGGGTTGGTCTCATCTTCCTCAGAGCACTGGCCACCATTAAGGCCTTTCTCTCCATGACTGTCCTGTATCTATCCCTAGGGGTCAACCCCTTGCTAGTACTACTAGGCTGGGGGTCCCTAATCTGTGGATGAGGGGGTTCCTCTTGGCAGTGGGCCCTTTGGGGTCCACTGACATTCCTGACCTCTGCAGTCCTAGGCTGACCAAGGCTGGGTAGAAAGGGGCAGGATACCTGCTCCAGACTAGGTGCCTCCTTGGAAGGTTCCCCTCCCTCAGTGGCTCTGCCAGGACAGGCCTGACCTCCTCTGGGGCAGTTTCTTCACAAGGGGTAGGATTAGTTCCCTGAGGAGGCTGACCCTCACCTAAAGTCTGGGGAGAAAAATACTTTTCTTCCTCCCCTGCGCTCCCTGGTGGAGCAGAGTGGGCCATTCTTTCAGGCTCCACTGCTCCTAAATTTCTCTGTGGTTGGACTGGGGCCCTCAGGGTCTCACCAACCTTATCAGAGAGGCCTATCATTTCTAGATGGGCTTTTAGCTCTACTTCAGCGCAAGCTGAAGTTTCTAGATCTTTTCCCAAGAGGCAATCTACAGGCACGTTTGGGGATACTGCAACCCTTTTAGGGCCAGTGACCCCTGCCCAGCTGAGATTGACTATGGCCATGGGGTGATCAGTTCTAACACCATTAGTGTTGGTCACCTGGTACTGGTACTCAGGTAGTAGCTGAAGGGGGGGGACACCAGTTTTCCTGCCACCATGGTGACACTAGCTCCTGTGTCCCTACAGGCTACAGCTTTCTGACCATTAATCAGAGGCTCCTGTCTGTACTTGCCCAAGGTATTGGGGCTGACAGTAATAGTGGCAAACCCCATGCCACCATTACAGACTAAGGTGGCCTGTGTGGGGACCTGGCTAAGCCAGTATGCAGCAAAACCAAAGGGGATGATGGACGGAGTGTTGAACATTGCAAGCACTCACCCCCAGTCAACTGATCTGGGTTTAATCCATCATCCTTCTTTAGCTCACTCCGCCACCCCAGTTCAGACATGGCCATATGCAAATCAGTCTGACCCTGTGCCTCATGGGAACAGTCCAGCCCGAACTGCCAAGCCATGTCTTCCCTGGACCGGAAACAAGCATCCTGGGACCGGTTTCTGGCTTACAGCCGTCATCAGCCAGGCTATCTTGAATCCAGTGGCAAAGTGAGCAAGGGACCCACGTCTGGGCATACCCTGCCAACTTAGGGCGAACATAGCAAAACCAAAGGGGATGATGGACGGAGTGTTGAACATTGCAAGCACTCACCCCCAGTCAACTGATCTGGGTTTAATCCATCATCATTCTTTAGCTCACTCCGCCACCCCAGTTCAGACATGGCCATATGCAAATCAGTCTGACCCTGTGCCCAATGGGAACAGTCCAGCCCGAACTGCCAAGCCATGTCTTCCCTGGACCGGAAACAAGCATCCTGGCTTGGCAGTTCGGGCTGGACTGTTCCCATGAGGCACAGGGTCAGACTGATTTGCATATGGCCATGTCTGAACTGGGGTGGCGGAGTGAGCTAAAGAATGATGATGGATTAAACCCAGATCAGTTGACTGGGGGTGAGTGCTTGCAATGTTCAACACTCCGTCCATCACTCCCTTTGGTTTTGCATTGTTCGCCCTAAGTTGGCAGGGTATGCCCAGACTTGGGTCCCTTGCTCACTTTGCCACTGGATTCAAGATAGCCTGGCTGATGAGGCTGTGAGCCCGAAACCGGTCCCAGGATGCTGTTTCCAGTCCAGGGAAGACATGGCTTGGCAGTTCGGGCTGGACTGTTCCCATGAGGCACATGGTCAGACTGATTTGCATATGGCCATGTCTGAACTGGGGTGGCGGAGTGAGCTAAGAATGATGAAGGATTAAACCCAGATCAGTTGACTGGGGGTGAGTGCTTGCAATGTTCAACACTCCGTCCATCATCCCCTTTGGTTTTGCATAAGCCAGTATGCACCTCAGTAGCCCATGAGATCCAACTAATCCTTTGGGTGTGCTACTACTCCCTGGGGGATTACTACTTGGAGCACTAGTGGGTGCTGTAGTAGTGGGAGGAGTATATTCCTTATTGCTGGCCTTGGGGCAATCAGAATCATATTTCTTGTGGCCTTGCTTTTTACAAACAAAGCAATAAGGTTTCTTTCCAGGGGAAGGAGTTTGGGACCCATCCCCTGAGGAAGATTTTTGGGGACCTTCAGAGGACTTCTGTTTAGACATATCCCCATCTTTCTCTTGGGTTTTGGAAGTATCTTTCTTCTGGTCACCACCACCACCCTGATTATTTTGTTTAACTCTGGTTCTGACCCATTTATCTGCCTTCTTTCCTAATTCTTGGGGAGAAGTCAGATCTGAGTCCACCAGATACTGGTGCAAAAGCTGGTTCTGACAATTATTAAGGATCTGCTCCCTCATAATCAGATTGTACAATCCTAAGTAATCATGCACTTTGCTGCCATGTAGCCAACCTTCTAGAGGCTTTGTGGCACTATCCACAAAATCTACCCAGTCCTAGGTGTGTGCTTTCTGGGTGTCTCTGGACTTAATCCTGTATTGCTCAGTGGTTAAGCCAAACCCATCAATGAGAGCACTCTTCAAAACTGAGTAATTATCAGCATCCTCTTCTCTAACAGTGAGGAGCTTATCTCTACCTTTGTCAGCAAAGGAGAGCCACAAGATAGCTGCCCACTGCTCTTAAGGGACCCTCTGAACTGTACAGGCCCTCTCCAAAGCAGTTATCCATTTGTGGATGTCAGCCCCAACATGGTAGGGAGGAACTATCTTGTTAAGGTTCCTATGGTCAAAAGAAGTTTCTCTAACTCCAGGGACCTAGCTGCTGCCACCATGGGACTTTGGTCCCAATTTTTCCTAGCTCTCTGGAGAGTAAGCAAATTTTATTGTGCAATTAATTAAAACCGTTACAATCATCATTTTACACGGTTTCGTTATAAAAAGAGGAATGGCAGCATACAATAATGTTGTGGCAATTCGTGAGTAAAAAACCGCTGTTAAAAATGCAAAAAATGAGAACTTTTAAAATATGATTAGTGGTTTATAACATAAAATTAGCCTACAAGCTGGCCCAGTCCTCTTCTGTCTACGCTGCCTTCGCAGCGGAGTGTGTTAAAAAGGGGAAAAAGTGCCAAGTGCAGTAGTGGCTGTAGGCCAAGGCCAGACGTCCTGGGAGCAGAGACAAACTGTTTCGTTGCACAGGGTGCAAATGGTTTTATACTGGTCTTTTGGATCAGATAGCCAAGTCTGTATATGCAGGAATGCCTTGAAAAATGTAGTCAAAAGAGCCAGCGCATAGTTAAAATTCATACTTGGGAATTGCCATAAAGTGCGCAGTGTGCTTAATGTGCAGATATTTTCAAAAAGTTAAGATTCGTGGCAAATTAGGCCTGGCAAGGGTTAAGGTACCTGTCTGGCATCTGTTACAGGCCTGTAATTAGCAACATGGCCAGGCCGATCAGCCTCTAAATCGCATGCTTGGCCTTGTTCAGACCGCCAGTAACAATGTAAGCGTAAACTGGCGAAAGTGCTTGGAGCCCTAGCAGCAATGAGAGTGATCTATGGCAATGTGTCGATTTGCCGAGAAAGTGCTTAATGCAAAAACGGCATCAAGAGTGAGAGCGGGGCATCATAAGATGTCCCCCCGCTTGGGTTGAACTAACTTGTTCTTTTCTATCTTGCTAATTGCTGAACCTGTAGTACAAAGGGGCGGCATGGAATAGCCCTCTGCATGGTCTTAAACTTACTTCGTTTCACTCCAACTTATAATTGAACCATGTGAAACAGAGAAACACACATAAAAAAAGATACACAGAGTCGGTTGCTCCAAGAGCGAGAGTTTCGAGGGAGCATCTGGGGCCTGCTGGCTTAGATTTTGAGATCAGTGCCTCTTCAGGTTTAAAAAAAATTTGGAACAGTGATAATCAGTGGAGACCACTTTTCCAGCTCGGCCCTTGTTCCCACCAGATTGCTTTGACCACTTAGAAGGCAGGAAGTGCGCCCAATGCTGACGCTGTACTTCCTGTTTCTTCACTGGTGAGAGCTGGGACCTTCTCAGTGGAAATTATGATGCCGTGTTCCGCTCTGCATCCGGGCTGCTGTTGTCTTCTAGGCATTCTTTCAGTTTGTTAAGGTGAGCTTCAGCGGCTGCGAGGAATTTTACCATCCGGCAGCTCAGTTGGACATCGTAGCCGGCGAAGCATGCCAGCACCTCTTGCCTGCAGGACCGTATCCGTTTTTTGTTAAAAAGCGGTCTCAGGAGGGTCCGGCGTTCTTGTAGTAGGTCCCTACAAATAGTGATAAGGTGTACTATATTTTCTTCGCCGTCGCCACAGAGTCAGCACTTTGCTGGTATCGGAGGGCGTAGCCAGGGGGGTAAATGATTTGCGGATGACAGCAGCCCTAGGCGTAGTTTCAGGAACTTCTCTTTCATCTTTTTGGAGAATCCATTCAGCAGATATGCTTGGGGCGAAAGTTTAGTGTAAGATTGTATAGTAAGCCAGCCATGTGCACGCTCAGCCTTGGAGGATTTGTCCTGCAAGAGTGATTCTTTCCTGACTGTCTTGTTTACTGCTTTTTTGAAGCCTGCCGGTGTCTCTGGGAGTTCCCATAGTTGTCGTAGCCCCAGGTGGTGGATAGCTGCCTCCAGATATAGCCTTGCGGGGCAAGTCTCTTTGGCTTGAAGTTCCTTCCACAACAGGGCATTTAGCGTTTTCGGTTCTTCCCTACTTATTTTGTGCCAGCTTTTTACATATGTTCCTTTTCGTGCCAGCTCTTCTCCTTGGAGCCCAAATTCAAGCCTCATCTGAGCGGGGGATGAGTACCCCGGCAGGCCGAAGATCATGCGCAGTGCTCTTGCTACAGTGCCATCTACAGTGTCCGCGTCCCTCCCTCTCATCGCTTCGCTGCCGTAAGTGATGGATGGAACTAATTTTGCCTGGATCACCCTTGTTAGAGGGAGGAGGCTTGATCCAGTGATCTTGTTTTTTAGATTCCTTAGGGCTACCGCAGTCATTAATCCTCTCTTTTTTATCGCTTCGCATTGTGGCTTAAAATTGCCCTTGTGGTCTATGATGACCCCCAGGTATCAATATTCGCGAACGACATCCAGCTTCCTCGATGCCAAAAACCAGTTACTTGTTGTTTCTCTATTTTTGCGAGTGCTGATAATCATAACTTTGGATTTTTCTTGATTGATGCTAAGCATATTTGTTGCAGAATATCACGACGTGATGTCCAACAGCCGCTGCAGACCTACCGGGGTCCGGCTGATAAGTACCAGATCGTCCGCGTAAAATAAATTGGACAGCTGGGTGCCCCCTAGCTTGGGTGCATGCGAATTGCTTTCATTCAGCAAGATTGATAGCTCTGCCATAAAGAGATTAAAAAGTGTTGGTGCGAGCACACAGCCTTGTTTTACCCCTGCGCTTGTTGGAATCTTCCTTGATAGATATTCTCCTGCACCTAGTTTAACCTGCACCCAGGTCTCGCTATGCAAGAGGATTAATTGGTTTAGGAGCAGCGGAGGGATGTTCAGCTTTTTTAATTTTTGCCACAGAAGGTTTCTGTTGACGCGGTCGAAAGCAGAGCTATAATCGATGTAGCACAGATATAGGGGTTGTTTTGCTGCGAGCGCAGGGTCGATCATTAGGGATAGAGCTAGTATGTTGGTGGTCGTCCCCATATTTTTGCAGAAGCCAGTTTGGTTGTATGGTATTGCTGTGGCTTCTGCTGCCCACGATGTTAGTTCCTGGAGTAATAGGCCCGCAAAATATTTGGCCTCGTTGTCAAGTAGGGCTACTAGCCGGTAGCTTCTTGGGTCGTTCCTATTTCCTTTTTATAAATTGGGGAGATGATTGCTCCCCTCCAGGATGATGGAATTATTGATGTTTGTTATGTTTTTCAAACATTGGTTTGAGTACTGACGGCCCAGAATTCCGGCTCTCGTTTAAACAAAATGGGGGGAATCCCATTTGGACCCGGCGCGCCCTCTCGTCTTCCCTTTGTAATTCTTTTACAGATTTGTGTATTCGTGATTGAAATTTCCTGATCTGGCGCTTGAGTTTCGTTGAGTTGCAGTAGTCGGGTTTCGAAGTCATTTGTGGGATTGTTTGACCCTTGTCTGATTTCATGAGTATCGTTAAAATGTAAGCCAAGGAAAGTTGTCCAGGCTTCTTCTGTAGCATAAGATTCGATGCCCTGACTCCGCTCACTTGTCAGATTGTTAATCTTTTGCCAGAACTGTGCGCTGTTGTTGGTTTTAGCATCATATAGAAGTTTGGCCCAGAGAGACTCATCTGCTTCTTGTTTAAGACGCCAAATCAACTTCCTGCGATCGCCCTTTAGCCGTCTCAGCTCTTGTTGGGCAGCGGGGTCAGTCCTTAGTCTTCGAAGAGTTTGATTAATCTGGGTCTTTAACTTTTTTAGATGGATATTATTTCTAAAATGTTGATGTTTCTTGTGTTTCGGGCCATTGACCGCTCCTTCAGACCAGTGATTTCCCTTTTTTGATCCGCTGTTATTCCGTCGTGTTTTTGTAAACACCTCCCAGCTCTCAATTAGGTCTAATGTTGCTGTTTGTGCTTCGCCTAGTGCCTGCTTAGCATGAGATAGGAGGCTTTGTGGGTCGTCCGTTCTGCATTTTATCCGCCTCTCATTGGTGGTATATTCTAAGCTATGCGCGTTAGCAGTTATTGGGCTTAATATTGAGAAAGCCTCGATCCTATCTTCCTGGGGCAAGTGGTCGCTGTGGTCTAGTAAGCCAATATGGAAATCCCTTGCCCTTCGATACAGACTGCGCGAAAAGAATGTGAAGTCAATTGTAGAGCTGGCCGTTGTGCTATGAAACGTTGCTGCTTGAGGGCGGTCCCCTGCAAATCTGCCGTTAAGTGCTCGAAAGCCCAGCTCTTCTAAAGTTAATAGGAGTCTCTGAGCTGTTTTCGAGCTTCAACCTCCAGAGGTGTTGTCTTGAGTACTTGGCTCCCAAACAAATGGGTCCTCCTCGTGAGTGGTGTCTGTAGTTGGGTTGCTGAGCATATTTAAGTTGAAGTCCCCGCTGATAATCAAGCTGTTTTCTCGGCCTTTAGTAATTTTATGAGCTCTTCCTGCAGCTGCTGCGCTCCTCTTGATTTTTTCCGGGGATGTAAGTAGAGGTTTATCACGATTATTTCCTCCTTTTTGGCCCGCTCCCGAATAGAGATTCGTAGGGCTTGCATTGCATTTGGTGGGGCTAGCTTGCATGTCAGGGGCGCTACTGCATAAATGCTCCTTATGGAGCTATATGTGGCGAGGCCGCCCTTTTTATGACCAAACGTTGTGCTCTGTGTGGGGGGAACGTAGTTCAAGTTGTAGCCCGGAAGTGCTGGCGGGGAGTCAGACCACGTTTCTTGCAATGCAATGATGTTGAATCTTTGCTTCTAGGGACTCTTTGTCAAGGGCCAGCTACTCTTGCCTGAGCCTAAGCCTAGCTTTCTCAAGTTCAAGAAGTTGGTATTCCCTATCCAAAGGGTTCTCCCTTTTTCTAGATATGGAGGTCCCTATAGACTGTCCTGAGGCATTGGATTCTGCAGAGGAGGACCTAGACCTCCTTGGCCTACTCTGCACTCTCCCAGGAGGAACAAAGGGGGGCTCCTCAAGGCCACCTGCAGTATCCTCTGGGAGATCTGAGTTGTCCAGGTGGGAGTCATCAGGCTCCACCTGGTCAGGGTTAGAATCTAGGTCAAAGAGGGGTCCCCCTCCTGGCCTATCTTCAGTCCCCTGCCCACCCACTCTTTCCTGTTTATCTGAGCCCACTGGCTTTCCTTAGGTCATCTAACAGTAACACCTCTAGGAGGTGTTGAGTGTTGGCTCCTTTCCCTGTCTTCAACTTTCTAGAGGCACACAGTGCTTTCAGTTCTTGGAACGAAGGTTCACTGTATCTAGCAGTCAGCGACCCACTGGCATCTCCTTTGGAAGACATACTAAGTGTGGTGTGGTGGTGCACCTACCTAACCAAGTGGGAACTTAACTCTCTGAGGTTGGAGAAAGGGTGTGCTAGACCCTTGACTTACCCAACCCTACGTTCAGTAGAACTTACTTATTCTAAGCTTATATTATATGTGCCTAGCAGTAGTGATGGTTTTTCAATTAATCAACACAAAGATTTATCTGGTAAAACAATGAAAGCTTGAATCCCAACCGCTGCACACCAATGTGAGAAGCTGGCCTGGTATATGAAGTCCACTTATGTAAGTGGGCACCTTGCACCAGTCCAGACAACCCTTATGGTGTATTAAGAGGTCTTAGACAACCTTAGAAAGCTCTCTAAGTGGTAGCTGTGGAGAGCAGCCTTAAGGCTTAGTCCAGAAAGAGTGTAAAGCAGCTTGTTTTACCAGAATGCAATCTTATCGTATAGATTAAGTGAAAAGAACCACACCAAATATTTATAAAAATATGTATTTATTATATAATACTCTCTAGTACGTTCAAATATCTCCTATACGGAGATATACCCAATGCACACAATACTTTAGCAAAAAAACACAGTAAATAGCACAAAATACACAGTGGAACCCAGCGGGGGACCAAACCATATACTAAGAAAGTGGTATAAGAACCACGACTCGAGTCAGGACGATGTCGAGAGGACGTAGAAATGCTGGGGACCCCCAGAACCACCCACGGTAAGTAGATAGGGACCCCACGGAGAGCGTGTGCAGTGTGGGAACACGACCGCCTGCTCCGGCTATGTGCCAGTAACGGTTGGATTTCTAAAGATTAAGGACCCTTCTCAGTGGACCCTGAAGAAACCCTGTGGAAGACAGAAGGTTGGAGAGCCGCCCCACCCGTGGATACCCTAGTACCCACGTTACCTACACCAGGGAAGCCGGGTGCATACGTGTGAAGTGGTGTCAGAAACCGCAGTCGAACCCAACGGAGGACTTCAGGAAAGTGCCGCTGTGGAAGAAGGAAGAAGTGTCTGTTGGAATCCGAGGATGGATTCTTGAGGAGAGGTACCTGCAAGCAGAGGAGACAGAATCTATGTCACTCAGGAGTGACGAGGAGACTTGGAAGACGAATGGCCTCCGATGTCGGGTGTTGCAGGATAGATGACAATGACCTTGACTCTGCAGCTGTGAGGACCAGGCAACGCTGAGGAGGACCAGGAGCCGTGCACGAGCTGTCCCACGAAGGATGTCGAGTGCTGAGGGGTCGGTGTCCGGCAGGAGCACCAACAAGCCTTGGCAAATGCAACCAACGCAGGAATCAAAGAAGGAGCAACGCTGGGAAAAGCAAGGTCCAGGGACTCAGCAAAAGCAGGGGAGTCAGGGCAGGCCCCGAGCAATCAGGGGAGCCCAAAAGAAACAAGTGTGACCCTCAAATTGACCCACAGGCCGGAGGCACTGGAGTCGCAAGAGGACCTCAAGCAGCTGACCAAAAGATGCAGGCCACGATGCACACAGCGCAGTGTGGCTGAAGATTCTGGTCACTGGAGATGCTCGAGGCTGGGGCTACTTGGAGCCCGAAGATCTCCTTGGAAAGAAGTCAACAAGCCTTTGCAACTGCAAGTTGATGCGGTGCGCAGGGGTTCGGTTATTGCAACCCCCACGAGGGATACTGGCCTCAAACTTGGTGAGAGGGCAGGGCAGGCCTCGGGAGCTGTGGAAAACCACCACCTGTGTTGGAGAGCCCTTGGAGTCCGGAGGAGCTCAGGATCAGCAGACCGGTCAACTTAGTTGCGGTGCCTGTGAATGCAGGAGAGTGACTCCTTCACTCCAAGGGAGATTCCTTCAAGAATCTTGGATGCTTCACAGGCCTTGGAAGGTTCCTGTATGATGCACAGGCAGAGACGTTGCAGCAGACTGGAAGGGAGACGAAGTCAGGCTCAAACGAAGTCCAGAGTGCCCAGACGGTAGAAGTGGTGTCTGATCTGAATCTTATCCCACGACTAATCTTGGGACCTACACCCAGGTAAGCCCTTAAGTACTCTAGGGAAAGGGTTAGAAAGATTCAGAGGACCCTCCCAGTGGAGGGTCTGGACAGGGTGGAGGTTACTCCCATGTCCTTTGTCCATTTTCGCGCCAGAGCG
Organism: Calotriton arnoldi; assembly: GCA_963921515.1. Taxonomy (NCBI): domain Eukaryota; kingdom Metazoa; phylum Chordata; class Amphibia; order Caudata; family Salamandridae; genus Calotriton; species Calotriton arnoldi. The sequence goes on from CAWUFW010010211.1 coordinate 477,950, forward strand.
GGAGCCAACAGCTCCCAGAACTGGTTTGAACTGGACTATGCACAGGGACACCAAGTGTGCCCCTCATGCAGACTTTCTGGCGTTGACAAGCGCACCCACCCGGTCCCAATACACTAAATCCTGTCTGGGAGGTGGTCACAGCTACCTGTGACAGGATGCCTATTGTTCCACCTTCTTCTGCTCGAGCTTGGCTCAGCAGCAGGAGGGCAGAAATGTGTCTCTGGTCGGCAGCAACCATTTTGTGCTGTCCGGGTCTAGAAGGTTGTCACCGGGAACACTGAGAGCCTAACGGAGGGCTCTTCCAGTGCTTGGAATCATACCACCACTCCATTTACGGTGTGGGGGTATGATACCAACATGCTTGATACCAAACATGATAGGATTCGCTGCAGCCCGTTTCGAGATGGTCATCGCGTAATTACGCAGTGCCCCTCTATATAGTGTATGGCTGCTTCACTGACAACCCAGGAGAATGAACTCCGTAGGATGCAGGGGTGTCCTGCTCATGCAGGGGCACCCTCTCACTTAGAACCAAGCACCCTGCCTTCAGGATTGTAAAGGCCTGCTATAGGGGTGACTTATAGGTTTTAAGTGCAGTGACCCTTAGATATTGTAAACCTATATCTTTAGTAAGTGGTGCTAGTACCAGCTTACACAGGCTGCAATGGCAGGCCTGTAGTTCCATTTTGCATAGTCTCCCATGGGTGGCATAATGCATGCCTCAGCCCATGGGACACCTCTGGGGTACCTATGCCCTGGGTACCTTAGTACCATATACTAGGGTCTGATAAGGGTACCCCAGTATCCAATCTGGGATGTACCCAAGTACTAACCACAACAATTTAGGGAGAAAGCAGATAGACTGGGGTCCTGATTAGCAGGATCCCAGTCAGACGAGTCAAAAACCAGCATAGCACCAGGCAAAAAGTAAGGGTAACCATACAGAAGGATCCTACCTTCCTACACTTACTACAATAGAATTTGTTGTTAGAAGATGTTGGAAGGCTAACAAAATTGGGAGAGGAGTGCCAGATCAGCGTCAGAAGGAACTTAAAGAAAGTAACTGATGTCAGCACGCAGACGTGACACTTATATGCAGTCGTTACTGAACCTGCACCGAGCAGCATGTCACCATCTAGTGGTGTGCTGGATATGGAAAAGTATTTTAAGGTGAGTAATCTGTGGTTAGAAGTATCTGACTGAATGCAACGTTTTCTGTGGGCACAGAAAGGTAAGTATTTTGCAGATTAATGCGGAGGTCTCCAAGAAGGAGTTGCAGGTGTGAGAAAGCACTTCATTAGGGTCTTCACAAAATGAAAGCAGAAGGACATGGGGCAATAAGTAATCAGGAAAAGCTTTTGCCTTAAAGGGTTATGCTCCATACACTTGGTCTCTCTCTCTCTCTCTTTAAGGTAATAGAGAATACCTTTTTCTTTCTTCCCGTCAACTTACAGTACTGCCTTTGTCTGCCACCACTTAGATTTTCGACCACTGCTGACTATGCTAGTCAAATCCAGATGCTTCATTTTAGATTCAAACTTTTCACTACAGAAACAAGTCAAATACTGTTAGACTGGCTCCTGCAACCTACGGAAAAAAATCAAACCTTTGATGCCTGCTCGAGAACTCGTATTAGCAACAGAGTGCGGATATCTCATGCACACAGTGGAAATGCATTGTTCTAAATCTTTCCTGGCATACTGCTTGCACAATTTAAATCCATTCTTCGCTCTGCAGTGTGGAAGATTCTTGAGGGGAAGACATTGTATCATTTCTCCCCTTACCTAAGTATTCTCCACTGGTTACCTCTTCATTGTCATATCACATTTAAAAGCTGCTGCACTGTCTATTTAGCATTTCATGCCGGCTTCCTATCCTTATGAAAACAGTCTCTTACAGGAGACACCAGAAGAACAAAAAGCAAAAGCTCCATCCACCTCAACACCCCAAAGGCGAAATAACTTCAAAATGTTAAGCATCTTTTCCTCAGCAGCCCTGGAAGACTCAAACTACCTTGCTACAGGTGTTCGTTTACCTTCTACCACCCTCTCCTTCATGAAGAAGTGAAGTTTAAATTATTCTTATTCATATTCTGTCTCAAAGACTCCTGTGCTCTCTTCAGTAGATCTGTTACTACACTCTAGTTCCAACAACCTGTTTCAGTCTCTTCTCTTTTTGCATGTAAAGAGCACTGTTGACCTTAGGTTATAGTTAGTTTAAATAAAATGTATTAAAATCAATCCATTCATCCGCTACTGGCACAAGGATGTCCATTTTGTGGCAGTCAACAGGCTCCCACTCTTGTAGAATTGACCTATGCCCCATCTACATTTCTATATACGCTGTGCTCACTCTTGAGTTCCTTGGAGATCTTAGGATGTGTCCATCCTCCTCCAATCACTAAATCTACTCTAAGTTTTTCAAATGTTGCCTCCCCCCCCAATGTTTTATTCATTTCACTGCACAAATGGTTTGACCTACTTGTATCAAAGATCTTTGTTTTCACCTTGTTTTTTGCATTTGCCTGATTACTTCATATATACATCTCTGCCATCTTTACGACAACTTCTCCCATCTCTTGTGCATATTTACACTCCTCGCATACAGGTTCAAAGCAGTGTTTATGACTGCCTATCTTTACCTTCATCTTCTTTCAACCAATGCTCACCCTCATTCAGAAAAATCACTAGCCTTAGCGAAGAGGACTTTTTGGGAGTCTAGAGTATTCCACGGGTTTGTGATGAATGCTCTGGACTTGAAACATTGTGGCAGTCACCAACCAGATCCCAGACGAACCCCTCAATGTCTGTAACACCACCCCATCAATATTTAGCGAAACCCTGAAAACTGAAATCATACAACTGTGCGAATATGAGGAATCCCACAACTTACTCCACAATCATCACTCAGTGTTGAGACCGGGCAGAAGCACTGATATAAAGGAAGATCTCCTAGCCTCACTGAATATTGGCCAGTCTCACATGCTCATCCTCTTACATCTGTCTGCGGTGTATGATACAATAAATGAAGAATCGAAGTAATGCTCCTGCATCACTGGGTCTGCCTTACTTTGGATTACACCCTTCTGAATGGAATGCAGTCACCACATTAAAATAGATAATTCACCTTCCGCCTCTGAAGCAATAACATGTGCCATCCCTCAGGAATCTTCCTTGTCCCTGCTGCTTTTTCATCTTCTAGCAGAAGTACTCTCCCAACACTGTCTAACGTTCCACATGAGTGCAGATGACATGCAGATCAACATTGAGAAAATACCTGAATTTTGAACAAGATCCCTGAAAGACTAAGACAAATCTAACACTGGATGGAGGGCAACTTTTTACGTCTCAACAGATCCAAAACCGGAATGCGGTTTTATCAAAATACCTTTTTTGATCTCCAAATATCCACTACTGTGCAGAATAGCAATCTTTTCTTGCAGAGGCTTTGAAAGACCCTTCCATTGCTATTACATGAACCACAAGTCAGAACTGACAAGATCCGCAATCCTACCACATGTAGATTATTGAATACAATACACTGGGGTGCCGCAAGAACAGAGATCCAAAAACTCCAACGGATTAAAAACTAACCAGCATGAATGTGCGTGAATTTAAAAATACAGAGCACCTTACTACTGCATTAAGACAATTACACTGGCTCCTTGTCTACTTAAAATGATTTTGAACAAGATACAAATTACACTGTGGAGCAAGCTGTATCTGCCTTCAGAAAGTAATTCCTGGTTGCCCGCTGACATCAAACACCATCAATCGGATTAACGCACAATTTTATAGAAAAGAAATATAAGCAAAAATTAACAAGAGGTCACGGAATTTAACTCTAGAACGTTATTGGGCCTTGGATTCAAAATTTGCTTCAGGAGAGCACTAAAAAAGCAACTTTCATGGAAGCCTTTGAGTCCTAAGTACCAGCCTTTGGGTAAGGGCCTTCTCCTGCCCTTGCACAAAACAATGCTTCCCTCTTTTCACTCCCTATTCACTGCAGTGTGAAGAGGCTTCCGCTTTGGCAACCTGTTGACACATTACAAATCAAATATATTAATACACCAGGTGCCAAACATTATAAAGTTGATAAAGTTCTGTTTCTAACTGCCCCTTTAATGTCTAAAGTAGTAACCATTATCACATTAAAGCAGAAGATACATGGGCACATATACCTTGGAGCCGCAGTCTGGCGGTATCTAGCGGGAAAAACACAGTCATGGCCGTCACACTGCCCTGCGAGTTGAAAGAAGAGAAAGAAGTCCTTGTTAGTACATCCACAATGCATGTCTGCATTATCACACACAGAAATATACAGCGTAAAAGGCATATGTTGTCTTCTTGAGTGAAATGCATAACACCAAGGGCTTTAATGGCTGAGCTGGACCTAAGTGAGCATACCTCTAAAAGTTCTAATGCTCCTGAATGGCAGCAGGTTTGTCAGGGCAGAAGCTAAATGTGGCATATGAGACGCACATCATCTGAGGAGAATGAGATTTTTACGACCGACTCTCTCCAAGTTGTGCTGCAAGCTCCTGTCTACAAGCCACTACTTTAGGTCGATCATGCAACCTCTGCATAGAGCCCAGATGAAGAAAGCGAGAATACAGTAGCCTCTGCGTATCTATTAAGTACCAGTTGTTTCTCATGCGCACACATCACTGGACAAAATAGCCATCATATACATCTTTCGGATTCTGGTACTCTTTCAACCATACCAATATTTTGGGCCACCAAGTAGAGAATCTTTCAGGCAGATATAAGAGGAATTGCATTTCTCCGCTGACTTTTGGTACAGGAGAGGTGATGTTTCGGGAGAGGGAGTTGAGAAAGGGGGACCTTTTTTGCTTTAAGAGAAAGAAAGAGAGAGAGAATATCTCTCATACAGAGGGAAAGTTGCTGTGTTAGGAACATGTTTCTGTTTCACTGGATAGGCTCGTTTTATTATTTATTGAAGATTTGTATACATACCCCATCATTCAAGCTGGCAATGGGCCTGTAGTTAACTGAAAAACCCTAGTATTTTTTTTTATCAATTAGATCATATGGCACCCCCCTCTCCCCCCTCAGTGCTGTGCAGTTACCTCACAGGCTTTTTGTTCCTTATATTACTTTATATATTAAGCCAGGTAACTTGAGCACTTTTTATGTAGTTAGTAGATAGCACAGAGAGCCATTTACAGATTATCTAGGTAAAAACTGAGTAAGTTAAAGAATCTGCAGTAATACATTACTAGCTAAATAGCAGCTCTGTCATGCTCGCTATTGTAAGTTATCACATATTTCTAAGGTAATTTAATAGTATAATGCATGAACTGGCTAAACATTAGTGCACACCACTCCACCAGTAAACCCAGCACACTACACGCACCACTCTCTTGTGCAAACAACACTGCACCATGAACCAGAAACTGCTCTCTAACAGCACTAAGCACTCCTGAAAGCCTCAACACTCTCAACACAACTGGAAAATTCAAAACCCACCACTGAAACTATACTTTGCACATCCCCAAACTACATTCACAAGCAATCAATACATGGCCAGTAACCACACATATTGCAATGTCCTGTTTTCCACAGCACATAAAACCTATGCACCCACCGTCACTTGAATGAACAGAATACACTGGCTAAACTCTAAATTAGCTTTAAAACAAATTGAACAAGCCAATACCGCAATCTCCACAGTCACTACTGAGAATATCACAGAAATCACTAGGCGAGTCACAGGAGTATCACTATCATGCAATTGACACCGTGCTAAGGGCCTTTGTAAGGATGAAAGCCCTGGTGCTATGTAGACAGCCGTACCATTGAAACACTTTATGTTCGGACTCACTGTAGTTGCTATTCCCAGTGCATTCAAAATGTTGTGCCACAGCAAAAGCTTCTGCTGGACAGTGGTTATACACAATGTATACCCATACCTATAATGGATACTACCTACTAGAGCACAGTCCTTTTCCTTGTACCTCTGGAGATGCTCTTGTGAAAAACACATATGAATAACTAAATACTTTGTCCCCCCTATACACATATAGTGTTTCGGTACACGCTACAAGCTCAGGAGTGCATGAGCTATGTGAATCATGCACCCCTTCGAAGACACCATGACTACACCACAAGATGGGGTTTCCTCTTCAAGTTATCTTTGTCCTGTGAGATGCAGCAAACTGAATGTAGCTGCACCCTCTGTGGAAAAAGTGTAGCATTTATAGGAGACTTGGGGTAACTCGCACTCTCACACTGTCAGCCCTAGAGACCGGTCTGGGGAAAAAACCAAAGTAGAACTTGGTCTACTTTGTTGACAGACTGCTCTCCTCAGATCAGCCTTGGAACTACTCAACCATACTTGTCATGTCTGGCAACCAATATGCATCCCAGTGACATGACACCCTGAAGTTAGAATCAGGCCTTGGCTGGAAGTAGAGGAGAGACCCCAACGTGCAGGACAAGTACAAGGCCTAGATGACTACGACTTGCATGGAGAACGATTCAAGAACAGCCCTCCCAGGAGCCTCGTGTACTAGTTACACAGCTGGTGTGGGCCATACCTGTGAACCATGTCAGAAGATCTGCATCATGAGCTTGTGGAGGACATAAAGGACCATCAAAGTACTACACTGATAGTGAGCCAGCATTAATCCTCACCCTGACCCTGTAGACCAGATTTAAATTTGCAGAGCATGTCTGGGCACATGGATGGGGAGCAACATGGACCAAAGTTTGCCATGCTTTATTGTTTTATACCTTTATGGGACAGGGGTGTGGAATTTAATAAAATATCTACTTGTCCATAGGGCAGGTTGCTTCATAAATCTACTTGTCCTGTAACAAAATCCACTTATCCCGTTTGTGCCATGTAATGCGGCGACAAATTATGGCAGCAATCTCATTATATAAGAGCTCTGATATAGCCTCTCTGATTATGCCAGGCTCATACCATAGTAGGGTTTGAATACTAGCAATTCCCTTATGTTGCCACGTTTCAGCAGATCTACATACTGGGGCTGAAGGTACTGGTACGCAGTAGTTCCAGGGTTGGAATGCCCTTTTGAGTTTGTGCAATCCTACTAACTTGCATGTTTTAAGGGTTTTCACAAACTCTTCTCTAATATTTTCCCATTTTGAGAAAGGCTGGAAATTTATTTCTGATAACGGCAGACGTAAAACTTCTTCCAGAGTTGGGAAAAAAGTGGTTGGAGGGAAAGTGAACTTGCAACGAGTCAGATTTTCGCATGAGTAAATCTACACATGCATATTTGCTTATGTTAAAATGCAGTTCATAGATATTTTCAAGGAGTACTATTTCTTGGGCTACTTCTGTAAATTCTTGTGAATTCACGAAAGCTGTATATCTGCACTGCATATACCATGGATGCACTTTTGAGACTTTCTTTAATAATTGGGCCCCTAATTAGGTCTGGCGTTAACCATGACCTTTTGTGTTTATTAAAATTCTGTCCGTCTCTCTCTCTCTTTCTCTCTATCGGCTGGCTTCACTGTAACAGCATTCTGCTCTTTCAAAAGGAGCATATCAGCACACAAAGTAGTTTTGTCCAGTACCAGGAACTACTGCGGCAATGTATGCTTTTTAAAACCTAAAACTATTTTTGCTTTTGCCAATGTTTGTTATAATGGTGAGGGCCCAGCAGCTCTCACACCAATAAGGTTTTACAAAAACATGCCAAAACAAGTCACACATTGACAAAACCAAAATGCTGAACCAATTTCAGACCTACTGGCTTTGCCAATGCCTGTTTATTTTTGTTTCCCATAATCTTATTGAAACTGGTTAATCTGATTTCCCATTATGAATATTTTTGGGAAATACTACCATGCATCAACACATTTTACTAAAATTATGCTGCACAGAAATGGTGCCTAAAGTTTTACAGTAGTTTAGCTAAATGTTTTTTTTTCCTACTTTTTATTGGGAACATTTTATTTTGAAAGCAAAAAATCATCAATCTTGCTATCAAGCTTCTGCCAATATTTGCATCTAATCAGAGAGCATTCTGGGAGCATTATACATAGCCTTGTATTGCTAAACTTTGAATACGTGTGCACACATTTTTATACTGGAACCACTGCCAGTAGTGCTGCCCGAGCTTACAACATTTACTTAGAGAGCTCACCCTAATAATAAAAGCTTTGCATGAATGAACCATAAATACAACTCTGAACAGCATTAACACATGAACACAAATATTACCTTAACTGCAGACAGTGACCTTCCGTGATCCATAATGTGGTACTGTAAACTGGCAGCCAAAGGGTTTGTGCTGAAGGGGGTTAGGCCTACTTGGCCCAAGGACAAAATACACATGAAACTTGTTGCCCTTGACCCCAAACAATATGTCCGGGGGCGTTGGGTTATAGGAATTCCACATCCCTGAATGGGAGCAGGAATCCACCATTTGTGAGCTTGTTTAGGATACAAGCATCCCTGGCTCACTAGACCATTATACTGGCTGGAGGTGGTTACTTGAAACCATTCGAACTACTGTCCTACAACATCTCATACTGTACCAGAGTTCCAAAATGTTACCACTTATTGGAGTAAGACTGGATTGCTCTACCAATCTGGCGTTAGGTGTGAAAAGGGAGTAACTTAATTACCCAGTTTAAGTCTGCAAGAAGCAAGATGTGCACTCTTTATTTTGCATGGTGTACTGTCCTCAAAGATTTTTTTATGTTGAACTGCACTATATAAACCCCTGCATTTAGCGGTGAACCATGAGTCTTTGGGCCTTCACTAGGGATGCTGTCCGATTTCTTATTGATTTGCTGTACATGTGGGACTTAGTCTATTTTCCCGATTTTGCTCACTCATGTTGTTATTCCTGTAACTGGGACCCATCATACCAAACACTCTCGTTGTACTTGACTGATTTAATGAGAAGTACTGGTGCATTGCAATGTTCTATTATTTCTGTATTGCACTTTAAATTCTTAATAAACCATTATGGTTTTCTTTAAATTTCTGATCTTGAATTCCACTTTTGAGTCACTACTTTCTTACTAACTGTGGTTTTGAAATGCTATTTGAATCTTGCCTCTTGGGACACAATGACTTATAGTTCTTGAGGTTAACACCCCCCACCCCCTCCTCAAATGTTCACGCACCACTGTTATGCACATTATCTAAGCAATAGCACACCCACAAGGGCTTGAACAGAAGTACTTATGCCGCTTTTCAGGGAGGAACGGTTTCACTATCTTCAATAGAGAGAGTTGACACCAGGTTAGCTTGGTTTTCTTCCGAGTTCCTTGAGGGTGAGGTCTGTGTCCATGGTGAATCCAAGTACTTGGCCTTGGGTGAAAACTGCGGGTTTCGAATCAGTCCAGGTTTGTGTCATTAAACCAGGTTTGGACTTCTTGTTGCTTGTTGTCATTGGCAAATAGATGGATTTCTCTTTAGGTGGGAATTATATTCGTTTCTCTTGAGCAGAGTACTGCTCCGAAAAAACCCACCTTGTCAGTATTTCATTATTCTTTTTCTACAGTGATCGTGTAAACAAAGTAAAGGCACTTTCCCCTTTCAACCCATGACATGGTTCAATTATTGTTTTGTTATATGCATTTGGATAGAGGCAAACACTAATGTTTGAGCATTGTAGCGCATTCGCTACATGGATGCCCTTTTGTGCACATCTAGGAAGGCCATTCAACCAGACTGAATAAACCACTGTTTGTTAGCCTCTGTTGTTTTGTTTGGTTTAATTAGTAGAAGGTTTGCTGTTTGAGTATGATCATTTGTACGTGAGATTGGAACAATGGTGTGCAGTGTTATTTATGGCAATAAAGTGCTTCTGGATGTCTAATGAAATGCCAAATAAAAGCTGTCCGAGATGTGAGGGTTGCATGCAGTAAGGGTGGTCTATTACATATTGAATGCAAAGATGTGTGTTCGTTTTGGGTTTGAACAGCGAGAGTAGTCAGAGTCCAAAACCAGTCGCTTTGATATTTTAGTGCTTTTGGAGGGCGAGTAGTCAGCCATTGTCGTCCTGAGAGACAAAAGTACAAGGAGAGGCAATCACTATCACAAATATTGAATTGGGGTGGGGAGCAACTGGTTGCCTGGCGACAGAAACTGGGCCACACGGAGAATTAAGGCCAAAGATAGTCTATTAGAGGGATTCGAAGCCCATGAAAATCTAGTGGGTTAAGGTGTAATGCCACCTGCATCTAAAGCTCCCCCTTTGGCAGTGTCTGCACTCAGTCCACCACCAGCTGCCTCTCCCCGATTCATATATTTACAGGTAGAGACCCTAAGAGGAGCAGGAGATGGTGGTAGTTAGAGCTGGACTTAATAGTATACTCCTCTTGATCTACCCAAGTGCTGTGACTTCTGGGAGAGCACAGGTATAAGGACTCGATATGGAGAGCTCCTAAGGATGTTGAATGCTCTGCCATGGCTTTTACCAAGCTTAAGGTGGCCCAAATAGGCTGTCTGAGTGCAGGGGCTCACCCTCGTTTGCCTAGGTGAGTCTTCCTCTATGTCTTGTTATAGGGTATTGATGTGCACAAACAACTTTTTAATACATACAAACCATTTTTTGTCCGAAATACTCAGGAAAACTCTATATCTACTTGCCTCACAACCTTTGCCAACCAGTTTCCGAAAGGCTTTGAAATTCACCTGTTCAATGATCTTGGACATATGTGACCACCAGGAAAGACCTCCCTTATCAATCTCCTATAATTCCATGAAGACTTACAAAAATCAGCTCCTTCTGGACTTGCAGACTTTGCAACTAGACATTTAAGATCAAAGCACCCCTCAACAGTGCCATAAGCATGTTTCAGAGGGCCAACTGTTTCACCGCTTTTACACAAGATATTCTGTATATATTTTATAACCAACATCGTACCCATAGCAGTGTTAGCTACAGCATACCATAAAACGGAAGGGGGATGGGGCGGTGGGAGGGGGGCTGGGACACTTGAATTGGTATATCACATACCCTCCCTATCAATACTAAAAAAAATGTTTAAAATGTGACGTTACGCAAGTAGTACCCTCAGCCCAACTGTCTTGGAGGGGTCAAATAGGAGGCGTCCTATAGGAGGTGTCCTAATGTGTACCACAAGTGTTGTTCAGGGCATCGATAATTCAGAACTTTTAACCCCCACCCCCCTAGGTGGCATGCTTCATCACCTTCACGCAAGGCAGGAGCTGCAGTTCCTAGCCGGTCCTTCACCCAGAGAAAGGGGGGGGCCTTTTGATCTGATATCTTTTCACTACCCCTATTTGTAGTGTGTGCATCAGTAATTTGGAGAGCGGTTGATTGTGATGGGTGAAATCTTGATGAGCATTAAAGTGGCTCAGAAATCCCACATGCACTGGCTTTATTCCGTGGGGATTCTTGCCAAGGTTAAAAACAAAAAGACCTTTGTCCTTCAGTGGTCTCTCTAATGTGGTCTACATGTTTCATGTATGAAGGGCAATAGATCACCAAACACTCCTTTGTCCAGCAACGACGGCTGAGTATTCTTGGGGTTAGGTCTATAACTAGAAGGCAGTGCTTTCCCCCACCTCCTAAAATATTCCAAGTTCCCTGCAGCCATGCAAACGGCAAGACAGGGCAGCAAAACCCAGTCCCCATATTTGTGTGTGTTATAAAAGAAATAATGAGATGCATTTTCTTGCTCCTATTTTGCACGTTTACTTGACCAGAAGGTGGTGTGAATTGAAGGAACTCTATAGGTGGTGCTAAACTAGGGTTTGAGCATCTTTGGACTCTTTCACCCCAGCCTGACAGGATAGTTCGGAACTCAGAGAAGAGGGCCCCTTAGTTGGCACCTCTGTGCCCCTTTAGAAACACTTGACTGTGCTAGTGGGCTCGGTGACAAGACAACACTTATCTGTTCAACCTATCAATACAGAAAATGCTACATTTTAGTTCATTTAAAAGTTTTCTATGGTACCACAAAAGCTGAAGGACACTGGAGCCCTGTGCAATAAAATAACACAAAATAAAGGGAACTAGACAAATAAACGTAAGTAATCAATTGTGAATATTCTCTATAAAAAAAACATGTTTTACACCTGCAAATGTTTTTGTGTGATAACAATATACCAAGGCACACCACCCTACTTACCACTGCGCCAGACACGGCATGTACAAGACTTTCATAGGAAAACATTGCTTGGGACACAGCAGATAACCGAGACTCAGGCTCCAGCGCCATCGTCTCCTCCATTGTGGCACCGAGACTCCAGGAAGGTGGCATACTATGCCAGTGGTGGAACTGCCACAGAAGGGTCGATCTGTAAAAGAAAGGGTGTTCTGTCACAAGATATGGACATTAAGGATGTCTGGGAGTAAGTTGAAGATATTATGCTGAGGAACTGGATAGGTGTGCAGCTCATTGGCCCAACACCATGCAGTCATTTTGTATGATGCTAACAGTTAATGTTGGGGGATGAGTTGTCATGGTCAGTTTATTATAGCTGTTGTGAGTGACATGCAAAAATCCCCAGAGAACGATGATGCAATGCATGTGAACAACCTCCCCATACCAGGTCCCATGAGTGAAAGAGCCTTGTTCACACATGGGGAGGGAAGGGGTTCTACTATTAGCATTTCTCTCACACACACCGATATCCAGGTCTCTTTAGTTGGGTTGTGGCACACCAGTGGAGGGAGATGCGGCCCTCACCACAGGAGTTCACTAAGCGGTGGAGTAACTGTTCTATGAGGCAGCTTTAAAAACTTCCAATACGCTTGCATGTCTCCACCCACCTTACCTCCAAAAGTAATAACAGAATTGTGACTCATTTTGTAATCTGTGCACAAGATTTTCACTCAGTCCTAATCACCGCTGTAAACCAAGGAACAAACAATTCATCATTTTGAAGATAGATGGTATACTCAAATATTATCCACAACGAAAAACACATTGACTTTCTTTCTGCTTCAATCTTCCTAATGTCTTCCCCACTTTCAAGGTTTAAAAAATCCAGTTTTGATGTTCATGACCGAACACAAGAAAAAGAAAATACATTTTACTACATTATTGTGTGGATGTCTGGAATAAGGTGAGCCAGAGACTGGACCCGACAACAGAACTCCAAGTCTACAAAAGAGAAATATTGATATTCCAAGGCTTGTCGCACTACACATCAAAATCAAGCACATCTACAGTTCATGTAGTAGCAATGAACGGTGCAGACTAACCAGCTGGTGTACGTAATATGCTCATCCACCTCTCCACAGCTGGGGAACAGACCTTTATTGCCCATAATTCACAAATACTGTCAAATACACATTTTCTCACATCTTAAATCCAAGTCTTACTATATGAATCTGCTCTTCCACTGCAAAACTAGTCTTCATTAAAAGAAAACTGAAATACATTTCACACCAAAGTTGAAACAAACAGGTCTCACCAACAGAGGGTTCAATTATTTTACTTAACACCTCTCTTGACTTGATAAAGGCATCCCAACAAGATCTACATATCCTTGTTAAAGGGAGTCATATACCTGCTTGACTGATGGCGATGCAGACACATTTTTGGTGATACCTTATGTAGTCAGTGGCATATCTCCCTGAAAACTGCTGTCAGCAGGCACCGATCTTGAGAAGTTGTGACCTTCTCCTTAGTCTTTGCTAAAATATTCTTATTCCATGTTATGTAACCGGTTGGGTAAGAAAGAAGAAATTGTTCTGACCACATCCCTATTCTCACTGTAACCATATTCAGGGATGAAGATCTTGAACTCCCTGTTGTTCACATATGCTATTACCACTTGATTGTTCATTCTCACTAGAACATGTCCATGTTACAGCACATCCTGGAAATGGATCAAATCGTTCCATACTGCAGTCAGCTCTTTCCCATTCCAAGACTGTTTTTGTTCCATCACAGACTATCTCCCCTGAACAACAGGGTGCAATAACATTGCTCTCCAACCAATGAGGCTGGCACCGGTTATTAAAAAGTGTGGAGGAACAGTCCAGAGGGGATAACCCTTGACTTCAACCACCCCTGTAAATAAAATAAAAATCTGATCTGTTACTAGAATCAGTCCGCGAACTCCAAATGTGATGGTTTCCAGTACTTCAACTGATGAACCAACAGAGGTCTTAGATGCAGTCTGGCTCAGGAGACAAGGAAAGCACAAGAGGCAGTATAACATTGAACTATCAGCCATAATATTGCAGTTGTGTAACTTTGAGACGAATAAGCCTCCTTTTCACGCATGCCGTCACCCCGCATGCAATTACAACGCGGTCGTTACAACGACCGCGTTGTAACAAGGCATACCATTACCCCGCAAGTCCGAACAACGACTTCCGGAGGGGGGCGCTGGATGTTGGAATAGTATAATTTACTATTCCAACTCCAGTCTGTGCGGACAGTAGGGAAGGTGTTGGATTTTAAATCGAACACCTTCTCCCCCCTCCGCAAGTCGTTGTTTCGACTTGCGGGGTAATGGTACGCGTTGTTACAACGCGCATGCAGGGTGACGGCTTCGTTGTGAGGGCTGTTTACCCTTCGAGACACCACTGGGGCAACGGTCTTTCTCAATCGCTCTGTTCTTTCCTGTGAAAGATGCACCCCACATCTATGCACCTATGAAGATCTTCCTGGGAAGGAATCAAATGACACTGAATAATTAAGAATGAGACCATATCTTGCTAGGCAGTCCTCCACTATCTTCAATCATCTTAAACTCTCCTTGTTTGATGATGACATTAGAAGCCAGTCAGTCAAATATGGGAAGATCTGCAGATCCTGCATATGCACCCATGATACCAGAGGAGCCATCATTCTGGCGAAAACCCCCAGGGCAGATCTGATCATAAAGGGCAAGACCAGGAATTGGTAATGGTTCCCAAAAATGGAAAACATACGAAATTTCTGATGTAAGCTTGTAATCCGAACATGAAAATAGACTTCTATTACCTAGTGGGATCAGTGGAATTATTTTCTGTAAGGTCCACACTTTGAAGTGAATTATTCTTAACCATTTGTTGACCTTCCTTAAGTCTATCATCACACAGAATCCTCCTGTTACCATTGGAACCGACATGATCTTGGAGTAGGTTTCCTTGTCTCATTCATTCTTCAGTACAGATCTTATTGCCTCCTTGAGAATTAAGGGGCTGATTACGATGGCGGGCGGACTTGGTCCGCCCGCCACCGTAGCGGTGATTGGGACCGCCCGCCAGACATGCGGCGGTCCCACCACTGCAATTAGGATGCGCCCGCCATACTGGTGGGCGCATCCTGGGCCTTTAACATTGCGGGCGGTGCTGCTGGCTGCAGCACCGTCCGCAATGTTAAAGGTGCTTGCATCGCATTTCCGTGCACCACGTGGCAGGCACCACGCGGTGCCTGCCACTTGGTGCATGGAAATGCAGGGGGGTACCATGGGTACCTCCCAGTGCAGCGACACCCCCCCCACACAAGGGGGGCCGGCAACGGGCCCCCAATCCCCGCCAGCCTTTCCATGGCGGCATCGCCGCCATGGAAAGGCGTCCTAAAACCCACATCCTAATATGGCAGACGGTGCCTGCTAGGCACCGCCACCATATTAGTGGCCCTGCTCCGCCCGCCCGCCAGGCAATCGGTGCGATTGCCACAGGCAGAAAAGCGGCGGACGGACTTTGAGTCCGCCGCGATACCCACCGCCATCCTAATATGGCGGTGGGTAATTCTCAATGTGATGGCGGAACGATCGCCACCGCCGGCCCGGCGGTGGCGATCGTTCCGCCATCGTAATGAGCCCCTAAGTATTGACATGCAGTCTCCATTCCTTCCAACCTTATCTTATCTGAGGGATTTGGCATGATAACGGTCCCAGTTTATGTGGGGGGAATTTGATGAGATAACCCTCTACCACTATACTCAAGACCCATAAAGGTGAAGCAGACTGTTCCCATTCCTGAAGAAAAATACTTTATTCTTCCTCTCACCAACCACTCTTGGACCGTTTCGGCATAGTCAGTAACGCAGAGTATTCCTAGGCGAAGATGAAGTGTTCTTCTGCTCAGGCTGATTCTTGAAATTCTTTGCCCTTTGTTTTCTGGAGTATTGATTAAATTGAGGTCTTCAAGATTGTCTGAAAGATGGTTTAGTTGTACCTTCAATTACTGAGAAGGATGAGAAGTGAGACCGCCTGAACGATAAAGAAGAATTTCTTTTCTTAAAACATTCTGAAAAGATTTCCTCCAGCTCAGCCCTAAAGAATTTGCTTCCCTCAACAGACATAAAAAGAGCTACAGTCTTCTTTGCAGAATCTGTAAGCCAATCTCTGAGGAATACATAAAGCAAGGACTAACAATCTTGTGAGGGCCTCTCCACTGTCGAAGGAACATGTTGAGGGAGGGGTAGACCAGGAATTTCTTCATTAGGAAACCCAATATGCAAATGTAAACTAGCTAGGATTTCTGCTAACACCTCTTTGTCTATATATTTGCCCTTATATTCCGCAGACAATGCCATCTCTTCCCCTCCAGAGCTAGAGAAATTCTTAGATAGACGCACGGTCTCAGCATTGTTAAGGTCTTTAGACTTCCTGCCAAAGTTTCACACAAAATATGTTTTTGTCAAAAGACTTCTCCTGATGCTCTCCCTAGATGTTCTGAACCTTTTCTGAGAGGAAAAGGGTATCTAGATCCAGATGAATCCAGACTGGAAACTTCCAGATTCTTGGGATTTCCTCGAATGCTTGCCCCTTACTAAAAAATATCAAACAAAAGCAGACTTGCCTGTTTCAGTAGCTCCTTCGAATAAAGAGAACGGTGCACTGAAAGCAGGAAATGTACAAACATGCTTGCATGAAAACAGACTCAGTGCTGATAGCATCCCAGTGTGCACTGTTGGCAGAGATGAGAAAGAAATACCGGTGGACAGGCCCAGTTCTAGCAGGTGGGCCAGGCCCACCAAAACATGACCCATGGCCCTCCCAGTCATTGCGTAATAGCCAATTCAAAAGGCACCTGTTAAATTCCTCTAACTTTTTCTGGGTCGTCAGCCGAACGTTGGGGTGTTTTCCCAGTTATTGTTTACTGGTACTGGAGATGCGTGACTAGGCCAGGGTCGCGGTCTCGAAGGAGACCCAATTAAGCATCTCCTTTTAGAGAGGTGGGCTTTATCTTCACCCACTAGTATGGGAAGGTGAATAAATCCTTTCCTCTCTTCACACCGGGGAAATTGGATTTCCAGCTGCTCTTTTCTTTTTTTTCCGGAGTTTTAAATAGCACGAACTTGACCCGAAGGTATCCGGTATCAGAGCGCTTTACATGAGCACCAGTTGCGTTGCAGACGGACACATTCATTTTTTGGTTAGGCACAGGGAGATTAAGTGATTTGCCCAGAATCCCAGGATGTTGAGCGTCGTTGCCGGGACTCAAACCCGGTTCCCCAGATTCGAGGTCAACCCCCTAGCCATTAGGCCACATCCTCGCCCCAGCTCCAGAGCAACTTTAACTGCTATCAGGGGGCTCCATGCTGCTGCACCAGGTACTATGTGGGCCTTACCTTTGCTCTTCAGCCACAGAAATTAATCCTGCCCAAGCTGTGCACCTTTTCCGAGTCCAGCAGCTACTATTATATCGGAAAGTGCTGTATAAATAAATAAATACCAGCATTTGTAAAGCGCACAGCTACCTCCGGAGAGGTGTACCGGCGCTGGGGGCCGTCGGGAAGATTAAACGAGCTATTGCCCAGAGTCACATGGTGCTGGGCTAACCTACCGCCGGCGATCGAACCGTGAACCCCGTGGTCCGGAGTCAGGCACCCTGGCCGCTGCGCCACACCTCTTCCAGGCAAAGTTTGATTTTAAAGTTCAAAGCAGATAAGAACATATTGCGGGGGAATAGCTGCCTGGGGTGGGTTGGGCTGACACCTTTCCCACAGAAAAATACTAATGATTTGTTCACGTTTTGAGATTCTGAAAAGGCCCGGACATGATCCATGAATAGAACTTAAACCCCTTACGCGCGGGTGTCGGCCAATGGCCAACACCTGCACACCCTCCCTAGTGCGGGTGTCAGCCATGGGACAAAACTGGGGAGGGTTAGAACAGCCCTGCTGGTGCTTTGCACCAGAGGATTTCCTTTTTAATCCCTGAGGCTCGGGAAGACCTTACCGAGCAGCCTGAGCTTTTTCTTTGGTATGTAATGACGATCAGCGCGCAGAGCGCTTGGACGTCATCGCATACAAAAGTGAAAGTAAAACGAGTCGAAGGGCTCATTTCATCTTCACTGATTCAGTGCTCTGGGGGCTCTCTCAGGCCCCAAGCACTGATTCCTATGGGACAGGTATCGGAAAGGGGAGAATCTCCCCTTTCCAATGGTAGCTCTTACCAGTGGATCACTGCTTGGGGATTGCCGCAGGAGAGCGATCGCCAAGTAGGGATCCACCAACTAGACAACAGGGAGATAGGGAGCGGCTCCTGGGCAAAGGCGTGTGCTTCCCCTTCGTAATGTTTTTTTTTATGTCAGTCTTTCTGGTCCCCTCGTGGGATGGATGGGTGCAATTACCCCCAATCTGCCCCCGGGGGGGCAGACAGCCCACTAAACGTCTGGGAATTATTTAAAAAAAAGAAAGGATAGGGGCTGCTCACCATGGGCATGACCATGCCCTACCCCAAATAAATGGGGACACAGTCTTGCTGCCCTTCCCTCTTGGGGGAAGATGGGGGCAAGAACCCCTGATCTGCCCACCCGGGGGTGGGGAAATAGCCCACTAGACGCAGGGAATTTTTTTAAAGAGAGGGGGGAAAGCCTCCACCCCAAATAAATGGGGACACAGTCTTTCTGGGGTAATTACCCCTGACCTGCCCCTCGGGAGGGGGGGAGAAAGCCCACTAGACGCCAGGGGGATTTTTGGGGTTTTTGGTTTTTTAAAAGAGAGGGTGTGCAGCCCACCATGGACATAGCCATGCATTCACCCCAAATAAATGGGGACACAGTCTTACTACCTCCTTGTGGGCAGATGAGGTCATTACCCCCAATCTGAAAGCCCACGAGATACAAGGGAAATAAAAATAAAAAAAATAGAAGGGTGGGGTCTGCCCACCATGGGCATGGTAATGCCCTCACCACAAATACATTGGGGCACAGTCTTTCTGCTCCCCCTAGGGGTAAGATGAGGTTATTACCCCGGATCTGCCCCCCCAGGGGGGAAGAAAGCCCATTAGACACCGGGGAATTAAAAAACAAAAAAATAGAGGTGTGGGGTCTGCCCACAATGGGCATGGTTATGCCCCCTCCTCAACTAAAGGGGGCAACAGTAATGACCCCCGATCTGCCTCCCGCGGGGAGGGCAGAAAGCCCACTGTATGGCTGCAATATATATTTTTAATAAAATAATGGGGTGGGTCTTTCCCCATCCTAACATCAGGCACCACCCTCACCCCTGAAACCTCAACAGTGTTTCTGCTCTCCTGCGGATTAAAGCATCCAATCCCAATGGCAAGCAAGACGACAATTGATTCCTTTGGGTGTTGATTTTACATATGGGCCAGGAGAGTTTGGCTTACTCCCAGTATCATCCCACGTGCAATGGTGTACTTTTCAGGCTTGGGTAGGCTGCCACCTGGAAAAAACTACCAGACTCAGACAGTTCTGAAAACTAGACATCTGGGGGGAGACTACAGAAGTGTGCTTCAGATGCCTCCCACACCATTTATTTTACCCACAATGCCCTGCAAACCTCAAACGTTGACTAAAAACACATATTTTCCTCACATTTCTGTGAGGAAAACTTCCAAACCTGGGCAGAGCCACAAATTTCCTATAACACAGCATTCCCTCAAGTCTCTCAATAAAAATGGTACCTCTCTTGTGTGAGTGGGCTAAGAGACCTGGACACAAAAGGCCCTAAAGTGCTACGTGGAGAGATCGGCAATAGGGGTAGCTGCGGGATTTGGGGCCATGCTCGGCCGCCACCCATGGAAACCTACCAACCACAGACATTTTTTTAAAGTAGAAAACCAGGGGATTCCAGGGTGGTGTGCCTTGTGTGAATCCCAAACTTTGCCTGAAATCATAAAACCAAACCGATACAGGTGACGGACTAATCGGTTAGCACTTCACTGTATTTCTATCCTGTTCACAAAGGACTAGTTGATATTGTATGCCACCTCTTGAAAACTTATCTTTTCATCCCTGTACAAGAGGTTTATTCCTGACAACCTGTGGAAACATATTTTTACCTCATGAAATATAATATATTGGCACCTTATTAAGAATTTACAAATATTTACATAAGCCCTGATGAAGTTCCAAAAACTTCGGATTTTGGGGAACGAAACGCGTTGGCTGTTTTTAAGAATTATTGATGATTTTGAAATAAAAGAAGAAATTAAAAGAAATTACAACGGACTTCATGTTTTGTGTTCAGTGCACCTCCTTTTTGTTTAAATCTTTGCCTGAAATCATGCCTTTTTCTTACATTTCGTTGATGAAAACTTCCGGAATCCACAGGAATCCACAAAATTCCTACAACCCAGCATTGCCCCTACACTTGTGCCAATAAAAATGCTGAGCCACTTGTGTGATCGGGCCTAGTGCCAGCAACAGGAACAGATCCGAGGTCAATAGGTGTCCCCAGGCAAGGGCTTTCATTGACCTAGGTTTGATCCGTTCCTGGCACTAGGCCCAGCCACACAAGTGGGGCAGCGTTATCGGCACAAGTGGTGAAATGCTGGATGGTAGAAGTTTTGTGGATTCCTGCGGATTCCGACTCTGACCCAGATGGAAAAAAACTGCAGGGTACTGAAAGGCGCCTGGAGACGTTTTTATGATCCTGCTCTCACGATACAATATCGTTCAGCCATTAAGGCCTATCATAAACTTAATCGTAAATCAAGAGCAGACTACTTTGCAGAAAAAATTAAAAACAGCAGTAACCCGGCAAAAAAGCACCTTCTCCCTGCTAAAGGACCTTAGAAACCCCTCTTCGGCAGGTGAACGCACCATTACCTCGAACATTCAGTGTGAGGCTCTGGCCACTTTTTTTTGTTAAGAAGGTTGAGTGTATCTACAAGACCTTGCCCCCCACAATCAGCAATGAAGATCCTGCGACTCCGACTAGTCTCTCTGATCCCCAGTCACTCTCCTTCCCGATAATATCCTATGAAGAACTGAGCACCCTCTGCAATAAAATCAAACCGGGCTCGCTAGCTGACCCACTTAAACCGGACTAGTTCCAGAAATTTCTGCCTCAGCTTTGACCTATTTGCTGCGAACTGATAAATCTGTCCTTGTCATCAGCTGTGGTACCCGCTCCGTGGAAACACACTAAGGTTATTCCTCTGCTAAAAAAATGACTTTTGATGGTTCTAAGAGAGAATATTTTCGCCCCATCTCCTTACTCCCCTTTGTGGCCTAAATTACCGAATCCCACATCAACTCTATTCTAACCGAATTCACGGAGTCCAATGAAATCTTCGACTCGTCGCAGAATGGCTTCAGACCCTGCCATAGCACCGAATCTGCCCTGCTGGCGGTCACTGAACACTTGTGGTGTTCCCTGGATGAGGGCAATACCTCGGCTCTGATCCTTCTCGACCTTAGCGCCGCATTTGACACAGTATCGCATAAGATCATGCTGCGATGCCTACAGGAGATAGGTATTGGAGGTGCCGCCCTAACTTGGTTCACATCCTTCTTGTCGGAAAGATCCTTCCAATTGGTTTCCCCCCGTAAAGGCTCCCAGGTACATACCATACGCCATGGGGTGCCGCAGGGATCAGCTTAGAGCCCTATGCTATTTAATATATACATACAACCCCTGGGCGGTGGTAGCAAAAGCTAGGGGCCTCTCCCTGGTTTCCTGTGCTGATGCTACTCAGCTTGTGATCTCTCCGTCAAACAACTCTGACCAAAGCATGGTTAAGTTCCAGGATGATATGGTGGCCATCCCGGACTGGATGGCGTGGCGGCCAACTGCCTGCAGTTGAATGCTAACAAATCAGAGATCCATCTCCTCGGAAGAGACACCCATTTATGGAGCGATCGTTGTTGGCCTGCCGCGTTGGGGGTACCCCCACCGCCTAAGGAGACCGTAAAAATCTGGGTGTCTGGGTTGATAGTACTTAGACCTTTCAGGCACAGACTAAATCAGTGGCTGGTGTCTGTTTCTGGCTTTTACGAGGACTTAACCCTCTGCTCGGGTTCTTCGATGCCCAGACACGCCAGATCATTATCCAGTCCACCATACTCTCTAGACTGGACTATTGTAACTCTCTGTATCGGAGCGCAAACAAAGCAGGGATCAATTGCCTTCAGAGGGTGCAAAACGCCGTGGTGCGAACTCTACTCGCTCTTCCTAACTCCTGCTCAGTCTCCAACTCCATCCGCAAGCTGCACTGGCTCCCGGTGAAGAAGAGAATCCACTTTAAGACATTGTACATCTCACACAGAATTCTTAACTCCCAAGCTCCTCCCATTTGATCAAATCTTCTTATCCCTTACGTCCCTAGCCACATGCTGCGCTCTTCAGATCAACACCAGGCATACATCCCTTGAGTCAGAAGAGCACAGGCAGGGGTGGGGGAGGGGGGTCAGTCGTTTCGTGCCTTGGCTTCTGACCTTTGGAACGCCCTCCCAGGTACCATCAGGAGCATTCAGACCCACGGGGCATTCAGGAAGGCAGTAAAGACCTGGCTATTTCTGGCAAAATCCGTCCGCCTCTGACCCCCCTCCTTGTCATTGCGATCTGGATCCAGTGCTGGGACGCCCAGTCGTGGGGGCAGCCATGCCCTTTATAAATTTAGTAACATAACATAATGGAAGTTTCCATCAAAAAAATGTAAGGAAAATCCATGATTTCAGCCAAAGTTTGAGAAATGCAGAGCATTGTGGGCAAAAAAACACCCTCAGGGGATCCTCGCAAATCACCCCATCCTAGATACCCCAAGGTGTCTAGTTTTTATAAATGTGCAGGGTTGCTAGGTTTCCCTCGGTGCTGGCTGAGCTAGGACCCAAAATCCACAGCTACCTATTTTGTAAAAAAAGGGGTTTGTTTTGAGTGGAAAAATGTGATGCATCCATGTTACATTTTGGGCCATTTCCTGTTGCAGGCACTAGGCCAACTCACACAAGTGAGGTACCATTTTTATTCGAAGACTCGGGGGAATGCTGAGTGGAAGGACGTTTGTGGCTCCCCGCCGATTCCAGAACTTTCCATCACAGAAATGTGATACCTTATGTGGACAAAAAGTTATGGCGGACTAAACACGAACTACCCCAAATAGCCAAAAAAAGGCTCAGCACTGAGGCGGAAAGGCCCAGGTGCTAAGTGGTTAATGCCAAATTGTTTGTTTTCATTTTCACTTTAAACATTCCCTTTCTGATTTTGTTTACTTAAATTATCAACCGGGTCATATGGGCAACTGTAAACACATTATAAATTGCATTCTTCTTAGATATACTGTTTAAGTATGAAAGGGGAAACAATACTGACCATAGGTAATTTTACTAATTTTTGTATTTTAAAATTCCAGTCAGGCCTGCATAAAACCAGCTATGTGTAAACCCTCTGTGTGGGATGTAACGCGATCCAAATGTTTGAATATGGAGCTGCAGGATATAGACTGTGAGGAAGAGGTCTATTTTATAGAGACTGGATACATTGGGTGGAGGCTAGGGATGTTGGGGTGAGGGTTGGACAGGTACCCTAGTAAGCAGAACACAAGAGATACCAAAGTGCATCAGATGCAGTGGCACCGGGGCCCAGAGGGGGCCTCTGAACCCTGATTATTGCAGTATTTCACAATTCAAACCGGGGAGCCATTTTCATTCTTCTACTAGGGCCCATGCCACGCTGGCTACGCTACTGACAGATACTAGAGATGAAGACTCTTGGAAGTGAGGCCTTTTAAGTTTTTTAGGTTGAGCCTGGGCAGCGCATGCACTGTTCTGCGAGCCATGCTGTATTGGAGAATGTACTTGAAGCCCCACCCACTCTCCGCCCATATTTGTCACTGGCTTGTGTCATTGTCCTTCTTAAATGCTGGCTTCTGATTCGTTATTAGGCTTGTTAGTCCCTCCTTAGTACCGCCTTGTCTTCATTTGTAAGCTCCCATGAGGACTGGCCCTTTTATTTCGGTTGTTACACAGTAGGTCTTTTTTAGTCTGTAAGCACTATTTTCTTTAATGAGTTTCTCTTACTGCAGGAGGGTCTCTTGTGCGCAGTTGTGACCACCGGCTTGTTTATTTAACTCGTAGCAAACGGGTAGCTCTTCAGAAGAGGGCAACTCAGCGATGCCTTCAAGCATTTGGAATGCAATAGGTCTCGCATTTGCGAGAATTTAAGCTATTGGCATTGTAAATGACAATGCCTTTTATTTAGGTTTTAAAAACCAAAACATAAATAAAAGGCATTGTCATTTACAATGCCAATAGCTCAAACTCACGTAAATGCGAGACCTATTGCATTGCAGATACTTGTTTTTTTAAGTTTATTATTATGGCCGAACACTAACTTCTTCCTCAACTACTGCAGGTCTTGTGACGTGAGAATACAGTGCACCTTTCTCAGGACCGCAGTGGGGTCGGCACTCTGGTGTGGTGGAATCGGCTGGACCCTGATGGAGCCAGATTATTCCCAGTGGCGCAACATAAAATAATGGGGCCCCCTTTCAGGGTGTGATCAGCGGCCCCTGAGCCTCCATTATCTCACAGATATTCATTGGCTTTGGGATGAATAGGGCGCCCTAACGGTTGTGGGAGCCCCCTTGCACCGCAGGGGCTACAGAGTCCTGGTTACACCCCTGAGCATTTTATTCTAAGCTATAACCAGCATAGAAATATGCAGCGTTAAGGTGCTCTGGGACATAGCTCTCAAATTTAAATTGGAGGTTAGCAATGAAAAGTTTGAAACACAGCCATAACTAGAACAGACAAGTTTTAATCCGCTTTTTTGGACTCTGGTTGGTGGAAATACACAGATTATTTAATGTAGTACCAGTGGTCACTATTTTGCCATAATTATATATTGGAATGGTTGCTTAAATCTGGAAGTAGGAGAGAAGCTCATGCTTAGGGGCATAGGGTTTGATCTCCTATGGTAAGTGGCAACCAACTCTTGTGAAAGAGGCAAACACCCTAAAGTTGATGTAGGCCAATCTGTGCGCCAGTTACAGGTCTGGTGCTTGTGGTGATGAGCTGCTTTTGGCTCTATACCACAGTCAGCATCACTGCTAAGTTTTGCGTAGTTGCACTAATAGACTAAAGAGAGATTAACTCAAAGTGAGCTACTATGAATCTTGATGGCTGGGTGCTATGCTGCCTGCAACCAGCTTGCAGTCTGTCTGGGATGAAAGGTGGCATCTTGTAGAGGGGCTCATTTGGAAATTATGATTAAATGCAATCCTGAATTTCTCTTTGAAGGTAGATGCTGGTTACTCTGGGTTCACTCACTTCTTCTGGATGCTTAACGTTTTATCCCAAGGATTTACTTCTGCAAGGCTTCCCTTTTTGAGCCTCTGCTTTGCCACCAGTACTTGTAGATTTCTCTTGTGTTAACCTAATCATGTTTACCTTCCCTACTCTTTTACTCAGTTGTCTGCAGTGGTAGAAATGTGGTTTTAACACTTCTACATAATATGATGTCCCCAAACTCCTGTGCAAAGGATAGGAGGATTGCAGCCTAGAGAGTTGGGGATTTCAATCCCAATTCCAGCAGTTTTGTCTAGGCCACATTCCATTTAGGAAGCTTTCTCCCACACCGAACTGAAGATATCAGAAAGCATTCACCTGTATATAGGATGACAACTTCCCTCCATGTAATCAAGGACATTGTTACCAGTCTTACGCTTTAAATTCACAGATCATTGGTATTCGGTGTTTGTCTAATTATTTCGATAGAATCAAATTAAGACTATAAAACACAAAATGCTTCCATCTCTTTACCACTACCCACCCCAGAACCCTAAAATCACCCATAAATATCTTTACCACTGCCCACCTTCTAAACCCTAAAATTAGCCTTAGCTCAATTTACCACTACCCTACCCTTTAAATGCCTTGTATACACAAAGACTATTGTTTGTATCATGGTGCTTGCTTGGAAGAAGATATGATGTTATCTAGGACTTGTAGGCTACCTCCAGAAGCGACAAAAATTGGTCCCGCTGGAATACACCCTTGGCCATCCAGATAAAAATTCCTGGGGCCAGGCCTGCCAGTGGAGCTTCTGCACTCAATCAGTAAAAGAAGAAAAAATTAAACACAGGAACTCTCACACATTTCTTCAACCCTTACAAATAGGTAAGCGGGAAAGAAAAACCTCTTATCTACTCACGAAACCCACAACATCTTAAGGGGTTAGGCAAGATCCGCCTACAGCTCGCCAGGCATCTCGGATCCATGCCTTCACTTCCCGGAGGCTCACTCCTTCTCTCTTGAAGTGCACCGCAAACTGCCCGTACCCAGCACGGAAACATAGCTGTCAAGTTTTCTGTGTGCTTATGTGTGACATTTTCAAGTGCTCGGTGTGTGCGTGTGTGACTCTTAAATGTTTGTGTGTGACACTTTCATTGCATGTGGAATAAGGCATTTCTGGACATGCAATTAGACTTTTTAGACGTGTATCTATTTTTTTGTCCAATTTCGTGGTCTAGAGTAAGTCTTAAAATTGTCATAAAGCTTCTTAAGTTCTCATGCAGTGTCACAGACCTGCTTCCCATTTCAGATATTTCTGAAAGTACAGACGAGGGTGGGGGTCCCAGCCGCTTCTGACAGCCCTCTGTAGCCATAAGCACTGCTCTTTGACTGCAGGTTGACTGATCCATGCTTTTACCTGTGTAGCATTCCTCCCTAAATGGATGCCTCATTGCTAAAGAGTGCTGCCTGCTTGCTTACAGGAAGTCATATTTGGTAGAAATTAACAGTCTAGGCAAGCAGAGCAAAGGCTTAGTGGCAGACCCTCTACTCAGTTCAATTTAAATCTTTATTCGATCTATGTACAGATAGATCATAAAAGCACAAATTCATCAATTAAATCACATTAAAACTCATTAACTAGAAAAACATAAAACAATTTTAAAACCTTATTAAACTTTTTAAATTCATTATTAAAACCAAAATCATCTGTACAATTTAATTCGTGAAGATTAAGATTCATAATTCATGATAGCAAACCCCTGGCCCTTCTAGTCCTCCAACAGGCCCATAAAAAAGAAGCTACAAAATAACAGACATGGGGGTTCGAAAGAGCTTTCAGAAAATGCAGTGCCACTCTGCATTGTACAAAATGCTTCCGCCTTAAAATTGGGAGGAGGAACCTTTTCCTTTTGTTAAGATAAAACTTACAGAAAAGAACCAAGTGTAGGTCAGACTGTGGTGAACGGTTATCACAGGGGCAGGGACCTAGATCTGCATGCTTGTACCTCTTTTCTGGGAACCCCAACATCAAGGGAATTAGATTCAGACGAAAGCGCAGCAGAATAAATCTGTGTTGGGCTACTGTAACGGAAGAAAGGTAACAATAGCCTTCCTCCGGTCTTGGTGGAATTTGATCATAGACTGCAAGCGCCTGGGAATGCCTGTTCTTTTCCCAGCGGTCACGGTTGGCCTTCAGCAAAAAGAGGTTAATTAATTTCTGTTTAGAGACCTTGATACAGGTTGTTGGGTCCCTAAAGAGGTCTCCCAGCCCTATTGCATTCAGTTCCATCTTCACATATCTGAGCCAGCCAATCCTGCTATGGCCCTCGAGCCCCAGGCAGTCACCAATTATACGTTGGGTTAAGTTGACGGTAGCCCTTCGCCAAATCGAGAGCCACAACAGGATGGGTGCCATTCTGATAGAGTCAGACAGATATGGGAGGCCTAATTCGAGATGCAAGATGTAATTAGATGCTGAAGGTGGTAACGAGACCCTGGTCTTAAAAAAGGTGTCTTCCACTATCTGCAGTTGATCAATTTGGGCCATTCCCCACACTCCAGCCCCATAGGTTGCCGCCGTCTTAGTTTTAGCTTGGTATATGTTTTTTATTATATTGAGAGGGCTGGCACCTAGTTTTTTGGCAAAAGCCTTTATGGCTTGGGTTCCTCTTTCCATACCCAGGGCCCTTGCTGCCACTAGTTTGTTCCAGGATTGCTTGTTATCAAACAAGATCCCCAGGTATGGGAAGGAATCAACTACCTCGATTTTTTTTTAGACCAGATGGAAATAAGGTGTTTTAACGCTTCTAGGAGCTCCCGCTATAATAATGAATGATTTGGATTCATTCACCCTGAGGTCTAATGAGGCCATAAATGAAGCATAAGAGGATATGAGGCCTTGAAGAGCTATCCCAGTCCTGGCGATTAAAACCGCATCGTCAGCGTATGCCAAAATTGGGAGAGAGATGTTATCAAATTTCGGCACATCTAGGGAGAGACCAGACAGGGCCGCCTCCACCCCGTTGGTATAGATGGAAAAAAGAAACGGGGCGAGGACACAGCCCTGTCTGACTCCCTTCTCAATCTTGAATGACCGCGTGCACTCCCCATTTCTGCCATACCGCACAGAGGCGGTGGCATTGGCATACAACTGACGGATGAAGCTGATAATCAACGGGTCAATCCCCATACCCTCCATCATCAGCCACAATTTAGGATGGGACACACAATCGAAGGCCGCTGACAAGTCCATGAAGGCCATGTACAACCTCACTCCTTTGGCCTTCGTGTACTTGTCTATGCAAAGCGAGAGATTAAGACATTGATCCACTGTCCCCTTGCCTTTCTGAAAGCCATATTGCACTTGCATTACAATGTTACGATCTTGGGCCCACTCCTCCAACCTGGCTAACAACAGCCGGCCCATAAGTTTGGCAGTTGTGTCCAGGAGGGAGATGGGCCTATAATTCCTAGGGCAGCCTCTATCTCCCTTTTTAAAAATTGGGACTATTATACTTTGGCTCCAGGAAGATGGGGGGCCCACCACCGCTATACTGTTTAAAACATTTGTCAATAACGGGACCCATAGCTCAAAGTCGACCTGGAAAAGGTCAATTGGGATCCCGTCTGGACCCGGAGCTTTTCCTTTGACGCAGGCTTCCAATCCCTTTCTCACTTCGTGCAGAGAGAAGGTCAGGGTCCCATTAGTGTGGCAAAGTTGGTCTAATTGAGGAAAATCTTGGGGGGAATGTAATGCAAAGATGCTTTCAAAATACCCTATCCATGCAACTTCCTCTACATGGCTATCCAAAGACGGATCGTTTGAGTCTTTGAAGTATGGGGCATTTATAACTTTCCAGAACTCCCTGCTATCACGTGAACTCGCAGCTTGTGCCAAATCGTCCCAGGCCTTCTCCCTTAATTCCTTAACACGTGTACTTCTTGCCTGTTTATAATCTTTGCGAAGTGAACTTATCAGTTCTGGAACTCTGGGTTTCATTTTTAAGGCGCTATCAAGGGTTCTCTTAGCTAGGGAGCATCGTGAATCAAACCACCGACCGGATGGTATACCATTTGCTGGTTTATATCGGGTAAGTGTGGCTTTTAATTTTAGGAGAAGGGTTTCAAACTGGGAGACTAAAAGGGAGGGAGAGACATCCTCAGTCAAACAGAGTAGAATGTCCCCCTTCGCTTTAGTTAATATGTCAGGGACCAAGT
Source organism: Calotriton arnoldi (assembly GCA_963921515.1). Taxonomy (NCBI): domain Eukaryota; kingdom Metazoa; phylum Chordata; class Amphibia; order Caudata; family Salamandridae; genus Calotriton; species Calotriton arnoldi. The sequence continues at coordinate 507,531 of CAWUFW010010211.1, forward strand.
TCTTTTTCTCCACCTGTGCCCACTTCAGTTGATATCCATTATTTCTAGATAATGAGATGTTATTCACTAACGGATGATGTCTCTTCACTTTTTGGGGGATGCTTAAATGAATAAGTAATATTGCATGATCACTGTGGTCGGTGAAAATATTGCTAGAGTGATCAATTCTATCCTGTAGTACAGAAGAAGCTAAAATAAAATCGATTGTGGACTCAGCGTTGTTTCTCCTAAATGTGGGCTCTATTTGACCTGTCTTGCCACTATTAACTATAGTCAGGTGACTTGTATACAATAGCCTATTGAGCGTGTCACCATATTCGCTATGCTTAAAGTGTGTAATTGGGTTACCTTGCGGATCTTCCAACCCGCACACGCTCACCTCATTGTATTTACATAAATGAATATTAAAATCCCCCAGCCATATTAGGCTGGGAGGGCCCTTCTGTGTCCGTAAATTAATTGATCGAATTTCATTATTTAAATTATCGACCACTTGTTTCATGTTGCCCCCAAAATTATTATTGTAGAAGTTAATTAATATCCAATGGACCTGATCTTTCACCTCCAATTGGACAATTTGAAAGAAATTGTTCGGAGGACCCAACTGTTTTACTTGTACCGAAAGTGTGTTAGAAACCAAGGTTAGTAAACCACCCTTAGCTCTGCCTGACACTGAAGGAACGGCTGGAGTATGAATAGACCGGAACCCTGCAAAGAAAACTGGCTCCACTGCCCAGGTTTCTTGGAAACATATAACATCCCTCTTTTGCCAATAATTAAGCCACTCCACGTTTCTTACTTTTGAAGCAATTCCTGCTACGTTCCATGAGGCTAGACCTATGATGTTCCTATCCCCTGTTTCCTGGGGTAAAACGGACAAGGATGAAACCTGCCTAGTGGACTCAATATTGGCTGAAATTGTATAAGGTGGATACGTGGGTATTGATGGTCAGTCGCATGCTTCCATGTCAGAAAGGGCTTCAAATCTGTTTGAGAGCCCAACACCCGATGTGGTGTTTGGGCAGTCTAACTGATGTGGCGCCGAAAAGCCTGATCTTAGGCTGCCCCTCTGGTCTTGACCTGGGAATGGGGCCTGTTTATAAAAGTATTCCAATGGTAGAGGAATAATCTGCGTGTTCCTAGGGCGAAGTCTATCCAGATTCCTAAGGAGGAAAATGCCAGTATAAGGATTATCAAAATTTATCACTACGCAATCTCCGGGAAAAGTTTTCATTGATTGGCCCACCCACCTCACCCTCCTAGCCATGATAATTTGGCTGGCTAACTTATGACTGCCCATACCCCAGTTCATGGATTGGCTAGATAGCCAGTGCAGGGATTTGTCCATAAGCTGCGCGGTCGATTCCTGCTGATTGGGGCGCAGAAGGGGGACATTGGTCAGCACCAGCACTAAGGGGGAAGCTGCCGGTGGGAGATGGAGGCATTGTTGACGGTTATTAGCATCCCTTGCTACAGGAAGATGGTCTGTTCCTGATGGATGAGATGCCATTCTTGGTCCCCCTGGCCCTCGTGCATTCTGGTATGCCTTGTATGTCACTTCTTCTTTGTCCATAACGAATAAGGATTGTGTTGGTGGTTGAGGGAGGGATTGCTCATGCACTAGAGGTGGTGGACCCTCCGATATGGCTGTACTTGGGGGAATACTTGAGGATGGTAAAGTAATCACGTCCCCACAGGCACGGACATTTTGTTGTAGATTAACCATGCGTGGGTGTGTAGATTCTGCATTCTGGGTTAATGATGGTACAGGTGTAAATTGAGACTCAAGGGCAACTAATTTTTCTTCAATCTTTGTCAATTTAAAAAGAATAGGATCAAGAAGAGTGGTCATTCGTTTGGTGACTTCTGCCCAAAAAATATTGTCCACCTCTAACTCTCGGGCCATGGAGCTTTTACTTGATAGCGCTTGCGATATCACAGTATCCGGATTAGCTGGTTTTGCATTTACTGCCCTGGGTTTAGTCACTCTTGCAGGTTTAGCTTGTTTTGATTTGGCAATTCCACGGGGCTTCCGTTGTTTTGAGGGGGCAGGATTGACCACACTAATGCAAGATGGCGATTCATTACCCCTCGAGGTGAGTGTAGAAGGTGATCGAGTATTTAATGAGGACTCCCTTTGACCAGGTGGAAGGTCGTCAGGTGATTGGAAGCCGGGGGACAGGTGAACGATCTCAACAATGCTCCCAGGGGATGATCTATTGGCTAGCAAGAGCGGTTCCATGGACAAGTGCCTCTCTGTGAGCTCTATTTCGTGAGAGAGGACGGTTGCAGCTCTAATCAGGAACGCATCAAGGGTTGCCACTGTTCCTCCCCCTGTTGTGTCCACAACTGGTTTATTTCTTCCCATGATTAGTAAGAGGTTCAATAGGTAAAACGAATAAAAGTACCTTAATCCAGATGTCAGGTTTCAGAGGGGGAGCCCAGCCCGGGCTCCGACGGGCGTGGACGGGCCCGCCCTTGGCCCGGGCTTGGCCCTGACGCGTCCCGCGCTGCGGGCCGCTGCTGGGGATGATGGGCGTTGTAGTTTGCCCCCGCTGCCACTGCAGTCACGCTGGTCTCCTCTCCCCGGGCACAAAACACAAGCTCCTCGCGGCTACACCGCGCTGCGGGCCGGCGTCGGCGTTTTCAAGGGCCTCCTGGCGCTGGGGATGATGGGCGTTGTAGTTTGCCCCCACTGCCACTGCTGTCACGCTGGTCTCCTCTCCCCGGGCACAAAACACAAGCTCCTCGCGGCTACTCAGTTGTCAGTAGAATAAGTGATGGCCTGCACAAACTCCAGCAGCAGACACAAAGCCTCTGTGCCAGTTGGGATAAAAGTAACTGGCAGACCGGCGAAAGCTCAGTAACATATGGTCTGCGCAGACTACAATGGTAGGCTTCAGTACCAGCTGAAATAATGGTGTGTCAGACTGATGCCCCTCACCAACTGTGCCATGACAATCATGATTTTCAAAGATGCAAAAAGGAGAGGGCCACACCCGCTGCAGTATCCAACAAACAGGTGACCTCTTCGATCCCGGGTATGATAGATGGCAGCATCAGTTAAGTACAGCACTGTCACGGTCAGCGCTCACAACTTTTAAAGAAGCAGTACAAATGACTACAGAGGTCATCTGGAAGAGCTCTGAAATGCTTGACAAATGATTTCAGTGCCGTAATGCTGGGCTAGTAAGGCATTTGCATTGGTGTGACCCCTGAGTGACACTGGGCAGGGTTGCGCAAAGGTCTTAGGGGTGCAACGCTAGAAACCTATGACCAGCAGGGGGGCCCATACCTGCCCTCCTGGTCTTAGTCATGAGACAGGAAAAATTAATGGGGATAACTATGGACAGCAATACTATTAAAGACGCTCATTAATGCAGGCAGGCTTACTGTCTGACTACCACTACTTCATGATTTTCTTTTCCTGTCAGAAGGTGGGATCCACCTCATTAGTAATGACTGGGATGAGGACAAATGGATAATGAAATTCTTTTGGGGTAATCTGGAGTTGAATCACTGAGGTCAATAACCTGTTAGGTGAATGGAAGCAAACCAAGACTAGTTTAGTTTTAGTTTAAATGTATTGTACAGTTAGTTAAAACCTCTACAAAAGCATATCTCATTAAAATAAAATAAAAAAGGAGCACAAGAAACTTTTTAAAATCATAAAATGAACCACCTAAACCCCAGAAATATTAGTTAAGCTCACTGGAGGAATTTGATTGTTTTAACATTTAAGATTGTGTTCACTGGATTGAGGCAGGCAATTACAGACTGACGGCAGGTGCGAACTCCTAAGCTTACAAATGAATGTGTCCTTGTGTAACGTAACTGGTGCTCATGTAAAGCGCTCCTCCAATACCTTCGGGTCGAGATCGCGCTATATCAATCTGCAAGAAAAAAACTGCAAGAGATTACTAGACTAACGTTATGACTGATAACAGGTCCATTTTGACATGGAATAAATAGGTCACCAGCCAAATTTGCAGACCACGGCAGTACCATAAAGTCATCCCCTTTCAAGTGAGCTAGGTCACGGCCCTTCTCTGTAGCAACTAGACAGCAAAGTTCTATTCATTTCCAGGGACGCGGTCTGCACAGGGCCGGGTGTGTCTACGATAGGGGGGCGTGGCTCCGCGAGGGGGCAGAGTCAGGCGCCCGGCGCAAAGTAGGAAATGCGCTCATGCGAAAGTCGTTATAGTAAAACTGTCGCAGCTGCGTAATCGAATCTAGGTACTGGAGTCCACTCACCGGCTCCGCTCACAAAAAAACTGAGATTCCAAATGCTTTCGGCCAGCACTAGTCACTAACAGAGACCATTAAAATCAGGAAGCCGTGCTAAAGGTGTGACAGCTGACGCGTCCACTCGCCACAAATCGCATCTCGTGGTATAGTCTGTTAGACCACGGTTTCTCCAGCCAATCCTAAGGAACGATACAATCTCTCAGCCTCAAAGAGAACTTCATTAACCAATCACATGCCGAAACTCTGAAACCAATCCGAGGCCTCTCCAAACACTGATAGAATGTTTCCTCTTCTAGGATTGGCTTATGCACAGTAACCATGTACACTATGAATGGACAGATTGACCGTTGAGTGGGCTTCTTCGGACTCCTGGTTTCAGTTCAACTGGACAGATTGTTTTAAGAAATTCATGACAGGTCGTCGCTGCAGGGAAGAACCGGATAACGAGTAAGCCTAAGAAGACACCCTGAATCAAACCTTTTGATAACCAGAGGAGAACCGCACCTGTTAAGCACGGGTGAGCCGAAGAAACTCAAAGGAGAACAAGACATGACACAGAAAGATCGCAGGAACATGTTGAGTTTAGTTTAAAGAATCCAAAGAGACCACAAGGATAAATCCTGATGGATAAGAGAGTCCACTGCCCTTGACGAGAGATTGGCGCCTGAAGAGCAATCCCTTTGATTATGGCAGCCCTGAGGAGAGGGCAGCACACCTGAGGAGCGGCTCCTTTGTAGTTGTCGACATGACGCTGCGCTTCGGGCAGCACCTCATCAGCTCGTCTGTTGTGTTTCTGAGAACCGAGCTCTCGTTTGCCCTTGTGAACCGAAAGCCGGTGGTGCCCGGTCACGTCCTGGTATGCCCGCTGCGCCCAGCTGAACGCTTCCGTGACCTGCGGCCTGAAGAGGTAAGCGACCTCTTCAACACCACGCAGCGGGTAGCCAGTGTAGTGGAGACTCATTTTCACGGCACCTCACTCACCATCTCTGTGCAGGACGGGCCCGAGGCTGGACAGACGGTGCCACACCTCCACGTGCATGTGCTTCCCCGCACAGCCGGTGACTTTGCCCGCAACGACCGCATCTACGAGGAGCTGCAGGATCACGACAAGGGGGAGGAGGCCTCCTCTGGCAGATGGCGGTCAGAGGAGGAGATGGCCATTGAAGCTGCAGAGCTTCGGAAATACTTTGACAAGAATTAAGGATTGCAGTGCTCTTCGGTTCCTTCTGTGATGGCAAGGGGGAAGAGGGTCTCTGATTCGTATGAATCAACATATCCACCGAGGCTCTGGGAATGACATCAGTAACTTCTAAGCCGGGACTATCCATCAAACGCCAGGGAGGGCGACGTAGACGCCAGATTTTAAGGATGGTCATGGCCACAATGTAAATAAGGTCCGGTTCGATTCGCTACCTAAATTGTTTTTTTGTGGTTATTCTGCTTGGAGCCGGCCCACTTGCATTTACATTGGCATCCCCAGCTAAACACTGCTTTCATTTTCATACTTGTTAGATGAGACCAATGCATGGATATCTCTCAATGGCCAACCTCTCTTGTGGAGATCCAATGCTGCAAAAGTTGCTAAGTTTCCAGAATACTTCCTCAGGTGAGAAAGTGCCAGCGCAAGGGCCTCCATAAACACCTTGATCAGACTGAGTCTGTGGAGATGATCACCATACTTGAGGCAAAAATTTGTAAATCTAGAGGCCGGCGTCCATCTTACCACTTGTATAGTGCCAAAGTACCAGTCCAAACTAGATAGCCAGTTGTTAACGTGAGGTGGAGATGGCTGACATTTGGGATTTAATCAAGGTCGAATGCGGACTTCTCTAATGGGTCCAAGTTGTCCACAATTACCATAAATCAGTATATGTCAGTCTTTGAAGAATACAATGGGCTTAAAGGACACTTCCTGAAGACGTGATGGCCAGACCCATACCGACTTCATGTGCCATCAGCATGTTGGTTGATCTCATAAGCACATGGTGATAACATGAAGGGGTCATAATTACATGCATTCTGTGCTAATAACACAAAAGTGCTGCTAAATAAATATTCCTTTCAACATAATTGTTTCCTTGTTTTTTATCGTACTTGGGGAGTGTTGTGCTTCCCTAGATTATCTCCTTGAACTCGTATTCTGGTGACGGGAGGAAGTTCGCTACCCTTCCAACCTGTTGATGGCCTTGGTCCGGTGCTGACTAATAGATGCTTGTACCCAATAAATACACTATTTCCTTCTAATCGTAAATGGGTTTCTGCCTTGAGAATGAAACAGAATAGGAACTGTCCCTCTACTGCATGGGTAATCACAAACTTTCTCTCGGGGGGCCAAATTTACAGTGTGGTTTGTGGCCGAGGGCCGCACCGGTGTGGGCGGGGTCATTGGGGGAGGGGGCGGGGCTAGAGCAGAACAAAACTGACCATGAGGTGGAACACAGGCCCCTGCAGCGGACGCCTTCGTCCACTGAGCCACCGGACCCGGCATACATCTCTCTCTCTCTCTCTCTCTGTCTCCCTCTCTCTGTCTCCCTCCGTCCGTCTCCCTCTGTCTGTCTCCCTCTGCCTCCCTCTGCCTGTCGCCCTCCTCCCTCTGCCTGTCGCCCTCCTCCCTCTGCCTGTCGCCCTCCTCCCTCTGTCTGTCTCCCTCCCTCTGTCTGTCTCCCTCCCTCTGTCTGTCTCCCTCCGTCTGTCTCCCTCTCTGTATGTCTCCCTCCCTGTCTCCCTCTGCCTGTCGCCCTCCTCCCTCTGCCTGTCGCCCTCCTCCCTCTGCCTGTCGCCCTCCTCCCTCTGCCTGTCGCCCTCCTCCCTCTGCCTGTCGCCCTCCTCCCTCTGCCTGTCGCCCTCCTCCCTCTGCCTGTCGCCCTCCTCCCTCTGCCTGTCTCTCTCCCTCCCTCTGTCTCCCTCCCTCTGTCTCCCTCCCTCTGCCTGTCGCCCTCCTCCCTCCGTCTCTCTCCCTCCCTCCCTCTGTCTCCCTCCCTCTGTCTGTCGCCCTCCTCCCTCTGTCTGTGTCTCTCTGTCTCCCTCCGACTCCCTCTCTCTGTCTCCCTCTGTCTCCCTCTGTGTCTCCCTCCCTCTGTGTCTCCCTCCCTCTGTGTCTCCCTCCCTCTGTGTCTCCCTCTGTCTCCGTCCCTCTGTCTCCCTCCCTGTCTCTCCCTCCCTCCCTGTCTCTCCCTCCCTCCCTGTCTCTCCCGCTCTGTCTCTCCCGCTCTGTCTCTCCCGCTCTCTGTCTCTCCCGCTCTCTGTCTCTCCCTCTGTCTGTCTCTCCCTCTGTCTGTCTCTCCCTCTGTCTGTCTCTCCCTCTGTCTGTCTCTCCCTCTGTCTGTCTCTCCCTCTGTCTGTCTCTCTGTCTGTCTCCCTCTCTGTCTGTCTCCCTCTCTCTCTGTCTCCCTCTCTCTCTCCCTCTCTCTCTGTCTCCCTCCCTCTCTCCCTCCCAGGCCTGAGTGCCTTGGCTCAACTCTCTGACTACAGGCTGGCGGGAAACATCACATCACAGGCTCTTAACGCACACCTCACCTGGCTCTCACTCCCTGCTGCCCTCTGCCACCCTCTGTCACCTCACCCGGCTCTCACTCCCTGCCGCCCTCTGTCACCTCACCCGGCTCTCACTCCCTGCCCTCTGTCACCTCACCCGGCTCTCACTCCCTGCCCTCTGTCACCTCACCCGGCTCTCACTCCCTGCCCTCTGTCACCTCACCCGGCTCTCACTCCCTGCAACCCTCTGTCACCTCACCCGGCTCTCACTCCCTGCTGCCCTCCGTCACCTCACCCGGCTCTCACTCCCTGCTGCCCTCCGTCACCTCACCCGGCTCTCACTCCCTGCTGCCCTCTGTAACCCTCTGCCATCTCACCCGGCTCTCACTCCCTGCTGCCCTCTGTAACCCTCTGCCATCTCACCCGGCTCTCACTCCCTGCTGCCCTCCGTCACCTCACCCGGCTCTCACTCCCTGCTGCCCTCCGTCACCTCACCCGGCTCTCACTCCCTGCTGCCCTCCGTCACCTCACCCGGCTCTCACTCCCTGCTGCCCTCTGTAACCCTCTGCCATCTCACCCGGCTCTCACTCCCTGCTGCCCTCTGTAACCCTCTGCCATCTCACCCGGCTCTCACTCCCTGCTGCCCTCCGTCACCTCACCCGGCTCTCACTCCCTGCTGCCCTCCGTCACCTCACCCGGCTCTCACTCCCTGCTGCCCTCTGTAACCCTCTGCCATCTTACCCGGCTCTCACACCCTGCTGTCCTCTATCATTCTCTGTCACCTCACCCCGCGTGTGTGGCAGCCCGGCTGAGACAGCTTCCTGGACACACACACAGCAGCACCCGAGTACTTCACAGGTCTTTAAAAGACCATTTGCATGATAACGAGGCTTTGTTGTATTTCACCTCTTCTTAGCCCCCTGCAGCTCCACTCGGACTATCGTTGGAATCGCCCGGCCCCCATAGAGCAGAGTCTGTGTTTGCTGACACTCTGTAAAAAAACAAAACACAGGTACGATGTCTGCAAGTTCCGCGGGCCGCCAAGGAAGGCTTGCCGGGCCGTACTATGAGTACCCGTGCTCTACTGTGTCTATGCATATTTTGCAGGCTGAGCTAACCTATGCCAAACTATATTTCAACACCTTTCATTAACTCTGAAAGGGCCCCCATAAACTGAAACACTTAACAGTTTTGTCCGGGATATGAAGTGCAATACAAATGCTGCAATACAATACTGGGATTTAGCCTCAAACCAATGTCTTCTGTATCCTTTGACAATGGTCGCGGTGGCTTGGATTTGAAGGGACTAACAACAGGGCCACTAGAATTATGCAACAGGGGAAGACCAAATTATGCAGTGGGGTTGACTAAATTATTGCGCCAAGAAAATGCAAATAATGCTGTGCAACGTGGCACATTTTGTAATGGCATTACCTAACTTTGTCATATTTCGCATGATAATACTGTCTTGGAAAATATTTCTTTATCCTACTAATAAAGTAAGCTAGAAGGGTTTTAAGACCAAATCTATACATACCCAGGGAAGCCACTGGTTGGTTGAGATGATTATCTCAAGCCATTAACAGCATCTCCAACCCTTCCTAGGGAGAATCCTTTCTATGTATTAAATGGACTCTTACCCACTAGAAGTATCCAGTGGCATGCTTCATCATAGAGTCCTCAACCAGGCCCCTACTATGTCTCTGTGGGCTCAACCTTGTGGTCAAGGGAGTTCTTATCCAGGATTGTTGGTGGTGGAATCTGAAGAACTCTGATTAAAATTGCCTGTGCACCCTCTCCCCAGTTTAATATGTTACAGGGTGCTCAGACACGATTAAAAACATGGGTGATGCTTGCAGGGAAAATGAGTGCTCCCTAGCATAAAAAGTCTGTCTACATGTTGCAGCCACCTATCTCAGCCCAGTGCCTTTCCTCAGGACTGAAATATGAGATCCCCCAAGTTTTTCGGGGTATTTCTCCTTTCTTAGTAACTAAGGTTTGTTGGACAATATATACATTCATGCATGCCAAACTTACAAACCATTAGGGTTTATTGGCTCATTCATTCTCTATGGTTTTGGGAAGAGAAACAGAAAAAAGACCATATAAGTCTTCCTTATAATTATCAACTCTTGTTAACGCCAATTGTGAGCAACGCAAGCTATGTGAGAAAAAGAGATAGTGAATAGTAACCTAACATGAAAACAGCGTACATGTCTAGGAGGCTTCTTCGAGTTTCTTGCCCAAGGATGTGCCCTCAGGACAGCAGCGGGTGTTGTGGACACAGGGAGGTCAAAATTACTATTCTAACTCATGTCCTAGACTACTTGGGGAAAGAGCAACTTTCCTCCAAATTATCCAGGAGGCTTATTTAGTATTCCAACTCCAGTCCTGGAATAGTTTGGCGAAAGCTATACAGTCCCCAAATATTTTTAGGAATGGTTGAAAAGTAGTAATTTTAAGTAGCAGAAAATAATGCCCTCATGGCGCAGCTCGGGGCAAAAAAATAGGAGTGAACTGGTGTGAAATGCAGATAGTGGCTGTGAGGGCAATAGTATTAAATACAGGGGGACGCGTTAATCGGCATTTAATACTCGCCGTGAGGGGAACGGCATTGCTGCCAATTTCACCGCCGTGAGGGGAACGGCTTTGCTGCCAATTTCACCGCCGTGAGGGGAACGGCACTGCAATTACCTACATCGGACTACACGTCCCAGCAGCCCCTGGCCGGTGCGAGTATCCAGCGTCATCTCTGCGCCTGCACCCTGCTCAAAAACGCTGCTGCCCTCCCGCAGCGCGGGAGAAGCCCGGGCCAAGGGCGGGCCCATCCTTGCCCGTCATCGCCAGGAAGAGGCAGGGCAGGGCCACCCCTCTTACATGTAAGGGCCCTGGTCTTCGTCCTTTACTAGACTTGGCTGAGAGGTACTGTGAGATTCTTCTTTCACTGCCCTTGCATTTCCAGTTGATATTTCCCCTCACAGAGATATTTGGAACCGGTACGTTCCGTGGTCAAGTCGACTGGGTATAACATTGATAACTTCCTTTTATTCTAGCGTGGGCTGATTGGACCCTCTGGGACTTGCCATATATCTAAAACCAGGACATTGTATGACGCATTTTATTGACAGTAACTTGTTTATATGCCCTTTTGCTGCTAAATACATTAAGCACATCGCACTTTTGTCCTTAGGGGCTAGGCCTTGTTAGCCATAGCACTTTGCACTTTTTGGTCAATGTTTACATGTCCTTCTGCTTTCAATCATATTAAGCACATCGCACTTTTGTCCTTAGGGGCAAGGCTTTGTTTGGCTTTTGACTAACTCTGAATTCTAGTTGATTGGTTATTTGTTAACCCGACTTTTGGGTTTGTATTTACTTGGTCTCCTTTTTGTGTTATTGTATGATTGCTTCTCCTTTTGTTTTGGATATGGGGAAGCGTGGCTGTGCACCCCAAAAAAATCCTTCGGTGTTAATACCGGCCCCACTCCCCCAAACTTCAATTGATAGGATGCTTCAGAGAGCTATTGGGGTAGTCTTGACTGAAATTGAGCTTACAGAGAGGCGACTATCCTTAACCCCAGACATCTTTCTTCAAACCTCTGAGCCACCTATTTCTGTACAATCCAGTCCGGGTTCCACCCTTACCTCGTTAAAATCTTTACCTGGACCAAGTGAGACTCTGTTATCACCCTTACAACGCTCCCCAGCAAAACCAAGAACCCGCAAAGGTAGAATAAATACTACATTACCTAAAGCCGAGAGGCGAAAAATGGGCAATGGGACAGGAACAAATAAAAAGGCCAGTGCAGAAATTAGTCTCAGCGAGGGAGAATCAGTCAGACTGGGAAGAGTGGTAGAATCTCCCTCAAATTCTTATAAACATCCTGATTGCCCTTTATGGGTGAGGAACCTGATAGTGGAGTTAGAGGTACATATGAGAGCCATTGTTAAAGAAGAATTAGAGAACCATCTTGGGAACAGACTTAGTGATCAGATGTCTGCCCCGTGTGTACTGGGCAACCCTCTGGCTAACATCTTGCCGGCACCAGTGGAGAAGAAAGACTGTAGTTCACAGACGGACAAAGTAGGGCAACCTCCACTAGCTAGAGGTGGCACTTCCACTATTCCATCACGCCTAGCCCCTATGAGTGCTGTCAAGTTAGGGGCTCCTAGCGTTGCTCAAGAGGGTAATGTTTATTCTCCTGGTAAGGAACTCGGTACATACCGAGCTCAAATAAGGAGGGACATTCCTAGCACCAGGGGCCCTAGTACGCAGAGTGGGAGTTTCCATACTGACCAGTCGATGGATAGGGAAGTGCCTATCTCAGCAGAAAATGTGAATACAGGCCCAGTTCCCCTGGCCCTGCCAATAATCGATCTACCTCCAGCCTCACTCCCTTATGTTACAGTTTTAACTGGTGTACCTGAATTAAAAACTGGAAAGAAAGAAACACAGCTGGAGTTGAGAAATAAGTGCCTTTTATGGCTCACCAGGTATGGACAGTTCCCTTATGATAGGGCGGGTGAGATACTACTAGTTCGGAGAGTGGGGTGGGTTGGTAAGAACCCCAAGACAATCAAAGGAGACTGTATAGTTATTAATTATAGTAATCCCCGGACAGTCCGAATTTTGGCTGATCAGTCTCCCAGCTTTTATGCACCGCCTACAGGGATCCAATTACACACCTTGGCCTTTTTTTATTCTTGTATCTACCCATCTCCATGGACCCCAGGCACTAGAGCTCCAACACACTGGTTACAACCCCATCTCACATTTGGCCAACTCTCCAGAATTCAGTATAATGTTCCAGTAGCAAATAGGTTTGGGGCCCTTGAAGAGGTAGATTGACTTTCGACTCCATCTGATCCCTCTTTTACCCAGGGGCTAGGGGGGACTAAAAGTGAGCCTAATCCGAAAATCACTGGGTTGCAGCCCCTAAATAATGCTGGTGTGACTCAAGATGCCTCTGGCGAACCTTTTTATGAATCTCACCTGGGACTCCAAGGTTCTGTAGGTGCTACTTCAGTTGTATCAAATAATCAAGCCCCTCTTACCTCTGAATTTATTATTGCACCTATGGGCAGGAATAGATCTTTAGTGGATGTGGGAGCACCAGATCCTGAGATCGAGCCAGACATCACACAAACTTCGAACCCCTTTGGTCCTATTGTGCGTGATGCCACCTTGAACTTGGGCCTCCAGTTGAGGGTGCTGTCGTGGAACATTGCCGGTATCAAAAATAAACTTCAAAATCCTGATTGGATACAATTTGTACAAAATCATGACGTGTGTATGTTTCAGGAGACTTGGGCTAGAGAGGACTCTGTCATGAGGGGCTTTGCAACTTTTAATGTGCTAGCAACTATGGGAGGCAGAGGTAGACCATCGGGAGGGTTAGGCACGTGGGTCGCTACACATCTGGATTGTACTGTTGAACAGCTGAACACCTCCTCAGATGATATCCAGTGCACCCTTCTTACTTTAAATGCTGGGATCAAAATTGCATTTATTAACATCTATTCCCGTCCGGTAACCTTTGCCCAGGAATCCCAGACCATAGATATGCTTGCCACATTCATTGAGCTAGTTCCCCCGAATACTAGAATGGTGCTAGGAGGTGATTTTAATTGCCAGTTTGAGCCCCTAGCCCTCCCTACTGACTCTTCGGTCACTACCGAGGATTCCCTTTGGCTAATTCCAGAACCGCAGATTCCTCTGGTAAGAGCTTGGAGCCCCTTGGTATTACAGATTAATGCAGTCACACTAACTCATGCACTGAGGGCATGTAATGGTCGTAGTAAGTCAGACCAACCAGGAAAACCTACTTTTAATAGACCAGGGCAAGCATCTCTATTGGACTATATTCTGGTGGAAGCAAGTATATGGCATTGGGTAGTTGACTTCGCTGTCTGGCCAAGACATGACAGCGACCACAACGCTCTGGTACTCGATCTTAAGCTCCCGGAACCTTCTAGTCCACCAATTACTAGCCCCCTCTCTGGTACTAATCTATCTTTACACAATAACAGAAGGAGAATTAGGTGGGAAACCCTGAAACAGTCCCCAGGCAAGGCTGCTGCCCTGTATTCCCTAATTATTCCACCTTTATTGGCAATGGAGAAGGCCGCAGAGAGTTCCATCTCTCCTGGTACTATCGCTCAACTTACGGCTATCCATGCGGACTTGACCACTAGCCTGACCAACATTTTTAATCCTCTGATACATTCTAAAGGCAAGAGGACACCTAAATCCACTTGGTTTAACAACTCCTGCCGAATGGCAAAGGGTGCCCTCATTGACGCCATAAAATTAAAAGACAGATCACTGATAAAAACTAGGAGGGCCTTGTACAGTGATAGTCTAAAGTTAGCCAAAACGGAGTGGGAGTCTGAAAGATGGGATGCAATTAAACAGGCTCTCACTAATAGAGACATGAGGGCGTTTTGGACCTTGGTTCGAACAGTAAGTTCCTCAGAGAGCTCACCTATTGAGCCGAACATTGCTGCTGACGCTTGGAAACTTCATTTCCAATCGTTGTATTCTACACAGGACATTATAGAGCCCATAGGGGGAATTGTGCCAACTGTTGTGGGGATCCCCTCGAAGACAATGTAGGGTTTACTCTGACTGAAGTGCTGAGTGCAATCGGGAAGCTTCCCCTTGGAAAGGCCCCAGGATTAGATAAGATTCCCGGGGATCTTTTTCGGGATCAGCCCAATATTTGGGGTCCTTATTTATGTGTAATATTTAATGCCATATTAAATGGCATGAAAATCCCGGATACTTGGTTAGGGGCAGAAATCTTCCCAGTATACAAGAAGGGTTCTCCCCTCCTGCCCACTAATTACAGGCCAATAAGCCTGATTGACGTAACTCAGAAGTTGTTTGCCAGGATTGTCTTGGAGCGCCTTCAGTCCTGGGTGGACGAGCGGGAGATTCTGAGTGCGTACCAGGCAGGCTTCCGTAAAAATATTTCTACCATTGACCAAATCTTTAGGCTCCAATTACTATATTGGAAGACGGTGACTATAGAGGGTGGGAGCCTCTATTTGATCTTCGTTGATTTAAAAACAGCCTTTGATTTGGTGCCTCGTGTCAAACTTTGGGCAGTTTTAGAGCAACTGGGCATTCCGCCCTATTTGCTATCTTTGATCAAGCGTTTGCACACTGGAAATTTTGCCCAGGTGAGATATGGGAAATTTGGGGAATTGACCCCACGCTTCCCAGTGAATAGGGGTGTAAGGCAGGGGTGTGTTCTGGCCCCCACACTGTTCTGTCTTTTTATTAATGCCCTGGTGGACCAATTAAATGAGGTAGTCAACATTGATGCCCCAAAGCTCGCCCGTGGCAAGGTGCCAGCAATGATGTTTGCGGACGACACCTTGTTACTATCTAAATCGCCCATGGGCATCCAAAGGACCCTTGACAGCTTCTCTTTATTTTGCAAAAATAGGGGCTTAGAGATTAACACACTAAAAACCAAGTACATGGTATTTAATCCTAGTAAAACATCTCGCCATAATCCTACCTTAAATGGTATCCAGCTAGAGAGGGTAGCTGTCTTTGACTATCTGGGTGTTACGCTGACGGAAACCTTTGGGTGGGGCCCACAGCAAAACAAGGCAGGTTTAAGGTTAGCACAGATGGCCGGGGAATAGCAAAATTATACAGGAACTCCACATCTAGACAACCGGGTCCGTTGACTGAGATATATAAAGTTCAAATCAGGAGTGCTATAATGTATGGGGCAGAACTATGGGGACACCTCCCAGTAGGTGGACTGGTTAAAACCGAGAACAAGTTTATGAGACAGCTCTTGGGCCTACCACAAAGCACTCCTCTTATCCCCCTTCGTATGGACCTCGGGATTAGACCCATAGATGAGGAGATCGGACTGCGACCCTTGACTTTCTGGCGTAGACTATGGGCGACTCCCGAGCTAATAGCCTACCAGTCGGAACTCAAGGCGATCTTGGGGCTCCCAGGGGTGGGAAAACTATCTTGGTTCGCATACATAAAAGACCTGTGCATTAGACTAGGCCGGCCGAACCTATGGACCCACCCTGAGGAAGTGTCCCCGACAATATCACGGCTTGATCTAGTCAAAACTTACAGACAGTTTAGACTGGCTGAAATTCAAGGAGTATAAAATCAGGCCGTTTGACCTCGGACTTCCTCAATTTTAAAGATCAGTATTTATTTGAGGTTTTCCTTGATGAAGTTCATCCGTTTATGGCAAGGAAACTCTATGTCCAGTTTAGATTGGGCTGCTTGCCGGTCCATGCATTTATAAATAAATGGTCAAAAACTTCCCCTATTGGATGTCCTGCCTGCAATAGCCAAGAAGAGACACCTATTCATGTTTTCTTCTTTTGTCCAGGATACAATATACCCAGGAGGTATTGGCTCTTGCCAATATGCAGGAACCTGGGGTATAGACAGTCACAGGAGGCCTTTAGAGTTTTGAGAACTGATACTCATCCCCCGATTGTTTTTGCTGTGTCCCGTTTTCTTAATTCTATGTGGCATAGGCGCCGCAAGTTTTTAACCTCCCCTCGCACATGATAAATGTTTCTTTCCCATTTCCTACTGTTTTGATCTTACTAATATATGAAATCTTTGTTTAATTCGCAGTTTTAAATTTTAATATTTTTTTAACTGCCATGAAATTTGTCCAGTTTACTGTAAATGGATATACTCTGTAATGTTTATTGATGTTTTTATTGCTCAAATTTAGTGATGTATGTATTTTATTTTTTGCTTTTATGGTCTACAAAGATCGAAATAAAGCTTGGAAATGGAATGCATTTCATTTCTACTTCTTCTTCTAATTAAATACAGTGTGCTCGAATGTCGTTCTTTGCCACATAGTCTGTTGCTTAGAGGAGGGCAGACCCTGTAGTCATGCTAGATTAAGTATAGTTCAGATTGTAACATTTAGTACAAGGTCTTTGTTTATGCATGTTATAGCTTTGAGTGTCCCGCCTCCCCTACCACTTCATCAGGGGTCAGCGTCCATTCATGAACCTATTTGGTCCTCAAAACCCCTGCATGCTAATGAGAACCGCAGGAGACTGATGTAACAAACTCTTTGGTATATTGAGGTGTGCGTATGGCCTGGCCCCTTGCATGCAGCCATACAGATGACCCTGTCCGCTCTCATCGCCTGCATGGCAGCATCAGTTGTAATCACCCCAAATTGTTGTGTAGTGAAAATGCCCAAACTCTGTACAATAGAAAACAGGATGTTATAAGAAGATAATGTTCTTGGTACCATTCAAGGACCCTTTATCCAAATAGGCAAACATGGCACACACTGGGAAAACAATAAAAAAAATTGCTAGCTTTCGCACCAATAATTTTCAATTCTGTTAAGGACAGGGAGGTGAGGATTATTGCTTCTCTTTCTTTTGCTGCAAAAACAGCAGCCAATGAAAAACATTTTAACACTTCAAACTACATTTCCCATGATACCCTGCTCACAATTACGAATCATGGTCCAGCAGTCTATATAAGAATAGCCATCGCCATCTTAAAAGCTTCCTTCTTTGCTCCGAACAGTCCACCAAATCAAACTGCGACAAGAACCAACATCGCCTGTAGGGCCAACTCCAGCGGCCATCTCCAACATAGGAGCAACAGCTCATCCAGGAACCGGAACACAAAATGTCACCAACGCCATGAAGACTGGAACAGGATCACTCTGTTTAGTGATCCGAACCTGGAAATAAAAGAAGACCCGTAATATCCATATAACACATACTATACATATGGGTAGGTCAAGTCGTAACAATCTTATAATGACTGACATATTGGGCAGGATAATCCTCGCCTACGTGTCCTTTATAGAATTGAAAATTCTTGGCAGGAATGCTAGCAAATTTTTTTATTCTATTTTAGGACAGGAGAATCCGATTATTGCTAGTTTAACACTTATCAAAAACCACAAAAGTATTATCGCTCACAGGTTTATTGTAAAACTGCTTAAGTGTAGATTCAGATGACCAGTCAGCCGACTTCATAATATCCTGAATGGTAGAACCCAGCATAAAGGATTTAGAGGCCATCGCCCCTCGGACAGAATGAGCAGCAAAAACCTGGGTATCAACAAATCAAACACAAGGAGATGATGGACGGGGCGCAGAAACTTTTTAGACACTCACTTCCAGTCACAGATCTGGGTTGAATCCATCATCGTTCTTTAGCTCACTTCGCCACCCCAGTTCAGACCCAGCCATATGCAAATCAGTCTTGACCCTGTGCCTCATGGGAACAAACACCAGCTTCTGCCATGATTGATTTCAGCCATCTAGCAATTGTGGCAGATGAAATAGGTTTAAATGGTTTTTGTAAAGCAATCCATAATTGCGTAGAACCTTCAGGTCGCAAAGTACGAGTACATTCTTTGTAAGCTTTCAAACATCGAAGCACACACAAATGCATTATACTCAATACAACGAGAATTTTTTTTTGTTCTGCCAGTAATGGTAAAGGAAACTCCTGCTGGAGTAAATACTCTACCTATGAAGACTAGGATTCTCACATCCGAAGTACACCTGCAGGCGGATAGACCTAAAAGCATATCCAATTTAGCTGATAATTGCTTCCTAGACAACAAAATTATCTGGCCACCGCTCAAGATGAGCCAGAACCAATGGCATCCCACAAAAAGGAATATTTAGCCTTGGGAGGATTAGATACCCGGATACCCCCAAGAAGTTTACAGAGAACTGGGTGCATCCCTATGGGCTTACCATCAACCTTTACATGGCCGTCAGAAATGGCAGAGCAAAAATTATTCACAGACCTGTAAGATCAACGTTTTGAGGCTTTGTGGGACAGAAAATTTACAACGTGGGACAACTCTGCCTTCACAGGATCCACATGCCATTCCAGACACCAACCCATCCAGCATCGGCATGCCAAGGAGTATTGTTTCCTAGTGCAGGGGGCCCAGGCCTGGTGGATGAAGCCTGAAGCAGGCTCTGAAATGCCTGGCTAATTCCCCTGTTGCCTGAAAACCTCCAGATCATCAGAGACAGCTGTCTCGACATTATCAACAGATGCAGCTCTCCGTGAGGGCCCCAAAGCATAATCTAAGACCAATGCAGGAGGAGAGGATAATTGCATGTAAGTTCCAACAGAATCGGAAACCAAGACTGAGCTTTCCAAAGTGGAGTGACCAACACTATCTCCGCCATTTGGCGAGCGACCTCAGTCGCCACCCTGGGAATGAGAACGAACGGGGAAAGGCATAATTCAGAGTCGCAGACCAATCCTGCGAAAAAGCATCTGTTGCCGTCGCTAACTGGTCTGGCCTCCAGCTGAAGAATGTCTCTAACTGGCGATTCGGTCTGGAGGTGAAAAGATCCATTGTGCAAGGACCCCAAAGTGTTTGTATCCTCTGGAGTTGCCAATTGCTGTAATTTGTTAGATATCTGGAGTTCCAATACGCCACAGTGTTGGACTGCCCCAGAATGTACTCCGCTATCACTGATATCTGATGATTCAGACAATGATGCCAAAAGTCCTTAGGTATCTCCACCAACAAGGGCGATCTCGTGCCCCTTGTTTGTTGATGTACCTGACTGCAAATATGTTGTCCATCCTGAGAAGGATGCAACAAGACATCTTGATATAGAGGGTCCATATCGCGAAGGACCCCGCCAACAACTCTAGACAGTTGATATGGAGGGACAATTCGTGGAGAGACCACCGCTGACCATGGAGATATCTCCGCAGCGTGCTCCCCAGCCCCAACGGGAAGCATCTGACTCGATTATTGCCTTCGGTTGAGACCCGAAGATGGTCCTGCCGTTCCAGGCATCTACATGTCCCAACCACCAACAGAGTTCGTCCCTCACTTCCTTTGTCAGAGGAATCTGATCCGTGTACGACAGACCCTTCTGGAGGTACTGAATGTTTAGTCGTTGAAGAGCCCGATTGTGCAGAGGCCCCTTGAAAATGGCTTGGATTGAAGACGCCAACGTTCCGACTAGGCGAGCAATCGCTCGCAAAGAAACCTTCTGTTGAGAAAGGACCGATTTCCTCCTTCATGTCTCGCAATTTGGTTTTGGGGAGCCTTAGCTGCGCCGACTGAGAGTCGTTCACAAACCCCAGAAAATCTATTGTCTGAGTAGGACAAAGAATCAACTTGGTCCCGTTGATGACGAAACCAAAGTCCTGTATGAGAGACGTTTTCATCTGCAAAAGAAGGGTGGACAATGAGTGAGATTGAGCCATGATGAGAACGTTGTCCAAATAAACTATCATACTTATCCCCTGTTCTCTGAGATGGGCCACCACTGGCTTCATCACCTAAGTGAAACACCATGGTGTTGAAGAAAGCCCGAAAGAAAGGACCAAATATTCCAACCACCTGCCCCTCCATCAGAATTGAAGAAATCTCCGGTGAGGAGGAAAGATGGGCATGGTTAGATACACATCCTTGAGGTCCAGCCGGACCATCCAATCTCCTTTCCGCAATAGATCTGCTAAAATATGGATACCCACCATCTTGAAATGTTTGTATATGAAGTACTGTTTGAAATCTCTCAAATTCAGAACCAACCTGTGACCACCTCACCTTTTTTGTACCAAGAAGACGTTGCTGCAAAAAACCCCGGCGCTGTTGTCGCAATATGCCACCGCATGCTTCTGCAGCAGGTCTTCTATTTCTGCGTCTATAAAAGCGCACTCTTGTCGGCAAAATGTAACTGTTGAGGGAGAGATACTTGTCTTGGGGTCTGATAAAACTAGATGAAACCCCTGAACAGTCTGCAATAACCAAGCATCCTGGGTAAATCAAACACGACCCCCCAAAGGCATAACTGCGGTATCGAGAAGTCTTGTCTGCAGAGTTTTGGGATTGGAGTCCCCCTCTGTGGCCGTCTCAGTTGAAGCAGAATCTGGAGAATCTTTGGTGGGATAGAATGTGCCACCCATGGTAGAATCCTGTCACTCTCCTCTACCTCAACCGTATTCACCTCTGGGAGGGCCTTGCTAATAGTAACAGCCTGGCAAGCGGCCCCTGCCTCGCCTGGCCCGATTGAAAAGCCAGCCTGAAAAACTCTTTTGATATTCGATTGGGCCTTATCCAATAAAGTAAAGGTACCCACATACTTGGACACGTCCTTGACAAATTTATCTCCAAATAGGTGGCCCTCAACCAAGGGGCCCGCTTCGGCCGAAGCAAGTTTGGTTAGGTCGGAGTCCATGTGCATAAGGAGAGATACCGCGCCATTCTGTTGACACGGCGCAGGTTTCGTTCCCCAACAAACATAGCCTGTTGGGACCAGCCAGCTAATATGTCGGGGTCAACATGTGCGCGCCCGTCTCCTTGGCGACGAAGGCCATCTCTAAAATCTTCGCAAGTGACCCAACCAAATCCAGCAACTTGTCCTGACACATGGCAAGCTCGGTCGATACCCTTTTTAGGATCTCTAGCAAACTTCTTCAAGAAGGTTAGCATGCTCGGGTCGATTTCTGGAGTCCTAGCAACCTTGTCAGGGATATCGCGCCTGGGTATTCCGCCCGAAGACGGTTACAGACCTCCTTGTCAAAACCTCATCTTAAATTCTCATGGAGGTATTCGGACACTTCAGAAAAAGGTGTCAAATCATACGAACGTGGATGAACAGTATCCTGAGGATTAAAGTTAAAGGGATTTGAGGGACTTCTATTAGAAACTTGTGGTCTGGCTGAGACAGAAGTCTTCGCCTTTTTTATTTAGGGGGGTTATAATGATCGGAATTGGTGGAATCAGTATTGGTGGTATCAGTATAATTACCATCTTTGCCCTTGGGTGGTACATTTGTGGAGGTCGAGTACCCGTGATCACCCAAAGGGCCCTGTGGGAGATTAGCCAGAGCGTCAGCATGAGGCCACTCAGTGGACTTGGTTTTCGCTTTACGGGGTTCATCGGAAAAACCGGGCTTGGAGTCCGGCATTGCAGGATTTTGAAAACCATGGCGTTTTGCAAAGATCTCCAATTGATCAGTAATGGGCTTAAGGGCAGCAGTCAGAGCCTGATTCACTGTAATGGGAACAGCAGTCTCAATTGCCCTATTGACTGACTGCTGGACAGAGGCATCCACAGCGTCAACTAAATTATCCTCCAAAAGGGGCCCCTGTTGTTCCTCGTATTTTTCTCCTCCAAGGGAGGCAATTTTCCATTATTACTGATTTCCTTTCCCTATTTCAAAGGATCACTCAGGGGGCAGCCAGCACACGTGCACCAGAAAAACAGCAAAAATTCACTTGGCTCCTCAGCAAAGCTGTAATCACAATTATTCTAGCCCCAGGGCAACCAGGTTGTCCAGAGCCAAACAATATAATGAGCGTGCACGTGCCCTGTAGGGCATCCCGATTCTTACAGCCGGAGCCGGCGTCAACCTCTACGCTGCTGTGAATCTAATGAACAGCGAGAAGCCGAGCGTTAAAAGAATGCTACGGCGAGGAGAGCAGATGACAGGAGAACGATGCGTAGTCCAAAAATAGCCAAATTGGGCTACGCATGCCCGAACGGCTCTACTAAAAGGTCTGGCTCAATGAGGGAAGGTGCCGACAACTAACACAACGCGGGGTGACCGCGAAGCGTTCCGCTCAAAAGAGCGAGATCTAGCAACTAGACAATCTGTCCCGAAGTCGGGACGACACCGTAGGACAACGCGGGAAGACTGCGAAGCGGTCCACTCCAGGAGCGTGATCGGGCAGATTATAATACGGTCCCGAAGTCGGGACAGACACACAAAAGCAGCTCGTTATCCCACGGGGCAGGCAAGGAGCTGAAGGCATTATCACAACATAGTCAATAATAGATATCAACAATTACAACAGAAGTAATGAAGAGCCACTTATCTCAGCTGCGATCAGCAAAGAAAGAGGCTCTTAAGATGGCAATGGCTATTCTTATATGGACTGCTGGACCATGATTGGTGGTTGTGAGCAGGATGTAGTTTGTATAGTGTGAAAACGTTTTTCATTGGCTGCTGTGTTTTTGCAGTGAAAGAAGGAGAAGCAATAATCGGACCCTCATGTTCTGAAATGGAATTAATTGTGAAGTGGTTCAAATAACTTAATACCAACCACAGTCTCCTTAGAGGGGGTCTGATCATAACGAGTGGGTATCGAACCATACTAATCAGGGTAAGATCATGATCTCTGTGCCCTTGTGGTGCTATCGATGTAAATCAAGAGGGGTGGGCGCAGGTGTCATTTTCAGCAAACTATCCCGTGTGGCCTCTCACGAGTGTCCCAACATTATCACGCTGCTCTATGTTAGCTCGTGTGACACTTCGGCAATCATTTGAGCACCAACCATGTCATCATTCACTCCATCGATGTGTGTTGCCAGACGGTAGACTGTTGTTCTCTTTCAAAGAAGATCTGTTCTACCTTTTTAGTTGTATTGTCAAGTTGTTCCAACACAAATCATTTGAGGTCCTATACTGTATTGCACTTGTGGTAAAGTGATTACACATTTTTGTGGTGTTCTTCCTACACAGCGTATTCCTACTGTGTTCACTGATCCATAGTCTGAACTTCCTGCCTTTGTATTTTGAGTGGCATGGACATGTCATCATGTAGATTGCATATGATGATTTGCAATTAGTATGTTTTTTCAGGATCTTTTTGTTGGGGCTGTGAGGTGGTATATGCTACATGAACCACCTGGGTAATGCCCTGTTATCTGGGGTAAATCCCAAAGCTGTGATACCGTAGTGATCACACACTCAGAAGGGGGGGAAGAGGCAAAATTCCACTACTCCGACCTCCCCAATCACATAACTATAACACACACTGAAGAGTAGGGAATTGTAATCCAAGGGTGGTACGTGCTCTGTGAAAAAATACTGCCCTCACTCACAAAATTGTGACATGCTTCATCATTGGGCTTGCTTCAATACACCACTGCGCAGACCAACGCCTGGGGTGGAGCAAAGGGAGGGGAAGACAATACAAAACATGAAAAATATATACGTTGGGATCACCGAAAGAAAAGTGCAGTGAAGGTTAAAACTAGCTCAGTGGTGTCTCTTCTCAACAATTTATTCCTAGACCCACCGGCTAGGTCTAAAAACGTGAAGGATGGTGGTGATAGGAGAAGTTAAAGAGTTCCTTCACCCCTTCTTACTGCCAAAGTGTCGACATGTTTCTGCCGTGTTTTAAGTGCCCACAGTGTTGGGTCACACCGGCATTCCTCAGGACCCTTTGGATCCCAAAAATGTGTTACCCTCTGTACCTGGGTTCGGTATCCTTGGAATCTGTTACTTCCAAGAGGAGGGTGCCCCTAAGTAACTCACTCTCAATAATCTGTAGGGGAAAGCACAAAGAGAATGGAATAAAATTACTCGTGCAGGGGTACCTCTCGGGTGTTCGTGCTCCGACACTCGAAGTTCCCTCTCATAGCTCTCATTTCAGAAGGAAACACATGTTCCACCTAGGTGCTTACGTTGACCCATCGGTATAGAATATTATCTTAACGTCCATTCCAAAACTCACCATTCAATAATGGGATAATTCACCAAAAAACAATCGCAGGAAATCGTACTTTGCTAGACTGAAGTCCATTGCACATCCGTTGCGCACCCTCATGCTGTGCAGCGAAAACAAACTCACCGAGTTCCATCAACTACAATGCTAAAACTGGTGAGAAAATGGGAGAGACCCCCTGTAGTCAAACTTTAGGGGAGAATAAAAACATAGGCAAATGTGATTAATCAGTAGCATATAATGTCGTATTGACATGCAGGACTAGGTAGCAAGTATTAATAAAGTCATGAGTCGAATAGAATAAAATAAAGTGAATTGGAGAGGCTCTCTGTGTTGTAAACAGCCTCTAGGTAATGCCCCGATACTGCTGTGGCCGTGGTATGTTAAGGCTGTCTGTGAACAACCCGCCTTCCGATGTAAAATGCACAGAGAAATACCTGTTAACAATGAATGGTGATAAAGTACCCCCTGCGTGATAGGGCGATCTCTCGTAGTGGGGAAATCCCCGCTACTGGGAGGAATGGCCTCTAGTCGTGGTTCCGTCCCCCCGAACTCCCCCCCTACAACTCCTTACTTCATCAAGGTACGTGCTCTGCCCATGAAATGTCCAGCTCTCGCCGTGAAGGTAGCGAGATGCAGCTTCGTTGCTCCTCTCATAACGGGAGGATTTCCGGTCACGTGACAGGAACCGTGTCATGTGACCGTGACGTATTCTGTCGTCACCACGTTGCTAGGAGCCCTGTAGCCTAGCGCAATGTTGATTAATTCACTGGGAAAACTTTATCTATACTCGCTACATCTGTACAAGGTGACAGAATCGATGTTAGAGTGGAAACGATCACCGCAAGCCGAACCCTATGCAGGCCCTTAAGGCAGAGATCTATTGTGTCACTCTGCATAATTAGAAGGATAGGGCTTCAAAAATCGCTCATAGTGCGAAGTTTCCTATATCATTAGGGGGCATTTCCAGTACTGTTAGTGCAATGATAGGGGGTGTTGGAGGATTAGAGAAGTGTGGAATGGGACATTGCTGGAGCCCCCAGTGCCTCCCGTGTAATTCAAGTGTGCCAGATGTCGGTGCCGTCCAGGGATTAACACTACTATGAGCACATGTCTGGAGATACAGTATCATATCTCCTCAGACTATGGTTTTTAGGCAGCTAGTGGTACATAGCAGTGTGTAATTCTCTTATTATTTTATTGCCAAGGGCACGAGACTGAGAGTAAGGGTAGTGGGTGATGTGGAGTGGCCAGGGTCTAACTTGGTCCTATCTATTGATGGTGTTCCAGGGGATATCATCATTTAATCCAATCTCATGGCTCTTAAGTCTGTATACCCATTTCTGTTCTCTCATCAGAAGCAGTCTTCTTTTGTCGCCCATGTTTGAATTAAATCTAGGTTTATCCATCACGGTCCATGCTAGGTCGTTTATTGTGTGGTGTTTCTCCAAATAATGTGTCGTAAGTTTAGTGTTTGGCTTTTGACACCTAATGGTGCTTCTATGCTCCATAATGCGTATTTTCACTTTTCTCGTGGTCATGCCTATATATTGTTTTCGACAGGGGCATGTGATGAGGTAAATGACGTTTTCTGAGTTACAGTTGGCATGTGTCCTCTGTTCCCATGGATGTTGCAGACCCACATCTACACTCTTTGAATCCTTTGTCAAGTGACATATATATATCGCATGAACCACACCTTGTGTGTCCCGTGATGGGAGGTAATGCCCTTGGACCTTGTGTGTCACTGGGTTTTGTAACCCTGGGTCATGTGTGGACTAGGATGTCTCTCAAATTTGCGCTTCTCTTGAAGGAGAAAAGGGGTTTTTCCACATCCACCCCATTTGAATTCAGTATGCACCAATTTTTCAGCATTAACCGTTTTATATGGTGTGAGGCTGTATTAAAAGTAGTAACACAGACTGTTTTAGTCATAGTGGGTTTTTCCACCTTCTCCAACAGGTTGTCTCTATTCGTGTTGACAGCTCTCTTTCTGGCTTTCTTAACCACTCTTTCCGGGTATCCTCTTCTGTGTAGTTTTTCTGTCAGGAGCTCCGCTTCTTTGTTGAAGGTCGTTCTGCCCGTGCAGTTCCGCCGGAGTCGGAAAAATTGCCCCACTGGTAAATTCTCCTTAAAGGATTTAGGATGGAAACTCTCAAAAGAGAGTAGGGAGTTTTTGTCCGTGGGTTTGTGGTAAACCCGGGTGGAGAGCTTCCCATCTATAGGTTCTATCACCAGATCCAGAAATGGCAGTGCTGTGTTGGTCACAGTAGATGTGAAATGTAGTAAAGGGTTGCGACTGTTCAGCCACTCTAAGAATCTCTGGACCGACTGCTCGTCACCTTTCCATATCACAAGGACATCATCAATGAATCTACGCCATAGTCTGATGTTCTGTGACCATGGGTTCCCCTCGTTATAGATGTTGGTATTCTCAAATGCTCCTACATACAAGCCCGCCAGGCTGGGGGCGAAGGTGCTCCCCATGGAAGTACCGTGGGTCTGTAGGTATAGGCACTGTAGGTATAGGCACCCTATACCTACAGACCCACTGTACTTCCATGGGGAGCACCTTCGCCCCCATGGAGAGGTGACGAGCAGTCGGTCCAGAGATTCTTAGAGTGGCTGAACAGTTGCAACCCTTTACTACATTTCACATCTACTGTGACCAACACAGCACTTCCATTTCTGGATCTGGTGATAGAACCTATAGATGGGAAGCTCTCCACCCGGGTTTACCACAAACCCACGTACAAAACTCCCTACTCTCTTTTGAGAGTTTCCATCCTAAATCCCTTAGGGAGAATTTACCAGTGTGGCAATTTTTCCGACTCCGGCGGAACTGCACGGACAGAATGACTTTCAACAAAGAAGCGGAGCTCCTGACAGAAAAACGACACAGAAGAGGATACCCGGAAAGAGTGGTTAAGAAAGCCAGAAAGAGAGCTGTCAACACGAATAGAGACAACCTGTTGGAGAAGGTGGAAAAACCCACTATGACTAAAACAGTCTGTGTTACTACTTTTAATACAGCCTCACACCATATAAAACGGTTAATGCTGAAAAATTGGCGCATACTGAATTCAAATGGGCTGGACGTGGAAAAACCCCTTTTCTCCTTCAAGAGAAACGCAAATTTGAGAGACATCCTAGTCCACACAAGACCCAGTGTTAGGAAACCCAGTGACACACAAGGTCCAAGGGCATTACCTCCCATCTGTCACGGTAGAAATCCTCAGGGTTGGTTTGTAGCTCAGAAAGGTCCACCTCTTGATATTCCCAAGCCAGAACAGCTATAATAGCACAGGACAGTGGGAGGATCAAGCGAGGGAAGGAAAGGGAGGGAACAGCAAGGAGGGAGACCTGAAAATACAGTGAAAGATCATGAACATACCATGTTTGAGGGCCTCAATATATATATATACATAAAGAGTCACACTTCCTCAACATGCAAAGCATTGTCAAATACCTGTAACAAAAAATAACACATCCATGCAGCATGTGATATCCTACGAATTCCGTAGTTCCGGTGGGGAAGAATCTATTCTTCCTCTGTGAATGCTGTATCTAAATACACATGAACAAATGTCTCAAAAGCATAGCAATACAAGTTAACAAACATAAGTTAAGGAAGTGATGCTTTTCCCCACATTATGCCATACCCGTTTGTTGTCTCCATATGACATCACAGGGGTTGAGCGTAAGCCAGTACCGCTCTGGAATCACCCCTGTTAATTAGAGCCAAAAGACAGCAAACGTATAAGAGACTTAGTCAGCAATCCCACGTAGCTCATACACTCTCATAAGCACATGAAGGTAAAGCAATACCAGAGTTCTGTGCACAAGATCAACCAGCCAACTCCACTAAATACTCCTCTCAAACAACAATAATGCAGGTTGAGAGTATTCCCACCATGAAGCAAATGACAAAGTCAGGCTTTAAAGGAACAGTTAGCACAGGAGGGGATCAATGTGCTTATCTGTGTGCAAGAGATGAGAGACGTTGCGCGCTGAACAGCAGAACCGGTAATGCTGTCCCAACGCGAAATTAAGTAAAGAAGGCTCCCAGAGATGCGGAAAGCAACAATGAGGCAATGAGGAAAAGAACAAGAATGTACATGGCAGTCTGCGCGTTGGACAGCAGAGAAGAAAGCTGTCCCAACGCGTGAATTACGTAACGAGTGCGATCAACAGTACAAGGAGGTCACAAGGAAAAAGGGCGAGTGGTGCAGAGCACCCTTACCACACCAGCAGGCCGAAGACCGCCAGGATCGGGAACCGGAAGGAATTTCCGACATCGTCTCCCAGTCCGTCTTCCACTAAATAGATGGAAAGCTCCCACGCATAGCGTCAACCGGCTATGCCTCATGGGAATTATAGTTCCCATGTCTTCCGCATTTGCGCTCCTACCCGATGCCGAGGAGTCCAATCCCACTGGAAGTATGTCGGACCCCGGATAAGGCGCGCACGAGCAAGTAGTCCGTAACACCATCACGGGACACACAAGGTGTAGTTCATGCGATATATGTCACCTGACAAAGGATTCAAAGAGTGTAGATGTGGTTCTGCAACATCCATGGGAACAGAGGACACATACCAACTGTAACTCAGAAAACATCATTTACCTCATCACATGCCCCTGTCGAAAACAATATATAGGCATGACCATGAGAAAAGTGAAAATACGCATTATGGAGCATAGAAGCACCATTAGGTGTCAAAAGCCAAACACTAAAACTTACGACACATTATTTGGAGAAACACCACACAATAAACGACCTAGCATGGACCGTGCTGGATAAACCTGGATTTAATTCAAACACGGGCGACAAAAGAAGACTGCTTCTGATGAGAGAACAGACATGGGTATACAGACTTAAGAGCCATGAAATTGGATTAAATGATGATTTCCCATGGAACACCCTCAATAGCTAGGACCAAGTTAGACCCTGGCCACTCCACATCACCCATTACCCTTACTCCCAGTCTTGTGCCCTTGGCAATAAAACAATAAGAGAATTACACACCGCTATGTACCACTAGCTCCCTAAAAACCATAGTCTGAGGAGATATGATACTGTATCTCCAGACATGTGCTCATAGTAGTGTTAATCCCTGGACGGCACTGACATCTGGCGCCCTTGAATTACACGGGAGGCAATGGGGGCTCCAGCAATGTCCCATTCCACACTTCTCTAATCCTCCAACATCCCCTACCATTGCGCTAACAGTACAGGAAATGCCCCCTAATGATATAGGAAACTTCGCACTATGAGCAATTTTTGAAGCCCTATCCTTCTAATTATGCAGAGTGACACAATAGATCTCTGCCTACAGTGCCTGCATAGGGTTCAGCTTGCGGTGATCGTTTCCACTCTAACATCGATTCTGTCACCTTGTACAGATGTAACGGGTATAGATAAAGTTTTCCCAGTGAATTAATCAAGATTGCGCTAGGCTACAGGGCTCTTATCAACGTGGTGATGACAGAATACGTCACGGTCACATGACACGGTTCCTGTCACGTGACCGGAAATCCTCCCGCTATGACAGGAGCAACGAAGCTGCATCTCGCTACCTTCACGGCGAGAGCTGGACATTTCATGGGCAGAGCACCTACCTTGATGAAGTAAGGAGTTGTAGGGGTGGGGTTCGGGGGGACGGATCCACGACTAGAGCCCATTCCTCCCAGTAGCGGGGATTTCCCCACTACGAGAGATCGCACTATCACGCAGGGGTACTTTATCACCATTCATTGTTAACAGGTATTTCACGGTGCATTTTACATCGGAAGGCGGGTTGTTCACAGACAGCCTTAACATACCACGGCCACAGCAGTATCGGGGCATTACCTAGAGGATGTTTACAACACCGAGAGCCTCTCCAATTCACTTTATTTTATTCTGTTCGACTCATGACTTTGTTAATACTCACTACCTAGTCCTGCATATCAATACGACATTATATGCTACTGATTAATCCCATTTGTCTATGTTTTTATTCTCCCCTTGAGTTTGACTAGTGGGGGTCTCTCCCATTTTCTCGCCAGTTTTAGCATTGTAGTTGATGGAACTCAGTGAGTTTGTTTTCGCTGCGCAGCATGAGGGTGCGCAACAGATGTGCAATGGACTTCGGTCCAGCAAAGTACGATTTCCTGCGATTGTTTTTAGGTGAATTATCCCATTATTGAATGGTGAGTTCTGGAATGAACGTTAAGATAATATTCTATACCGATTGGGTCAACGTAAGTACCTAGGTGGAGCATGTTGCCTTGTGAAACGAGAGCTATGAGAGGGAACTTTGAGTGTCGGAGCACGAACACCCGAGAGGTACCCCTGCACAAGTAATTGTATTCCATTCTCTTTGTGCTTTCCCCTACAGATTATCGAGAGTGAGTTACTTAGGGGCACCGTCCTCTTGGAAATAACAGATTCCAAGGATACCGAACCCAGGTACAGAGGGTAACACGTTTTTGGGATCCGAAGGGTCCTGAGGAATGCCGGTGTGACCCAAAACTGTGGGCACTTAAAACACGGCAGAAACATGTTGACACTTTGGCAGTAAGGAGGGGTGAAGGAACTCTTTAACTTCTCCTATCACCACCAACCTTCACGTGTTTAGACCTAGCCGGTGGGTCTAGGAATAAATTGTTGAGAAGAGACACCACTGACCTAGTTTTAACCTTCACTGCACTTTTCTTTCGGTGATCCCAACGTATATATTTTTTCTTGTTTGTATTGTCTTCCCCTCCCTTTGCTCCACCCCAGGCATTGGTCTGCGCAGGGATGTATTGAAGAAAGCCCAATGATGAAGCATGTCACAATTTTGTGAGTGAGGGCAATATTTTTTCACAGAGCACGTGCCACCCTTGGATTACAATTCCCTACTCCTCCGTGTGTGTTATAATACCGTAGTGATGGGGGGGGCATGGCTAGCCAGCTAAGATGGCGGACGTGAGTCTTTAGCGCTCCGTCCACACTGCCCCGTTTATCCTGTGAAACCACTGGGTGATCCTGCCCGCCGCACTGCAGAGTGGCGGAATCGATCGCGGACACACCAGAGCAGCTGGTGTCCGAAAATCAGGGATTTTCCGCCACGCGCACCGTGGCAAC
Source organism: Calotriton arnoldi (assembly GCA_963921515.1). Classification (NCBI taxonomy): domain Eukaryota; kingdom Metazoa; phylum Chordata; class Amphibia; order Caudata; family Salamandridae; genus Calotriton; species Calotriton arnoldi. The sequence goes on from CAWUFW010010211.1 coordinate 538,860, forward strand.
GGGCACGCTCCAACAGAGGCCAAGACGACGTGGCCACGAGCCCCTGGGTGAGCGTCGCAGGTAAAGGACGGCCCCGGGCACCCCATCGTGGCACGCTGCAGCAGGCAGTGCCGAGCGCCCGTAGCCGAAAGCAGCGACCTACTGAAGATCAGCGGTGTGAAGGGCCTGCCAAGAGTTACGAGGCGAGCAGGGCGCCGAAGGTGATCGGGCGCCACCGACGGCAGGCCCAGAGCGTGGGAACAGCTGTGAGGGGGCCCGCCGGGCCGCATGACCGCGGGACACAGGTGCTGGGCGGCTGCCACAGGAGAGCAGGGTGCTGAGGCGCGAAGACTAGGCACGCCTCGACGCGGCAAGATAAGTGCAGTGCCCCACCACAAGGACGCGGCCCCATGGTGGTGTGTGGCGGCCGCCAGCACTAACACGGCTCAAGCAGTTGCCGGCTGAGGGGGCAGAATGCTGCGTGGAAGGTGGCCGACCTGGGCCTCACACAACTGGCGCAAGCGGGAACTGGCAAAGACGGGTGCGGCCACGGGCCTGAGGCTGCCCCCCGCGAACTCACAGACAAGGAAACACTTGGGGCTTGGTGGGCGACCTGCCCCAGACAGCAAAGGGCGAATGTGGAGAACAGCCCCAGCGAAGCGGACAGGAAACGCGACAGGAGCTGGCCTGGGGTCTCCTTCATGGCGAAGTAAAAGCGCGGAGAGACGCGCAGCCTACTCGACGCAGCATGGCCCAGGACCAGAGGCCGGCTGACCGAGGCCCAACGAACTTAGGAAGCTGCGGCGAAACGCTATAAGGGCAGAAGGGCGGGGACAGCAGACAGAAACCCAGCGGAGACAGGCGCTGGTTGGAACACTACACACTAGCACACGTGAGAGGCGGAGGGTGTGCGCTCTCTGGGGTGTGCGACCCTTCTCGGCCCCGACCTCACTACAAGGGAAGAAGAACAAGTGTGCCCACATCGGCAAGGACCAATGCGAGGGCCCGCTTGACACCTAAAGAGCCGACCCAAAGAACACGACAGGTGAAACGCGATGTGAAGTAAACGGACACACCAAATTGCGCAATTGGCCCAGCTGGGACTCGCCCAGAGATGGTCGAACCTCGGATGCAAGCAGCTGAATATACAAACACCCACCCAGGAGGCCAACCATACACGGAGACACAGTTGAGTGAATCGGCTGACTGGCACGGACACAGCGCGAGTACGCGCAGAGACAAGGTCGCTAGGTGGGAAGACCCTAGCAACAGAGGCCCCCCCCGGAGGACTGGGGCGCTCCACTCACAGCTTGTGGACAACACGGTGGACACGATCTTGCCCCTTGATGTAGGAGAGTAGGATCTGCTTCTTATAGTTACCCCCACTTTTTGCTGATGTTTCACTGTTTTTCGACTTAGCCAGACTGAGGCCCTGCTAATCAGGACCCCAGTCTATCTGCTTTCTACTCTAAATTGATTGTATGTACTTTAGGTACACTCCAGATTGGATTCTGGGGTACCCTTGTGAGTCCCTAGTATATGGTATACTATGTACCCAGGGCATAGGTACCCCAGAGGCCTACCAGGGGCTGCAGCATGTATTATGCCACCCCTGGGAAGCTTTGTAAAATGACACAACAGGTCTGCTACAGCAGCCTGTGTAAGGTGGTGTATCCACCCCTTACTGAGATATAGGTTCCCTATATCTCTACATATCACTGCACATGTAAACCTATCAGTCACCCCTATGGCAGGCCTTAACAATCCTGAAGGCAGGGTGCTGGGTTTCATGTGAGAGGGTGCCCATGCATGAGCAGAGCCCCTCTGCAGCTTTCGTAATCTTTAGTCCGGGGTTGTTTGTGATGCAGCCAGACCATATACTCTTAAGTGCATTATAACCAAACGGTAAATGCTAACTTTGGAATGGCTGCATGGAAAACTGTCGTGTTTGGTGTCAAACACCTTGGAATCATACCCCCACACCAGTAACTGGTGTGGGAGTATGATCCCACCCTTCTAGAGGGAGAGACATGACAGCACCGGTATACCCGGTACCAGCTAACAGAGCCCTGGCATCACAAAATGGATGCTGCCAGCCACAGACACGAGTCTGCCCTCCTGCTGCTGGACGAAACTCCGGCAGGGGAGGCCTGGACAAAAGGTTTCCTGTCACAGGGAGGTGTGACCACCTCCCAGACAGGCTTTAGTGTATTGGGGCTGGGTGGTTGCACTCTCAGAGTGCTTTGAAGTCTGCACTGGGGGCACATTTGGTGTCCCTGTGCATAGTCCAGCTCAAACCGGTTGCAGGGGCACACAGCCCCTGCTCTGGCGCGAAACTGGACAAAGGAAATGGGTGTAGCCACCCCTCTTTCCTGACCCTCCCATAGGTGGGTCCCCAGAGTTTGTCCCACTCCTTCCTTGGGTATAAAGTAGGAAACCCTGACTACAGGACTTTAGATTACGCCTGGACTAAACTCTGATACCAGAAACCAAGTACTTCGACGATCTGCACGACGCTGGACGACTGAAGAATCTCCCTTGGAGTAAAGGAGTTACTCCCCTGCAAGGCAGGCACCTTTAATGCAACTGACCGGTTGGCATCTCTGAGGTCCGACGGACTCCGAAGAATATTGCCACACAGGAGGTGGGTTTTCCGAGGTCTCTGAGATCGATATGTGCCCACAGCAAGTCTGAGGCCCGTATCCCTCGTGGAGACCGTGCAACTCGAACCCCTGGACACCGCGACCATTTGCAGAAGCATCAGCTTTCCGGCGACCCCTGAGGCTGAACTTTGGGTTACTTGTAACCCTGACCCCGAGCAGTAATTGCACCGAAGATTGCAGGCCTACACTCAACGAGAGTTCCGTGGGCCGCCATTTTGTGATTCCTCTCGAGGTCCCTTCGTGATCCCTGGTCCGTTGACCTGTGGGTCCCCAAGAAGGCAACTCTAACTTTTGTTGGGCTTCCCTGGTTGCTCCAGACGTGACCTGACTCTCCATCGCTTGGGGAGTCCCCAGGACCTTGCTGGTCCGCACAGAAGCATCTTTTCTCTTCCTGCGTGGGTTGCTGTTGCCAAGGCTTGTTGTGGTCAATCCGATCACCGACACCCCAGCACTCGACATCCTTCGTGGGACAGCTCGAATCCGGCTCCTGGTCATCGTCGACGTCTCCGGGACCCCGTGGCTGCAGAGTCAAGCTTCCCCTCTTCGCACCTGAAGCACCCGACATCGGTGGGCATTCGATTGCTCCGCTCCTGGTCACTGACTAGTGACCCAGACTCTGTCCCCTCTGCTTTCAGGTTCTTCACATCTTCGATCCAGGCTTGGATCACACCGGACACTTTTCTCCTTCACGGCAGCAGCACTTTGCAGCAGATCGCCATTGAAAACGACGACGATTCCCGACACCTTTTGACACCTATGCACCCGGCTTCCCTGGGTGAGGTAACTCGAGTACTCTGGTGCTCCCGTGAGTGTTGGCCCTAGAAACCCTTAAGTCTAAAGGGGTTTGCTCAAAGTCCTCTCCTAAGTGACCTTTAACTTTAAAATTCCAACCGCGACTTTCCGCATTGAATCCTACGGCGCTCGCGGCTGTGTTCTCACACTGCACACGTCCCCCGTGGGTCTCCTATGTCACTACCTTGGGTGGTTCCTTGGGGTCCCAGCGATTCTACGTGCTCTAGGCACTGTGTCTAGTCAAGTCGTGGTTCTTATACCACTTTCTTAGTATATGGTTTGGTCTCCCCCTGGAGCCCACTGTGTATTGTGCTATTTATTGTCGTTTTAATACTGTGATATTGTGCATCTCGAACTCTAATCTCATAAAGAGATTAGTAGTTAGTGTTTAGAAATAAATGCATATATTTTATATATATCTTGTGTGGTTCTCCTTTCATTTAGTTATTCAAGAGGTTATAATCTGGTAAACCAAGCTGCTTTACACTCCTTCAAGACTTAGCCTGAAGGCTGCTCTCCATAGCTACCACTAGGATAGCTTTCAATAAAGGTTGTCTTTAAACCTATCATCAATAAAGGTTGTTTGGACTGGTGCAAGGTGCCCACTATAACTAGTGGACAGCATATACCAGGCCAACTTCTCACATTGGTGGCAGCGGTGGGATTCAAGCTTGCTATTGCTTTACCAGATAATCTCTTTGAAGTGACTAACTGAAAATCACTATAGGTACATAGGTACATATAAATCAAGTTTAGAATACAGTAAGTTCTACTGAACTTAGAGTTGTGTGTCAAGGGCTTAGCACACCCTTTCTACAACTCAAGAGTTTCAGTTCCCACTAGAGTAGGTAGGTGCATACACCACACCACACTAGAATGTCTGCAAGGCCTGAAGTAAGTGACTCCTTGCCCACTAGGTATGACAATCTCACATTCCAGGAATTGAGAAATATGTGTACCTCTAGGAGACTGAAAACAGGGAGACATGCATGCACTCAACGCCTCATAGAGGCTTTGCTGTTAGATGACTTCAGAAAGACACCAGGGTCTGATGAGGCAGGCAAGTTGGGTGGGGCAGTAGAAGAGGAAAGGCCAGGTAGTGAAAACTACTATGACCCAGACTCTGATGCTGGCCAGGGGGATCAACATGATTCCCACCTGGAAAATCCAATTCTTCCTGAAGGAGAGGAAGGCCTCAGTGGCCCCCTCTTCACTCCCCCAGGAAGGGTTAATAGTCTACCAAGAAGATCAAGATCTCCTTCTCAGGAGTCTAATCATTCTGGTACTTCTATAGGGTCCCCTGCTTCTCATAAAAGGGCATCCTCTTATGAGAAGAAGTGCCAATTGCTTGAGTTTGAGAGAGCTAAGCTCAGAATCAAGAGAGAGCAATTGGCCTTAGACAGGGCATCCCTGGAGCTTCAGAAAGCTTCACAAAAGTTGGGGCTAGAGCCCCATAGTGGCAGCAACAGTGTCCCTAGAGGTAGAGATCATACTCATGACCATAGGAACCTGAACAAGATTGTCCCTCCCTACCAGAGTGGGGATGACATCCACAAATGGATAACTGCACTGGAAAGGGCCTGTAAGGTACAGAGGGTCCCTCAGGAGCAGTGGGCAGCAATCTTGTGGCTCTCCTTTGCAGACAAAGGTAGAGACAAGCTCCTCACTGTAAGAGAAGAGGATGCTGACAATTACAAAGTCCTGAAGAGTGCTCTGATTGAAGGGTTTGACCTAACCACTGAACAATACAGGTTAAAGTTCAGAGATACCCAAAAGGCACAGACTCAGGACTGGGTTGACTTTGTTGATTGTGCTACTAAGGCTCTGGAAGGCTGGTTACTTGGCAGTAAGGTGTGTTATTTCAAAGGATTGTATAATTTGATCATGAGAGAGCAGATCCTTAACAACTGTCAAAATCAACTGTTGCATCAGTACCTGGTGGACTCTGATCTGACCTCTCCCCAAGAATTGGGTCAGAAGGCAGACAAGTGGGTCAGAACCAGGGTGAGGCAGAAGGTTCAGAACCAAGGTGGTGACTCTAAGAAGCAAGATTCTAAGAACTCTGATATGGGTAGGGACAAAGGTAAAGACCAGAAGTCTTCTCAAGGGCCCCAAAAATCTGCATCTGGTGGGGAGTCCCAATCTAACAAAGGAAAAGGCCAAAAGAAACCATGGTGTAAAATCTGTAAGCAGAAAACCCATTGGACTAGGGATTGTACAAAGACCAAAGACTCAACTCCAGCCACCATTGCCCCTAAGGCAACTGTTCCCCCTAGTTCAGCTCCAAGTGGTGGTGTTCCAAATAAGGGTGTAGTAGGGTTAACCCTGGGATCTGAGATGGACTCTGGCCTAGTCAGAGTTCCAACTCAGGCTGTACTGATCTGTGATGGAGACATAGATATGTCCTCCTATGTGAGTCCCAGTAATCTGGGCAAATACAGACAGCAGCCCTTAATTAATGGAAGAGAGGCTTTGGCATACAGGGACACAGGAGCAAGTGTCACAATGGTGACACAAGATCTTGTAGCCCCTGAGCAGATCATACTTGGTGAAATGTACCAAGTGACCAATGCTAGCAATGTCAGGACAGACCATTCCCTGGCAGTTGTTAATTTCTCCTGGGGAGGGGTAACTGGCCCTAAGAAGGTTGTGGTAAGTGCAGACCTCCCTGTTGAATGCTTGCTTGGAAATGATTTGGAAAGTTCAGCTTGGCTGAAGTTGAACTCAGGACCCATGCAGAAATGTTGGGCATCCCTGCAGATGTGTTTGCTATGACCAGGTCACAGGCAAAAATGTCTAAAACTGAACAGGCCCTGGATTCTGGAATAATGGACCAGGTGCCTCCCAAGAGGAGGAGCAGTAGGGTTAAGGCAGTGTCTTCCCCCTGCCTCAGAAAGAAGATCAGTCTCTTGAGGGAGATGATCTCAGTCCTGAAGAAGGAACTGTCCCAGAGGAGCTTGAGCCTGATCAGGTTGAGTTCTTGGGGACAGGGGCCCTTCCAGGGCAGATCTGAGCCAGGAGCAACTGAGCTGCCCCTCTCTTGAACCCCTCAGACAGCAAGCTGCTGCTGAGGCTGCTGGGAGTGCTAGTGATACCCATAGGATCTATTGGGATGATGGACTCCTTTACTCAGAGTGTAGAGACCCCAAGCCTGGAGCCACCAGGAGGTTGGTTATACCTCTGAAGTTTAGGAGCTTCCTATTGACCCTAGCACATGATATCCCATTGGCAGGTCACCTAGGCCAAAACAAGACTTGGGACAGAATTGTCCCTCACTTTCATTGGCCTCATATGTCTGAAGACACCAAGGAGTTTTGTCGCTCCTGTGTTACCTGTCAAGCCAGTGGTAAGGCAGGTAGCACTACAAAGGCCCCCCTGATACCACTACTTGTGGTGGGGGTTCCCTTTGAGAGGGTAGGGATCGACATTGTTGGTCCACTAGACCCCCAAACAGCATCTGGGCACAGATTTATCCTGGTGGTGGTGGACCATGCCACTAGGTACCCAGAAGCAATTCCCCTCAGGACCACCACAGCCCCTGTGGTGGCAAGGGCCCTCCTGGGAATCTTTTCCAGGGTGGGTTTTCCTAAGGAGGTAGTATCAGACAGAGATGCAAACTTCATGTCTAGTTACTTGACTGCTATGTGGAAGGAGTGTGGAGTAAATTATAAATTTACCACCCCTTATCACCCACAATGCAATGGTTTAGTTGAAAGGTTCAACAAAACCTTGAAGGGCATGATTAAAGGTCTCCCAGAAAAGCTTAGGCGCAGATGGGACATACTTTTGCCCTGCCTTCTCTTTGCCTACAGAGAGATTCCACAGAAGGGGGTTGGTTACAGCCCATTTGAGCTTCTGTTTGGACATCCAGTTAGGGGTCCATTGTGTCTAGTGAAGGAGGGATGGGAGTTACCTCTCAAACCCCCTAAACAGGATATTGTGGACAATGTACTTGGTCTCCGCTCCCGGATGGCTGAGTACATGAAGAAGGCAACTAAAAACCTTGAGGCTAGCCAGGAATTACAAAAGGCCTGGCATGACCAAAAGGCTGTGTTGACTGTTTATCAGCCAGGACAGAAAGTATGGGTGTTGGAGCCTGTGGCCCCAGCAGCCCTCCAAGATAAGTGGAGTGGCCCCCATACCATTGTTGAACAGAAGGGAGAGGTTACCTATCTGGTAGACCTTGGAACTCCCAGGAGCCCCCACAGGGTGCTCCATGTCAACAGACTGAAACCATATGTTGACAGGGCAGACATGGGCTTGCTCATGGCTACTGATGAGGGACAGGAGGAAGAGAGTGATCCACTCCCTGACCTGCTCTCTCAGAACCCTGATGATGGATCAGTAGATGGTGTAGCCTTGGCAGGCAGCCTCACTGGCTAGCAGCAAACTGATTGCAGAAAGGTTCTCAATCAGTTCAGACATATGTTCTCTCTGACTCCAAGTCAGACTACCTGGTGCACTCATGAAGTGGACACTGGGGACAGTCTGCCTGTTAAAAATAAGATTTACAGGCAACCTGACCATGTCAGGGACTGCATCAGGACTGAAGTCCAGAAGATGTTGGATTTGGGTGTGATTGAACCCTCAGATAGCCCTTGGGCTAGTCCAGTAGTCTTAGTGCCTGAACCTCACACCCAGGGTGGTAAGAGAGAGATGAGGTTTTGTGTAGACTACAGAGGTCTCAATGCAGTCACTAGGACTGATGCCCATCCCATACCAAGGGCAGATGAGCTCATAGACACTTTGGCCTCAGCCAAGTTTCTCAGCACATTTGACCTAACAGCTGGCTACTGGCAAATCAGATTAGCTGAGGATGCAAAAGCCAAAACAGCATTTTCTACCCCTAGTGGGCACTACCAATTTGTGGTGATGCCCTTTGGTTTGAAAAATGCACCTGCCACTTTTCAAAGGTTGGTGAACAAAGTCCTTACAGACCTGGAAGCCTATAGTGCAGCATATCTAGATGATATTGCTGTCTTTAGCTCCACCTGGGAGGATCACCTGGTCCACCTGAGAAATGTTTTGGAGGCCCTGCAGAAAGCAGGCCTAACTATCAAGGCCACCAAGTGCCAGATAGGGCAGAGTCAGGTTGTGTACCTGGGCCACCTTGTGGGTGGAGGCCAGGTTCAACCATTGCAGAGCAAAATCCAGACCATCATGGACTGGGTTGCTCCAACCACCCAGACTCCGGTCAGAGCTTTCTTGGGCCTGACTGGGTACTATAGAAGATTTGTCAAAGGGTATGGATCCATAGTGACCCCTTTGAATGACTTAACTTCTAAAAGAATGTCAAAGAAAGTTCAGTGGACAGTTAGCTGTCAAAAGGCATTTGATGACCTGAAGCAGGCCATGTGCACTGCTCCCATTCTGCAAAGTCCTGATTACTCCAAGCAATTCATTGTCCAAACAGATGCATCTGAGTTGGGGGTAGGGGCTGTGTTATCACAATTGAATGATGAAGGTCAGGATCAGCCAGTAGCTTTTATTAGCAGAAGGTTGACCCCCAGAGAGAAACGTTGGTCAGCCATTGAGAGGGAGGCCTTTGCTGTGGTTTGGGCCTTGAAGAAGCTGAGGCCATACTTGTTTGGCACTCACTTCATTGTTCAGACAGACCACAAGCCCCTCTTATGGCTAAAACAGATGAAGGGTGAAAACCCCAAACTTTTGAGGTGGTCCATTTCCCTACAGGGGATGGACTATACAGTGGAACATAGACCTGGGAGTAACCATGCCAATGCAGATGGACTCTCCAGATATTTCCACTTAGAACATGAAGACTCAACTGGTCAAGGTTAGTTTAATGTCCTGACGTTTGGGGGGGGGGTTGTGTAGGAGAGTAGGATCTGCTTCTTATAGTTACCCTCGCTTTTTGCTGATGTTTCACTGTTTTTCGACTTAGCCAGACTGTGGCCCTGCTAATCAGGACCCCAGTCTATCTGCTTTCTACTCTAAATTGATTGTATGTACTTTAGGTACACTCCAGATTGGATTCTGGGGTACCCTTGTGAGTCCCTAGTATATGGTATACTATGTACCCAGGGCATAGGTACCCCAGAGGCCTACCAGGGGCTGCAGCATGTATTATGCCACCCCTGGGAAGCTTTGTAAAATGACACAACAGGTCTGCTACAGCAGCCTGTGTAAGGTGGTGTATCAACCCCTTACTGAGATATAGGTTCCCTATATCTCTCCATATCACTGCACATGTAAACCTATCAGTCACCCCTATGGCAGGCCTTAACAATCCTGAAGGCAGGGTGCTGGGTTTCATGTGAGAGGGTGCCCATGCATGAGCAGAGCCCCTCTGCAGCTTTCGGAATCTTTATTCCGGGGTTGTTTGTGATGCAGCCAGACCATATACTCTTAAGTGCATTATAACCAAACGGTAAATGCTAACTTTGGAATGGCTGCATGGAAAACTGTCGTGTTTGGTGTCAAACACCTTGGAATCATACCCCCACACCAGTAACTGGTGTGGGAGTATGATCCCACCCTTCTAGAGGGAGAGACATGACAGCACCAGTATACCCGGTACCAGCTAACAGAGCCCTGGCATCACAAAATGGATGCTGCCAGCCACAGACACGAGTCTGCCCTCCTGCTGCTGGACGAAACTCTGGCAGGGGAGGCCTGGACAATAGGTTTCCTGTCACAGGGAGGTGTGACCACCTCCCAGACAGGCTTTAGTGTATTGGGGCTGGGTGGGTGCACTCTCAGAGTGCTTTGAAGTCTGCACTGGGGGCACATTTGGTGTCCCTGTGCATAGTCCAGCTCAAACCGGTTGCAGGGGCACACAGCCCCTGCTCTGGCGCGAAACTGGACAAAGGAAATGGGTGTAGCCACCCCTCTTTCCTGACCCTCCCATAGGTGGGTCCCCAGAGTTTGTCCCACCCCTTCCTTGGGTATAAAGTAGGAAACCCTGACTACAGGACTTTAGATAACACCTGGACTAAACTCTGATACCAGAAACCAAGTACTTCGACGATCTGCACGACGCTGGACGACTGAAGAATCTCCCTTGGAGTAAAGGAGTTACTCCCCTGCAAGGCAGGCACCTTTAACGCAACTGACCGGTTGGCATCTCCGAGCTCCGACGGACTCCGAAGAATATTGCCACACAGGAGGTGGGTTTTCCAAGGTCTATGAGGTCGATCTGTGCCCACAGCAAGTCTGAGGCCCATATCCCTCGTGGAGACCGTTCAACCCGAACCCCTGGACACCGCGACCATTTGCAGAAGCATCAGCTTTCCGGCGACCCCTGAGGCTGAACTTTGGGTTACTTGTAGCCCTGACCCCGAGCAGTAATTGCACCAAAGATTGCAGGCCTACACTCAACGAGTTTTCCGTGGGCCGCCATTTTGTGATTCCTCTCGAGGTCCCTTCGCGATCCCTGGTCCATTGACCTGTGGGTCCCCAAGAAGGCAACTCTAACTTTTGTTGGGCTTCCCTGGTTGCTCCAGACGTGCCCTGACTCTCCATCGCTTGGGGAGTCCCCAGGACCTTGCTGGTCCGCACAGAAGCATCTTTTCTCTTCCTGCGTGGGTTGCTGTTGCCAAGGCTTGTTGTGGTCAATCCTATCACCGACACCCCAGCACTCGACATCCTTCGTGGGACAGCGCGAATCCGGCTCCTGGTCATCGTCGACGTCTCCGGGACCCCGTGGCTGCAGAGTCAAGCTTCCCCTCTTCACACCTGAAGCACCCGACATCGGTGGGCATTCAATTGCTCCGCTCCTGGTCACTGGCTAGTGACCCAGACTCTGTCCCCTCTGCTTTCAGGTTCTTCACATCTTCGATCCAGGCTTCGATCACACCGGACACTTTTCTCCTTCACGGCAGCAGCACTTTGCAGCAGATCGCCATTGAAAACGACGACGATTCCCGACACCTTTTGACACCTATGCACCCGGCTTCCCTGGGTGAGGTAACTCGAGTACTCCGGTGCTCCCGTGGGTGTTGGCCCTAGAAACCCTTAAGTCTAAAGGGGTTTGCTCAAAGTCCTCTCCTAAGTGTCCTTTAACTTTATAATTCCAACCGCATTGAATCCTACGGCGCTCGCGGCTGTGTTCTCACACTGCACACGTCCCCCGTGGGTCTCCTGTGTCACTACCTTGGGTGGTTCCTTGGGGGTCCCAGCGATTCTACGTGCTCTAGGCACTGTGTCTAGTCAAGTCGTGGTTCTTATACCACTTTCTTAGTATATGGTTTGGTCTCCCCCTGGAGCCCACTGTGTATTGTGCTATTTATTGTCGTTTTAATACTGTGATATTGTGCATCTCGAACTCTAATCTCATAAAGAGATTAGTAGTTAGTGTTTAGAAATAAATACATATATTTTATATATATCTTGTGTGGTTCTCCTTTCATTTAGTTATTCAAGAGGTTATAATCTGGTAAACCAAGCTGCTTTACACTCCTTCAAGACTTAGCCTGAAGGCTGCTCTCCATAGCTACCACTAGGATAGCTTTCAATAAAGGTTGTCTTTAAACCTATCATCAATAAAGGTCGTTTGGACTGGTGCAAGGTGCCCACTATAACTAGTGGACAGCATATACCAGGACAACTTCTCACACTTGAGAGCAAGCAGTAAACCGGAGGCACAGTAGCAAGCGCAACAAGGACACCGGCGGTCCTGTAGGACAACAACAGGCTTGGGCTTTCGGGCAGGCGCCTTCCCCCCTGGCAACAGGCGGCTGCTCCACGTGGGCAAACAACGACTGCGACACAGCCAACTGGAGAAGCGGAGGACCCTTCCCGGAAGAACGGCAGGGCCCCGAAAACCCAGGCAGTCGCAATACACTGCTGAGAAGCACGCGGGCGGTGCCTGGACACCGCGGGGGCCCCTTCTTTGAGCGACACCCACATGTAGCTATCAAGCAAACTGTGGACGCCCTGCTCTCCGTGCGGCGGTGGCACGCCTGGGCCCCCAGTTCATCTCATAGCTACCGACCCTGAAAAGTACCTGCATGCCCACTGCGCAACAACTGGTCATGGGGCGCCTCAGAACTAACGCACAGCAAGCGGCAGCACAACTCGAGGCGCAAGACAATCAGCGCATGGAAGCAGCAGGCCCAGGCAAAGCTCCAAACACTGCGATCTCAACAAAGCTAGACACAGTACTGGCGGCAGTAGCAAAAATCGGCACAGTCCTAGAACATACCCGAACATACCCGGAGTTCACTGGAGGCAAAGATAGACAAGGTTGCATCAGACTTCACCTTACTGAAAGCAGATCACCGAAAACTGGCCGAGAAAGTCCAAAGTAACGACAAAACCCTGGCAGAATTGAAGCCAATCTCGCGCAGCCATGCATCGGCGCTGTAAGACCTCATAGACAGAATGGACACCCTGGAAGACCGTCTGGCTGACGCGGAGGGCCGCTCGAGGCGCAACAACATACGAGTGGTGGGCCTTCCCGAGGGAGAGGAGGGGCAAGACCCGGTGGCATACGTAGAGCAATGGCTGCGAGAAATCCTCCCGGACAACGTACTCTCACCACATTTCGTAGTGGAGCGGGCCCACAGGGTGGTGGCTCGTCGCCCGCCCCCGGGAGCCAGACCCAGGCCGCTGCTTTTCAAGCTCCTCAATTACAGGGACAGGGACACCGTATTGAGGGAAGCACGCAAACTCGCTGAGGTACGAGTGCAAAACCAATTAGTAATGATGTTCCCGGACTACACAATACAAGTTCAAAGAAGACGGGCTCTTACCTTGAAGTTAAGCAACAGCTACGCTCCTTGAACATACGATACTCTCTCATGTTCCCTGCAAAGCTGCGTGCTGCCTGCGAGGGCCAAACAAAATTCTTCGAAACGCCATCCGAGGTCTGGGACTGGCTAGAGGAAACAGGCCGACTGACAAGGCCTAGACCTCCGGCAAGCGGGCAGCCGCCCCAACAAAGCAGGAGAGGCCGTGGAAGGGGGAAAAGCCCCAAGCAGTCACATCCGCAGACAGCAATATCAGATATGGAACAGAGGGAGATGGAACGCCGCAAGGCCCTCCATGCGTTGGCTGCCATGCAGGCCTGCTCTCCTATCCTTGACTCCGGGACACGCACTCCTCAATCCTGCAGCCTGGCTGGATCGTCGCCGGCGAGGTCCGAAGATCGCAAATCCCTCCAGCTACCAGACATCACCCCGCAACCATCCGACGAGATAATTTGAACATTGGACAAATACTTGCTGTAGAGTATCCTTTTATTGTACAAATCGCCACTAACACATTTTCACCCATGTACTGCGCCCCAGCGGGCACGCACCTTAACATACTGCACACCCACCACATGATATGACCAACAGGCATGTCTAGCATAAAGAATACTGCTCTGCTCCCCCGGTCGCGATGAAGACAGCACATTGTGCGTTAGAGGCGCTACAGGGCGGGATAAGCCACCACAAAACTCTCTTCTTCAGTAGACACCGGGGCAAGCGATACAGCGCACAATCCAACAGCACACAACCCCATAGTTAAACATGTTACACACACCAGTTGCCACTGTTTGGCCCCATTGTTTGGACGAGCATCGACTACGTACTCGCTCTCATGACGTTAAGTGTCTTTTTGACACACCTTCTGCCCCTTTTCAGTTCGCCCCAACCCTAACAACCTTGGCTGGCGCCCCTGACACTGCGGTCAACTCCAACCCCCTCACAAGGGGACCATAAAATGCGCTCACGGAGCAAGTTAACATAGTAACCTGGAATGTGAGGGGCATGCACACGCCGACCCGTAGATATTCTGTATATGCATAACTGTAGCGCAGGCGTGCTCAGATCGGTTTCCTGCAAGAAACACACCTTACCCAGACTGAAGCGGGGCGCCTCCGTAAGCGCTGGAGAGGTCAAGTGTATAGCACAAATTACTCATCCCAGGCGCGTGGAGCACTGATATGGGTTAAGGTGAGTGTCCCCCACACAGTAGAAGAGGTGGCAGTAGACCCAGAGGGAAGGTACGTCTTTGTGAAAGGTAAGTTGAATGGGCAGGTGCTGCTTATGGGCTCGGTGTATGCGCCAAATGTAGACCAAGCTGTGTTCCTCTGCAAACTCACAGAAGTGCTTGCTAGATGGAGCGGACTCCCCTGGATTATAGGAGGAGACTTCAATGCAGTTCTAGACGTACACTTAGACAGGTCATATCCACCCCTAACGCGTACACAGGCAATCTCCAATGCACAAACTTTGCAGGAGTGGCTCACGAACTGGACTTTAATAGATATCTGGCACGCACGCAACCCCACGGCACGCATATACTCATTTCACTCCCCTGTCCGCGACCTACACGTTAAACTCAACCGCTTCGTTGGGTTGCCCGCCCTACTCCCATTTATCAAACACACCGAGTATCTGGGGCGAACGCACTCAGATCACAATCCCCAGCTACTACAGCTCACATGGGACACAGGATGCCCTCCAATCCCTACATGGCGCCTGCAGCCAGCGGCTTTAGAAGACCAGGCGTTCCGCTCCTCGCTAGGGACAGCAATATTAGATCACTTTGAAAACAATTACCACTCTGCAGACGACCACCTCCTCGAATGGGACACCTTTAAGGCAACGCTCAGAGGGAATTGCATGGGGGCTAACTGGAACATACGCAAACAGCTAACTGTGGCGCTTGGCAAAATAGAAAGGAAGTTACTGATGTACGAGACGCAGCAGTCGGAGGGGAACAGAAACACGAACACATTAGACTCCCTACGAGCGGAACACGCAGACCTGCTAGAGCAACTCCGATGCCACCACTACGCGGCACACTCGGTGCGCTCACACGCTACCGCAGATCGCGCAGGAAGAAAGCTTTTCGTAGCTGCTACGTCAAGATCAGACGCGCCACCCCATAACCGCCCTAAAA
Source organism: Calotriton arnoldi (assembly GCA_963921515.1). NCBI lineage: Eukaryota > Metazoa > Chordata > Amphibia > Caudata > Salamandridae > Calotriton > Calotriton arnoldi. Next base: position 554,147 of record CAWUFW010010211.1, read on the forward strand.
ACCGATACGGGCTCAATGGTGTACACACAGCACGAAATACACAAGACAATGATGCAGCACTATTCCGAGCTATACCAATCCAGGGCGCCCCAGACGGGGAGCCTAGTCGCTGCATTCTTAGAGTCAATACACCTGCCAGAAGTCACACCAGAGCAAAGTGAGGCGCTTAACGAGTCCCTCACGCTTGAGGAAATCCGTAGTGCAATCATGGCGCTGGCGAGAGGGAAAACCCCAGGTCCAGACGGATTCCCAGCGGAATTCTATAAAGCTTACGCCACAATACTCATTCCCCACTTGCACGCACTGTACACAGCAGTCATAAGTGAACAGCGACTCCCCCGACCATGAATGAGGCTAACTTGGTGTCCCTGCCTAAACCTGATAAAGATCCCACAGAGCAGGGCTCATATAGGCCGCTCGCCCTACTCAATGTAGACTACAAAGTGCTAGCAAAGCTCTTAGCAGATAGACTGGCGTAGGTGGTCACCACCCTGGTTCACCGCAACCAAAACGGATTTGTGCCCTTGAGAAACACCTCCTTAAATCTCAGGCGTTTTTTCAGGATTGCTGCGTATTCGCAAACCCAATGGCCGAAAGCAGGCTGCCTCATATTAGACCTAGAGAAGGCATTCAACTCTCTGGAGTTGGGATTCCTATTTGCAGCACTAGATAAATATCAATTGGGGGGCTCCTTCATCAATATGGTGAAGCTATTATATAGTGCCCCAACTATGCGGGTTAAAACAGCCCCCTACATATCCAACCTCGTGGAAGTACGCAGAGGGACTAGGCAGGGTTTGCCCCTGTCTCCGCTGCTCTTCGCACTGGCAATTGAGCCATTAGCGGAAGCAATACACACGGAGAGTTTAGACGGCATCACGCTAGGGGATGACACGCACACAATATCTTTGTATGCAGATGATCTCCTGGTATACATACGGGACATCCACTGCATTCCACAGAGATTAGAAACCATATTGGAAAGCTTCGCTTCCATATCAGGACTACGGGTAAACGTAGCTAAATCCTGCCTATATTCCTTTAGCGAACAATGCGGGGACCCAGGATACGCACTCAGCGGCACGCGGGTCCGTTGGTGCGCAGATACATTCCACTATCTGGGCATCCGCATATACAGAAGCCCAAAAGACTTGCAAGATGGAAACTTGGGCAGAGCATTGACCGCAATCCGCTCTCAGATAGCGTTCTGGAGTACTCTCCCGCTATCAGTAACAGGTAAAGTGGTTATAGTAAAGATGGTGATATTGCCCAGGTTTTTATACTATTTTACGAATCTCCCACACTACGTTCCCCCGGCTTTCTTCCGGCCCCTTGAAAAATTAGTAAAAGACTTCATATGGGGAAACTCTAGACACAGGGTGGCGATCAGCAAGCTCTACCTGCCTGTGGACCAGGGTGGCCTGGCAGTCCCACACTTAGAGCAGTACTACTTAGCAACGCAAATACAATGGGTTGCCAGATGGTTCGCTGACCGCCATAGAGGAGATACAGTAAAAACACAGTGGGAAACCCAATTTACCCTTGGAGGCTTGGGCAATTTAAGTATTGATAGGTAACAGTGCCTACAAGGGATTTTGTTTGAAAGACTAAGTTGCACTATTTGAACAAGTTACTCAATTATTAAGCCCAAAGTTGTGGCTAACACATGAAAAATCTATACAACAATTTACTTATTTTGGTAATAATTAATATATAATGAACAATTGCAAAACACAGGTGTGAATTTCTCAGTTTAGGCTCATTTAATGTGAACAAACAAAGGAAAGGGTACACAGACTGATAATCAAAACACAATGACAGAGGCATGCCGTTTGCTTAGCATGAAGAAAATCTCCCAATACAAACAGATGTTGCAAAACTATAACGCTTAAGTCTGACAGTTATAAGTAACCTGTTAGTTCAGAAAGTTGAATCACTTCTTTGATGCTGAACAGATACAGTACCCAATGCACCTGACTTGCCAATAACGCGCTACGTGCCGTTTGTAACTATGATTAATGATGCTTATTCTTTGTTTGTTTGTAATGAAACATAAGAAAATCAATTAAAAAAATTTTTGAAAAAATAATACCGTAGTGATCTCCTGCCTCTGGGTGTATGGTCTGGTATGTACCCATATAATCCTTCAAGTTAGTGCCCTTTTTGTGTGGAAATCTGGGTTTTTCGAAGTGTAACTTCCCTTTAAGTAGGCACCAGTTCTTGTTAATGATCTTTTTTACATAATTAGATGCTGCACAATATGTTGTCCCACAGGTGAGTGAGCCAGTTCCCCTTTCCCTGTGGGTGGCTGCCAGTAACACTTCACTATTCTGATTCCTGGCTCTCTTCCTTGATTTTGATATGATTTATTTTGAGTATCCCTTAGTTCTTAGCTTTCCGGACAGTATGCCTGCTTGTTCTTTGAAGTCTGTTGTGTTACTGCAGTTTCTTCTAAGCCGTAAAAACTGGCCATAAGGGAGAGTTTCCCTTAGTGGTCTTGGGTGGAAATTGCTACGTTCCAGTAAGCTGTTCCTATCTGTTGGTTTCTTGTATATGCTGGTTCTTGGATGAAGGAGTTGCGTCGGTTCCGATCTGCGCAGTCCATGAATGCTTCGATGACGAACCGTCATCGACGAGCAGTCTGTAGCTGTCGAGCCGTGCAGTCTGTCGAAGCAATGTCGTTGAGTAGCAGCCGCATCAGCGTCTAAGGGCGATGCGTCTTTTCCAGTCTGCGCAATGTCGCCGATGTGTCGGTTTTGATGGCTCAGCACAACAGAAATCACCTTTCAAGGCCCCAGGACTGGATTGGCTCCACTTGGCAGGGTAGCATTCAGAGATGGCAGAGTCCAGGTGCTGTAGCAGAGTTGAAGGAAGTCTTTCATGGCCCTGAGACTTCAGAACAGGGGCAAGCCCTTTGAGTCACTCTGGGTTCAAGTGAGATGGGTCCAGTCCTTGTCCTCAGCAGGGAAGAGATGAGCAGCACAGCAAAGCAGAAAAGCAGTTCTTCCAGAGTAGCAGTCAAGCACAGTGGCAATCCTTGTAGCACAGCAGTCTTTACTTCTGGCAGAGTTCTTCACAAGTCCACTAGTGTACTGTCTTGGTAGGGTCAGAGCCTCAGTACTTATACCCAGTTGTGCCTTTGAAATGGGGTGTCATGTAGATTCCACCAATTAGTAGGAACTGCGCGATTGTGGATGACATAAACATAGGATGGTGCTAGACTGATTCCATGCACCCCCACAGGATATGTTGTCCCTTGGACCAGCTAGCTTACAGTGCAACTGTTAGCCGCCCCCCCCACACCTAAACAGGGAGCAAACACTGAACATGACAACTGTTTCCTCAGGAACCCTGGTGACAGACTTCAAACTTTTCGCTCAGTCACTTGTGCTTTCTTTTGCTCAGAGAAATATACAACAAATACGCAGAGGGGCGTTCTCAATATTGATTGAACCATAGTGATTCTTGCATAGAAAAAGTGGGCTGCGATGATTAATAGACAGAAGCAGACAAAAGTTATACTGAATGTCAGAACAGTGAACAAAATGAATAGCTCCACCATTTTGCTGAGACAACTTATATATGCATACATATACAATAATGAGAAGAAAGAGTTGCCCCCGATTGAGAGGCACTCGCAGGAGGCACACACAGCACAGGGAAGATCTTGCGGTCACCGTGCCACCTGACGCGTTTCGGGCTACGCCCTTCCTCAAAGGTATGTTGTGCACAAATCACCAAACACTCGATTTCCAGTATTTCCCCTCTTTTATTTCCAAACTCAGGTGAGTAAATCCAAGCATTATGGGACTGGAAGTCCTTGCGTATAACCCTTGTGGGCTGCTGGTGACTTGTGATTACACAGTTCTTAAAAACACGGTTCCCGCACATGAAGCCTTCCCCCTCCTCCTGCTCCATATGCCGCTATCGTCCCCAACAGCAGCGGAGCCACATCACACGGCGGTGCCTCTCACGACCTGGGCTGGCCGTCAATTGTGAGAAGAAAGAGTTGCCCCCGATTGAGAGGCACTCGCAGGAGGCACACACAGCACAGGGAAGATCTTGCGGTCACCGTGCCACCTGACGCGTTCCTCAAAGGTATGTTGTGCACAAATCACCAAATACTCGATTTCCAGTATTTCCCCTCTTTTATTTCCAAACTCAGGTGAGTAAATCCAAGCATTATGGGACTGGAAGTCCTTGCGTATATCCCTTGTGGGCTGCTGGTGACTTGTGATTACACAGTTCTTAAAAACACGGTTCCCGCACATGAAGCCTTCCCTCCTCCTGCTCCATATGCCGCTATCGTCCCCAACAGCAGCGGAGCCACATCACACGGCGGTGCCTCTCACGACCTGGGCTGGCCGTCAATTGTGAGAAGAGTTGCCCCCGATTGAGAGGCACTCACAGGAGGCACACACAGCACAGGGAAGATCTTGCGGTCACCGTGCCACCTGACGCGTTTCGGGCTACGCCCTTCCTCAAAGGTATGTTGTGCACAAATCACCAAACACTCGATTTCCAGTATTTCCCCTAACAAGGGTTATACGCAAGGACTTCCAGTCCCATAATGCTTGGATTTACTCACCTGAGTTAGGAAATAAAAGAGGGGAAATACTGGAAATCGAGTGTTTGGTGATTTGTGCACAACATACCTTTGAGGAAGGGCGTAGCCCGAAACGCGTCAGGTGACACGGTGACCGCAAGATCTTCCCTGTGCAGTGTGTGCCTCCTGCGAGTGCCTCTCAATCGGGGGCAACTCTTTCTTCTCACAATTGACGGCCAGCCCAGGTCGTGAGAGGCACCGCCGTGTGATGTGGCTCCGCTGCTGTTGGGGACGATAGCGGCATATGGAGCAGGAGGAGGGGGAAGGCTTCATGTGCGGGAACCGTGTTTTTAAGAACTGTGTAATCACAAGTCACCAGCAGCCCACAAGGGTTATACGCAAGGACTTCCAGTCCCATAATGCTTGGATTTACTCACCTGAATTTGGAAATAAAAGAGGGGAAATACTGGAAATCGAGTGTTTGGTGATTTGTGCACAACATACCTTTGAGGAAGGGCGTAGCCCGAAACGCGTCAGGTGGCACGGTGACCGCAAGATCTTCCCTGTGCTGTGTGTGCCTCCTGCGAGTGCCTCTCAATCGGGGGCAACTCTTTCTTCTCACATATACAATAATATAACTATGTAGCATACTCCTACGATACAGAACTCACACCTACATGTCTAGGGAGCAGATGTATGTTTTGCAAAGACACCCCCTTCTGGATGATGTAACCCCGTTACCTGATGGGTAAGAGAGTTAAACCACATCTACTTTGCGAACTGGACACCCCTCACGGAGATGTCGGTTAGCTGTCAGGCGAAAGCTTCCGCATACAGCGGCCCCTTGAAGTCAGCTGAAGTGTCTTCTCTGATTATGTTAGGAAACAAAAGGTTATATATAGAAAACGGTATCCTTGCCTTGGGTCGAGATTGTGTTTGGGCGGCCATTGTTTGTATTCCACAGATAGCTGCGTCGCCATATGGACGTAGTAATAAAACACATTTGTGTCACGCACACGAGGCCTTGTCCCTCATGTCAAGGGCAGTACAATAATGTTCTCACAAAGTATTCCGTGTCAGCAAGGGCATTGTTTCCAAGAAGCTAGTCCAAGAGTCACGAATGCAAATGTGTGCAAAAGTCAAAATGGCAAAGAGAAGGCAACTTTAGGAAAGGACAGTGTACATGTAAAAATGGCACTAATTCCTACCGGGCCTACCTCGGGCACATGGCACCCACTCCTCGTACAAATGTCTGCTAAGAAGCTATCTAAAGCAAACTAATACGACTACCTAAAACACATCAGCATATATTGTCTTGCCTCGCCCTCAAAATACCACTCCCACACGATGGCCCAAACACGACGAAGCAGGAGACATAAAACACAACAACACCTAGCAAGGGGTTCCACTTTATAGAATGAAACACACATCAAAGACTCTCGTTTTAAAATAAGGCTTGGGGTTTTATTTATGCAATTCTCTCTAACAGAAAGGCTTTCCCAGATGTCAAATGAACAGCGTTCAAATGTATATAGAGATATATATTTATATGCAAGCAGTAATAACACACTTGGCAAATGTAACAGTTAAATGCATGAATAATAATAATGAATAAACAAGCAGCAAATAATACTGGACGTCCTGCAAGAAATCAGAAAGATATATACACGAAATACATCAAATGATTACTTTGGATGTGCACTCTGACTCACTCACACATCAGAAAGAAAACACCTCAAATAATCATAGCCACTGGCCACACATCACAATGGCAATAATCAAAACTTAAACACTTCGCCTGGCGCAAACACTGCATCTTAGCCGACTCCAGACCGGGGGATTTACAGCTGGGGTTAAGAGCCTCAGCAACCAGGGTTCCGCTGTACCGAAGTAGACGCGTCCGTCCCCATTCGGATTCCAAAATCCAGGTTTCTAAGTCAACAACCCTCAGCTTTATAGTCTCAAAACACACTAGAAGGTTTGAGAGTCTTTTCCTCTGCACCAAGGAAACTTACTGGAATTGGCCACCTTCCATGCAAGCATTCCAGGGCAAAAGGAGTTCCCACGGTCCCTCTACATTCTCACATGTTCCAGCCTTTATCCTAACGAAGCTTACGAAAGCCTTCGAGGGTGCATTCAACAATAACAAAGCGACCTTGAATGTGGATAACCCAAACAACTTGCAAACACTCTGGGGGCCTGTCTGTGCGCGCAAAAGAGCTCAAGCAAGGCAGAGTCAGAATTCAGGATGACATGAGGGCCATGTCAAATCCAATAGTAAGAACTTCATAATACTTCCCAATATACAACACAATGCACATGTGTGCACCACTGCTTATAGCATCATATACTTCATCTCTCAATGTACAACATAATGCACATTTGTGCACCACTGCCTATAGCATCACATACTTCATCTCTCAATGTACAACACAATGCACATTTGTGCACCACTGCTCATAACACTGCACTTTGAGACCAAAAAGTACATTCCACACCTCTCTCTCTCTCTCTCTCATGCTTTCAAATGCACATCCCACACGTTCTGTTCTTGGCAAGCTGTTCTACTGTGACAGCTCCCACTTCAAAACTACGAGAAGAAATCTTTAAGGGAAAAAAGGCATATGCAGGACGTCGTACATTAATGCTAGGTTAAAGTAAAAACACAAAAAGTCAATTAAAATGATGGTAGTCAAAGGTCATCACGTGGTGTCAGACCATGAGAGTGCCTCTAGCACTACATTACACCCCATGACCTTTGACTATCATAACATACATATATCAAAAAATGAACTTCTTAAGTGAAAGCACAAATATAACTGAAGCACATGTTAAAACAGTGACATTATAAAAGCATGTAACAATCATTTAAAAAAGCTCATGCATATCTGATATAACTCAGCGACAAGAATAAATGTAACATACTACTTCATTTTAAAAAAAAGCTCATGCATATCTGAATACATCATTTAAGATAGCTCATACATATCTAATAATATCTCAGCGTTAAGAATAAATGTATGATGAATACACAAAATAAATGCACAAATAGAATCAAGCATATGAACTCATTAATGCTCCTAATGTCACAAATGGCTAATTCTGGAACTTCTACTATTGAAGCAGCCAAACCTATATATTTTGTGCTTAAAAATAAAGGAACCCCAAAATTCATCTTTTTTTAAAAATATTTTTATTATTTTGTGATAAAACATCAAACAACTCAGCAGGTATATCACAATGAGTGTCCATTGATTACAAATGACAAGGTTTGCAGTTAGTAAGGATACCGAGTTTACGGCAATATGAATTTCGTCCATGACCCCTATGATGCCGCCCACCCCTCGTGTTAGACACCCCGCAGGTCCCTTAGCTAGGTGTGGGCCTAGCGTGGCGAACCCTGCGCCTGCGCGCCATTTAGGTGCCTTCCAATACGTCTGTCTCCTCATCTTCCATCTCTATGTTGTAGTAGCTCAGCCATGGCTGCCATACTTTCCTAAGCTTTCTCGGGCAATCCCTCGCTTTATAGACTGTCTTCTCGGCTCCCATGTACATGCCCATCTGCCACTCTTTGAAGGTGGGAAGTTCCGGTCTCCCCCAGTATTTGGCTATGTCCCGTTTTGCCACTACGAGGCCTAGGTTCACAACAGAAGCTGATACCTGGGAATGTCGACGTCTGTGTGGATGCCCAATAGGACGTACTTAGGGTCCATCGGGATTTGTGCCTGCAGTATGTTACTAAGTTCCTGCACTATCCGTGTCCAGTAACTATGTAGTGGATGGCATTCCCATAGGGTGTGGACGAAGGATCCACGTTCTGTTCTACAACGCAGACATTCCGGCGACTCCGCCCTACCCATCATATGTAATTTAGCCCTGTCATAGTATACCCTATGTAAGATTTTAAACTGAACCAGTCGTAGCCGAAGCTTGATCGCCACCTCCCTAGGGTGCATTAGGGCCGTCTCCCAATCTATGTCCTCTAGCGTACCTACGAGGTCCTCCCATTTGCCCCGGAGCGCTAATAGGTTATCAGGCTTATTGTTTATTAGGGTTTTGTATGTCCAGGAGACTGCTTTCTCCGGTATCTCCTCTTGTAGCAACCGGCCTTCCAATGGGGCATATTCCGGGAGATCTGCGATGTCAGGCTTTTGCGCCAGCCAAGCGTGTCGAAGTTGAATATATTTATAATACTGCTGGTCCGTCAGGCTATATTCCGTTTGCAGCTCCGCAAACGTTAACAGGGCGTCCTGTCGTGTTATGTCCCCAAGAGTAGTGATCCCAATGGCGTCCCATCCTTTGAACCCCTGTAATTTTGCCAGTTCAGGCAGCCGTTTGCCTTCCCACAGAGGTGTGGACCTAGTTAGTCTTTTTTCCCATTTCATCACACGTTCGGCGTCCCTCCACGCCTCAATCGCCCTCTGCGTTGCCGGCAGCAGACTTGTCCCCCCCTGGCCCCTGTATAGGTAGTGGAGGTGAGAACGTTTTTGAAATTGGAGTCTCTCCAGGGCATACGACGGGTGGTCCTGGGGGGTGTGCCCCCATTCATTAATAACTACAAGGTGTGCCGCTCTATAATATGCCCGGACATCCGGTAGCGCTATTCCCCCGTTATACTGGCTGCGCTGCAGCGTTTGCAGCGCAACTCGGGGGTGGCCCCCGTCCCACAGCAAGGTTCGTAGTTCATTATTGATCGCCCTAAAGAGTACCTCCGGTATTCTACAATACGTGTTTTGGAAAATGTATAATAGCTTGGGTAACGTGATCATTTTGAACATGGCAGCCCTTCCCAGGAGTGTCAGGGGGAGACGCCGCCACCTAGCCGCGTCTTCCCGGAAATCCGCTAGAACGCGCTGTATATTATGAGTGAGGCAATTCGTCACGTTTTCAGAAATGAAGAGTCCTAGATATTTGAAGCCTTCTTTAGCTATGGGAAGGCGCACCGGTATGGAGCGCATGTCAATGCAGCCCCCTATTGGATATATGGTTGACTTCCCCCAGTTAATCTTGTACCCCGCCTGCTTACCATAATTTTTGACTACTTGAAAAATGATCAGAAGTGTCCTATCCGGGTTAGTTGTATACAATAAGATGTCATCTGGTAGGGCGTTTGGAGAACATGGCGGCCGCTGTGTGAGCTGCCGCTTGCCCGTCGGAGGCTCCCGCGTCCTGCGCTGGAACTAATGGAGGACTTCTAATAGATATGCCACAATAGTTATAAGTTTATATCCCCCCGCTCTCTTCAAGTCTTTAAATTAGCTTTGGGCTTTTGTGGAAACTTGATTTTATCTAAGTTTCTCTTACCGGAGTATGTGTTGCGAGACTCCGGGGCTGACAGAAAGTTGTCTGTCGGCAGTCTCTGCCGTGGTTACGCGGTGGGGGGCCGCTGCCCTGGAGCGGACGTAGAGCTGCGGCGCGCGGTCTCTTCCGAGTTAGTCTGAGCAGCGGCAGTACATGCAGAGTCAGCTCAGCCACGGGGGAGTCAGCTGCCGGAGAGGAGATCGAAACTGAGAGGCTGGGCTCTCAGAAAATGTTCCAGACTCTCTCCTTGGAATCAAGGCAGGAAGGCTTGGAGAACCAACCTCTGGTGGACGTGTCAGCTCCAGATCCAGCCACAGTTAAGGGAGGTAAAGGGTATTGGGGGGCCTTTCAAGAGCCTATAAAATTGACTGCTAAGGGGAAAAGGCAGCCCCCCAGAAAGGCGAAGGTTGTAGGTGGGGAGGGTAAAAAACGTCTCTTACCCCCTGCACAGATCAGCACACACGTGTTAGAGGAGGGGTGCAGCGCTAGCGCCTTTCAGAGGTGCAAAATAAATGGCCGGACTGTAAAAGCTGGGAAAAGCAGGCGCAAATCCATTGAATCTAAGGTGAAGATCACCCCCTCCCTCAGATCATACTTTAAGGTCCAACCTATTGTGCTCGATATTGTAAAACAGGGAGAAGCACTTAGAAGGGGGCCAGCCCAGATCAATTTAGAATCTGACAAAGGAGATATGGCAGCCGCTGGGGGGTCCCCAAAAAGCAGTCGCTCCACTATGCAAGAGCAGGAGTTGGCAGGAACAGGTGGTGCTGACCCCAACGCTGAGAGCCAGAGAGATAGAGTTCCCCCGGTGTCAGGGGAGTGCCCGCTTATGGAGGCTGGAAATGACCCCAAAGACTCAAGCGGGGCCTCATCAGCTTCCTTAGAAGCGCTTTTTCATACTCTTTCAAGCGACATTAAAAAGGGGTTTTCAGTGTTGGAATCGAACCAAGCTGAAATCAGAAACTTTTGTGAGACATTGGAAAAGAAGATTGATCTCCTTAATGCAAGAACTGAAACATTGGAAAATTCTATGGGGGAACTAAAAGAAGAACTCAGTTTAGCTAAAGCAGACATCCTGGCTCTCAAAAAAGAGGAGCAGGAGGCCCGGGATAAGATAGAGCAGTTGGAAAATAACTCCCGGAGAAATAATCTCCGGATTTTGAACATCCCGGAGGGCAAGGAGGGGGAGGATTTAAAATCTTATATTGTTAAACTATTGAAAGAGTCAATGCACATTGAGGAGTCCGAGGAGGAGTTAAAGCATGATATTCAAAGGGCTCACAGGGATCCATACAGAAGAAACCCTAACAGGTCTAAACCGAGGAAGATTCTTCTTAATTTCCACACATACTCTTTGAAGGAGAAGATTTGAAATATGGTTCTGAAGGTGAAATCTGTAAAGGGGAAAGATTTTTCCTTTGAAGTGCGTTCTGATTTAGCATGAGCTACCCTAGATAGGCAGTGGGAGCTAGAGAAAGGACTTGAGGATTACAAAAACTAGGGGCAGTTGCCCAGCTAAAATTCCCAGCATCCCTAAGGGTTATGCACAAGAATAAGATGCATAATCTAAGGTCGCAACAAGAGGCAGACGCACTTCTGGAAAGCATTAAGAAAGGGAATGCTTAGTTAGGGTAGTTTCTTTCCCCTAGACTTGCCTTTTATCTAAAAGCACTTGAGGGGGGGGGGGCCAATGGCGCTAAAGGTGATGGTAATCCACCTGAACTTACTTGGGTCATTCTAATATAGCAATAGATGGCAATAGATTGATAAAGCGAATTATGATGGCGCACCAGGGTTTTAGGAGAGGCGGGTTGCCTCTGAGCGTAGCAGATAGGACTTACATCAGTCCAAGGGAATAATGGGAGGGGTTCAGAGGGGGAAGGGTGGGGGGCACAGGGTGGGGAGCATGTGGGTAAAAAACAAAAAAATGTCCTCATTTCTCTTGGTCTGTTTATTTATCACTATCGTATTAGTTGTAAGTAACTTGGTCTGGTCGTGGCAACCTCTTGTTTTTTCAAATTCGATATGTATTCCAATTAAACCAGTATAAAAATGGTACAGTTACTTTCATGGAATGTTAATGGAATGAGGGTAAAGCGGAGAAGGGAAAAAATCTTACAATATATATGGGACTCTCCCGCACAAGTTATCATCCTGCAAGAGACACACCTGACAAAAGAGGAGTCAATTGAGGTCTTTAAAAAACTAAAATGGGTCGAACATATGATCTGCACAACCCAAAGCGCTAATATTAGAGGAGTGGCAATACTGAAAAAAACAAGTCAAAGCACGCCTAGTGGATTTTAGGGTGGATACTGGGGGGAGGTGGGTCATTCTAAAGGTGATCATCAGGGGCACTCTTTTTACAGTGGTAGGATATTATGGACCAAACCATGATGATCCCACCTCCTTAAAAACGATTTTTACAAACCTATTAGATTTCCCAGACCCCGTAATCTTGGCAGGTGATTTTAATATCGTATTGGATCCTAAATTGGACAAATCGCCGCACAGCAGAGCCATGACACCCTCCAAATCGCGGGAATATCTCTATGCAATGATGAAGCAGATGGGACTCAGGGATATCTGGAGAGACAGATCAGGCCAACAACTAGGAGTCTCTTATTATAATGGGAAGTATCATCATAAATCAAGGATTGACTATGTGTTGCTCAGCCATAGTTTGAGGGAGATAGTGAAAGATATCAGCTATCTGACGCCACATTTATCTGATCATGCGGGGGTATATTTAGATTTGGATCTAAAAAATAGGCAGAGCGGCAGAGTTTGGGCTTTTGACCGTACCCTGCTTTTAGATGAGGAGGAGAAGAAGTATTTGATCAATGAGACAAAAGAGTTCTTGAGCCGGAACGTGGGGTCAGCCTTAGCTCCCATAGTTTGGGATTCTTGGAAGGCATATTTAAGGGGAATCGTTACGAGCAGGGTTTGTTTTAGGAAGGCAGTATAGGGAGGAGATTGCCCAAAGAGAAGTAGAAATGAAGAGCATAGAGGAAGACATGAATAACATGACAGAACCAGAGAAAAAGCAGGAGAACATAGCCAAATTGAGGGAGCTAAAGGGACAATTAGATTCTATCCTTCAGATGAGGCTTATGCAACGATGGGAGGCTAGTAAGTTAGCACATATGGTGAATATGGTGAAGGGGCTGGCAGGTTATTAGCATGGAAAGTAAAATCAGATAGGACCCGCAATCTGATAAAATCAATTGAAGATGGCAACAGTAAGGCTGTTGTATTTACAGATAAGGAGATAGAGGGTGCCTTCTATGACTTTTTCCGAAAGTTGTACTCGGAGAATAGGATAGTTAATAAAGATGAGGTTGCTGATTGGTTGAGCAAGGGCTCCCTAAACACCTTGGACAAAAGTCAGCAGGAGTTATTAGAAAAGGAAATCTCACAGGACGAGGTCAGGAAGGCCATTCTAGCGATAAAGGGAGGGAAAGCCGCAGGCCCAGACGGCTTGCCAATAGAACTTTATAAGAGCTTGGGTGAGGTTGTAATCCCGTTTTTTACCCAGCTCTTTAATGAGATTTTAAGCGAAGGTGGGAAGCTGGCAGGCTCTTGGGGCGAGGCAACAATTATTCTGCTACTGAAGCCAGGGAAGAATCCAGCAAAATGTGAGTCTTACAGACCCATTTCACTCCTAAATGTAGATTATAAAATTTTTGCTAAAGTCCTGGCCGATAGGTTGGGAACAGTAGCAGGGCATATGTTACATTTAGATCAAACAGGCTTCACTAAGGGCAGAAACTTACACGAACTTACTTACGATCTGATAGGCGCAATCGATCTGGCCACAACATAATCGCTCCCTCTTGCAGCCGTGACCTTGGATGCTACCAAGGTTTTTGACAGGGTCAACTGGGTGTATCTGTCGGTTTTATTGGAAAAAAATAATTTTGGTGTAAAGTTCCGCAGAGCCATCCAGTTGGTCTACCAGGACCCGTCGGCTAAGTTGCTAATAAATGGCAATTTGACCAGCCCCTTTAACATCACTAGAGGCACAAGACAGGGCTGCCCCCTATCTCCCCTCCTCTTCAATTTATACATCGAGCCATTTGCTCAGAGGTTGAGGGATGAGATAAATATAATACCATTCAGATATGAGGGATGGAAAAAGAAAGTGGCCCTGTATGCTGATGATGTGTTGGTCCTCTCCTCTGACCTTATTAGCGCCCTGCCAGTGATAATAAAGCATGCCGAAGATTTCGGTAGGATAGCAGGATATGAGATCAATGCAGAGAAGACCGAGGTGATGTCTTGGAACCTGGTGGTGTGCCAATACCAGACCAAAAGAGAGATGAGGTACCTAGGGGTAAAAATAGTGCAGGAGATAGAGAGAATCGCAGAGACTAACCTGGCGAAAGTAACAAAGGAGTGCCAGAAGCTTATGAAGAGCTGGGTTCACCTTCCCCTATCAATCCTTGAGAGGGTCAACCTGGTAAAAATGACAGTGCTCCCCAAAATTACTTTTCTTTTTAATACCATTCCATTACATTTTAACAAATTGGCTATAGACAAACTCCAGCAGGCAATTAACTCTTTTATTTGGGCCTACAGAGGAACCAGGATTGCCTGGAAGAAGTTGCGGCGTAGAAGGGAGAAGGGAGGTCTTTCCTTGCCCGATTTGCAGTATTATGCCTGGGCCTTTCAATTGTCTCATTCCAGAATGCTGCTAAAAACACCAGATTGCATTGGGGTGGGGGCCATGTTTTCGGCAATGTTGAAAGGTGCCAGTTTGGTTCAGGAGGGCTTTATGTTTAAATTTGGAGACCCCAAACTTTAAAAAAAGATAAGGCTGAAGGTGCTGCAGGCTGCAGCTAGAACTTGGGCAAATATTAGAAGGTTGACAGGTCTCAGCTATTTTTCTAGTCTAGCCCCGTTGTGGGATTCCCCTGGAGCACCAGAGTGCCTAAAGGATAAATTAGCACTGCCATTTAGGGAGGCTGGACTAAACGTATGGGGCGATTTAGTACAAGATGGGGTACTGTTACCCTGGACAACGCTCTATATGGTTTTGGAAAGGGGTATCTCGAAATTTAAATACATACAACTTCAAAGCTGGGTCCAGAGCCAGAAAGTACTTATTGGTACGGGGAATGCCTTAGAAGAACAGCTTGTGGGCAGACCAAGTGGAAAGAAGGAGGTCTCTATATGGTACTGGAGCATCGAGGAGGAAATAGATGGGGATTTCAAATTAGCAGGGGAATTGTGGGGAGCCTTTATGCCAGGAGAACCCTTGGAACATCTATGGCAAACATCATTTGGAGTTCTCTTCTCCATAGTCAAACACGCCTGGCTGAGAAGGAATCACCTGTTTACTACCCATAGGGCCTATTTAACACCCCAAAGGCTGTCGAAGATGACGGCAGGACCCCCTGTCAGATGCCAAAAATGCGATCTGGAGAGAGCATCTGATGTGCATATGTTTCAGGATTGTCCTGCTGTCACGGATTTTTGGGTGAAAGTCATTGGCACTATCTCGACTATCCTCGGCTCTCAAGTCCAATTGAATCTCTCCCTAATAATCTTTGGGATTACCAGTGAAGTTAAGGGCCAAGCAAGGGCCTTCCTTTTCTATGCCATACTCTTAGCTAGAAGAGAAATTTGTAAAAAAAATGGATGGAACACTCGCCTCCCTTGCATGCAGATTGGCTCGCCTCGGTTCTCTCAACGTCAAAACTAGACCTGAGAAGGATCCAGTCTGGAAAGAAAAAAGCACACTGGGACTTTTTATTAAGATGGTTAGGGGTAGAGGTGTAGGCACACTTCACAAATTTAGCTTAAATAATCACACTTTCTTTCTATTAACTGAAATGGGTCCTATGATTAATCGTCTCGGGATCTCTCTAGACTGCGTTGGGCTTTCATCGTTCCCTGTATTGCCAACATCAGCAGTCGCCAGTGAATACTGGACCAAATTGGAGAGTGACCATGCCCGTTAGTGGGACTGTAGCCCCCCCAGTAAGCAGGTGGCCCAGAAGGGAGGAGAAATCCCAAATTCGTAGCAGGCAACGTGAAAGGGTTACCTGCAGCTGGTGAGGTCACGGAGGTCAGAGGTGAATGAGGACATTTAAAAAAATAAAATAAAATAAGATGTCATCTGCGTAAAGCGAGATTCGTTCATCCAACAGCTGTCTCTTGGAATCCTGGAACCCTGTTAAATCAGGGTGCGCTCTGGTCAGACATGCTAGGGGTTCCAGAACAAGTGCAAAGAGCAAGGGGGACAGCGGACAGCCCTGTCTGGTCCCCCGCTGGATGGGAAACTCGGCTGATTTAACATCATTCACTCTTACTCTAGCCATGGGATTCGTATATAAAATATCGAACCACGTCCGAAAGTTATGCCCAAAGCCCAATTTTACAAGGACCCGCCTCATAAAAGGCCAATGTACCGTAGCAAATGCCTTTTCGGCGTCAAGCGAGAGAAGCAGATGGGGAATCTCACTCCCTTTGGCCGTGTCCAGCCAGTTTGCCAGCCTACGGAGGTTAAGGCGTGTGGCACGCTTGGGCATAAAGCCTAACTGGTCCTTGTGTACCAAGGACGTAATAACCGTCAGTAATCGTGTGGCAAGTATGGAGGCCAAGATCTTGGTCTCGACATTGAGGAGCGAAATTGGGCGATAGGAGCCACAATTTTCTGGGGGCTTGCCCGATTTCGGTATGACCACTACTGTGGCCTGACAGAGATCCGGGGGGAGCACGCCTTCTTCTTGTGCCGCTAAAAACATGTTTAATAAACGTGCAGCTAACAAATTACTGTTCAATTTGAAAAATTCCCCTGGCAGGCCATTAGGCCCTGGGGTTTTCCCCGACTTCTGCTTGGCAATGGCCGCAGAGACTTCTTCTAAAGTGATCTCAGCTTCTAAGGTCGCTGCGTCATCCGTGTGCAAGACGGGCATATCTATTGCCTTAAGATAATCATCTATGCTATCATCGTCAGTCGTCCGCCGGGCCGCGTATAAGTTAGTGTAGTAATCAGCGAATGCCGTCGTGATCGCGGGTGCCGTTATATGTCAGTCCCCGCCTCTTCTATTTGGCTTACCCAATTCGCTTCTCTTTATTTCCGGCTTAGCCAGGCTAGCAACTTCCCCGCTCTATCCCCTGACTCGTATAGTCTGTGTTGGGTGGTCTGAATTTGGATGCGAGCCTCGCCCTCCACTAAGGCTCGGAGTTCCCTCCGCATGACCTCTAATTGCCGAAGCACCCTATCCTCTGTATCTGGGGACAATTTCTTTTCAAGTTCTAGCAATTTGCCTTCCAGGTCTTGTATGTGTAACGTTTCTTCTCTATGTTTTCGGGCGATTACGGCTTGGAGTCGCCCCCTAAGGACCGCCTTGTATGCCTCCCAGAGGGTAGCCTCCGAGGTTACGGAGCCCTCGTTATCTTGGAAAAATAGTTTGGTCTCAATGGCGACGGTGTCCGTTACTGTCTTGTCATGTAGCTCCCAGGCATTAAGCCTCCAGTCCGACTTGGGCCTATGGTCCCTGCCCCCTACCTTTAACTTCAATGGTGAGTGATCCGAGATGCCCCTGTCCAGATATTCTATGTCCTCGATAACTTGGATCTCTCCTGCCGGGGCAAAGAGGTAGTCAAATCGGGAAAAGGTCTTATGTGCCCCTGAAAAAAAAGAGTAGCTACGGTCAAGTGGGTGGTGTCGGCGCCAGATGTCGGTCAGTCCTAGCGATCTCGCAAATTCCGCCAGTGGGGTGGGTGTCTGAGTGCCCGTTGCCGCATGGGATCTATCCAAGCGTGGGTTCATCACATCATTGAAGTCGCCCCCTATTATATGGGTTGAAGAGTCTGAGTCTAACAATATCTTGGCCACTGCCTGTTGTGTCTGGGACAGCAGTCGCGGCGGGGCATAGACACTGGCCAGGGTAAGCTCCCTCCGTCCCCATGTACCCCTGACCGCTGCATACGTGCCCCCAGGGTCAACCCAGGTCTTGGTTACCTGAAAGGGTTGAGTTTTTTTTAATGAGGACAGCCACTCCACGGGCTCCAGGGGAAAATCCGGCGTGAGCCAGTGTAACATAGGCCCCTCTTCCAATAAATGCGCATCTGGTACCTCGAAGGTGGGTCTCTTGCAGGAGGACCGTTTAATATATCTGTTCAGTAGGCGCCTCTTAATCTTACTGCCCAATCCATTGACATTCCACGTCATCATGGTATATGGTGTGTCATGCATTATGTTCATGTTTCATGCGATCCGTACGAGGAGCATTCCCTAACCTGCCAACCCCTATCCTGCTGTACCCAACTCTGCAATGTAGGACATCCTGCTGAAACTAAGAACAAAAACCTGTTAAAACAAAAAACTCCAAACTCCCTCCCCTTCCCTTCCCTGGACCCCCCACCCCACATCCTCTCGCACCCAACATCTAACCCTTCAACTTTCAACATGACAACAGGCGTATGAGTCCACTGAGGAGTCTGTCGAACCCTCCCTTTCCCACCCCCTTATCCCCAAAAAAAGACCAAAGCTACAAAGGATATGATCCCAGTTCAGGAGAGTAGGGCACACAGTCTCTCCCTGGCGTGCACAAGTCTAGAAGGGGGGGGCCTCCTTGCAATCGCTGTTTTGCCGACCTGTTCTTCGCTCGTGCCCTTGGTTCACATTACTTCGCCACTTTTGTTCATTAGCAGTTGGCGTTCGGGTGCCATTTCCGGAGCCGTCGCCCCAGATCCTTCCACGTTGTGAATGGCCTTGAGCAGGGGGTGGTCACCGTCAGAGTCCTCCCGGGACTCATGATCAGAATGATCAGCATGAGTGCTGTCCCCTTGAGTCGAGTCTCTGGTGGCGGCCCGAGCCCCCTCCGCCCCCTCCTCCGAGGGCTCCTCTCTCCGCCGATATGGAGTCCCAGGCTGCGTGGTCCCCGGGCGCTTCGGATTCCTTGCAGTAAGACGCCTCTTCGGCCTTGTTCTCTGCGGTCTAGGTTCCCATCGTGGTTGCGAGTCCCCAGGACGCGTCGCGTTGCTACCCATCTCTGGTCTGGGCCTCGGGCGTTCCTCTATCCACGCCCAGGCGTCTTCGGGCGTTTGAAAAAACTGGGTCGAGTCTTGAAAAATGACCTTGAGTTTGGCTGGAAAGAGAAGCATATATTGGATGTGAAGAGCCCGGAGTTTAACTTTTACGGAGTCGAAGGACCTCCGCATCTTCTGCACCTCCCTAGAGTAATCGGGAAAGATCATGATCCTGGTATTAGCCAATTTGAGTTCTCCCAGTTTGCGCGATTCTCTTAGAATTACGTCCCGATCTTGATAGTTCAGAAATCGCGCAATTAGGGGGCGCGGAGGGGCCCCAGGCGGAGGCCTCATAGCCGGCATCCTATGTGCTCTCTCAATGAGAAAACAGGTGGAAAACTTGGCACCCGGTAGGGCTTCTCTCAACCATTTCATCAGGATGGCGATTGGGTCCGTGTTCTCCTGTCCTTCTGGTACCCCAATAAAGCGGAGATTGTTTCTCCGAGCTCTGTTTTCTGCATCGTCGACCTTCCACATCACCTCCCGCATGCTGGCCTGGAGCTCCTTGGATGTATGTGCCGTGTCCTCCACCTCTGATATGCGAGCCTCCGTTTGCGTGACGCGGTCTGCGATGTTGCGTACGTCGTGCCGAAGGAGGGACACCTCAGTTCGTATCTCCGCCATTTTGCCTTCAATTGCCTCTCTCAAGGCATGAATTGCCTGAAGGATTGATGCATTGTCTGGTGCACTGGCATTCTCCCCTTCTGATTCTGTGGGCGCGGGATGCACCTAAGTGTACTTATCCATTTTCCCCTGCTTTTGCGTCTTGGGTTCCTTATCTTTGGCCATTGTCAGATATAGCAGTTGCGAACTGTCGTCTGCACATCCAGAGGCCGGCAATACCAGTGTGAAGCACACAAGATTGCTGCGGGAGGCTAGTATGTTGAGCAGTATCTGGGAGGCGGGACCGTCACACCCCGCGTGTGATGTTAACTGAAGGGCTACTAGCAGAAGACCTCTTCCTTCACCACGGCACCGTGTCGCCCTCCAATAGCTAGGCCAGTATATGATGGTTCCCCTGATGCGTGTTACACGTCCGTCCACAGGGGCCTCTCTCTAGTGTTCACCAGTTACTCATTCCCCTGGGCCTCTGCTGCGGTCCCCTTCGGATATTTCGGCCCTGTGTAGTCTCGCAGGGCCAGCCAGTACCATAGGCCCCGTCTCGGGCATGCATCTACAGCGTCCCAGCCCACGTCGACGTCTGGCGCGGTGTCACCCCAGAGTAGTCCCCTACCTAGAGAGAGAGGGACCAATTGTATATACTTATGGCCGGGTCATTCACCCCAGGGAGTCCACAGGCGGGCGGTCCGTGAACAGTCATACAGCAGACCCAACAGGCACTGCAGAGCTCCCTCAGGGGTGCACTGCTACGTGGCTCCAAGCAGGTGTCTCTGTGTCAGGGGGGCTCAGGTAACATACGTTGCCCTCAGGACATCACTCGCATCTGGCGCCACTCCCCCCCGGCCCTCGGGCACCCGCTGTCTCTTCGCGGCCTCTCCAGCCCGTCCGGCTAGTGGCTGCACTCTGCCCCCAGGCATGCCGGCAGCCCATCTTTCAAAGGGGCTCGGATGTGAAGTTGGGCACCGGGAGGACCGCAGCACCAGGACAAGCCCAGCCACAGCTTACTGCTCCTCAGAATCCCTGCGGGCGCCTCCCTTCACAGCGGGCCGGGGGGGTGGGGGGGAGGAAGTGGAAACTCCACACTCACCGCGTAGGAGGCCGGCTGCCCCGCGTCTTTTCTGCCCAGAAAATGGCCACACCAGTGTCAGCACCACTCCCTCATCAGCTTCTACCACCGGCAGTCGTTCACTGCCTCCGGGCGTGTCCGCAGCTCACTCGCGGCCCTCACCACGTCCCGGTCATGGGCCCGGGTTCACACAGAGCCGCTGCGCCGAGACGAGCCCACTCCCAGCTCGCGTCACGGCAGGATCGCGGCGCAGCTCCTCACGCCGCGGCGGGTCGAGGGGGGAGGGAAAAGGTACCCCCTCTCACCGCGCAGCAAGAGATATCACTACGGCTGCCCAGATGGGGGAAACCTCTGCTCCGGCGTCGCGGGGTCTGCAGGACCCGGTCTCGGCGGTATCCACCCCTCCGCCAGCCGATAAAGTCAGTGTTTCGCCGGTGGGCAGGCACTGCAGGTGTCACAATACGGCGTATGGGGACTCCTCCTATCGGTGCCGTGAGGAGCCCTGAGGCACCACTGTGTAGTTATCGGGTCCGGTCGGCCATCTTGGCGGCCAAATCCCGTCATCGTGTAGATCGCGTTTCTGTCCCAGATTGTACCGCAGCGGCCCCGGAGGCGACTTCCTCTGCAGGGCTGGGACTCGACGCACACTCGGCTTGGAGGTGAGAGTGTAATTCGTGGCTGAAAGACAGGATTTCGGGCAGGATTAGTGTTGGAGCCTCAGCAAACGCGGCTACTCAGCCATGCCGCTGGCCACGCCCCCCCAAAATTCATCTTTAAACTGAACAGCATCTTCTGTCATTTTAATTTCACAATATATTTTTGTTCTTTTTTCAAACTGAACAGCATTTCCAGAACAAATAATGTCCTTCTGTGTGAAAGACACACAGCCTTCTTGCATTGAAATTATAACTGTGAACATTTTACTTTATTTTCACATCAGTTCGTTATCACTGGCTAGGTACGTTTGTCTGGTTTGTTCAGCCAAAGGATGTCAGCAACAATGTTGGTTTGCGCCGTCCGGTGATCATTTCAGGGTTGGGGGGGTATGGGGGGGGGGGTCCCACACCCTCACGGGCCCGCTCAGACAAAGGCACCCACACGCAGAACAGGGACATCAAGTACACCAACACGTCGCAGTATGGTCTGGAAAAGAAACAAGCATCACTCTTCTTGCAAAAAATATTTTTCAAAAAGCGCACGCTCTCCTTTTTCTGCTTTGGGTCTGATGGCAAAATATTGTCATTCCTGTCTGCACGGTTCTCTGCTGGGTCTGGGGAATTATCTGAGAATTCTACCCACACTATGGCCTCTGAATTCTTTGTATTGGAGTGAAACTCTCCTTCTCCTTGCTCAGTAAGAAGGGCTGGGGCAGTCCCCTTCCTGACTATCTCTCCACACACTGCTGAACAAATGCACCCTTGATTATTTGGCATGAACCCAAGGCAATCCATCTGCCCTATCTGCTCTGGTAATTTCCCTTTCTCCAACAGGTCCCTCACCATTTGTGGGACTGGTCTGTGCTGTGCGTACTGACACATAGGAGTCACAGTTCTAAGTAAGTCTAGGGGATATGCATCCTTTCATTCTCTGCCCACCTGTTAGTTGGGTCTTTCTCTCCTAGGTGCTCGCACTTTAGTTATGCACACCAAATCAGAATCGTGTGTCACCACCTCTGTCTCCAAGATTTTAGCCTTTTCATCTGTAAGGGAATTAAAGGTTCTGTCTAGTGAATGTATAGGACAATGAGCATCTACATGATACACAGTAGCTGCGCTTTGCAGTAAAATTTGCCACTTCACTGGGGAATCCTGTGTCTCAGGCACCTCAAACACCACCCCTCGACTTTCTATTGGGCCTTGCACCAACTGTTCATGCAAAACTGCAGTTTCTGTCTGTATGTACCATTTGATCACATTTGCTTCTTGTGCATTACCTGTTCTGTATACCTCAGGGAAAATCTTTAACCACTGCATTAGAGAAATTTCAAAAGTCAAAATCACATTATGTCTTATTGTCATCTGCAGAGTGTCTGTCAGCGTGGCAAGAACACAAAAGCAAGAAAACTATGGCACTGAGAGAAGGGAAACTTCTCCTGTGCTGTAAGGGCCGAGAGGGGATCTCTAGTGGGAGTACATCCTCCCGTGTTAAACTCTATTGCACAACAAGTACCCCACGGTCTTGTGAAACACGTTCACAAGTTTTTTAAGTATGGGAAGGTTCTATTGAAGCACTCTAGTTGTTACCCACTAGACTGTTGGGAAGGAAGCAATTCCTTTTGTAAATATTACCCTCACACACTCTAGTAGTGTCATGCTTCATCATCAGGTCACCCCGACTCCTAAAGGTCAGGGTGGGCTCAACCGTATTCCAGGGAGCTCTTGGAAAGATGTATATGGCCAGGGGGTGTTAAAGATTAAAAATCCTCAGACAGGTCCCAGTATCCCTTTATTCGTGGAACTGTCGGGGATATTAAAATGCAAAACTAGGAGGGGGTCATTTGGAGTTTTATGGTCCTATGACCCTAGTGCCAACATGTTTCAGTCCTTGATTGGCCAATAAGGTCCAGGACTTTCTTCAGGGCAGAAAAGGGGGGTATCCTCCCTGGTTATTGCGGACCGGGTAATTCTTATCCACTTTTATTTTATAAGGGCAGATAGCTGCTCCTTTTTAAATGTCATTAGATTAATTATCTTACTTTTATTAAGATTCTTGACTCCATCTGGAAATAAGAAAGGAGAAGAGAGAAAGGAGATCATAGTGCAACATTATTGGCATAGTATCAATGCTTCCCATTGGTGATGTGCTCTTGTATACACCCATGCTTGTCATACAGGGAGGGTGTGAAGAGGTCATCACACGTCATACCATCTTGGTATGTGTATCTAGAACTATATATCAATGTAGCACTTTGCCATGTGATATATACAGTGATGTGGCGATATATAGCGCATACTGTCACTATTTGCGTACAGTGCATGTGTAGTCACTTTCGAAACCATTCCAGTGTCACTCGCATCAAACCACACAATATATTAAAATCAATCGCCATTGTGTCACACCCGCACAAACATTTCAAGCATGTCTCTCTCCCTTACCCCATTTCGGGAGAGTGTACACATCACTGGGGACTTCAGAATATCAAGGGTAGCCCTTTAGTCAAACTCTGTTCGTTGTCGTGTGCCAACCGTAAAAACAATTGAGGGAGACACCAAGAAGAGAGAAGAAAGAAGAGCGGCACCACATTTGCCTTTAGTTATTTCCATCGGTATTCAACAGTCAAGCCATACCTGGTATTTGTGAGATCCCAGCAGTATGCCCCTTCTTTTTATACTTACAGCACCCTTCTTACAGCCTAACTTCAACTAGAATCGTTTTTTAGGCCAAGGAGGGAGGAGAGGAAAACGTGGGAGAAGAGTAAACAGAAGGGACCAGTGGGAAGACGACAGGACAACCATGAACACGAGGAGCCAGACCAGAGGCCAACAGCCCAGCACAAGCACAACGAGGGACTAGTGGTCAACCTTACTGATACAACCCTAAGTCCAGAGGAACTCACGGTTCTGAACAAAGGCTTGGGATTTGTTCCAACGGCCTTTCTGGATAAATTCCAGTTAAGATGCGAACTTAGCGAATTCTTTCGCAAAATCCGAATAAAAACGTTCTTCATGGGAAAGGAAAAACCAGAAGAAGACAGTGGCCACACAACTCTCCGTCTGAAGTCTACCTTCTGTCCACCTACATCACTCATGCCACCAAAAGTTATCGCCTTTGAGGAGGGAGTAAGTAAGGAGGTTGAACAACTTCAACAAAAGAGGGATGTATATAACAATTTACACACGACAACGAACAGAGTTTGACTAAAGGGCTACCCTTGATATTCTGAAGTCCCCAGTGATGTGTACACTCTCCCAAAATGGGGTAAGGGAGAGAGACATGCTTGAAATGTTTGTGCGGGTGTGACACAATGGCGATTGATTTTAATATATTGTGTGGTTTGATGCGAGTGACACTGGAATGGTTTCGAAAGTGACTACACATGCACTGTACGCAAATAGTGACAGTATGCGATATATATCGCCACATCACTGTATATATCACATGGCAAAGTGCTACATTGATATATAGTTCTAGATACACATACCAAGATGGTATGACGTGTAATGACCTCTTCACACCCTCCCTGTATGACAAGCATGGGTGTATACAAGAGCACATCACCAATGGGAAGCATTGATACTATGCCAATAATGTTGCGCTATGATCTCCTTTCTCTCTTCTCCTTTCTTATTTCCAGATGGAGTCAAGAATCTTAATATAAGTAAGATAATTAATCTAATGACATTTACAAAGGAGCAGCTATCTCCCCTTATAAAATAAAAGTGGATAAGGATTACCCGGTCCGCAATAACCAGGGAGGATACCCCCCCTTTTCTGCCCTGAAGAAAGTCCTGGACCTTATTGGCCAATCAAGGACTGAAACATGTTGGCACTAGGGTCATAGGACCATAAAACTCCACATGACCCCCCTAGTTTTGCATTTTAATATCCCCGACAGTTCCACGAATAAAGGGATACTGGGACCTGTCTGAGGATTTTTAATCTTTAACACCCCCTGGCCATATACATCTTTCCAAGAGCTCCCTGGAATACGGTTGAGCCCACCCTGACCTTTAGGAGTCGGGGTGACCTGATGATGAAGCATGACACTACTAGAGTGTGTGAGGATAATATTTACAAAAGGAATTGCTTCCTTCCCCACAGTCTAGTGGGTAACAACTAGAGTGCTTCAATAGAACCTTCCCATACTTAAAAAACTTGTGAACAGGTTTCACAAGACCGTGGGGTACTTGTTGTGGAATAAAGAACACAAAAGCACCTGTATCTGCCCTGTGTCTGTCACAGCACAGAAACACACAAACAATTGTGTCTGCATAGTGTCTGTCAGAGCACAACTCAAAATCAACAGTGCCTGTCCTGTACCTATCAGAGCACAAAAACACACAACTGTGTATGCCCTGTGTCTGTCACAGTGCAAGCAAAACATTCTCCAGCATTTGAAAATGTTTCAGTCCAAAAGTCTAAAAGCACCCTCTTCTGTACTTGTTTTTCGCACATACTCAAAGTGGCACACTGCCCCTGAACTGTCACATGTAACTCAATGTCTCCTTTCTGTATTGGCCACACGTCTGAAACACATTGCATAATCTCTTTTGCAGATTCAAAAGCACATTGCTGCTCCTCTTCAAATTCAGACTCATGTTTTAAAATTGCATTTTTCATAATGTCTCTCCATGTAAAGCAAGGTTTGTCATTCACTGACCAATCTGATTTATAACTGCAACCAAGGACCGCTAGTTCTAACAGGCTGGTTTGTTTATCTTCCTGCACGTTTACATTTTCTCGGTTCAACGTTACTTCGGAAGCTTCAAATTCAACCAAGATATCGTTAATTTCTGGCTGAGGAACGTCCTCAAAAGAATTAATTAAAACCTCCTGTGAGCACCGTAAATTAACCTGCAGCTTCTCTGCATCCACATTTTTCACGAATGAATCACTCTGGCTATCTAAATAGCCTGGCAAAATAAACGGCTTTGGTGCTTGGTACATTTCCAACTCTCTTTTCAAAGATTTATTTTCAGATGTTAAAAGGTCTGACTTTTCTTTAGTTTGAACTAGCTCCCTTTGCAGCTCATTACGTTCTTTTTCCAACTGTCCACATTTTTGATGCATTCTGAGCAATGCATTCAAAATGACACCACTTTTTCTGTCTGAAATACCAAGTTGTTTTCCCTCTTTAAGAGAAAAATCATGTACACATTTAAATATCTGTGTTTGCCCCTCATCTGTTAAACATGCATTAGAGGCAACTTCCCACTCAAATAACTCAGTTGGCATCTGGGAATCTGCAACTGAAAACATGGACATTTTAGAGAGCATTCTACCCTATTCAAATTTAATTTTTTTGTAAATCCTGCAGAGTGACGCCAAAATATCTTGCCTCGCCCTCAAAATACCACTCCCACACGATGGCCCAAACACTACAAAGCAAGAGACATAAAACACAACAACACCTAGAAAGGGGTTTCACTTTATAAAACTAAACACACATCAAAGACTCTCTTTTAGAATGAGGCTTGGGGTTTTATTTATGCAATGCTCTCTAACAGAAAGGCTTTCCCAGATGTCAAATGAACAGGGTTCAAATGTATATAGAGACATATATTTATATGCAAGCAATAATAACACACTTGGCAATTGTAACAGTTAAATGCATGAATAATAATAATGAATAAACAAGCAGCAAATAATACTGGACGTCCTGCAAGAAATCAGAAAGATATATACACTAAATACATGAAATGATTACTTTGGATGTGCACTCTGACTCAGTCACACATCACAAAGAAAACACCTCAATGGCAATAATCAAAACTCAAACACTTCACCTAGCGCAAACACTGCATCTTAACCCACTCCAGACCTGGGGAGTTACAGCCAGGGTTTAGAGCCTCAGCAACCAGGGTTCCGCTGTACCGAAGTAGACGCATCCGTCCCCATTCAGATTCCAAAATCTTGGTTTCTAAGTCAACAACCCTCAGCTTTATAGTCTCAAAACACACTAGAAGGTTCGAGAGTCTTTCCCTCTGCACCAAGGGAAAGTTCTGGAATTGGCCACCTTCCATGCAAGCATTCCAGGGCAAAAGGAGTTCCTACGTTCCCTCTACATTCTCACATTTTCCAGCCTTTATCTTAACGAAGCTTACGAAAGCTTTCGAGGGTACATTCAATAACAAAGCAACCTTGAATGTGCATAACCCAAACAACTTGCAAACAGTCTGGGGGCCTGTCTGTGCGCGCAAAAGAGCTCAAGCAAGGCAGAGTCAGAATTCAGGATGACATGAGGGCCATGTCAAAGCCAATAGTAAGAACTTCATAATACTTCCCAAAGTACAACACAATGCAGATGTGTGCACCACTGTTTATAGCATCACACACTTCATCTCTCAATGTACAACACAATGCACATTCGTGCACCACTGCTCATAACACTGCACTTCGAGACCAAAAAGTACATTCACACCTCCCTTTCATGCTTTCAAATGCACATCCCACACGTTCTGTTCTTGGCAAGCTGTTCTTCTGTGACAGCTCCCACTTCAAAGCTACGAAAAGAAATCTTCAAGGGAAAAAAGGCATATGCAGGACGTCGTACATTCATGCTAGGGTAAAGTAAAACACAAAAAGTCAATTAAAATGATGGTAGTCAAAGATCATCACATGGTGTCAGACCATAAGAGTGCCTCTAGCACTACATATATATAAAATGCTAAAAGTGTAAATGATAAAATGTTATATGGAAATCACATCAAAACATCAAGCACTCACGCTATTTGGCGGCCAAAAGCATAAAGAAAGCCAAATGCGTTAAAAGTATTAAAAACGAGAGACAATTTTAAAACAAAATTGGATGTTAAAACAGGCAGAATAAAAGGTTACCACCACACAGAGATCCAGATGTTTACATGTTCTAAGTGGTAGACGAAACATTGCTGTTCCCAGCGACCGCAGACTATGTTCCCAGAGGCACGCCTCGGAGCAAGTTGATTGAGCAAGTATATTCCCATCCAACCCCCACAGCAGCCGCTGAGGGAGCGTATACAGCCACCTGATGTTCCGTTGAAGCAGAGCTAATATCCAAACCACTAGGCTCGGAGGCAACCCAGCTTAGCTCATAGAATGTGGCCAGGAGCAGAGGTATCCGCAGGGGACAACTGTAGAGATGGCCTTTAACGGGTCCATCAGCACGTGTAAGTCCAAAGGTTCAACCAACTGCGACCCCAAGCAAAAGTCTAGGGCACACTCGTAAATGCACAAGAGGCAGCATAACACAGGCTTACGCAAAGAAGCCATACAGGCTGGAAAGACAGGAACCAATGCTTATCCAGTTCTTTAAGCAAAGGTATGCCAAAGAAATGCACCATTCGTTCACACACACACAGTTGGACTTGAGGCAGTGCCAGCTCCACTTGAACTCGAACTGGGATATCCATTGTAGAGAAAAAAATACTAAATGCAATAACCCTGCAATTAGGAGCAGGACGAGCGAAAGACCTCCAAAAAATCTTCAGAGGACGGAGGGGATGAAGGATGGAATAATTCCAAACACTGTCTGGAAGGTACTGACCAACTCAGAGCCTATGCTCCTAAAAAACTCTACAGTTCCAGTCGTATCAGACATTAAAAATACGATGGACCAGCTCCCCAAAATGTTGTGGGAAGTTAGTACGAAGGAGCGCCTGTATCTCCAAAGAGGAACGCGCCACCTGAAGTTCAAACGTCTCCTTGGCCAAAGTTAAGGCCACATCTTTTTGAACCAATAAGGCTTTCAGTTTACTCAGGGCGTCAAAACGTATGTTGGAAAGACTAATTGAAGGCCACAGTGTATACTCCCTAACTACACGAGCAGGCTGAAACAGGACTGATGTGCAACATGTTACAATGGAAGAGACGGTCACCACATATGCGACCCCTGGCTTCATCCAACAGCAACGCTGATTGTTCAACATCAGGTAACTTCCATTTGAGAGTAATCTGAAGGTCGGACGTATCACAGCCTCCGGAGACCCTCTCAAGTAGCAAGACAGGTTTGCTGCAGACGCATTGCATATCCCATACAACGAAACATCCCTGCACACCAGGGACCCACTTAAAGTATTCTCGCAGTCCAAACCGCTGAGAAAAACGTCAGTGTCCTTATTCCTACACCGGAATGTGAAAGAAAGTCCCCATTGTCCATGTATGAGCCCTTCACCTAACCCTTCATATCTGCCCACTTGGTGTTGTAGACAGTACTGAAAGTGAAAAGTTGAGATTGGCAGTGTAATGTACCCATGGATTATCCAATCCGAAGATGCTATCTCAGCAACGGTAAAAGGTAATTTCTCAAGTGTTTCAATGTGTAACATTGTGTATTTTGCATCTTTCAGTGCCATAACTATCTGTGGATCAGAAAGATGGTAAGGTGAAAATAGATTTGTGGTGTTAATGTATCGCCAAGGCACGCAGCCTGAATGCAATGTTTGCAGTGTCCAGTTTAGCAATAGAACTGACCTAAATTGGGACTGCTCATGTTGTAACACAGACAAATCTTGCTGAAGTACATCTATTGTTGATGTGACAATGTTACCTAAAGAACAAATTCTAGATGATAAAGTAGTCATACCGTTGTCCACTACTGCAAGAGCCTGTTCTAAATTGGCCCTGTCAGTCTCATGCAGCCTTTCAGCAGCTTCTTGTTGAGATGTTTTCCATATCTCGTTATAGGCACCAGACAGGAAGCGCTTTTGAAGTTTTTTCCAAGGACCTAACAAGAAGTCTAGTAAGTCCAAGTTATCCGATAAAAGGGACAAGTGCTGTTGCACCTGGGACAATGTTGAGGTTTTTAGCCAATCAAGGCATAACTTCCTAACACTGTATGTTGTTACCTCCCCCAAATGCTCATTCTGTACATATCGCATGTCAGGCCTATGTGCTGTAAATCCCTTGATGTTACCCAGGAATCTAGCCTGACACTTGTTACTGTCCAATGACCATATTAACCATCCCTTCCAATTGGGATCTGATGAGTTATGTCTACTCTTTTTTTTTTTTATATATTTTTTTTACCAACTGAACAATTAGCGCAATACAGTTCTCACATAATACAGCTGCAGAAATCAATCGCAGACAGTTACAAACAATGTCGCCACCAACAAAGCCACATCCCCCTCTCCCCCTTAACTTGTGTAAAATAATGTTCACCACCAGTGCCCTGTCGTTATGATCATGTATTGTCGTTTTGAGCCCGGGAACAGCAATGAGTGGGCCTCAGGGATGGTCGTCAGGGCGGTGCGCCCTTGGGCACAGTGTCGGAGTCGCCTGTGTGGCCTGCGTAGTGGACTGTTGTGTGTCGTCACCTATTTCGAGTCCGAAGTGACATCTCCACGGGTCTCAGATCTTGTGGAATTTTTTCGGACACCCTCTACTACAGTATGTGGTTTGCTCAGCCGTCATATATATATCCATCTCCCTCGTCCATTCCTGAATGGTCGGCTTGTCGGCAAACCCCCATCTCCATGCTATATCTCTTTTGGCTACTACCAGTCCCAAGGAAGCAAAGATTAGCTGTGTTCTAGTGATGTCCACATCGCTCGGTATCCCAAGTATCACAAACCTTGGTTCCATCGGCAATGTCACCCCCAGGACCGTTCCTAGCAATTCGATTACCCGTGCCCAGTATAACTGTAGCTCAGGACATGACCATACTCTGTGGAAAAAGTCGCTTTTGGCCGTGGTGCAAGCCAAGCAAAATGGTGATTCAGCCCTGCCCATCTTATGCAGCCTATCCCTATCATAGTATATTCTGTGTAATATCTTAAGTTGGATAAGTCGAAGGCTCGCCTTTATGGCAACTTCTCTGGGATGCATTAACGCCGCCTCCCAATCTATGTCCTCCATGGGCCCTACCTCTCTCTCCCATCGTGCCCGGAGTCCTACCAGTCCGTCAGGGATGTTGTTGTTAATGGTCTTATATGTGAATGAGACAGCTTTATGCGTTCGTTCTTCTTGCAAGAGTCTGCCCTCTAAGGGTGCATATTCCGGTAGTTGTTCACTGGGGAGATTCTCTGCCTGCCAGGCATGGCGCAATTGCGCGTATTTAAGGAATTGGGAATTGTGCATGTTGTATTCCTGCTTGAGCTTTGCCCACGTTTTAAGTTCCCCTTTTTCGACAATGTCCCCCACCTTGGAGATCCCCAGGATATCCCAGGTCCCGAACCCCTTAAGCCTGTGTAGCTCCCTAAACCGGGCTCCCTCCCAGAGCGGTGTGTTCTTTGTGATCCGTCCCGTCCAGCCCATGGTCTTAGTCGCCCTCTCCCATGCCGTCAGGGTCACCCGGGTCGCAGGCAGCAAGCTGGAACCACCCTTCCCCCCCATAAAGGTAATGTAAGTGTGTATGCAGCAGCATTTCTTCCCTCTCCAGGCAGCATGTAGGGTGTTCTCTATGTTTGTGTATCCACTCGTTTATGGGTATCAGGTGGGACGCCCAGTAATAGGCCTCTATGTCGGGAAGTGCTATCCCTCCATTGTATGGATTGCGTTGCAGCGTCTTAAGCGATATTCTCGGGTGTCCCCCTTGCCACAATAGTATTCTAATTTTGCTTGCTATTTCTGCAAAGATAGCTTTGGGTAGGGGATGATACGAGTTTTGTAGGGCGTATAGGAGTTGGGGTAGGGTGATCATTTTGAAAATAGCTGCCCGGCCGAGCAGGGTGAGGGGGAGATCCCTCCACCTCTCCACGTCTAAGAGTTATGTCTACTCTTAATCAGCATAGATTCAATAGTTGTTTCATCATATTGTGTTAACTGCAAGTTGTCCAATCCTGTCAGAGCGGGAACCCGTGGCGTGTTCAAATCTTTTCTTTCTGCTAAGCCAAGACATGTTGTCTGTTGCATAGTTTTGTTCACGAAAATCTTGTGTTGTGGTATTAAACAGGCCCTAAAAAAGCCTCAGTTCCCTGAAACTGCCAATCTTTTATCCCCCAGATAGATTTTACATCTATTGTGTCCCTCCAAAAGTGGAAACCCTGTGTGGTGAGCTGGGAAAGGAAAGAAGCAGAGTATATCAGCCTAATATCCGTTAACATATTTTTCTTTGTAGGTGATGGTGAAAGCCTGTAATAAAATGAGGCTGGGTCAGATGTGTCATAACCAGAAAAATAGTCAAACTTTTGTACAAACGGACTACCCTTCGAAGGTGACGGGCAATGTTCCCATTGAGTAAA
Organism: Calotriton arnoldi; assembly: GCA_963921515.1. Taxonomy (NCBI): domain Eukaryota; kingdom Metazoa; phylum Chordata; class Amphibia; order Caudata; family Salamandridae; genus Calotriton; species Calotriton arnoldi. The sequence goes on from CAWUFW010010211.1 coordinate 586,548, forward strand.
GGTAAACACTTCACAAGGTGTACTAGTCTTGTATAAAAAATGATGACTATAATGTTGTTAAAAGGACATCGCGTCGAAATTGGCTGTACCACCATAAAACTCATCAGAAGAAAACACAGTTGAATGTTTTATATTTTCTAACATTTCATATATAATAATAATATCCCAATCATCAGAAACAGTACGGAGGGTGATAATGTAATTCAACGAAATTTTAAACAAATGGGGAATTTGTAAAAGTTTAGTGGGCCCATACACAGCAAATGATACCTTATCCCATGCAAAACTGGAACAGCTAAAATGTTCACCAGGGGCAAGTCTCTTTGCTCACCGTGTGATGATGCATGTGGTTTCAGGACCAAGCTCACAATGTGATCTGCAGAGCGCTCTGGGACAAAATGTCCATTCAAAAGGAGAAAGAACACAGTCACAAAACCAATACAGAGGAGGAGGAAAAGTAATGCAATTGTAATACAAAGGAGTAACCATGGAGAAACACAGTATGTTCTTTTCAGACAATGATAGAAAACCTTCATATTGAATGGCAAAGACGGCCGGGGTTGAGGAGAAGTCATCAAAATCAATGAAGTATCCAGACGCTGTCCTGTCTATCTTTGGCAGCTCAGCAGATTGTGTAGAACTTGGCACTGACTCGATCTCTTGTGCATTGACGTAGTCCTTATTTATTTCAGGATTCCAAAAAGAAATCTGTGTTTCTTTCCTTGTAAATTGCACAGTTGTAATGGTTTTTAAAACAGGGAGGTGTACTTCATTGTTGTTTACCGCAGTCTCCTGTTGTAGAGTGCAGGATTCATTTGCAATTAAAGCTTCCATCTGAACCTCCTGTAGGGCAGCGAGAGGAGATTGGTAGCTACTCAGGAATCCACGCGGCCTACTGTTGAGAATCGCGCACATAGTGTGGTTTGATCAGATCAATAGAGATAACTCTTTTGTCGCGGCATCCGGCAAGGGGCGGAAGAAGTATTCAACAGCCAGGACAGGGACAGGCTCTGTAAGATGGCCCAAACTCTTTTTTGTCCACTATCTTTTCTATGACCAGATCCCCAATATTTGGGATCCAGCCGGAACAAACTTCACTTCTCCAGTGGCGGTGAGTTTTATTTGGACGTTGCTTTGTTCGTCTCGAAAACCATTCAGCTCCTGTTGAGATCCTCAGGAGCAGTACCCTCAAGAAGCCCACCTTCCAGCAGCTCTGACTCAGGCTTTATTGCACAGAGTATCAAAGTGGCTAGACGGGGGAAGGGAATTAGGGAGGGTACTGCGGGGAGGGAGACCTGGAACAAGACGTTTATCTTCAATTAGTATTGTGCTGCTTCACCAGTATCCACTTAATACTCTTTAACTAAATTGCTCAGTAAAGTACATTATTAACATACCTGTAAAAGAAAAAAGTATCTTGCACTTGGAGTGGATTGTGGTTATATCTTTGTATTCATCTGTATTATATTGATCTCATTTCTATAATGAGATATGACTTTCTGTTCCAAAGTTCACCACAAATAAAGTTCACCACAAAAATAAAGTTCACCACAAAAATAGCTGCAAAAGCGTGCGCAATCAGTAGCAGTTTGTGTCATCAAATGTCTTTCTGTTTTATATTAATTGTGCACTGAATCAAGAACTAGCTTCAACATTAATCATGCGCTTTTGTGAACAATTGTATTTAACCTTTAACATAAATGTTCTTCTCAGTAGTAATTCTCTTGCTTTACACCAAGCGTCTATTTTCATTTCCTGAGTTACTGCCAATGAGTGTTTATTACCTATAGGAAAATAATGTTTTAGAAATAACAAGTCTCTTGCTTTTCACTAAGCATGATCATTTCCACTAAACACCTGTTTTCAGTTCGTATTCTTCATTCGTTTCAATTACAAACTTCACATAGGAAAATGCCCAGGGGCCTCTCCACTTGAATTTCCAGGAAGCTATAAACATGTCAAATAATCTTTGGTTAAGGAGCAAGAATGCTAGATAATCACATGCTCTTACTTGTGCCACGGAAGAATGTCAATTACAAGAACTGGCACTCTGAATTGAACTGAAATCCACTCCGGGACCTAATAATATAAGAATGATCCTACCTGCATCTTGCCCAAGCAGAGAAAACAGAATCTGGAAGGCATCAGACAACTGTGACTCGTGCTCCACGTTCTCAATAATCTGCACTGAGAACAGGGTGCGGTCGATATTTAAAGGCTCCAGGAAGCTTCAGGAATATTCTAGGTGAAAGCTCTCGGTGAAAACTACCGGAGCTGCGAGGAGACAAAAAGTCTGTGACTATCATCCAGTAACAAGCAGATCCATTAACAAGCAGTGGTAAAGGCAAAGGTGTACTACTATTATTATTCATTACACCTTGGAAAAAACAAATATGAGTTAACTAAAAAAGATGCTATGAAGAAAATAAACAGGCTCCTAAGAAAATAAACAGGTTTTGGCAAGTCTTCAACCATATCACTGATTTAGTGTTTGTTTGCTTGACAGGATCATGACAGTCCACCCCATCAAAAATACTAACACTTCCTTTTACGTAGGAGCTTGTGGGTGTTGTGTGTGAAACCTTCGTAGCAACCGTGGTGCATGGATGGCATCACTTGGTTCCCAAGAATCTTCTTCTGGTCCATAGCCTTTCCAAGAAACTAGATACCACAGTTTTCCCTTAATGCGTTTACTATCCTTGATACTCCTGCACCTCGTATTCCTCTTGGTTTCCAATAATAAGAGGTGGTGGACGTGCTCGTTGTTTTTTCTGTGCTGGTTTCAATAGTAAAGTATGAAATACTGGATATATTTTCATTGATTTTGGTAATTTTAGTTTGAATGCTACTGGATTAATGCATTTCTCAATTTCAAAAGGTCCTGTCAAGACACACCAACTAAGATCCAGTTTTTTTCCACAGGAGCAGATGCTGAATCCCAACTCCCTCCTGCGGGTGAGTGAGCAGACCTAGGTAACAATCCGCACAACTCCACCACATGGGGGAAAGGGGAATGGGAAGAGAAGAGAGACCGCCTCCAGATCCAGTAGTCTTCTGCTACCTCTCTATGACTCGAGTTTTAGAATAGTTACTCGCATCAGGAAGAGAAAAGCAGTACCTGTACAAACATTAGCGTATAGTAATTAGTTCACTGCTAAATATTCGAATTAAGTCTAAACATTCTTGTACATGCTAAACAATTCCTAAATAAGCTTCTTAAACATACACCTGGATCACATAGAAGGCTTGCTGCTCTCTGAAGATTAAAAGGCTCTAGTAATAGCTTCTAATCTCTAGAACCTTATGAAAGGAAGAGGTTAAGAGAGAGAGAGAAACACCATACATAACTTTTGACTCAGGCTCAAGACTGAATTTTCCAATTATTTCTAGTTCTGTATAAAGTCTCTAAAATACGAGAGTCTTAAATGAGCGAGGGGAGGAAAATGGAATAATCTTACAGTTCTGGCTCAGACTCTGGAAACAGAATAACTCCTTCACTCTGGGTCTTATTTCTGAGGTAAAACGCTGGAGCAAGACAAACGAGACACTAGTCTCTGGGGGGAAAAAGGTCCCCGGTGTGCACACCACTCCGCTGACGGCGGGGCTGAAGAAAAACGAAGTTCAAGGACTCTGAAATCTCCTCAGAGCAGGCGCGAAGAGAAGACGCTGCTCTTCCGTCGAGTTCAACAGTTGAAGTGCGCAGCTTCAAAGGCAAGCGCGAGGGAGAATATTCTTCAGCGCGAGGACATAAAAAACACTAGAACGCTAAAGGTGATAGTTGCGGCGGCCGCCATCTTGGAAAAGGCGGAAATCCAGCGCTGGCGAGTCTTAACAGCATTTTCTGCAGAAACAACTTAGAATGGCAAAGCTGCTTGTACCAGCGAGGATAAAGTGCAAAATGTGTCCTTTTCCTTTTGGGTGAACAGTTAACCAAGCAGGCAATTGTGTTCCTGACAGTACCCCGTCTCAAAGGATGCCCTCCCTCAGAAGGTTTGTTGGGGTATGTAGTGTGAAATTGATTAACCAGTCTAGGAGCATGCACATTGTGAGATGGTTCCCACGATCTTTCCTCAGGGCCGAACCCCTTCCATTCTATGAGGTAGAATAGTTTCCCATTCTTATACCTCGAATCTAAGATTCTGCTCACTTCATACTCCAAGTGTGAATTTATGATGACCGGATCTGGAGGGGTGGAAATCCTAACATTAGGAGGGCTCTTTTTTAGTAGGGAAACATGGAAAACCGGATGGATTTTCATTTGTGGAGGCAAGGAGAGTTTAACAGTCACAGAATTCACAATTTTCTGGATTCGAAAAGGTCCCAAAAACCGTGGTTGGAACTTTCTGTTTCCTTTAAGGTGTAGGTGTCAAGTCGACAACCAGACCAAATCTCCAATTGAATAGTCAGGATTACTCCTTCTTCTTTTATCTGTCTGTCTTTTATAAGAGATTTTGGCTCTTTTCAAGTGTTCAGTCGCAGAGTGATAACTTTCTTGGATTCTTTTACTATATTCCTCCACCGCAGGGACTGAGCCATCAGATTTTCCTAGAATGACATTTGGGTGTCTACCGGAGTTCAAATAGAAAGGGGAGTAACCAGTGGACGAATGAACAGCATTATTGTAGGCAAATTCTGCCATCCAAACCATCTCTGACCATTCACCTTCTTGTTCTAAGAGGTATAAACGCAAATACTGTTCAATCTCCTGGTTAACCCTTTCCGTTTGGCCATCCGTTTCCGGGTGATAACTAGTGGAATACCGTGAATCGATACCCAATTGAAGCATGAAAGCTCTCCAGAATTTAGAAACAAATTGAGCCCACGGTCAGAGATTACCACTACTGGAATGCCATGTGCTTTGACTATGTGTTGTGAAAATAGTAATGCAAGCTGTGATGCCCCAGGAATTTTCTTAAGGGGAATAAAGTGGCTCATCTTTGAGAAGGTGTCAACAAATACTAAGATGGTGTTAAAGCCTTGACTCAGAGGCAAGTCCACAATAAGATCCATGGTTATGGTATGCCAAGGGTGCGGAGCGGTAGGGAGAGGCAAAAGTTTTCCCTCAGGGGCCTGTCGATGGGTTTTCCCTCTAATGCACTTATCACATGTCAGAACATATTGTCTTATTTGTGGGATCATAGCAGGCCACCAAAACTGTCTCTTACAAAGCTCCGTGGTTTTGGAAAAACCTTTATGACCAGCCAATTGGTCATCGTGGCAGGCTCGAAGGGCAACTTCTTGTAGTTCTTGGGTAGGCAAATACAGGACGTCATTTACATAGGGAAGCCATTCTTTAACTTTTCTATTCTCACCTTCCTTAGTCCACTTCATCATTTCGTCATCTGACATATGCTCTCGAATATTTTTTGGGATTTCGGAAAACTGTAGGACACAGGCAAACTTGTCTGCAGGAATGATTGGAACTTTCACTGTTTCTCCACTTCCAGAAGCCGTTCCAATGCTAGAAAGAGCGTCGGCCTTACCGTTTGCTGAACCTGGTCGATAGGTAATGGTGAAGTTGAAATCTGCAAAGTACAGGGACCACCTCAACTGCCTGGGTGTCAAGGTTTTGGCAGATTTCAGCAACTGGAGGTTCTTATGGTCAGTGAAGACTGTGACAACGTGGTGGGCTCCTAATAAATAGTGATGCCATTTTTGGAAGGCGTCCTTCACCGCCAGCAATTCCTTGTCTGCAATGGAATAGTTTATCTCAGGAGGGGTCAACTTCCGAGAGCGAAAAGCAACAGGATGCAGTTGACCAGTTTCTCTGTGCCGCTGAGATAGGACCCCTCCTATGGCTAAGTCCGAGGCATCTGTCTCAACGTAGAAGGGCTCCCCAGGATCCGGATGAAGCAAGATCGGAGCAGAAGTAAAGGACTCCTTAAGGAAATTGAAGGCTTCCTCTGCATCACTTGACCAAAGAAACGGAATTCCTTTCTTTAATAACCTGGTGATTGGAACAATTCTTCTGGAGAACTCCTTGATGAAGCGACGGTAAAAGTTAGCAAAACCAAGGAAGCTCTGGACCTCCTTCACATTCTTAGGGGAGAGCCAGTTCAGGATGGTTTCAATTTTAGCTGGATCCATCGAAATTCCATCTTCAGACAGGATGAATCCCAAGAATTCCACCTTAGTCACGTGGAAGGCGCATTTTTCTAACTTCACGTAGAGATTGTTTTCCAATAGCTTCTTCAAGACAGCTCTAACATGAGTTGTGTGTTCCTGTTGATTTCTGGAGAAGATAAGGATGTCATTGATGTAGACCACCGCTGTATGATCCAAAATTCTCACAACACAGCATTCACGAAGTGTTGGAACGCTGCTGGGGCATTACATAGCCCATAAGGCATGACTTGGTATTAATACAATCCAAATCTGGTACGAAACGCAGTTTTCCACTTGTGGCCTTCAGCTACTCGAATCAAATGGTAAGCACCACGAAGATCTAATTTTGTGAAAACTCTCGCCTCTTTTACCTGATCTAACAAAACCGAGATCAAAGGTAAGGGGTATCGGTTCTTGATAGTTACTTGGTTGATCGCGCGATAGTCTATACAAGTTCTAAATTCATCATTCTTCTTTGGGACAAAAAAAAGAGGAGATGAAACGGGAGATTGGGAGGGGCGAATAAAACCATTAGCCAAATATTGCTCTAGATATTCTTTTAAGAATGTGTTTTCTTTTTCGGTAAGGGCGTAGATCCTACTGCACTGCAAATTGGCTCCAGGCTCCAAATCAATTTTGCAGTCATAAGACCTGTGAGGGGGCAGTTTTTCAGCTTCTGCTTTATCAAATACTGCTGCAAGATCCTCATACTGCGGTGGTATGGTCACCGTCTCAAATGCACAGATTTGATTCGATCTGGTGGCTAAAATTCTAGCTGGGGATGGACTATGCTTTTCTTCTATAGATTTATAACAGTGGTGAAGACAGTAACTAGAATTCAGTTGGACTGTTCTCTTTTCCCAGTCTATCTCTGGACTGTGTTCCGTCAACCAGGGTAAGCCTAGGATTAACTGGAATTGGGGAGCATCAATCAGATTAAATGATATTTTTTCTCGGTGTCCCTGAGAATTCCTTAACTCGATTGGTTCCGTTTCATCGGTGATGGGACCGGAAGACAAGTTGGTGCCATCCACAGCTCGTACCGGCTCAGCCATTTTCTTTTTAATTAAAGAAATTCCGTTTCTTTTGGCGTACTGAATATCACAGAAGTTCCCAGTGGCCCCGGAATCAATCATGACTGAGACCTCCTGTAATTTCTTGGCTCAGAAGAGAATTTCAAAAGATGCCGTAAGATGTGGGGATGAGGACTGTAAAGTGTTCGCCACTTGTTGAAGGTCTGGGGTTGACTTAGGTTGAGCATCCATCAGGGCAACCCTTTTCACTGATGGGACTTCTCTTTTACTGGATTATTTCCCTTTGGTTTCTTTGGACACTCTTTTACGAAATGTCCGGAAAGACCACAGTACATACATAAATTTCCAGATCTCTTTTTCTCCTCCTCTTCTTTAGATAGCGGTCCTCTGACACTGCCTATTTGCATGGGTTCTTCTGTGGGATGAGTATCAGCAGCCTTAGAAATTTCCACTCTACTTCTGTCAAAATGTGGGGGAAGGGGCGAAAATCTCTTTTGCGCTCAGTTCTCCTTTCGAATAAACGTTGATCTATCTGTAGAACTAGATCAATTAATTTAGAAACCTCAGTTGAGCGATCAGGAATTTGAGCCAAGGCATCCTTTAACTCTTCACGTAGCCCTCGGTAGAAAATTGCTGATTTCTTGCTTTCCGGCCATTCTGTCTCCACAATCAATTTATTAAATTGTGCAAGGTAAGCGACCAAGTCCCGATTTCTTTAATTTAGGTCAAGTAATTCGTTGTCTGTAGCTTGGGAAATTGCTCTTCGGTCAAAAATACGTAGAAATTCTGCTTTGAATCTTTCAAAATCATAAAGCATGGGATCGTTTTGCGAGACCAACGGCATGGACCAAGACGCTGCGTCCCCACTTAAATAAGACAATATGAAAGCTGTTTTGGACTGATCATCCGCAAAAATTACCGGTCTACAAAGAAAGTGCAAAGAACATTGAGTAATGAATATCTGTGCTTTGTGTGGATCTCCATGGAAGCGTTCAGGAGGAGCCAGGGGAATTACCGGGGAAATAGAATGAATGACTTGGGTGGTAATTTCTGTGGCCGAAGCGGAAGGAGCCTTAGATGTAGAACCCATAGACTGAGAAGTCATGTCATTTAATTTTTGCATGAGTTGTTGGGTTTCCTCATGTGATCTTTTTATTTCATCCCTAAGATTCTTATTCTCTTCTAGAGTGAGGGTCAATTGTTTTTGCATGCCATCCATAAGGGCTGCTAAGGCATTTAGATCTATTCCCTCAGCCATTCCGCTCGGGTGGAAAATAGTAGGTGGCACTTCAATCTGTCAAGACACACCAACTAAGATCCAGTTTTTTCCACAGGAGCAGATGCTGAATCCCAACTCCCTCCTGCGGGTGAGTGCGCAGACCTAGGTAACAATCCGCACAACTCCACCACAAGGGGGAAAGGGGAATGGGAAGACAAGAGAGACCACCTCCAGATCCAGTAGTCTTCTGCTACCTCTCTATGACTCGAGTTTTAGAATAGTTACTCGCATCAGGAAGAGAAAAGCAGTACCTGTACAAACATTAGCATATAGTAATTAGTTCACTGCTAATATTTGAATTAAGTCTAAACATTCTTGTACATGCTAAACAATTCCTAAATAAGGTTCTTAAACACACACCTGGATCACATAGAAGGCTTGCTGCTCTCTGAAGATTAAAAGGCTCTAGTAATAGCTTCTAATCTCTAGAACCTTATGGAAGGAAGAGGTTAAGAGAGAAACACCATACATAACTTTTGACTCGGGCTCAAGACTGAATTTTCCAATTATTTCTAGTTCTGTATAAAGTCTCTAAAATACGAGAGTCTTAAATTAGCGAGGGGAGGAAAATGGAATAATCTTACAGTTCTGGCTCAGACTCTGGAAACAGAATACCTCCTTCACTCTGGGTCTTATTTCTGAGGTAAAACTCTGGAGCAAGACAAACGAGACACTAGTCTCTAGGGGGAAAAAAGGTCCCCGGTGTGCACACCACTCCGCTGAGGGTGGGGCTGAAGAAAAACGAAGTTCAAGGACTCTGAAATCTCCTCAGAGCAGGCGCGAAGAGAAGACGCTGCTCTTCCGTCGAGTTCAACAGTTGAAGTGCGCAGCTTCAAATGCAAGCGCGAGGGAGAATATTCTTCAGCGCGAGGACATAAACACTAGAACGCTAAAGGTGATAGTTGCGGCGGCCGCCATCTTGGAAAAGCAGAAATCCAGCGCTGGCGAGTCTTAACAGCATTTTCTGCAGAAACAACTTAGAATGGCGAAGCTGCTTGTACCAGCGAGGATAAAGTGCAAAATGGGTCCTTTTCCTTCTGGGTGAACAGTTAACCAAGCAAGCAATTGTGTTCCTGACAGGTCCAATGAATCGTGGATGAAATTTATATTTCTTTTTAAACTGGAAATTTAGTGTAGAGAGCCAAACAACATCTCCTACTTGATACATAGGCCCTGCTTTTCTTTTCTGATCAGCAAATTTCTTGTACACTGTTTTCGCTTTCATCAAATTTTGTTGCAAAGTTTTCATGGTACTAGTCATTTCTTGCAATCTGGAATTTAAGGAGGGTATGTTGGTTTTACGCTGTGCTAACATCAATGGAGAATAATGTGGGTGGCAACCATGATTGGCAAAAAATGGAGACATGTTTATTGAAGCATGTTTCAAGTTGTTATATGCGAATTTGGCTTCCCAGAGGAGATTAACCCAAGAACCATGTTGTTTAAAAAGATAACATCGTGGGTACTGTTTGAGCACCTGGTTCACTCGCTCTGTTTGGCCATCCGATTCTGGATGAAAACTTGTGGACATGTTACTTTTAATTTGTAGTGTTTCACACCATGTTTTCCAGACTTTTGATGTACATTGCGCCCCACGGTCAGAGGTTATAGTACAAGCCAAGCCATGTAATTGTACCACATTTTGTACCAACAACGTTACCAACTGAGTTGCGGTAGGTATCTTATCACAAGCAATGAAATGAGTTATTTTTGAAAGTCTATCAACCACCACTAGGATGGTGGTTTTACCTTGATCTTTAGGCAAGTCTGTAATAAAATTCATGGATATATCTTCCCAAAGACGTGTTGGAGTTGGAAGAGGTTGAAGTAGTCCTTTCTTTGAACCATGTTCTACTTTTGCTTGGGCACATATATCACAGTGTTGTACGTACTTTGTTGTATCTTGTCTCCATGTGGGCCACCAGAAATGTCTTTGAACAAGATCTTGGGTTTTTGAAATGCTTGGGTGTCCTGCTAAAGGTTTTGTATGACACCATTGTAAAACCTTTTTCTGTAATATACTCGATGGAATGTATAACTTTTTCTGGAAAAAGGGTAATCCTTGGATAATGGATCTGTCTTTCTCTTTTTGTTGCCATTGTAACGCTTGCTTTAGTGGCATAGTTTGTCTTATGTCCTGGAAGAATTGTTCTGATACAGTAGCGCCTTTGATTTGATTTTGAGGAATTATGGATGGAGGTGTTATGGAATTTCTTGTTTCTCCACATTGCTTTTCACATCGAGATAAAGCATCTGCTTTATTGTTGGCTGCGCCAGGTCTGAAAGTGATAAGGTTAAATTCCGCAAAAAATAATGTCCACCGTAACCGCCTGGGTGTTAATGCTCTGGTACAACGTAGAAATTGGAGATTACGATGGTCCGTGTAAACTGTTACTATGTGTTTTGCGCCTAGTAAATAATGGCGCCATTCTTTAAAAGCAAGACGAATAGCCAATAATTCCTTTTCTGCCACTGTGTAATTCATTTGGGCTGGTAAAAATTTCTTTGACAGAAACGCAATTGGATGTAGTTGGTTTTTTTGTTCATCTTTCTGAGAGAGAATGGCACCTATTGCTGTGTCGAAGCATCTGCTTCAATAATAAAAGGTTGATCAGTGTTAGGATGACATAGGACAGGGGCCGTAGTGAATGCTGTTTTCAAGGTGTGAAAGGCTGACCTTGCTTCAGGAGTCCATTGGAATTGCACATTTTTCCTCAGTAGTTTCGTTAAAGGACTTGATTTGGTAGAAAACTGCTTAATAAAGCGTCGATAAAAATTCGCAAATCCTGAGAAACGCTGTATATCTTTTACTGAGCTTGGTTCTGGCCAATCTAAGATTGCTTGTACCTTTCTAGGGGCCATTGTAATTCCTTGAGGTGAAAGTATAAATCCTAAGAATTCCACCTTGTATGTATGAAACTCACATTTTGACAATTTGCAATATAGACCATGCTGGCGCAACGTGGTTAAGACAAGTTTCACATGTTTTTCATGTTCTGTGATCGAATTTGAGTAAATCAGTAAATCGTCAATATAGGCGATGAGAAACCTGTCCAAGAAATCTCGAAGAACATCATTTATAAAGAATTGAAACGCCGCTGGGGCGTTGCATAAGCCAAAGGGCATTACGCAATATTCAAACAAGCTGAAGCGAGTTCGAAAGGCGGTTTTCCACTCGTCTCCGGCTCGAACACGTACGAGGTGATATGCTCCTCTTAAATCTAATTTAGTGTAAATCGTTGCAGATCTTACTTGGTCCAAGAGAACGGGAATTAGTGGCAATAGATATTGATTTTTTATTGTGATGTTATTTAACGCACGATAATCAATGCAAGCGCGTAATTCACCGTTACTCTTAGGCACAAAGAACAGAGGAGAAGCGGCCGGAGACTTGGATGGTCTAATAAAACCATTTTTTAGGTATTTATCTAAGTATTCCCGTAGATGTTGATTTTCTTGTTCAGTAAGTGCGTAAATCCTACTGCATGGAATTTTTGCACTCGGTTCAAGGTCTATTTCACAATCATACGTCCTGTGAGGTGGTAGGGTTTCAGCGCTCTTTTCGCAAAACACATCTTTGAAGCTTTCATAAACCTCAGGTAGTTCAATGTTTTGTTCTGCAGCCGTAGCGATATAATGAGCATTGGTTTTGGTGTTAGTTGGTGGTGAAGGCATAGAAACCTTTCTTTGGAGATGTAAACATTCTTGTTGACACCACTCAGAACGAAAGGTAATACTTCTCTTAGCCCAATCTATGGTAGGGTTATGTTCCGTCAACCACGGCATGCCGAGGATGACCCCAAACTGAGGGGCATCTATGATGTCAAAAGATATTTCTTCAACATGAGTTTGATCTTGGGTAAAACAAGTCATGATCAGTTTAATGGTGGAATGAGTGATTAACCCTGAAGTTAATTGCGTACCATCTACTGCTCGAACCATTTCTGGTTTTTGTTTTGGCAAGGTCGGTATATCTAATTTTGTCGCAAAAGCCGCATCAATAAAATTGCCGGTGGCTCCAGAATCCACCTTGACTACCGCAATTTTGTTTTCTTGATGAGGAATAGCAAATTGCACGTTTAGTATTAAATGAGGAACTGAAATTTGTAACATGTTTGCGACGGATTGGTCAGAAGAGATAGAATTATTACCCGTGGAAATCTCCTGGCTCTTCCCCGAGTGTTCTAGTTTCCCGTTTTGCTTACGTTAGAACTCGGTTTTGCTAGACAATCTTTAACAAAATGTCCCTTTTTACAACAGTATAAGCATAAACCCTTTTTACGACGGGACTCCTTTTCTTCAGTCGTTAAGGGTTTCCGTATACCCCCAATGTCCATGGGTTCACTAGTATCTTGTGGTATAGAATATGTCTTTTCCTTAGGACGTATAGTAGGCTTAAATTCTAAGCGCTCCCTGTCTCCTCGACGATCTGCCACTCTATGGTCCAAACGAAGACTTAATGCTATAAGATCTTCGCAAGTTCTTGGTTGCGGATCTATTGGAACTATGAGATCCTTTAATTCGTCTTGTAGCCCTTGATAGTACAATGCGGCTCTTTTGTCTTCAGGCCAATTTGTTTCGGCTGTTAAACGATTGAATTGGGTTAAGTAGTGGACCAAGTCTTTATTGCCCTGCTTTAGCTCTAGTGTAGGAAAGTGGGTTTCTGTTGCAGTAACCCCCCCACTTTTTGCCTGATAACTGATGCACTTTTCCTTGGTGTGCCCTGGGTCCCTGCCTATCGGGTACCCAGGGCCTGTGTTCCTTCCCTAAAAACTGTACTAAAGCCTAAACCCAATTGGCATCTCTGGCCACAGGTAAGCCCCTGGTAAATGGTACCCTAGGTACCCAGGGCACTGTGACCAGAGAAGACCCCTAAGGGCTGCAGCACTTATTGTGCCACCCTTAGAGGCCCTGTACCCTGACACACACACACTGCCCTTGCAGGCCGAGTGTCTTGGTGCAGAACAAAACAGAGAGTCGACATGGCACACATCCCTGTGTGCCATGCCCACAAACACACTGCCCTGGCATACCTCAGTCACCCCTCTAGCTGGGTGCCCTATGCCAGTGGTGAGGGTACAGGTGCATGAGCCCTGTGCCCCTACAGTACCCAGGTCCATTCCTGGGCACTAAGTGCAGTGCTGCCATTCCGAGTATATGGCCCACTGGTCCCAGCGAGGTCCCCCAGCTCTCCAGAGTCCGAGTCCACCGTGGGCTGACCCCTCCAGGACTCCCCGACGTCGCCTGCAGCCTCTGCACGGAGACCCCCCAACCGCGAGTGGCCCGGTAAGGTGAAATCCAACCTCAAAAGACACCCCTGCATCCAGCCGCCCTGCGCCCTGGAGAAAGGAACCTGAGGTGCACCTACGTCCCCGAGCCCTCCACTTACCTGCCCAGCTGTTGGTTCCTCCTGGAAGTCTTCCTGGACCGAGCCTGCAGCTGAAAACCAAAACTGAAAATCTCCATTGAAATCAACAGGGCACACGACCTCAAAACAGCACCCTGCACCCGGCCGCCCTAGTGCCGCTGAGGGTGCCCCTTCTGTGCTAACTTGGTCCCCAACGTGCCCTGAGCTTAACCCTAGGAGCTTTGCTCCCACAACCCAGTGGCCTGCTTGCCAGCAGCCACCAACCGGAGTCCCCCTATCCTCCATAGGATAACATTGGGCCTCAACACTCTGCACCCGGCCGCCCTAGTGCCGCTGAGGGTGCAACAACAGTGCATCACTGACCCTGGGAGACCCCTGAGTCTAACCCCAGAACCCGAACTCAAAAGACCGATTACTTACCTCGAAACCGATAACTCATTTTTCCTCATAGGATAACATGGACACTTTTTCTTCCAAAAAGTTTCTAAGTGTCGACTTTTGAAAACTAAAAATATTCCTTAAAAATCGCACAAATAACCTAACCGAATTTTCTCAACTGTTTGCAGGAAAGGTCCCAGTGCTAAACCTAGGTGTCCAGCACTGAGTAACAAAAGTAATTAAAAAGTAACTTACCTGTGAATTGAATTTCCTTCCATAGGATAACATTGGTGGTTCTTTGTGAAAAAGTTTCTAAGTGTCAACTTTTGAAATACAAGAATATTCTTTAAAAATCGTACAAACTACAAAAACGTAATTACTTACCTGTTTTAAGTAAATGTCCCAGTGCTGAATCTAGGAGTCCAGCACTGGATTACAAAAGTAACGTTAAAGTAACTTACCGGCGAATTGAATTTCCTTCCATGGGGTAACATTGACTGGTTTCACTTGGAAATTCTTCTGTGTCGAGTTTTGAGACTTTAAAATATTAACCTAAAATCAGCCGAATTACGAAAACGAATTTACTCACCTGTTATCAGGAGAGATCCCAGTGCTGGATCTTGGTGCCCAGCACTGACCCTGAAAAGTAATCATAACTGTACTTACCGGTAACTTGAATTTCCTTCCATAGGATAACATTGCCTGGTTTTTGCTGAAAAAGTTTGTGTTGATTTTGCAAACTTACACATATTCGTTAAAAATCGCCTGTATAACAAAAACACATTCTTCCAACTGTTTACAGGAGATGCACCAGTGCTGGATCCAGGATCCAACACTGAGTTAGAAAAAGTAACAATAACCCCACTTACCTGCTAAGTGAATTCCCTTCCATAGGATAACATTGGTGATTCTATGGGAAAAAGTTTCTAAGTGTCAACTTTTGAAATACAAGAATATTCTTTAAAAATCGTACAAACTACAAAAACGTAATTACTTACCTGTTTTAAGTAAATGTCCCAGTGCTGAATCTAGGAGTCCAGCACTGGATTACAAAAGTAACGTTAAAGTAACTTACCGGCGAATTGAATTTCCTTCCATGGGGTAACATTGACTGGTTTCACTTGGAAATTCTTCTGTGTCGAGTTTTGAGACTTTAAAATATTAACCTAAAATCAGCCGAATTACTGAAAACGAATTTACTCACCTGTTATCAGGAGAGATCCCAGTGCTGGATCTTGGTGCCCAGCACTGACCCTGAAAAGTAATCATAACTGTACTTACCGGTAACTTGAATTTCCTTCCATAGGATAACATTGCCTGGTTTTTGCTGAAAAAGTTTGTGTTGATTTTGCAAACTTACACATATTCGTTAAAAATCGCCTGTATAACAAAAACACATTCTTCCAACTGTTTACAGGAGATGCACCAGTGCTGGATCCAGGATCCAACACTGAGTTAGAAAAAGTAACAATAACCCCACTTACCTGCTAAGTGAATTCCCTTCCATAGGATAACATTGGTGATTCTATGGGAAAAAGTTTCTAAGTGTCAACTTTTAAAATACAATAATATTCCTTAAAAATCACAACTGTAACCAAAACGCTTTTACTCAACTGTTTACAGGAGATGTCCCAGGACTGAATCTAGGATCCAGTCCTGTGGTAAGAAAAGTAATCCAAAAAGTAATCAATTGCATTTAACTAGAAATTCCCATTGAGCTCAATGTATAATTGTGTTTAAAATTGTGTTGCCTATTGCAACAACTGTAACTATTACATTCAAAAGTCTATTGCCTATTGAAAGTATTTACCTAAAGCATCTCAATCTGAGAAAGTATATTTTGATACCTATTGTTGGTTCTAAAATAAAACAAGCATATATTTTTATATACAAACCATTGGCCTAGAGTTCAGTTCTTGAGTGTGTGGCTTCATTTGCTGACTGAGTGTGTACAACAAATGCTTTACACTGTCCTCTGATACTGCCTTACTGCTCGACCAGTAGAGAGTAAGGTTATATCTAACTTTAGCCTCTGCCAAACCTCTGGGGACTGTGGACTCTGTGCACACTGTACCTTACTTGGTCCAGTATATACAGAGCCACTTTCTTACATCTAGTAATTCACGATCAGCTGATCCGGTAATCGTTCGCCGATCAAATACCTTTTCGAACTCACTCTTAAAGCGACTCCAACTATAGAGTAAGGGATTGTCAGATTGTACCGGAGGAACTGCCCACATAGCGGCATCCCCACTCAGATAAGAAATTAAAAACGCTATACGAGATTGAGCATCGGGGAATGGTGTGGGTTTCACCAAGAAGTGCAATTGTACTTGCGTTAAAAAGGTCTGAAACTTGTTTGGTTCTCCTGAAAATCTTTTGGGCGGAGCCAATGGGACTGAGCCTGGGACAGTTACTGAGACGGTAGAATTAGGAGGACTGGTAGTAGCTGAGTGCAACGGAGAAGCAGGCGTTAATTGCGTTTGCAATTGAGTAACTCTATTTGCTAATGCTGCTGTTTCTTTCCTAGCAGCGGAGAGTTCTTTTTGCATGTTACCCAACATGGCACATAAATCTTCCAAGGTGGCCATCATGACGATACTGCTCGGGAGGAACCAATTTCGTGGGCAGATTATTCTGTCAGAACTCGTAATGTTGTGTTGGGTTCCTCAGGAGCAGTACCCTCAAGAAGCCCACCTTCCAGCAGCTCTGACTCAGGCTTTATTGCACAGAGTATCAAAGTGGCTAGACGGGGGCAAGGGGATTAGGGAGGGTACTGCGGGGAGGGAGACCTGGAACAAGACGTTTATCTTCAATTAGTATTGTGCTGCTTCACCAGTATCCACTTAATACTCTTTAACTAAGTTGCTCAGTAAAGTACATTATTAACATACCTGTAAAAGAAGAAAGTATCTTGCACTTGGAGTGGATTGTGGTTATATCTTTGTATTCATGTGTATTATATTGATCTCTTATTTCTATAATGAGATATGACTCTGTTCCAAAGTTCACCACAAATAAAGTTCACCACAAAATAAAGTTCACCACAAAAATAAAGTTCCTCACAAAAATAGCTGCAAAAGCGTACGCAATCAGTAGCAGTTTGTGTCATCAAATGTCTTTCTGTTTTATATTAATTGTGCACTGAATCAAGAACTAGCTTCAACATTAATCATGCGCTTTTGTGAACAATTGTATTTAACCTTTAACATAAATGTTCTTCTCAATAGTAATTCTCTTGCTTTACACCAAGCATCTATTTTCATTTCCTGAGTTACTGCCAATGAGTGTTAATTACCTTTAGGAAAATAACGTTTTAGAAATAACAAGTCTCTTGCTTTTCACTAAGCATGATAATTTCTACTAAACACCTGTTTTCAGTTCGTATTCTTCTTTCGTTTCAATTACAAACTTCACATAGGAAAATGCCCAGGGGCCTCTCCACTTGAATTTCCAGGAAGCTATAAACATGTCAAATAATCTTTGGTTAAGGAGCAAGAATGCTAGATAATCACATGCTCTTACTTGTGCCACGGAAGAATGTCAATTACAAGAACCAGCACTTTGAATTTAACTGAAATCCACTCCGGGACCTAATAATATAAGAACGATCCTACCTGCATCTTGCCCAAGCAGAGAAAACAGAATCTGGAAGGCATCAGACAACTGTGACTCGTGCTCCACGTTCTCAATAATCTGCACTGAGAACAGGGTGCGGTCGATATTTAAAGGCTCCAGGAAGCTTCAGGAATATTCTAGGTGACAGCTCTCGGTGAAAACTACCAGAGCTTCGAGGGGACAAAAAGTCTGTGACTATCATCCAGTAACAAGCAGATCCATTAATAAGCAGTGGTAAAGGCAAAGGTGTACTACTATTATTATTCATTACACCTTGGCAAAAACAAATATGAGTTAACTAAAAAAGATGCTATGAAGAAAATAAACAGGCTACTAAGAAAATAAACAGGTTTTGGCAAGTCTTCAACCATATCACTGATTTAGTGTTTGTTTGCTTGACAGGATCATGACAACAGGCAAACATTCATTGATGTCAAATGGTGTTTCCGCCGCCACTGTGCTGGTACTATCGAGGTCTGGGACCCACACCTTAACCCCAAAAGAATTTCATAGGGAGTACGACCACCCAGGGACTTTCTTGGTATGTTATTCAAGGCCCTCTGGACCCCATATAGGTGATGGACCCAACTGCGACCAGAGCCTACTGCCCTCACTGTTAAAGACTGCTTTAAGTCCCAATTGTTCCTCTCTATGACCGCGTTTCCCTTGGGATGATACGGAGATGAGAAGCGCAAGGTCACACCCAAACTTTCCATGGCCTCTTTTGTAAGCCCGAGAGCTAAACGCAGGTCCTGGTCCAAATGTAATGTGCCTACTGCGTATGTACCGATAAAGACTCACAGATCTTTTGTAACAGCTCGGGCATCAGCCGACCGCTATGGCCATACCCATAGGAATCGAGAGCAGGAATCCATTGCCATCAAGATATACTTGTAAGCCCCGTCAGATGACAAGTGGCCCAGATATACACAAGCTAATGGCTTATTGGTAATCAAGAGAGGTGTCTGGGGTGGACGTGCCATGGTGGATCCCTTCATCTGTTAATAGATGTCACATCTCAGGACAAAGTCCTTGGTCTGTTTGTAAAGACCTGGCCACCAATAGCGTTGCTGTAATAAGGAAATTGTAGCAGCCACCCCTGCATGTGCAGAAGCCTGACCCTTGTGCACAGCCAGTATTAATTCTAGTGTGCTATCACTCTTTGCTATTAATCTGTCCCCCACTCCTGAAATCTGAGCATATGATATGTTTTGTGCATCTAGCTTGTAGGAGTATTTGAGTGGAAAGCCTTTCGGCAGGTGTGTGTCGTTACGTGCAGCATGACAGCCACCATGATGTCTCTGTCTATCCTCATACTTGAATGAGTTATTGCAGCAGTACAAACTGTCGTCTTTCCAGCTTCATCAACCAATGAATTCCCTGCAACGTGCACACCAACACGATGACTTAATGTATGAATGACATGAGCCCATTGCAAGCAATCTTTCAGCTTTGCCATCTGTTGCCAAAGCAACTTGTGCTTCACTGTGCAGCCTTTTGAATCCCTGAATGCATTCTGACTCCAATACTGAAGATACTCATTATAAGACTGCACACAGTAATACAAATCACACACGATAAGTATGGGGAATCTAGCATCCGTATTCTGTAATGCCAGTACTAGAGGCTTAAGTTCTGCCAACTGTGCGTGCAATCACCGAGTGATTGTGTGTAGGTTTTTTCTAGATGGAATGTTCCATAGTGCATACAGCCTTTTACGACTGCGCATGCGGCTGAATATTGCTGTTTTGTGCAGAACCATCAATATAAATGATGTAGTCATAGCGATCTAGAGGCATAATTTCATTCCGTAGAAGATATTCTTGCTCATACTGGAGAAATGCTTGTGTTTGTAATGTAGAGTCAAATCTGTAATCTATATATGTTGCAGTGAGGGAGTTTGCCCATTGTATCCATCTTGGATGTAGAGCTCGGTACATTTGTTTTTGTAACCACCTCTAAAGTCGGTACCGGGGTCACGACAATAATTAGTTTCCCTTGTGCTAGGGCACATTCTCTCACTACAGCAGTCTGAACTGAAGTCAGTATTTTTATATATATAAAGATGTGATTTATATGCAATTGGTCCAGTGTCACCTTCATTGAATGTGACGTATGTGTAGCCTGATGTCCCCGCGATCACATGGATCACCAGGTTCATGGTGTACACACGTGTATGTAAATGTTTGGAAGGTATCATGTCAGCTTGGACGGAACGTAAGATTTCTGTGTGTTTCAGTGTCCAATGTGTCCCTGAAAAATCGGGACGTACAAGGTCGTAAAATGGTTTTGCTTGTTTTACGTAATCAGGAATGCGTGTTCTGCCAAAATGTAAAAATCCTAATATGGATTGCAGTCTTTCAGAGTCGTTGGAGGTTGGAGCAATGCACATTTTTCTAAAAACTGAGTTGTCAGGCTTTTCCCTCACTTGACAGCTTGTATCCCAAAAATAAGACACTGAGGTGGGCAATTTTTGATTTTTGAAATTGAATCTGTAGCCCATGTGAGCAAACCCCAAAATTATGCAGTCCACTCTGCTCAAGTGCTCCATCAGGTCATCGTCCGTTAAGTATATGTCATCGACATATGACAATGCCTAATCATCAAAGTTCTCTAGTAATTTTGTGACTCTGGCTGAAAACAGCCCGGGGCTATTCTTATACCCATGGGGTAAATGGTAGAAATGTTTCTTTGAGCCTAGTGCTGTGAAGGCGGTCAAGTATCTGCTTCCAGGTGCTATATTTTGGCAGAAGACTCCATTCGAGATATTTAATGTTGTTTCGTATTTCTTCTGCAATTCATTAGTGCGGCACTGTGTGCATTTTGTACTGCAAATGTGCGAGTAGCTGTGTTTAGATGTCTGGAATCTAATACTAGATGGTATGATTGATCTGGTTTATTACGGGAAACAGAGGATTATTCATAGAGGAGGTGCATGTTTCAATTACAACTTGATATTCAAGTTGTTCTAATATTTCTCAAACTTGTTATTTAGCTTCAGTTTTTATTGGGTATTGTCTTTGAGGTTGTGGGGTTGTCCTTCATGGTATATCATGATAAGGTGAACTGTCATACCACCCCAATCGGTTGTGGTGTAACGTAGGAGTCAGCGCTAACGCCCACTCCCTGACGTATGAGTGTTTAATTGATTCAGGAACAATGTCTAAGAAAGCCGGTAAAATTACAGTTTCCCCTTTTGGGCACTCCATTATGAAGTTAGGTGGCCAATCTTTTTCGGCCAGCAGGATGTCATAACCCTGAGTGAGTTGCTCCCAAAAGAGGACATTGATAAACCTGGGAATTTCCCACTCCAACCATAGTTGGACCTTGTATAATTGATGTGCGACACTTACCCTGGTATCAGGTGTTTCCATCGTGAAACACTCACTCAGCGCTAATCCCACCAGACAATCCATCAGGTTCTGGCAAACTATTGTGACTTCTGCCACGCTCTACAGCATTGTCAGTGCCCACTGCCCGTTCAGACGCTGAGTCCTCAAAATCCGTGGCATTCCAAACTCTGAGTCCATTTACCGTCTTTTTAAATTGAGGTTTTGATATTTTAGGTTTGTCTTCCTGTTTAATTATGTATTTAGATGAGTGCTGTAGTACTTCCTTTGTTTCACTTTTAAAAGGTGTATAGGGATCTCTGAGGAAGCAGGATAGAACTACTCAGTTGATCTACACTAAAGAAGAAACCAACCAATGTTGGCAGCGCCATGTTGTGTAGTTCCCACCAATTAGTAGGAACTACGTGTTTGTGGACGACACACATAGGATGGTGCTAGACTGATTCCATGCATTCCCGCAGGATATGTTGTCCCTTGGACCAGCTAGCTCACAGTGCCACCGTCAGCCCCCCCCAAACCTAAACAGGGAGCTAACAGTTCTGGCAACCACTGAACATGACAACTCTGTTTCCTCAAAAACCCTGGTGACAGACTTCAAACTTTTTTGTCAGTCACTTGTGCTTTCTTTTGCTCAGAGAAATGTACAACGAATACACAGAGGGGCGTTCTCAATATTTATTGAACCATAGTGATTCTTGCATAGAAAAAGTGGGCTGAGATGATTAATAGACAGAATCAGACAAAAGTTATTCTGAATGTCAGAACAGTGAACAAAATGAATAGCTCCACCATTGTGTTGAGACAACTTATATATATATTTTTTTTTAAATCGGAAAGTAACTCTACTGACTATCTCTTTTAAATCTTTTTAAATCTTGTTGCTGCTATTGAAATCTGTATTACTTACTGTGTTTGTACTGGGAAGAGCTGTGTTAAGGCTCGAGGGGTAGGAGGGGCCGGGAGCACTTCCGTTCAGGGCAGCGGTCTAGTTGCTGCTCCTGACACCGGAAGCGCTGTATAAAGGCGCCCAATGACGCGACCGCGTACAGGCTGACCGGGACTCGGGCAGAACACTCGGGTGAGGAGAGTGACTCTGCCGGGTTGACCCGCGTTTAAAAAAAAAAAAAAAATCGGAAAGTAACTCTACTGACTATCTCTTTTAAATCTTTTTAAATCTTGTTGCTGCTATTGAAATCTGTATTACTTACTGTGTTTGTACTGGGAAGAGCTGTGTTAAGGCTCGAGGGGTAGGAGGGGCCGGGAGCACTTCCGTTCAGGGCAGCGGTCTAGTTGCTGCTCCTGACACCGGAAGCGCTGTATAAAGGCGCCCAATGACGCGACCGCGTACAGGCTGACCGGGACTCGGGCAGAACACTCGGGTGAGGAGAGTGACTCTGCCGGGTTGACCCGCGTTTTAAAAAAAAAAAAATCAGAAAGTAACTCTACTGACTATCTCTTTTAAATCTTTTTAAATCTTGTTGCTGCTATTGAAATCTGTATTACTTACTGTGTTTGTACTGGGAAGAGCTGTGTTAAGGCTCGAGGGGTAGGAGGGGCCGGGAGCACTTCCGTTCAGGGCAGCGGTCTAGTTGCTGCTCCTGACACCGGAAGCGCTGTATAAAGGCGCCCAATGACGCGACCGCGTACAGGCTGACCGGGACTCGGGCAGAACACTCGGGTGAGGAGAGTGACTCTGCCGGGTTGACCCGCGTTTTTAAAAAAAAAAAATCGGAAAGTAACTCTACTGACTATCTCTTTTAAATCTTTTTAAATCTTGTTGCTGCTATTGAAATCTGTATTACTTACTGTGTTTGTACTGGGAAGAGCTGTGTTAAGGCTCGAGGGGTAGGAGGGTCCGGGAGCACTTCCGTTCAGGGCAGCGGTCTAGTTGCTGCTCCTGACACCGGAAGCGCTGTATAAAGGCACCCAATGACGCGTCCGCGCAGCGGGCGCGCCGCTGGCGCGCCGAAGGCGTGCCTAAGGCAAGCCCGTCTGCGCCCGTCCGCGCACGACCGGGCCTAGGGTCTAGGACCCCTGGATCTCCCTCCCCTCGGAATTGTCGTTATTCGAGCTCTCAGCTCCACCAGCTAAACAATGGCTTAGGAACTACATGCTATCATCAGATCGCGTGTGGAAAATCCATGGAAAAGTGTCCTCATTGCCCGTTTACCCTCTCCTCTCAGATAATTAGGACCACTAAGCCCCCCGTATCCACTAGGACTTTTAAACTTCTTTTATTAAACTGTCGCTCCCTGCCCAAGCATACCACAGAGATCTCCATACTCTTAAAAGATTATGATCCAGAGGTCCTGTTCCTATCAGAAACATGGCTGAATCCCAGCTCGGAACCTGACATTATCCAAGCGCTCCCGCAGGGGTACCAGATACAGAGAGTGGACAGGTCAAAAGGCAAGGGCGGTGGGATAGCTATTGTCTATAAAGACCACCTTACATGCCGCATGTTAGGAAGCCCACTTCTGGATTGTGAAAATGTTCACTTTTCATTGGAATTTACCCCACTTCTTTCATTTACAGGCATTCTGATTTACCGGCCCCCTGGTGCGATGGGCTTCTTCTATAAATCCCTGCTTGAAACAGTTATTAACTCTGCCAGTACGGCAGCTAATTTTACTCTCCTTGGAGATTTTAACTTACATTTTGATGATTTGGAGGCAGTGACGGCGCTAGAACTTGCACGGGATCTTATGGCTTTGCAGTTATCGCAAATGGTCACGCAAGCCACCCATGTTAAAGGGCACTGCCTGGACTCCGTGTTTTCGAACTTGGAGAACCTAAAAGGGGATGCCCCTATCCCTGTCCCATGGTCTGATCATTTTCTTATTCCCCTATCCTGGAGCCCTCGGGTCATCGCTCCCTGTGCACAACCTTCATTAACTATGAAACGGCCTTGGTCAAAGCTTTCCACGGACAGTTGGGCTCATGAACTGGAAAAAACTAGACCCAAGCCGAATTCCAGCCCAGGTGTAGCCAATGACGACTTCTGCAACTGGATAGATAACTCGTTGAATGTAGTCCTCCCAAAAATCTTGATGAAAAAGACAGAGGGTTTGCATAAATCCCCCTGGTACTCCCCCAAATTACGCATTCTTAAACAGCGATGCAAGGTTCTGGAACGTAGTTGGAGGAAAGATTATTCACCAAGTAAAAAATTGGAATATCGGAGAGCTATCGAAATTTACAAAGCAGGTATTAAACAGGCTCAGACCTCCTACTTTGAGGAAAAAATTCTGTCGGCTGGAAATTCTCCTAGAGAAACCTTTATTATTATAAAGAAGCTCCTCAAAACCCCTGCCCCGTCCGTGGCCCCTGATGTTTCCGGCAACGCTGTAACAAACAAGCGGATTTCTTTACTATTAAAATAGAGAACATTCTTAAATGCCTGCCTCAGATTGATGATAAATACGACCTACTAGGCGAGGAGTCGGATCAAGGTGTCTTGTCAACTAGACCATTGCTGGAAACTTTTCCACTAATCACCCAGGAAGCTCTCTTGACGCTGCTTTCCTCGGTGAAAAGTGGATCTCCCAGGGATCCTGCACCTATGAATGTTTTGGTAAGGGTTGCTCCGATAATTGCCCCTGTTATTACAGATGTAATTAATGCTTCATTAAGTACAGGAATAGTTCCCTGTAACTGGAAAAGAGCTATGGTAAAGACACTCTTGAAGAAACCCAACCTGGATCCAGGAGACTTGGGCAATTACCGCCCTATTTCCTTGCTTCCTGGGATGGCCAAGCTCGCTGAAAAGTATGTCAATTCTACCCTCTCCAATTTTATTGAATCCAACAATCTGCTCCACCCTTCCCAAATGGGATTTCGACCTCGACAGGGCACGGAAACTGCCTTGTTAGCAGTAGTTGAAGAAAGTAGAAAGATTCTGGACGCAGGAGGGGCATCTGTCATCATACTTCTCGATCTGAGCGCAGCATTTGACACGGTGAATCACCGTATTCTGATTCACCGTCTTGGGAAGTCGGGAGTCATCGACACTGCATTGAAATGGCTACGTTCTTTCCTGGAAGATAGATCCTTCCAGATATTTGAAGATGAGATGACCTCGAGATCAATGCCTCTGCGTTGCTAGGAGTACCTCAGGGATCCTCCCTGAGTCCGACTCTTTTAATGTGTATATGGCCCCTCTGGCGGATATTGTAGCCCCCTTTGGAATCCAAATGGTGACTTACGCCGATGACACTCAATTGGTCGTCGTGCTTAATCAAGCCAAGCAGCTATCCCAAGACCTCCATTCATGTCTGGAGGAAGTCTCCAAGTGGATGGGAGCGTCCCACCTTAAACTCAATGGAAATAAAACAGAGATTATGATCCTGGGTAATCCTTCCAATGTTTCATTGAGTACCATGTGGCCAGCATGTATGGGACCAGTCCCAACGCCCAGGAGCGAGATAAAGAGCTTAGGTATCTGGCTAGACCAGAATTTGACTTTCAAGGTGCAAGCTAGGAAGACGGTGGCAACCTGCTATGGACTGCTTAGAATGGCCCGCAAAGTGCTTCCTCTTCTTCCTTTCCAAGCCAAAAAAATATTAGTCCAATCCTTGATATTGTCCAGAATAGACTATGGAAATGCACTCTACTTAGGGGCCCCTCTGGCAGTAATTATGAAACTGCAAACAATCCAAAACTGCGCGGCCAGATTATTATTTTGAATATCAAATCGCCTCTCTGCGAAACCGGCCTTATGGACCCTTCACTGGCTTCCAGTGAAGGAAAGAATCAGCTTCAAGGCCCTTTGTATTGTCCACAAGTCTCTGCAAGGGAATGGGTCTCCCTTAATCTTGAAAATGTTTCGTCGCTACAAGGCCCCGGGGAATTGCGCTCGGATGAGCTTCACTTGGTGGAGGTCCCAAGGATCAAGAGGGCGAGAAGTGGCGGTCGCCTCTTTTCACTTAACGCGGCCAAACTTTGGAACGCCCTACCACTTCATTTACGCAGGGAACCCAGCCACTTCTCCTTCCGAAGGCAACTAAAAACCTTGCTATTTCCCTGAATGTTCTGCTAATGGATTCTGGTTCTAGCCAAGCGCTGGGAGGCCCCCGGGTAGCCATGCGCTATATAAGTGCCTTTTCCATTCCATATGCACACATATACAATAATATAACTATGTAGCATACTCCTACAATACAGAACCCTAACCTACGTGTCTAGGGTGCAGAGGTATGTTTTGCCAGGAAACCCCCTTCTGGATGATCTAACCCCATTACCTGATGGGTAAGAGTGTTAGACCTCTTCTTGGTTGCGAACTGGACACCCTTTACAGAGATGTTGGTTAGCTGTCAGGTGAAAGCTTCCGCATGCAGAAACCCCTTGAAGTCAGCGGAAGTATCTCCTTTGATTATGTTAGAAAACAAAAGGTTATATATAGATAACGGTATCCTTGCCTTGGGCCGAGATTATGATCAGGCTGCCATTGTTTGTATTCCACAGATAGCTGCATCGCCATATGGAGGTAATAATAAAATACATTTATGTCACGCATGTAAGGCCTTGTCCCTAATGCAAAGGCAGTACAATAGTGTTCTCATGAAGTGTTTCGTGTCAGCAAGGTCAGTGTTTCCAAGAAACTAGTCCAAGAGTCATGAATGCAAATGTGTGTCAAAAGTCGATGTGGCAAGAGAAGGTGACTAGGAAAGGACCATGTACATGTAAAAATGGCACTAATTCCTACCGGGCCTACCTCGGCCACATGACAGGGGGTGACTTCAAAGAAGGGTCTTTCAAGTGCACACAGGCCCTTTTTTCCCAGTCCTGGCTCCAGACTATCAGTAGGGGGTAATCAGCCCTTTGTGTGGCAAACAGGACACTGCCTATTCAGGCGTCAGCTCCCCCCTCTCTTCCTACCCAGGAAGAGCTATCCGAATGCAGAGGAGTTCTCTGTCACACACACCCTTCCTATGTTTCTGGCTGTCTAGAGGGAATGCACAAAATGTAGCTGTCACCCACCCCAGATGTGTATTTGGAGACAGGCTGCAGACACACAGAGCAGTAAGAGCAGAGAAATGCCCACTTTCTAAAAGTGGAATTTCTAAAATAGTAATGTTAAATCAAACTTTACCATTAAAGAGGATTTATCATTACATTCCAAAGATATGAGGCATGATGAAGCTTCTCCTCTCTGAGTATTACAGCTTAAAGGGGGTATTAAGGTATTCCCAATGTTAACCAACAAGAGGAGTAGGCCTCCCAGTAGTGAAAAAGAATTTTGCTGTTTGCCACTACCAGGACATGCAAAACTTAAAAGTACATGTAATAACTTTTACTTACACAGCACTCTGCCCTGTGGGCTACCTAGGGTCTATTTTAGGGATGACGTATGTGTAATATAAGGGGAGGTTAAGCTTGGCAAGTAGTTTTAAATGCCAAGTCGAGGTGGCAGTAAATTGCACACACAGGCCCTGCAATGGTAGGCCTAAGACAGTTTTGAAAGGCTACTTGTGTGGGTGGCACAATCAGTGCTGCAGGCCCACTAGTAGCATTTAGGTTACAGGCCCTGGGTATATGGTATACCACTTTACAAGGTACTTGCAAGTAAACTAAATATGCCAATTATGTATATACCAATGTTACTATGTTTAAGGGGGAAGCACATGCACTTTAGCACTGGTCAGCAATGGTACAGAGCTCCGAGTCCTATGTCCAACAAAAGGAATCAGCATAAAGAGGAGGTAAGCAGGCAAACATTTTGGAGGAAGACCACCCTAAGGATGACAGGTCTAATACACGGTCTTCCCATTTCTTCTACCCCTGTGATTTTCACCCCTGCGCCATTCATCCGAGTCTGTGGATCCACTATCAATTGTTGTCCGTTTTGTCCATGCCCTGCCCTGGACAACAACCCTTCTTCTATCCCCTACCAACACAATATGGTGGAGGGTTGAACCCCTACATACCTAACCCACCCCCTAGATGCCCCACTAGTTACTAAGGAAGGAGAAATACCATAAAAAACTAGGGGATTTGATATTTCGGTCCTGAGGAAAGCCACATGACCCACTGGCTGCGAAAAGTGGCTGGAAAATAGACATACTTTTAATGCTAAGGAACACTCATTTTCTTTACAAGCATCACCCAGTTTTTTAATCATACCTGGGAACCCTTTAACATATTAAACTGGGGAGAGGGAGCATGAGGTTTAATCATACTTCTTCAGATCCTATCACCAACAACCTCAGATAAGAGCTCCCTTGACCACATGGTTGAAAATCCTTTAAACAAATACAAAGGATTCTCCTCCTGGGAGGGTTGAAGGCAAGGTTAATGGCTTGAGATAAACATCTAAACCAACTAGTGAGTTCCCTTAGAATTGATTTGGTTTTTATGGAACATTTTCACCTTATTAGTACCAGTTTAATACATAAATACAGCAAGAAACAACAGAAAGATGACCAGTCAACCTTTGCAAAGGGCCTTCCACTAAGCATGAACATTTTGCCACCTTTTTATTAACTTTTGATCTGTTTGAGCTTGAAACATGTTTTTGTTAAAATCTGCAGATTATGCAGCAGATAGTGGATTATGTGCCAAGTGGGGCAAATCCATAATTATGCAGAAAACGCTGCAGCATCGCATAAATCCAGTGGCCCTGACTATAGATGCTAATATTAACGCTGCCACATCCCCTTTTCCATAAATGTAGCCAATTTCATTACAATACCGGAGGCTATCATTATGCATAAATCCTTTTAATGCCACTCCAATACAGCACTTTAAAGAACATTACATCATAAAGATTAACAATCCAGAATAGAACTTTCCCCCACATATAAATAGTCCATGCACGGAATAATTTTCCTCTTTTAAATGCTGCTCCTCATTCAGATAAGTAGCACTTTCATTTACTTTACATTTTTATATTCTTGGTGGTTGTATGGCTGTTTAGAAGGTTTGCAATTTATGGAAATGGGTTCCTTAGCTATTTGGTACAATATTTGCTGTAGTTTTTCCTTTTATGTCTCAATTACCTTTAGAAATGTTATGCCCGGATTTCACGCACATTTCCGTTCAATTACTGATATTTGTCAAGTCGGTATATTTCTGTATTTTTGATTATTTTACCCCCAATGTGTCATTTTACTGTTAAACCCTTTGCTTACTTGGCTCCAACAACGGTTTCAATCGCGTGCCTCAGTGAGACGCGTCTACTCTGGCCACCTCTGATCTCGTTTTGGTGAGCTGACCTCTGTAACCACCTACTCGCCCTCGCTTGACCTGAATCCAGGCTCCGGACTGGATTGCTCAATTGCCGAAGTCTGCTTGACGCGAGTCGGGCTCTCGACGGGCGAGACTGAGCTTGGCATAACAGAACAGGCCATTATCACCGAAGCCTGCTGAGCATAAGTTGGTCTCCTGGCACGTCAGGCAGAGCTCAGCATATTAGAGGAAAGAGTTGGGTAACAGTGTGAGGCTGAGCCAACTCGAGATTTGGGGGCCATCTTGCTTTGGGCTTAGTCCCATTATGTATTACTACTATTACGCTGCTGGTTTTTGTATCTGTAACAATGTCATGGTGTCAGTTGACATTTACATTATCTTTCTTTGCAGCTGAGTGGTTTTGACGGTCGTAGGTTAGGAGAGGTTTCAAGCATTTTATTGTGATTGGGATATTATTCTGTTACTGATATTATTCTGCTATTGATATTTTACCAGTATGTCAGAGAAAGGTAGAGAGTCACCTGAGAGGAAAATGAATGAAGAAATTATTAAACAGCCTTGTACAGCATTAAATGAGAAGCTGTGTGTGAGAGACCATTGCCAAGGTCATGCAAAAAAGGAAGAGTAAGAGGTGATCTGATAACAAATATTGGACCTTGTCAGAGGGTGACTCTGATAGGGCAGAAAAGAAAGGAAAGAAGACAAAGCACATTGATAAAGGGCACATACCCTTAAAGAGAGTGGGAGGTCTTGCACCTTAAAAGGGAGCTGTGCCTTCAGCAGCATAAACCTAAAAGGAAAGGTGTCCTATGCGGCCCACAAGAGATGGGTGTCCTGAGCGGCAAGCAAGAGATGGATACTCAAGATGTTGAGTTTTTGGAAGATGAATATCAGAAAGATGATGAAGAATCCATTGATGTGTGCTTGACCTCCAACAGGAGGACGATGAGGGAGATGACCTCTTTGCTGAGGATGCTATTCCTTCTTCTTCCAAGGATAGTGTTAGGAACCCCTTAGAGGAAGAAATGTTCTCACCCCATAATATTAAGCACCCAAGAAGTACAGAATGGTGGCCCTTAGAACACGTGGGCAACTTTATTAAGAGGTGGATTAGGAATCCACTTGAAAAGGAGGTGAAGAATGTGTTAAAAGTAGAATGCTCTTGACCTATCATCAACGATAAGGTCTGCCTCACCCCAAACCTAGATCCCGAACTAATCACCTTTTCATTCAAGATGGGCAGAGAGCCTAGGAATGGACTAGAAAGGTCCTTGAAGCAGTGCCAGGACCAACTCCTGGATGTAGTTGTCCCATTGGCAAGAATAATTGACATGACTGAAGAGGCGTACGTTAAGGGTCTTCCATTGGATCGCGACCTTCTAAGAGGTTGGCCTCAACGGCTAAAGATGTAAGGTGGTTTTGATAAAAATAATTCCTAAGCTAGAGGATTTAGCTGGGAAGGAAGCCAGCAAGAACCCGAAGGACCTATTATTCAGGAAAGGCATGGTTAAAAGTCTTGGGAAATATGTTGCCACCTTCACACCACTGGACAAGGCTCAAAACAACATGCGCAGAGTGTTCAGTGGAGGTGTTTTTGGCAAAGCTGGCAGAAGGGGACTTTCTGCCGGCCGAGGCAACCAGAGGTCCCAGTTCAGTAATTTCAAGCAGAGAGGCTATGGTAGAGTATATCAAGCAGGTACGGGTGCTTACTTCTACCCTCAAGAGGCCGCTATCAGCGAGCAAGAGGAAGTATGCCCTGAGGCCAGCGGTCTTCTGGATACCATGGTGAGTACAATTACTTGTCTTCTTCCCTGGGAAGAGTAGGTGGTCGTCTAAAATATTATGCCAGCATATGGGAGGCTATACCACAAGACCCATGTGTTTTAGAAATAGTTCAGGGTATTCAAATGATCATTTATCTAGATGTCATTGTGGTAATGTCCAAATTGTCAGACTCTATTCCTGAAAGATTTGGATATGGTTAAAAGTCTGTTTTGACTACATCACGCACTCTGGAATTTTTAGGCTTCATGATAGACACGTCTTACAGGTTTTACACGGTTTTACTGTTGCCAGTAAAGAAAGTGACTGAGATAAGGAAATAGATTTGCTATGTACTCAAAAGGGAGTTTTTGACTGTAAGGGAACTAGCGAGTCTGATAGTTCTTTTATCCCCTTTAATTCAGGCGGTTTTTCCTGGTCCATTACACCATTGTGCATTGCAAAGAGTAAAGGCGAGAGCCCTCCAGGAAGGCTTCTGGTCTGGAGACAAGATAAACCTAGACCAGGAGACGAAGATGAATGTGGTTTGGTGGTTAGAGAACTGAGATGCCTGGAATGAGCGAGCAATGTTTGGTTGTTCACCGGACTTCATTTTGAAGTCAGATGCGAGTCTAACTGGCTACGGTGCACGTTTTGGTGTACAGGAGACTGGTGGATTGTGGTCAAACCCGGAGAAAGAACAACACATACATTGTTTGGAGTTGACAGCAGGTCTTTATGCTCTCATTAGTTTCAGACATTATTTGCAAGGCAGAGCAGTATTGTTAAAGATGGACAATGTTTCTTCAGTGGCCTATATAAATTGATTAGGAGACACAAGGTCCCTTATTCTGTCGGATTTGGCCAAAGAGCTTTGGTTTTGTTTAAAACACAAAATCAGTTTGAGAGAATATTTGCCTGGAAAAAAGAATGTAACTGCAAACTGGAATTCAAGATTTTTGGGAGATTACAGAGATTGGAAATTGAATCAGGATTGTTTCAGGAAAGTAGATCAATTCTGGGGTTCTCTTGAGATAAACCTTTTTGTGAGCAGGCTGACATTTCAACTGAAAAAATACTACAGTTGGATGCCAGATCCAGGGGCTCTAGCTGTAGATGCTTTCCTACAGAGTTGAAGGCCATAGACCATATCTGCATTTCCCCCATTTGCAAAGACTCAGAGGGTCCTGCAGAAAGTGAGAAGGAACTGGTATCTTCATTCTGGGTGTCACAAGCATGGTTTCTAATGCTTTTGGAACTCGCATGGGAAGTTCCATTTTATCCGCCTGCTATGAGTCTGTTGAGGGACGTAGATGGAGAAGACCATCTTCTAGCTCAGACAGGGACTTTGAACCTTCTTGCTTGGAATGTATCAAGAGATCTTCAGGATGTCAGGACTTTCGAGAAAGGCTGAGGAATTACTCAAGGAGTCTTGGGCACCAGCTACCTGGTGTAGATATAAAGGAATTTGGAAATTATGGATACATTGGTGTATGGAAAGGAACTTGGATCCCGTGGTGGCTCCTATAGTGGAGGTAGCTAACTTTCTAGTGGAACAGTTTGATAAGGGCCTTAGTTATACAACAATAAATTGTTACAGATCAACAGTCTCGGCTGGGCACTGTCAAGTTAATGGTAGGAGTGTAGGTAAAAATGTATTGGTATGTAGGGTTCTTAAGATCATCAGATTGCAGAGACCTCTTAGGCCAAGATACGAGATCTTGTGAGTTGTCAGTTTCGTCTTATCCTTGTTAGCCTCATGGCCAGGTAATGGATATTTGGAATTGAAAAGATTAACTATGATGCTAGCCTCCTTGTTGTGTCTAATTTCTTATCGTAGAGTTTCTGATTTCAAAGCGTTGGAGGTAAGTAAAAGGGTCTATGACCCTTTTGGAGTAACTTTTGATATTACAAAGAGAACCAAAACAATGTCAGAGACTATTTATTATCCGAAATTTGTAGCGTGCAAGAAGTTGTGTGCAGTAGATTGTATGAGAGAGTATCATTCTCGAATGCAAGAGTTTCGCCCTGACTGGCTGAACCAATTAATGATTTCCTTTGTGAAGCCATTCAAGGCAGTAACTACAGCTATATTGCAAGATGGGTAAAATGTACCATGCAGCAAGCAGGTGTCGATTTACAGAAATTTAAAGCACATTCAATGGGAGGTGCAATGGCTAGTCAGGCCTTTTGGAAAGGTGGAAGACTGGAAGATATCATGAGAGCGGCTGATTGGTCGAATGCTTCAGTTTTGCTAAACATTATTGCAAACCAATTGAGCACATGTCAGATGTGGTATTAGAGGGCTACAAACATGCATAATGATGGCCTCCGGTCTTGTAATGAAATAGTGATTCACCAATTAAAGTGCCTAGAGAATCAGAATTTCATTAAAGACATGGAGGCTAGCGTTATCGTGCCCTCCCCTCCGTTTATGGGAGTGCTATACATTGATATGATAAAAAAGTGTTAATTTATAGAGATTATCTTATATGATCTACTTTGGTTATTCTATATTTGGATTGAATCTTTAACAAAAAAAATGATGGTTTCAGAAAACATTCAATAAGTTAGTGGACAGTGCATGAGAGACAGGGTAAGGAAGAAAGAAGTCAATATATAAAGAGTATGTTCACACAGAAGACGAAGGAGCAAGTTTCACATTGTAAAGAGGAAGATGATTCAGTGCATGGACTATATGTGGGGGAAGGTTCTATTTTGGATTGGCAATGTTTATGATGTAATGTTCTTCAAAGTGCTGCGTTGGAGTGGCATTAACCCCTTCCCTGCTCATGACGAGCTCAGCTCGTCATGCTGCACGGTTGGGCTGTGCGCATGACGAGCTGAGCTCGTCACGACCACGCCCGCGATCGGAATGTCCAGCACCTGGGCGGAATTCCGATCGCAGCAAAGGCGTTAAAAGGATTTATGCATTCGTTCAGATTCTCTAGACACTTTATTTGGAGAATTGCTATTCTCCTCAATACTCAGTTTTCCATTTTTAGCCAGCACTGGCACAAGAGTCAGAGCCGTGACTCAGTAAACACTTGAGAACTTCCCCTAATCTTGTTAATGCATCCATTAAAGTGGCAAGGAGATGCTGTGATGGTGGGGGGCTGTATTTATTTCAGTTGTCCTTTTTTGGATTAGAGATAGCTTAAGGAGAGGCTTAATGTGGTACTGCTGTAGGCCCACAATAAATAATACCTTTCACACTTCTCAAAAATATGTCCCCATAGCGGCTCTCCTCTCCCCTTTCATTTTGTCTGGTACCATGTGCTCAGGTGGTTGAGCTACATACACTTGAATGAATATGTAAGGCGATGCAAATGAAGCCCACCGTTCATGTGCTTTCTATACTAAGTTGCACCACACTGTCACAGTTGTTGCTGACAATGAAAAGCACCAGCAAGCTTCCTCCGCTACTATCATT
This sequence comes from Calotriton arnoldi, assembly GCA_963921515.1. NCBI lineage: Eukaryota > Metazoa > Chordata > Amphibia > Caudata > Salamandridae > Calotriton > Calotriton arnoldi. Next base: position 621,061 of record CAWUFW010010211.1, read on the forward strand.
AATTCACCTTGGAGACGGAGAATGTGGAGAGAATATAATCCATCCACCCGTGAAATAGAGGTTATGAGACCAGAGGGCCGGACTGGGAAACGAAACCGGCCCTGGCAAACAGCTCGGCCGGCCCCCCCTGGGCGGTCGAGTTGTTTGATACGGCCGATTTCGGCCGTTTTTGTTACAGGGGGCCGATATTGCCGGCCGGCGGTAACCAAAACGGCCCCCCAGGGCCTAAAACCGGCCCCCTTCCTGGCGGCCTACCGGGGAAACGCCCGGTGCCCGCAACGGCCAGTCCGGCCCGAGTTGTGCAGGTAGCAAGCTGGCAAGACTTTTCAGCGAAGTAAGCACTGGCCGCCGACTTCTTTGTAACTTGTTTTCCAAGTGTTTGAATTCTGGCAAAGATGATTCAGCATGTTATCCTCACAAAATCAATATATGGAGTATTTTTAAACTGGGTTATTAATAACACTTGTTATTTTTAGTGCTTACAAACGGGAAAAATCTTAATATGAAGTACCATATGAAATCAATTTATTATTATTGGATCAGGGTCTTCTTATATACCTGACCTTGGGCCTCACTCTCCCCCTTTGATGTCATCCTCCTCCCAGGACTTCCACTTACCCTCCAAGCCTCAGTGTCACCCATGGACTCAACTTCCCCATGGGTCTTACTCTAATGCAGTGGGTTACAACTTCTTTGTTGCACCTCAGACAAACTGAGTTACCCAGGTCCCTGACTAAATAGCTCATACAGTCTGTTTTTTTCTTGCCATTCTGGAACTTGTAGTCTGCTTATCCCAGTATAAAATCAGACCTACAAATATCAGAAAACAAAGAACTGATCTTGAAACAATTAGCTATTCACACATTGGTCTGGGAAACTTGGGAGTTTGAAGAAGGCACTCATTTGCGCGCCTTGACTTTATTCTTATCAAGGACCTCACTGTCCCCCTGAGCCTAACTCACCCCAGAACCTTCGCTTACTCATGCGCATGACATTTCTCATTTTGGCCTCCCTCTCCCCTGGATTATCATTATCTGTTGGCTTTATGGTCTTTCAATCTCACTTGGGCCTGGGCATCACTTGCACCTGAACCACGGTTTCATGCTTACCCTGTGCCTTCCACCAGGTGTCTCTTTATTTATAATTAGAGAAAAAAGAGTGTTACATCACTGTAAGAAATTGGATGATTAGTTGAGGAGGGTAAGTACCCACCTCAAACAATAATCGCAATCCTTGTCAGGTTGAACTATTAATGTGTAAAGTATTTATGCAGTACTAAAACAGTAACAAAGTCCAAATGCTAAACAATAAAAAATCCAAAAATGAATTAGAAAAATATGATAACATTTAACAAACAAAATGAAACCAAAATTTTAAAACTCCAATAACTGGAACCAAAGATTTGAATTGATAAAATTTTAGGTAGAAATAGTGACAAGAAGCACAAAGTGTCAATGATTGTCAATGGTAGCGCTGGAAAAGGACCTAGGCACAAATTGACACAGACCGCGTTGGAGTGCGGGATGGGTACACTAACCAGGTCCGTCCTGGTCAAAGATTTTACTTTCTGAGTTTGGTCCTTTAAGGCCCAATCCACCACAGGAATACACTTCTAAACCTCACAGGGGGCACTTAGAGACTCACAGAGTGGCAGACAGAGGCCAACAGGAGAGGAGTCCGGTCCAAGTCCACTTGCCACTGGTCACTTGCAGGAAAAGGCCTCTTGCAGCTTGTGTCCTAGCTAGTAGCTTGAACAGGAGGTCAGCCATATGACCCTTGGAGTCTACTTCTATATCCTAGGTACAAGAGGGAGTGCAGGTCCAGTTTTCTAGACTCTTCTCAAATCTCAGGCAGCCGATTCAGTCCTCCTCTGATGTTCCACAGGGCCAGGAGTTTTCTGAAGTGGGTGCCTGGTGATGCCACACGGCATGAGCTAGTGGGCGGGAGTGACCCATGGGGAGTCCCTAACCAATGGAGTATAGTTTCCTGGGGCTAACCCTACCCACTTTTGACATTTTCACGATAGCCGAAGTCTATGGTCACAGTAAACTTGGATTCTGAGGGCTAGGCATGTGTATGGGCAGTGTACGGGCAGTGTACTATGGTAATCCTGGTGCCCTCCCACATCTAGCCCTAAAATTCATTTTTTAGCAGTCCCTGTACCACCAACAAACTCAGAGACAAACGTCCACTAAAATCAAAGCTGAGCTTTCAGCAACCGGACAGAGAAAACACACACAGTGTTTAGGCATTTTGTTTCCCTCCTTTGAAATGCACCACAAATTTTATATGTAAACCCAGCAGCCCTGTCAAACAGGCTGTGACACTGTAATGTCAAAAGAGGCCCACTGTGATTGGAGGTTGACTGGCTGGGAACACAATAGTAGAAGGGCCATGTCCGAGTGTCAGCTAACACTTGCATGTGACAAGGGAAGCCTCTTTGAAATGAGCTCCAAGTGTCATATGAACAGCTCCAGGAGACCTGTCAAGCAGGATGTGACATTCAAGCAGGACTCAACACATTAAGGCCAAATAGGATTCTCCCAACCCCTGCATATTCTATCAGGTTCAGATAGGTAATCTCTGTCCATTGAGGTCAGCCTATTGTTTGCTCCTGGGAGTAGTTTCCACATCACTACAGGTGAGCCATCAACCAGTCAAGTGACATTTGAATACTTACAGACATGCTTCCAGAGGAATTAGTCAGACAAAAGGTAACTTTTCTATAATAGACACAATTTGGCAGTACCAATAAAATGGGATTTTGTTTAACTAATAAAAGAGTCCTAGAAATATTTTCTAGTTGTTTCCTTGGCAGAGATAACATTTATTTAACTGAATGATGTATCCCAATCCTTTTCTATGGAATATCTACCCTGCAACAGTAAAAATAGCCTTTTGGGCCTTTTCACTGCAAGTACACGTTTTACATTATATGTTTACATGCCCTCCTCTTAAATATCATACACCCTGCCTTAATGGCAGTAAGGACTACTTAGGGGTGGCTTATTAATATTTAAAAGGAGGGCTTAGGCCTGTCAGAAGGGGTTATATTTCCAGGTCAAATTTGCAGTTAAAATCTGCACCACTGTGCTATGCGTGGCAGGCCAGCAGTCATTTTTACCCTATCACTGTATTGGGTGGCACAATATGTGTTGCAGCCCACTGGTGACATTTAACTACAGGCCCTCGGTACACTTTCCGTACCATATACTAGGAACTTATAGGTAAGTTAAATATGGCAATTAGGAGTATACCATTTTTACCTTGTTCAAAGGAGGAGCACAATCACTTTACCACAGGTTAGCTGCGTTAAAATGCACAGAATTCTACAGCCAGCAAAAATAGGGTTCAGCACAGAGGCAAAAATGTCAGGGTAACCCTGTAGAAAGGGCACATTTCCAAGAATTTACATCAAAGACTTATATCATTATCCACTATAAATTTAAAAACAAATATTCTGTCATATTAACATAACTTGTATCATCAATCCCAACATTTGCATATAAAGTTCTAGTTATACATTGACCCATATAGTCTTGAATTGAAGGTTTCTTTTTTTTCCTCTTAGTTTTGTACATTCCCTTTTGATACTCATACATTTTACAAAACGAGGCCCGCCATTGATCAATCTGGGGTGATTCCTGATCTATCCTTTGCTTGGCTATACATATGCGTGCAACGCATACTGCAATACAACATATTCCCTTACTCATAGCTAAAATATTTTCATATAATTCAATATACCTTGCATAGGAAGTCTAATTTTTTGGGGGGTAATTACAGCTATGTAGTAACCACATCTCAAAATATTTCAATGCTGAACAATTAGCAAACGTATATTATTTACTTCTTCCATATGTCATTTGGGTCAGTTAGAGTTATCAAATCTCTTCCGTTTCTGCAATTTGGATATAGTGTAATGTAGCCTAAGAATAACTTTCTAATGGTGTATGCTTAGATTCACTGTCTTAATCAACTGATGCCCCATTTGAATAGATTGTGTTAGTTAGTATGTCAACTAATATTTTGATCCGCATATCTCGACTCCACCAACTAGCAAGGTGCTCTAACCCAGTATCCAAACACCAAATATATAAATCATAAATAGATCTTATGGTAACATCTTTGGGACCTTGTCTTAGTACTTCTAATTGCATGTTTTCATTTACACTTCTATTACCCAGTTCCTTAATACTCAAAAATGATTGTATCTATAAATATTTTTAAACCCCATCTTCGATAATCTATAGTCAGCTTGTAATTCCTCAAAGGATTTTAAATCCTTGTATTTAAATAAATCTCCATCAGTCTCAATACCATGTTCTACCCATTTTTGTCAGAATTGATCCCGAAACCTTTCTAAAAGCACGTTTTATTCTCATAAAAGTGTATACTGTGTAATATTAGTTCTATGAAATCATTCCTTTATGGCTGTCACGTTTCATATTCAAATTTGACAATGTTAAATCTAACCCTCTTGAAGTAGTTAGGATCACCATTGTTCTGGCAACATCATTTGGCTTTTCTCAACAGAACAATCTTGGTAAAAGGTTGTTTCTTCCGCCTCCATAATCGTGGAACAAAGTGTTGATAATCTTTTCCTGCTGTCTGTTCAATAATATGCCTGAAAGCCTGATAAAGCCCACCCCCCTCCTCCCACCATGCCAATGGCATTTTCACCAATGGTATAGCCTTTCAAATCTTTTTATACCCCAAAGTGAAATTATTAATTGCAGAATCCAAATTTCCAAAAACATATTTGGGACTGTTCATTTATTTAAGAAAATGAAACAGATACAAAAATGTAAGGAGTATTATCATTTTGATTAGATTACAACAATCTACCAGGCTGATTGGTAGGTTATGCCATGTATCAGTCTTACTCATTCAATACACTTTTCCAGTTCTTTTTAACTATCAATTTGTCACAGTGTTTCTTAATTCCTAAATGTATGGCCTCTTTAAAAGACTGTATTTCATGCACCTCTAATTTATGACCAACACGTATCTGTGTCTTGATTCTATTCAGACAATATCCTGATATTCTGTCAAACCACATTTCTTCTTGCTCTATTTCACCCAAAGTTATCTTTACTATATATACTGCAATACCACTGCATATTCGAATACTTTAAATGGATGGATTTCTTATTATATTTCTTACATAAGGCTCTAAGTATAGTGCAAATAATAAAGGTGAAATAAGGCATCCCTAGTGAGTCCCCATGAATCCACTTTGTGAATTGTGGATCAAATCACATACAAATCATTACCGTCTACAGATATCGCCAGGATACTCTATCAAATGCCTTCTCACTGTCTATTAACATCATGCCTATATACTTTTTAAGTGCTTCAGCAGCATCAAACAGGGTATTGGACATGTTAAAATGTGCAGTCGTGTCTCTACGAGAAGTAAACCGATATTATTGTTTAGAAAACAAACTAGATGTCACTTTGGCAAGACAGCACAGTAAGATCTTCGAATACACCTGTGCATCTACTTTTATCAATCAAATAAGGCAATATGCTCCTCTCTCTAATTTAGATTTTCCTTATTTTAAGATGAAGGAGCTACATCACCTTCCATTAACCTTCTACATAATTCCAGCAAATTTGGTCAAGTACATCTTTGAATGTTTTATGAAATTCGACCAGTAAGATATCTTCTCCTGTCGCTTTCCCATTTGCTAATGTAGCGTCATTTTAAGAAATTTGTTTTTTTAAGTTCAATCATTTCTCTTGATGATGATTTTTTCATTTGTGCGGTGTTTAAATATGAATTAATTTCCTCAATAGACCCTTTATATGATTCCATATGTAACTTGTAACACAAAAGAATGAATCTTCGTGTCAAGAAGAGGTAAGGATAGAAGTAATCTCAAACTGCTATGGAGACAAGAGAGAAAGAACCATGAGGAACAAAAGGCCTTCTAAATGAATTACTCTCAGGAGTGTGAGTTGGTACACTTAAAAGAACACCTCACCCGAAAAAACTAGATTTCCCTAAATCAGGAGCCTTCTCAGAAAGGATGGAAAATTCCCCCTGGACTTCGCTTACTCTTAATCCACATCAAACCGTCCAACCGAAAGGACGGCTATCCTGTCACTGTTTCTTATCCAGCTCCCCAGGAAAATAGCGGTATTTACAAGGCGGAACAACCATCTTCCATCAAGCCAGAGACTGGGTCATACACGTTTTACAATGACTGCTCCCCGATTACAAAGACTGAAAAAACTTTAAAAGGCTTTAAAAAACATTATTCTGCAATCTCTGTCTCCCACTAATTGATACTAATGTATGTATGTATATCAATCTCACGTCTAATCTGTAGGGAAGTGTCTACGTCCCCCATAATGTTCAAGCAGATACTCTTAGTCTTCTCATTCAACATAATGTAACATTGAGTGACTCAGGACGACTCAGGGGACAAAAACGTGCTTTACAATGGTGCAAAGACACAATTGATCCGTGCCCCAATAAATTATTAAGCATGTATGTACAGCAAAGAAAGGTGACGTGCGAGCAATGAGGGTACCTTGCCGACGTTTTCTTTAGTATATGATGTCGATCCAGCAAACGAGAGCCTTATATCTCCCACACGTGCCTGTGATTTGAAAGCATCAGGTAGAAAATGGCACAACGCAGCATACCTGAAACAAGCATTTGCAATGCAATAGGTCTCTTATTTGCGAGACTTTGAGCTACTGGCATTGTTAAATGACAATGCCTTTTATTTATGTGCTTGTTTTTAAAACATAAATAAAAGGCATTATCATTTACAATGCAAATAACTTAAACTCTCGTAAATGCGAGACCTATTGCATTGCAAATGCTTGTTTCTGTAGCACCAATCAGGTCGCCCAATGGCTAAATGAATGGTGCAAGTTGAAAGGTTGCGTGTCTCTCTTCAAATTGTTTCTTTGGTAATGTGTTTAAGGCATCTGAAAAGCAGCTTGTCTTTTCATACTTATTTACATTTTTAAATTGCAGATTTTGCGTATATAGGCAACATTATGCCTACATAAGCAAGGTTTGCAATTTAAAAATGTAAATAAGGACGAAAAGACACTCTGCTTTACAGATGCCCCATAAAGCACATTCCCCCAAAAACAATTAGAAGAGAGACACGCAGCCTTGCAATGCACAGAAACGCACCCATAAGCATTTAAGTTTAAAGAAACAAGCGGGTACTTTTTCATCAGATATAAGATGAGGTAGAATGCAAATACTGTAATAGTTTAGCAAACAGAGAGACACGCTACCTTACAACCTGCACAAAGTCACGGATAAAACGTCTTTCTCTTTCGTTTGTTAAACACTTACAGCATTTTCATTGTAGATCATGTAAAAGTATCGCTGCCTTTCAATTTGCATACATAATCTGCGAAATGTGACTTTAAAAATACAAGCAGATACTCTTAGGGGGATATTCTCAAGAACCGGAGATAATTATCGCCAACCTAGGTTAACGCAACTTCACATAATGCCGTCTATTGCGGGAAACTAACGCGTGTTAACGGCGTATTCTCAACACGCCGGCAACAGGCGATAGTTTCCCGATAACGCCTCAAATGTCCGCGTTAAAATTACCGGGACGCCGATAAAAAAGGAAACCCGAACGTGAAAAAAGTGGCGATGGGCCCAACAGCGATAAAAATATCAGCGATAAGCAGCGCCAGGCTTGCTACTCCCACGTGAGGCGGGAAAAATCACCATAAAAGAAAAACACAAAACCCAAACAACTGAGAAGCACCATGGAGGAAGCTGGAGCAACTACAGAGGCCAACCAGAACGCCACAAACCCCCCGGAGGACCAGCCAGGGACCTCGGGGAAGGAGAAGGGCAAGGAGAAGAAGAAGAGGTACCCGCGATCCAGTCCGCTGTCTTGTTCTGCGCTGCCTCGGTGGTAGTCCGGGGGGGTGGTCCTGGGGGTGGGGGTGGTCCGGGGGGTGGTGGCGGTGGGTGTTGTGGCCCTCTTGGGTCTCCAAGCTGCATGATTAGTAGCTCCATGGCATCTGTTGGTCTTCAGATGTGGCTCTGGGCTGGGCTCCCTTTACACTGCAGGTTTTCGTCCTACTTAAGACCAGAAAAAAGCAGGTCTTAAGTCCCTGCTGCTAACGTGCCTTATCGCCTGTTTTTGGACCGCATCGCCGATCTGGCTGGTCGCTGAGAATATCGCGAAGTGGTGTTATCGTGAGTTTTTGCACGGGAACGCCTACTCTGCATATGATTAGCGTTAGTTGTCGCTGTCAGCCTTGGCGATGTTTTGAGCGCCAGCTATCGCAGGTAACGATGTCGGCTGTTAGCGCAGGCTTGTGAATAGGGCAATAAATCTATCGCCACTTTCGTGGCGGAAAAGTGCAGCTAAATCGGTCGATGAGTCCTTGAGAATATGCCACTTAGCCTTCTCATTCAACGTCGCATTTGTGTCTTTGCTAAAGGTATCTGCTTGTTTATTTAAACTTTTACATTAAACATGCATCACGTTTCATTTTTTTTCTATCACAGGGTAACTTTTGATTTCAGAGAGACTAAAATGTACATACAAAACGCCATATGTGGGTTTGTAAACACCAAACTTATTTGAAGCTTATAAAGTAGGGTCATGTCTCGGTGGGAAGCTTCCCATCCTGTGATTTATGGACATTCACTGAATATCGATGTTCACAAACAAGACCCATATGCAGTTTAGGAGAGCGATAGCAATCTTCATAGCTAAGCCTCTCCTTTTTCACAACACAACTAGAAAGATAAACATCCCAAGTGTAAAAAAAGAGGATTTTTTTGTGTAAAATTTCCTTTTTAAACCATATTGCTGCACTCTCTCTTATAAACTTGCCAGGGAATCACTATAGATACACATCCAAGAATCATTTTTAGTATTTGCTCCCGAATTCATTTATTTTTTTCTTCTACCCCAAAAGATTGCAAATTAGGATCAGTTGCTCATGACATCTGAATGAATATAATCCTTTGCTTTGTTCCTAGGGTTCTTCTAGCCATAGAATTTCTTCCTCAAAATCCAAAACGTTTCTCTCTCCTTGATTTTCTTCATATCAGAACACCCTGGTTTGGTTTTTATTTTCTCCAATATGTGCCACCTTAGGTCATTCTCTGTATGTATCTCATCAACGTAGTGTTTGACCCTGGGGGCTTGCATCTTTTTCGCTCTTACTGCCAATTTATGTTCCCCATAGCGTGTCCTGAATTCTCTCCCCGTCCCCTTAACAAATCCAAGATCACTAGGGCATAGAATAAGGTAGACAACGTTCCTGCTCCTGCAATTTATCATATTGTTTAAATTGATGGAATACTTATTGTGTCTCCAAATTTCAGTTGATATGGCTGTAGGGCAGGCGTGCCAAGTGCCACAACGGTGGTTACCTTTCACAGGGGCAACGCCTATGATGGTACTCTGACGTGTTCTTTCCTTCTGCTGTAGGCGTGAATGCACCAGTTTGTCTCTAAGATTCGCATTCCACCTATAGGCAAACATGGGTCTTTCCAATCTCTTGTCCTCTACATTGTTGTTTAGGATGTTCGAATTTCTCTCAAAGATCTCCACCTTAAAATTCAGGTTGAAGTGATTGATCACACAAACTAATCTCTCCTCCTCATTCTTCCTCGTCTTCTGTTTTTCAAAAAGTGCATCACGCTAATAATTAAGGCTCCCTGTTTTCCGTTTTTACTGATTTTTACAGATAAATACAGACAGAAAACCATTTATTTTCTTGTCTGTATTTATTTTTAAATGTGGATAAAAATGGAAATTGGGTGCTTTTTGAGTGATTCTAAATACACTTTGCCATGACTGACAGGCAATTAACTTGATAGGTAAGGGGGTTAAAAAAGAAAGGCATTTTAGTAAAGAGGCTTAAACAGCAGTAGCTATGCACAAGGCTGATACTGAAATGTGCATATTTTCATATAAGTGCATTGATTTATCTTCTGCGGGTGTTCATATCACTGAAACCTGGCAGGCATTCAAGCATGACTACATATTTATTGGTTAAATAAATGTGGAAATATACCAGTTTCAGCTTTACTTTTTTCACAAAACCCATAATAAATATGGATAAATACAGATAAAGTTGACAAAAAAGAAATATGGATAAATACAGATGGAAATGACAAAAAAATAAATACCATAAAACCGGGAGCCCTACTTATAATACTTAGCTCTCTTGAAGGCCTGTCTAATAAGTGGCTTTGGGTATCCTCGTTGTTCTAGCAGGATTTACTCTTTTGTGAAAATAATTGAGGGCTGGTAGGACCTTTGTGTTGTCATAGATGTAATTCTAGCCTGGCCTATGGCAGGCAGGTGAGTGTTTTTGAAGAGCTAAGTCTTCAGCTTCTTGGGGAACTCAAGAATAGAAGAAACGTCTCTGCTGAGTAGCATCAGGTCGTTCCAGGAGAAGACCAGATGTCGGTTCTGGTTCTGTGTATGTGTGGGTTGTGTGCAAGTTGGAGTCCGGCCGTGAGGAGGTGTCTGGATGGTTTGTGAAATGAGATTTGGCTATCGGGGTAGGCAGGGCCTGTGTTATTTGATACTTTGAAGATATGAGTCAGGAGTTTGAAATGGGCTCGTTTGTGTATTGGGAGCCAGTGGAGCTCTTTAAGGGGCACGTGTCTGGTGTGGAGGGTGGGCGTGATTCTGGCTGTCGAATTCTGAATGGTTTGAAGTCGTCTGGTGGTTGTTTGTTGAACCTGGCATAGGTGTTCCCGTAGTCCAGCTAGCTAGTGTGAGGCTATATGTAACAGTTTTGCAGGTGCTGGTGGGGAAGGCATGTGAAGATCTAAGTACAGATTAGCAGTTTCCTCTGCCACCCTTTTTACCAGATGAATATGCAACCTTTCTCCATATAGGTCTTATGTGTTGCCTCATACTATTTACTTTGCTAGCTAGGCTGTCCCCTTTCTCCTTGGGTTTTTCTGTATTCTCCAACTGAACACTCTATACTGCCCACACACTTTTGGGGTGTTTATGTTCTGATTGGAAAAGGTATTGCTTTGTACACTTTGTGTATGCATCTCTGACATCTTATTATCAATAGTCTCTTTTTGATGTATTTTTTGCCTTTGTTATCTTGGATGATATTTCTACACCTTCTGATAACAGTTCAGCTTTACATATGGATTTTTTTTTTCTTAATCCATTGGGGTTCATGCCAGGCCTTGGAAGTAGGCTGTGTGCTCTTCCTCCATTATCATCAAGCATTTTTTGGCCATATGTCAGCTTCCCATTCTAGCACAACATTCAAATGCAGGTGATAAAACATCACCACTCCCGCCCCTTCTTGTTTGTAATTAGTATATGTTTCTAAATTGTTCCTAATGGGGGCTATTTCTCAGTCCTTTTCTCCCCAGGACATAAGTGTTTATAAAAATGTGTTTGCCATTCTGTCAGCCAAGGGTTTCTATAGCAAACCGGGAAAGTAAATTAACTAGCTAAATGAATAAAACTCAAAAAACATCTAACAGTTGACTATATCCAGGCGTGCAATGACTGTCGGGCTTAATGGGGCTTCAGCACCCCCAGACAGACCCCACCTCCCACTGCCAGGTGCTGTGGAATGGGTTGGGGCTGTCAGTCATTAATTCAGTTGACAGCCACGCGCTCGACAATTAGTGAGTATTGCCCTAAGTGGACCCCCCGCTTGGTATGTCCTTCGCTATTTCTATTTGGCCGCATAATTGGATACTGATGTCTATGCCTGGTAATGTCCAAGGATTTCTTTTTCCTTTTGTTTACGTTCCCTTTAGGTGGCCTGACGCCAATGGGCGTCCCTCCGCTACCTGCTGTTGGGGTGTGGTAATTCCCCCCTTATGGTAAGCCCTGATGACAAAAACGTTTTGCCCAATGTCCCCATACTGCGCATGGGTGCTGCCAATACCTATATGTTTGGGTAGCACTTGTTCTACTGTGTGGTTATTTGTCTATGTTTACTTTTTTACTTTCCTTTTGACCTGCATTTGTTCATGTGGTCAATTTATATTCACACCTCTGAGGTGGAGGTGAGCTTATAATGCACAGAGAAATTATGAACATATATCTGCTGATTGCTTTATTTTATTCTCTTCTAGGTCGGTCTATTAACTCAGAAGGTATATTTACACTTTCGTGATTATGGTGGGGTACGGTTTCTAAGACTTGGCACTTTACTTGGCACTTTACAGACCCACCCTTTGAGTAGCCCAGTAAATTGGTCCTGATGAATTGCTGTGATCTTTTTTGACATTTGATAGGCAAGAAACATGCTGAACTCCACTGAATCTTTTAGAGCGAGTGTGGACCATCATATCCACTTCTAGCCACTCTTTGTTTTTACTCATAACAAAAGAACCCAGATATTAAATTTGGTTTTCAGTTTCCTTTCGTTATTTTTAAATAACTTCACACCAGACTACTCACTCTATCTCATATACACTGCACCTCACTCTTCACATCGGCAAAACAATAAAAAGAACTCTGATAAAGAGCCTCCCTGCAGGGCCTGTTGGGCATTGCAGTGCCGGCCCAATGAGGTGCTGCCCAATGATAAAGCATGACACCCATCTGGGTGTGTGAGGGCCCTTGCTCCTGAGGGATCAGATCCCCAGATCTGTCCCCCTAGGTCCTCCCGCCCATATTTTCCCTTCTTTTCTACAAGGAACTGCATACCTTTTGTTTGACATCACTGATGGCATTTCAAATGACATCACTGATGACATTATCCAGTGAGTGTAAGTATTTACTAAGAGTTTATGATTGTTAAACATATATACTAAGCTACTACAAAAGTTAAATGAGTATGCTAGGTGTACCACTAATGAGTGATACTACTTCTAAAATATATTATGTGAGTGGCTGTGTGAATGTATGTCTCCATGTGTGAGTGGGTGTCTAAGTGGCAGTATGGGTGTGTGAGTGGCTGTATGGGTGTTTAAGTGGGTTTATGAGTAGCTGTGTGGGTGAATGAGTAGCTGTGTGAGTGGCTGTATTGGTGAGTGAGTGGCTGTGTCAGTGGCTGTATGGGTGAGTGAGTGGCTGTGTGAGTGGCTCAATGGGTGGGTAAGTGGGTGTGTGAGTGACTGTATGGGTGAGTGAGTGTATGTCTGAATGGCAGTATGAGTGAGTGACTGGGCGATTAAGTGGCTGTATGGGTGAGTGAGTGGATGTGGGAGTGCTTGTATGGATGTGTGAATGGGTATGTAAGTGGTTGTGTGAGTGAGTGCTTGTATGGGAGAGTGAGTGGCTGTGTTGAGAGGCTGTATTAGAGAGTGAGTGTCTGTGTGCATGGCTGTATGGGTGAGTGAGCGGATGTGGGAGTGCTTGTATGGATGTGTGAATGGGTATGTAAGTGGTTGTGTGAGTGAGTGTGTGAGTGCTTGTATGGGAGAGTGAGTGGCTGTGTTGAGAGACTGTATGGGTGACTGAGTGTATGTGTGAGTGGCTGTATAGGTAAATAAGTCGGTGTGTGAGTAGCTGTATGGATGAGTGTGTGGCTGTGTGGGTGACTGTATGGGTGAGTCAGTGGTTGTCTGAGTAGCTGTATGAGTGACTGAGTGGGTGTGTGAGTGGCTCTGTGAATGAGTATGAGTGGTTGTGTGTGTGGGTATATGAGCGATTGTATAGGGGTGTGAGTGGGTGTGTGAGTGGTTCTGTGGATGATGTCATCAGTGATGTCATTTGAGATGTCACTGACCATGTCATGAGTGATCTAATATGTGAGGTAATAAGCAGAGCAATGCGGGGGCGTAAGTTATAGTTAGGTCGAGTAACTATAATTGCTGAATTTCACTGGTTTTGTACGAAACAAAACTGAGCCTAACTATAACGTCCCTGTAACCTTTGTTTTTTTCAGTGAATTTCTAAGTTGTTTTTTATTCTAGTTCCTAACTATAACATCCCTGTAACCTTTGTTTTTTTCAGTGAATTTCCAAGGTTTATTAAATTCTATTTCCTATTTATAACGTCCCTGTAACCTTTGTTTTTTCAGTGAATTTCTATGTTTTTTAAAATGTTATTTCCTAACTATAACAAACCTTGTAACCTTTGTATTTGAATGGGTCTGTGAGAGACTGTGAGAGTTTTCTGAGTGGTTCTGTGAGTGGGTGCATAAGTGCCTGAGTGGGTTTGTGAGTGGATATGAAAGTGTCTGAGTGCATCTGAGTGGGTGTATGAGTGTCTAAGTGGGTCTATAAGTACCTGTGAGAATGTCTGAGTAAGTCTGAGTGGGTCTGGGAGTGGGTCTGTGAGTGGGTGTGTGACTGTCCGAATGGGTCTGTGAGTGGGTGTATCAGCATCTGAGTGGGTCTGTCAGGGGGTATGTGACTGCCTGAGTGGGTGTCTAAGTGTCTGTTTTGGTATGTCAATAGCTGTGTGAGTGACTGAGCCTCAAAAAAACTGCACCTGCCCCTTTATCCAAAAAGAGTCCACAGTTTTGGACAAAATATCTACCCAAGTGGAGTACTTTCTACTGGTTAATTACTAAGTGCTACCTCCTTGGGTAAATGTGCAGTATGTATTCTACACTACAGCTGCGCAGTGGAGCACAAGGCAATGTCACCAGTGACCTTGTGTGCGTTTTGGCTATGTGGTTGTTCCTGGTGCGTCTTTATCCAGAAATTTGTGATAGTATGAACCTTCCTTCTTAACCATATGAAGCAAATGCTTCTTTGTTTGGTGCAGATGTCCTCATATTCCTCAGCATCAAGAACGCCTCACCAAATTTGGTGGGAAAAGCCCGCAGGGGGGCTGCTTGTTAAGCTGTCCATCTTCCTGGCAAAAGACAGGAAGACCATTGCATACTACTAAGGTGGGCGGGGCCAAACGGCAATGCTTTCAAGTGATTTGTACATTTGAATACTCTTAGCAATTTAAAGGGAGAACCATGGACTCTGCTCTCCCCAGGTAAGGACAAGAAAGGACCCATTCGTCACAGACCCTACAAATTGCACTCCAATAGATTAATGATGAATTCACCTTCACATAGCATTTTAGATTGTCTTTCAATATGAAATTGCTGAGAAAGCACACTCACTTTGACTTTGCCAAGCCCAGGAGTTAGGATCATTTGTCCTTTACAGAAGTGGAGCTTCAGCTGGGACACATGCTATGGTTATAATTGTAAGGGCTTACTGTTGAGTTTTAATTTCTGTGAAATGAGCATCAGGGCCAGAAGGGACCCGGGGACCCCATCCCCCGGTGCCCAGCCAAAACTTAATAGGGGCCCTCCCGGGCTGATTTTGGCCCGGGGACCCCATCTCCCGGGGCCAGGCTGAAATTCAATGGGGGAAGGGTGCCACAGGCCCCTCTCCCCGGGCTGACATCGGCCCCAGGGATCCGGCTAAGCCTCCCTGGGTGGTCCCAGCCAGCTCCCTGCCTCATGTAGGAGCCGGCATTGCTCCCGCATGCAGGGAGCTGCTGGAAATGCAGCTCCTTGTCTGCGGGAGCAATACTTTCATCTCTTTCCCTGCTCAAATGTCTGGGGGCAGGGAAAGAGGTGAAAACTCTGCTTCCAGCAAGCGGGAGCATTTTGACAGCTCCTGCTTCCTGGAAGCGGAATGTTTTCTTTTGCTTGGCAGGAGCTGTCACAGCTCCAGCCAAACAAAAGCAACCAACTATCTCCCAAGAGTGGGCATCTCATTAGATAGCAAGAGTCGGCTTTGGGGAATGGCATCCTCAGGGCCATATATAGCACCAGGAGGGGGGGGCTGCATGCCACCTCTCCTTTGTTCTGCATCGGTTGGCCCCAGGGAAATGGTGGTCCCCAGGGCTATATATGGCCCGGTAGGGGGGGCTGCACATCCCCCCCTTTTATGTTTATTTTAGCCCTGGTAAGGTAGTGATCCCCAGGGCCTGGGGGGTCAGAGCGGCCACCACCTATGAAACTTTTTGTTTATAGCCCCGGGGAGGTGGTGGTCCCTGGGGCTTTATTAACTCCTTGGAGGGGGGCACTGTGCGCCTCCCTCCATTTAAAAAAATAAAGTCTGCATGCGTCCAGGACCTGGCTCACCCGGGGGCTACAATTATAACCGCGTTTGTTTTTTTGTTTTTTAATTCATGGCGATATTTGCGAATATTCGTAAAAATCGCAGTGAATTTAAAATAAAATGCTTTTTTGCTCTGGTGGGGTCCCAGAGGGACCCCAAGACAAAAGTTAGGGGGTTAGAGCATTCATACCCTGCCCCTTTTGCTTTTTTTTGCATTTTTTATTGGCTAAATCCAATCCCAAAATAGCTGCCAACACTGCCTGGTTGAAGTGTTGGCAGCCAATTAGAGTTCTGCAGATCTCTGCACAAGCTCGTCATTATTCACGAAGGCTACATGACCTCAGATATACAAATTTGGATTTCCTTTAATTTTTCAAAAACTACAGAACGGATTTACACCAAATAACAAAAAGTGTGATCTCTTGGGAACAAAATCTACCTTTCTGCCAAATTTGGTGTAATTCCGTTCAGCGGCATGTCTAAAGACACTATAGAAATTAACATGATATGGAAAACACACTTTTTTACCCCTTCTTTTTCTCGGCCCCTGCTTGACTGTTTACCCTGAAACTTTCCATGCACAACAAGACCTAACTTGACACTTTTTTTGGGAACATTTGTGAAGATTCATCAAATGGTGCCAAAGATATAGGCAAGTCAAAAAATGCTTTTCCTATGGAAACATGGTCCTAACTATAACTACCTACTGGCGATATATATATATAATATAGCTTATAATGTAAGCTATGTCATGATGTCTGCCTCTAATTCTGCCTAAATGCAAGAAATCTATTCAAGCAGTATGTTAACAAAGTGTACTTTACAAAATGAAACGCATTGCTTGATAGAGAACAACAAAAAACGAGTGAGGTTTAGTCTGGTTGTAATGGTTGACACTGTAAAAGGACTATGGTCCTAAAATCTATTTAAGGACTAGCCAAACGCGTGGACTCTATGGTCCTGTGGAAGGCAAATGCCGAAACGCGTAAACTGTCCCCTGTATGCACTGGTGATATGAAATAAAATCATTAAGATAAGCCCCCGTAGTGCCGCTTTTGCTTCTCGCCAAGCTTTGCTGAACTAACTTTCACTGCGAACAAGGTACGGAGCTTTTCGACATAAAGATATGCAGCTGCTGCGCTGCAATTAGCGTGCACCCGAGCGAGAAGGTGAGACGTAGCCGGATAGCAGCCCTCTTACCGGTATTGTGGAGAAGGTCTCCGGCGCCTCTGCCGAGATCGAATGCAACATTGCTGAAAACAAGGACGAGGCAAACCCCTAACGGTAAGCCCGCGTACGCGATTCAGGGCGCGACTGACCGGGACTACAGCCTGAATCCGACACGCTTCGGAGGGAGCGTTTTGGAATGTAGGTGGGGTCCTGTGCTCGATCGCGGTAACTGGCAGCGGGTGCAGGTGCAGCCGGGGAGGGAGGAAAGTCTGCGGAAACTGTGCAGATAGAGAGCATTTACCCGTTGCTCGCTGTGGAGTCCATTACGATACGGAATGGCACAGCAGAACGACGCACATCAAGATCATAACCAAATATGAGGCATAGCTCGGCTCATATGCCCACGCTGACAATATGAGCATAGGACGGGGTCTTCTTCAAATTGTCAAATTGTTTAATAGCACCTTTCCAGTGCAATCTGGAAAATTGAGTTTTGCTTAATCATGGAAGAACGCAGACAACGTAGGAACCAGAGAGCAAGTGAATTTCTGAATGATGACAACATGACATCATCCCGCAACCCAGAGAAGAAGGCTGAGGACAAAAATAGAAATGCAAGTACAATTATTAAGGAACTGGAGAGAGCTCGAACAAGTGAGCTAAACAAGTGGTGGAAAATTATATCTTTGAAGAAATACATTGAATACAAAAGGATTCCGAGAGGATTGAGAATTTTAATCCTGCCTACTTTAAATGACCTAGATGATGATCTTATTAAGACATGGCAGGAGGACACAAATGAATGTTTGTTCAAACTCATGCGCACATTAAGTATTCATGCGGAGAGGAAATTGGAAATATTAATGGAGAAAATCAAAGAACTGGAGAATGAATTAGAAAAACAGCCCATCAATGAAGAAACTACCAAGTTGTTGGAACAGATGGAAAAGAGACTAGAAAGACATGAAGCAGATATAGAAAAGAAGAAGGCAAGGAAGTTTAACCGGGATGGAATAGACTATCAGGATGGACGGATTTACACATTCGCTTGCAAATATGATGGTCTAAGGAACAGAGCCCTGATGGATAGAGCAACAGACTCCAAAGGAGTCTCTGACGTGACAGTCGACAGCTCTGACCTGAGTTCAGCAGATAAGAAACCAAATCAAGGAAAGTTGGATTTTCCCGGGGAGCTACGACTTATCTGAATGAATACCCGACAGAGAGGAAGAGGGGGGGGAAACACAGCCGGAACAGGCAGAGAGAGAGGCAAACCAAGACCCGAAGAGGCAGAGGAAGATGGAAAATTAAAACCAAGAACTGAAAAACAAAAGCCAAATTTAAAAAAGCATTGATCCAAGAGAACCTGGTAGGTAATTTATCAAAGAAAAATCTGACGGAAGACCAAATAAAAGTCCTCAACAACGGACTCTCCTTCTGCCCTGATACGGAATTGGACTTTGCAAATTTAAGGACTGATCTATATAAGTTTTCAAGGAAAATGAAACTAAAGAAACATTTTGAAACAAATCCCCCCCCCAAAATCTGAACACAACCAAAGGGAAGTTGTTCTTCTTTAATATGTAAGGACATTCCCTGTCTAAGAACAATGGTGGACCTGGAAACAGAATCAAATGAGGAGACAACAAGGATCCAAACTGATGAATTAACTGATGACACACAGATCTGCTGGGAACAACGGATCGACACGGAGAAACAGAAGCTAGTGGATTGAAACTGAGGTCGAAATTTTGCCCACAATTACCACCAGGTAACAAAATTGACCTATTTCAGGAACTGGTAATTGAGAATCTGAACAAACTGACTTCAGACAAACAGAAATGGGGTAGAAGTAACATTACCATCCAAGAGAGATTAGCTCTTAAAGAACTCAAAGAGGACAATGAAATCTTAATTAGGTCATCAGATAAGGGTGGCAACATTGTTGTACAGGATTGGGAGAAATATCAGATGGAGGCCGACAGACAACTAAGGAACAGACAACATTACACAACAGTAAAAGTTGATTCCTCAGAATTTTTTTTAATGGAATATCATGGAAAATTGAAGACATGGAATCAGCAACAGCTAATCGATGACGATGAATACAAATATCTCAAAACCGTGTATCCTGTCACACTGACAATCTATTTTCTCCCGAAGATCCACAAGAGTATGACCAGTCCTCTGGGCCGGCCCAATAGTGAGTCAGTGAACTCACTTTTAGAGAATACATAACGATACATCGACCTCTTCCTAGCACCTTACGTAACAGCATTGCCCTCATACCTCAAAGACTCTATGGACTTTCTAAACAAGATCCCATGGAAGGCTTTATATACAATGGCCATGATTGATGTCGTCTCATTGCACATCTATCAGACATGAGGATGGGATAAAAGCAGTCAGGCACTTCCTACGTGATAGACCAATTAGTTATCTTGAGCATTCTAATTTATTGATAGAAATGCTAGAAGTTTGTTTGACCTATAACATCTTCATGTTCAACGGATGTCACTATTGCAACAACAAGGAACTGCAATGGGTACATCTTTCGCTCCAACCTATGCGAACCTTCTTATGGGGTACTGGGAGACTGAAATTGTTTGGACAGAAAGCAACATGGACAAATTGGAGAAAGTAGTACTATGGTCACGATTTATCAACGACCTCTTCATTATCTGGGAGGGTGAAGGCAGAGAATTGGAGGAGTTCATTGCAACTTTAAACAATAACAACTTAAATTTGGCCTTCACTTACACAATAAGCTCGGAATGCATTACCTTCCTTGATATAGAAGTTTCAATAAAGAATATGAGCATCTGTACCAAACTACACAGAAAAGAGACTTCATGCAACAGCATTCTGCATGGGAATAGTGGTCATCCTGAGAAACTACGATGGAGCATCCCCTAGGGGGAAATGCTGAGAGCCCGCAGATATTGCTCAGAGGACAGTGATTTCAGAAATGAAATATTGGACATGAAAAATGGATTCCTCGTGAGGGGATACACATCGGCAGTAATAGAAGAAGCGATGAAACGGGCATCTTCTAAACCCAGAAGCGAATTGTTGGTACCTAAGGAAGCAATTATGAACAGTGAGGAAGAAAAAATTCGACTGATCGTGGATTATAATTAAGGTTCTCTGTTTTCCGTTTTTACTGATTTTTACAGATAAATACAGACAGAAAACATTTATTTTCTTGTCTGTATTTATTTTTAAATGTGGATAAAAACGGAAATAGGGTTGCTTTTTGAGTAATTCTAAATACTGTCTGCCATGACTGCCAGGCCAATAGCTGTGTGGATTGATAGGTAAGGGGGCTAAAAATGAAAGGAATTTTAGTAAAAAGGCTTTAACAGCGAGGCGTGGCTTGGTAAGCCAACATGGCGGACGTGTTCTAAGCCGGCTCCGTCCAGCCCGCCACACATCTGACAATCATCCTGGCATCCCGGAACATTTGAGGTGGAAATCAACGTGTCTGTGGCGTAGTACCGGCTACTCTATCGACCGGTGCAATTTCGGACCTGGGAGCCGCTGTGGAGCTGTAATTCCGCTGCTGCGGGGGAGAGGCCTGGCCGGGAGAGGAAGGGCCCGGGAGCTGTGAGCGGCGCCTCTGTCGGCGATCAAGGGTCGAGTGCGGAGTTCGGCCTGGCCGGCGGGCACACCCGGCGGCGGAGAGCAGTCTGGTCCTGCGGCAGGAGGCCCGCCAACCGATCGAGCTGTGGGAGTTGTGCTGGGGCTCGGCGGCTCGGACGGCGGGCCTGCTGGAGTGCGACGGGGTGATCCGGCGGCCGGACCGGGCCGCGGTGGTAAGGCGGAACGTCTGCGGCAGGAGGGGCGGCCGTTCCTGGGACCCATCAGTAGCTGAGGTGCGTGAGGGCTGAGGCGGCCGGCGATAGGGGCGGCTGGCCTGCTACTCGAGGTGCCCTTTATCTTTGGCGCTGTGGTGGGGACCGGCGGCACAGTCGGGCCGCGCGGGGGGCTGCCGGGGGACTAGTAGGCTGCCTCGCCCCCCCCCTCGGTGACGCTTGGTTTTCTTTGTGGCTCCGGTGCGGCAGCGGCGGTTGGGGCCCCCCCCGTCTAGTGATACAACGGGGATCGGCGGCTGGGCCGGGCTGCGTGGGGGGGCTGCCGTGACAGCGGTTGGCTGCCTTGCCCCCCTCATTGGGACACATCGGACTCTCTGGGGCCTCCGCGCAGAGTTACAACACACTCCTCTCCCCTCCGCATTGACTGTCACAGCGGGGGAGCGGCAGTGCAGTTGGACCGTACTGTGAATTACCGGAAACATTGTTTGGCTGCCCCCACCCTAGTGGAGATATCCTGGGCCTGCTGGGTCTTTGGTGTGGCGGTCGGAGGGAGGACCCTGCGCCCCACGAGGTCACCCCATAGAGTGGTGTGGGCGGGGGGGATCGTCGGCATTATCGGGCCGCGAGACAGGGACCAAAGATCGGGTCGTCTGCCTGCACCTCGCCACCCGCTCCAGGAATCGCTCTGGGCAGCTGCTAGTATTGGCAGTAAATAGATCGGGCTGCAGGATTGAGGGATAGGCCGCTGGGGGTGCCCGCCGCGGCCTGCGTGTGGAATACTTGGCGGAGTGGGTGTGTGGACTTCACCCGCTTGTCAGCGGCACCATCGCTCTGGAGGCTGGTTGAACAGAGTCCACGAGTCCATGCGCCCAGGTGGGACTGGGTCTCTGGGGCGTTCGGAGAGCCGGAGAAGTGGGGCCCGGTGCTGGCTGGTGCGCACACGGCGGTTGGATCGGGCCGCGTGAGTTGCCATCACTTGTGTCTGTGCATCACGTGGTCAGGGTTGGGCCGGTCCAGGAAGCTTAAGACACAATCATGACCAGAGACAAGGGAGGTGGTGGCTCGACCAAGCAGTTGTCTATTGACAAATTTACTGGCCCGGGGGCGGCGGCTGGAGCCTCTGGGGGCCAGCCGGGAGCGGTGCCGGACAATGCGACCCTTATGGCCGCCATCACCCAATCTAGGGACATGTTGGATGCAAAAATAGGGGCAGTTGGAGCGGACGTTATGCTGCTGCGGCAGGATCTACGCAATGCGGTGTCCCGTATTGCTGACGCTGAGACCCGTATCTCTGGCGTGGAGGACGATGTCACGGAGTTGAAACGAAAGGTGGCGGCGATGGAGACCGTCCAAAAGGGTCTCACGCTCAGAGCGGAAGATGCGGAAGGACGGGCCCGACGCAACAATATCCGATTCGTTGGGTTTCCGGAGGGCTGCGAAGAGGGAAACATGGAACGCTTCCTCACGACCTGGCTGGAGAGCTGGCTCCCCCCCGAGGCTATGTCCAGATGCTTTGTAGTGGAGCGGGCCCATCGGGCACTCATGCAGAAGCCTCCGGTGGGGGCTCGCCCGCGGCCTGTCATTGCCAAATTATTGAACTATCTGGACAGGGACCCCATTTTGAAGCAGGCCCGAGCCAAAGAACCCTTGCTTTTCAATAATACTCGTATTCTGATATTCCCTGATTACACGCGGCAGGTCCAGCAGCAACGTCAGTCGTTCATGGCCGCCAAGGCCCGGCTCCGAGAGCTCAAGCTTCCATATGCCCTGCTTTTTCCGGCCCGCCTCCGGGTGGTCTTTCGTTCTCGCTCTCATTTCTTTGCTACTCCAGAAGAGGTATTCAGGTGGACGGATGAAACGGTTCGGGTGAGGCCCCACACCCCACCGGGAAGGGAGTCATATTCATCCTTGAGCGATGCGGCTCGGGGGGGCCCCCGTGGTCAGCAGCAGAGGGGTAACAGACGGTCGAGGTCCCGGCGGCGCTCGCAGTCCTGCAGTGCCTCCTCCCGAGGGGGGCCGGCCCTGGGGGGTCAGACATTGGAACCTTAGCGGAGGATGCCGGTGCGGTGTTGCAGAACTTCATTTATTGATTACCGGGATGTCCTGAACTGGGCTTGTTTTACCGTCAGGTGTGAGCTGGCGGGAGCCCTGCCAGGTGGTCATGGGCTGTGAGTTGGGGATCCATTGGTTGGGGCGGTGCCCATCCCCCCCGTTGGGGATCGGGGACCAGTCCTGCCGCGACAGATACTTCAGTGTTTTCTTTGAGGTATGGGGTGGGGGGTTTGTTGGGAAGGGGTTGTTTATGTTTACAGGTCGCACTTCCATTACAGGTCCGATACAGGTTACACACACGCCACCGAGGCTCAATATTATGTTTAAATGTTTTTATTAAGATTTTCAAGAAACTCACAACATACAGAGAGAGCATTAGAATAGACATTGTGCGGGGACGGGCAGTCAGCAGATGTAATCGCAACCTGAGGGAGACTGCTGAAAAGATGATATAAACAAATGAACCTAACAGTGGTACCTTCTAACTGCCAGCACCTAACCTGATTTCACTCCATCAATATTATCCCTTCAATACTAATTGGGATCTGTGTGCACACTGAATAGCACCCACCGTCACAGTGCTTGTTCCTGCAGGAACCCAACAAATCAAAACAAAAGCACAGGTGCACCACACAGTGGAATTAAGTTAATAACGGGAGGTCCATATCCAGACACGAAAATTCTTCAAGTTTTTCTTTCTTTTTATTCCAATTTCATTTAACGTAGATAAAACACAGAGTCCAGCTCTAATGTCTCAACACACAATACAGCCGACGCGTTTCGTCCTAGTGCAGGACTTCTTCAGGGCTGTTGATTGCAAACAAATAAATATACATATATAAGCGAAAACAACACTTACAACACATATAAGACATCATATACAACAATACCAATGGGCTAATTTCTAGCCCATAAGCACATCACACTAATTCACATACTTACACATTATACATAAGAATGACAAACCGACAAACTGTTAGACAATTGTGAATGTTTCTATTTACATATTTTAAAAAATACTAAAATGCTCAATATTAGTTGATACATTATGAGGGCCTGGAGAATCCCAGCCGGGGCACCAATATCAAAAAATATATTAACATTTTTACCTATCTCCAGTGACATCATATCATTCTTGCTTCACTACATAAGATAAAAAACTGTAATCCATTGTCAATAGTAGCAAATCAACAAAAGACAAGGAAAGAGAAAAAGAGAAAAAAGAGAAAAAGGTGAAATGGAGTTTGCCCAACAGGGCTTAGATGCAAGAGAAAGCAGAGCAGTTAGAAATCCTAAACGGGGAATAATGTCATGCAAAGAACACAATGTATACAACTACCATTATATGAATACCCAAAACGAAGAATTTAGAATATCACAGCTTGATCAACAAATTCAATCCCCCATATTCCATAGGTCAACAGGGGAGGAAACAAGACACCAAAAAAATCAATAAGGACAATATACAGATAAATACCCACCGCTAGATAATGGTAGGATCCAACACTTCCATAGAATAAAGGGTCATAGATTTCCCTGCTAATGAGCTGTTTCCCGTCCGGTACGTTTCTATAATATAAGTGACGGCAAGCAATATGAATTACAAAGTAAGCAGTAACTAACAATAATAAAACTATATTAACAAAACAAATACCAATTTCTCCAAACTTACATTGTATCAAGGACAGGAGCCGTATATACGGAGGCCACGACCAAAGAATAAATAAATAAAAGAAAGGCACGTCCCACAATGGTGGTGTCCAATACCGACAGATTATATTTCGGTGGTGTTCACAACAAATCCTATCAGGATTTACCTAAAGTAAAGGAGAAATGTTACAGATCCATCATGGAAGCCCCATAGAGGCTTGACAGGTATTATTAACAGCCACTCTACTTAAAATGATAGAAAATCAGTAGGTTTTAAATAATATCCTGCTAAAAAGAAAAAACCTTAGTAAGTGAACACATACCTTCAAAATATCACACGAAGGCCTAGAAGTAAAAGAGGTGACACCACTTGATAAAAGGTAGACTTGTACAATAAATAACATCGCTAGACCTACAGGGAAATAATAAACACTGATCAGTAACATCCCTTCCATGTGCCATAAAGACAAATCTCACTAGAGCATACTACCTGAGGGAATATTATAAACATAGTGGAGAGAACTATTAACTAACTACTCCTTACAACCCTGAACAACTTCATTAATATGTGGCATCTTACCTATGAAACATCCGAGCAAAGGGGACGTCCCATCACAAAGCAACCCTTAAGTTGCAAACCAATATGGTAGGGAAACAACAGCCTATAAAGAAGTAAATAACCAAGTCAGGCAACAGTCCATAATTATTACCTCTCAACATGGAATACATACATTATACCCATGTTGTAGTTAAAAGTAACAACTGAACCATGTATTCATAAGTATATTAGTCACCAGCCCCTTTATGAAATAAACATCTGAAAGGCTGTTCTCATACTAGCCCCCCCCTCCTCTCTCTCAATACATGATAAGAACATGATATCGGTATGGAATAAATCATAAATAACCGAGACACAATGCAAGACCAAGCAACACAATGCAAATGTTACATCAGTTACAAGAAAAAAAAAGCAGTAAGTCCACGTAGTCTAAGCCGTTACACTGATGAAACCCCCAATGTTCAATGTAGTAAAGGAAGTGACAAAACCATACGTCTCGGCAAAACGAAAAAGAATCAAATAATTAAATAACCCAAGTAGCAGCGTGCCGACGTCAAACTTACAGAGATAAAGCTGTCAAGATCGACGGGAGCGCTGGGGAACGTAACAGCAAACAAGAAGCCGGGCAGGAAGCCCCAGCAGTGTCTCTATTGAGTTTAAATAACGCGGGGGACCTAGAGAAACCGGAACACCTGCGTCACGTAAAGGCTACATGCCTATCAAGGGTCATGTAGTTCGTACCTAATGTGGCGGCCATGTTGTAGTGATAGCCATTATATCCAAAGCTAACACATACTATGGTATTTTAGAGATCGAAAGAATTAACACGGAATCCAATAATTATATCTGCCCAATACGCTCTGATATAACAAAAGACCCAATAGTAATCGGTACAATGTTGGCCTATTTCGCGCCTTTGATAGAAAAAATACGCATAAAATACATATGCGGCGCGAGCAACTAACGACAATTTCCATTAGTGCATTGTTATTACTGCAAACCCCCGAAAAGGCATATGGTATGCCTCATACTTGTTAAACTAACCTTAGATGCAACATCACAAGCTCAGTAAAATCTTCTCAATAACGGGGGCAGAGCGGCGGCCATCTTGGCCTATGTTAATATAAATGTAAACTGTGCTTACCGCATTGATGATTTAAATACCAAGATGGCCCAAAAGTATATAGGGCTTCATCAATCAAACCACAAAGACGTAAAAAACATAAATATAACCATAGGTTTATAAACCTCCATATGGCAGTATAGTAAAGCAAAGCATTTATGCATCCAATTGTTTAAATAATTCAACAGTCTAATAAACTGCCCAAGATGTCTCATTGATCATAGTTTATCCAAGCTTGCTAAACAACATTGTATCCTAAAATTTCACATTCAAAAAAGAAAAACAAATATATGAATAACTGACAAATTTTTGACATCAGAAGTAAAAAGTAAGAACATCCAATTACCAAGTTATTGGAATGAAACGCTGAAATAAGGAAATAATAAATATGGACAGATAACTAACAAAAAGAAATAAGAAAGAAGACCAAGAAAAGAAAGACATAATTATACAAGAATGGTCCCACATTTATGTAGGGCCTAGACATTCATATAAATTTGACAATTAACCTGATTCGTGTCAAAAATAGTGCAATTAAAGGACAATCGACACAATTCAATTCTTCTCTTATTTCACAAAACTCCCAAGTATATAATGCAATAAAGAGGGGGGAGAGAAATAGCAGCTTCTATGTACAAACGAGTGAAGACATGAAATAGGATAACGTTCTTACAAAAAATAGTGCATTTCATCATCACTATTATGACCCAATTCAACACATCGCAGTCTGCAAATCCATCCTGCTTCATTCTTTCTTAGGGCCAATTCCCTATTCCCTCCCCTTGGGTGGGCAGGGACGTGATCTATCCCCATAAACCAAAAATCCTCACCAACTGTATGGTTTTCCTGCATATGAAAAGTAAGGGGATATCTAAGATCCCCATTGCGACGAGCACGCACATGCTCCTGCACTCTTATTTTCAGGGCTCTTTTTGTACTGCCCACGTAGATCTTATCACATGGGCAGCCCAATATGTACGTTACATATTTGGAATTGCAGTTGATTAGGTGATTTATGGTATATCTGCGTTTGGTATTAAAGCAAAAGTTTTTGGTCTTATTCCTACCAAGCCTGCAGACACAACACTCTCTACATGTATAAAACCCTGTCATTGTGGACATAAGCCAGGTTTGAGGTTTGGGGGTAGTCACATAACTGGGACACAGCATATTTCTTACGTTTTGTCCCCTCCTATATGTCACCTTCGGTTTAGTAGCCAGGGTATCTTGCATACTTGGTATATCCACCAAGAGGTGCCAATGTTTTCTAAGGACATTGTATACCCTGCTACTGCGATCATTATATTGCGTAGTGAAGGCAATTGGAGCTTTTTTGGCCCTATTTCTGGAGTTAGCTGTTAAGGTGGATGCCCTAGATACTTTCATCACTTTTTTATATGCTTTGCTCAATGTAACCTCCGGATACCCTCTCTCCAGAAAACGCTTCTCTGTCTCCCCTAGATTCAGTAAGAAAGTCCCCTCAGTACTACAATTGCGTCTCATGCGAATCATCTCCCCATAAGGGATGTTGTTAATAACATGTTGGGGATGTGAACTCTGAAAATGTAGTGTACTATTACAGGCAGTACTTTTTCTATGTGTGCGGCTGTGAATGTGATCATCCTGTATAAAGAAGGTGACGTCTAAGAAGTCAATTTCTTCCTTACTATGATTAATAGTAAATCTAACGTTGAAAGGATTATCATTTAGATAAGCATGATAATCCATGAGTTCTGGGGCAGGTCCATCCCAGAGCATAATTACATCATCGATGTACCTGCCCCAGAAAATCACATGCTACATCCACCTTGCCGCATGACGGCCCCAGGCATGCTCCCGCTCACACCAGCCCATGAAGAGCCCGGCGTAAGCGGGAGCAAATCTGGAGCCCATCGCTGTACCCTGAATTTGATGAAACCATTCTGAATCATGAAGAAAAAAGTTTTTGGACAAAATAATATCAGTCATTTCCAGCAGAACCTCATTATGTGAGTAATGGTCTGCCGTCCTTTGTCCTAAATAGAAATGTAGTGCTTTTACTCCAAATTCTTTTTTAATACACGTATATAGACTAGTTACATCCAGAGTCACAAAGGTTAAGGTCTTGGACCAGTTGAAACCTTCAAATTTCCCCAAGATATCTTTTGTGTCCTTTATATAAGATGGTAAATTTTGTACCAGGGGCTGTATATAATGGTCCACATATTCAGAGAGTTTTTCCGTAGGTGGGTTAACCCCAGAAATAATAGGGCGGCCCGGTGGAAAGGGGCCACCCTTATGTATTTTGGGCAGAATGTAAATACAAGGGAAGACCGGTTCCAAGACTGTTAAATATCTACACTCCTCTTGACTTAGCAGACCAATCTCCCGCCATTCTACAAGTCTCATATTTATATACGTACTTAGGGCCTTGATGGGATTCCCTGGAAGTTTAATATAGCAGGATGTGTCTGCCAGTTGGCGGTCTATTTCCCTCATATAGCTCATCTTTTCCATAATGACCACATTTCCCCCCTTGTCAGCCTCACGTATAACAATGGTGGAATCAGACTTAAGTTTTTTTAAGGCTACAGTCTCAGCGGCCGTTAGATTATAATTTCTCAAATTGGGGGGGATAGGGTGTTCCAATAGTTGATGAAATCCTTGTGTAACCCTGTCTCTAAATATGTCTATATTAGGTGTGTACCAAAAGGAATAAATTTCGACTTTGGTTTCAGGCCACTATCCACAGACACATCCTCCATAATTTCCAACTCATTTCTGATAAGATCCATATCAATTGATGTTTCATATTCAACAGACATCATCGTTTGAATGACATTTATTTCATTTACAGTATGTGTTGGAGGAGTATATTCAATCAGGGGTTTGACACAGATAAGAGGATTACGCAAAAAATGATCCTTCAATTTTAATAGTCTGATAAATTTCGACAAATCAACAAATATATCAACATCACTCCCCATCTGATTGGGGCAGAAACCAAGACCCTTACTTAAAACCGAGACATCATCCTTGGAAAGCACCCCATCAGACAGATTCACAATCATTAACTTCTTCTCCACAATTTCTCCCTTCTCATTTGACTCATCTAGTACCCTGTTTTCTTCGATCTGGTCATTCTGCCC
This sequence comes from Calotriton arnoldi, assembly GCA_963921515.1. Lineage (NCBI taxonomy): Eukaryota > Metazoa > Chordata > Amphibia > Caudata > Salamandridae > Calotriton > Calotriton arnoldi. The sequence goes on from CAWUFW010010211.1 coordinate 650,540, forward strand.
ACTGGTTCTTGTTTTGTTTTTTTGTTGTTGTTTCTGTCTAAATTCCTGCCATCTCCGCCCCCCCCTTCTGGTTTTTGGTCTTTTGGTGTTGATCTTGCACTCAATCTGAGTCTTTCCATTTCCCATAAAAAATTATTGGGCCTATTTTCAGTCTCCACCACTCCTACCGAGTCTTCCGTAGCCACTGAACTGGCCACAGATGAGAGTGAGGTTGTACTACTGGCAGAAGTCAAATCCAATGTCTCTTCCCTTGGTCTTTTACCTTCACCAGGTATCTTAACATTATCATACCTGTGGGAGAAAGTGTAAACTCTCCCGTCTTTGTAGTCCTTGTCATCCCTTTTGATTTTCTTAACCTTCTTGTCCCTTAAATATATTTGATGACCCTCAAGGATCTCATCCAAGATAGCATAATTTTTCTTAACTACTTCTCTTAATTCAGATGTTGCTATTTCTTTCTCCAATTCCTCAATTTCTTGTTGTAGCTTGGTACCCTTTTTCTCCGCATTCTTAATGAGAATGCGCATCATGTTAAACGAGGCATTCTGGAGGTTTCCCTCCCAATCCTCTAGTTGTTCCTTATCAAGGTCCTCAAATGTAGGAAAAATTAAAATTCTGAGGCCCCGGGGTATCTTCTCATTTTCTATATATTTTTCCAGGGTGGTTCCGTCCCACCATCTGGACATTTCACGTTTCTTTAATTTTTCTAATTTTTGAAACTTTACTTTCAGGCCCTCTATTTTTGGAACATTACCATTTGTGCCTCCTGGTTTAAAACCGGTGGCAAATAAGTCCTGGGCTAATTCCTGCCGTCTGTCTTTAAATCCTGGCATTGTTCACTTCTATCAATATTGTAATAAAAAATACAGTCTATCTAAATAAATTTACAGAGCCGGTTAGTGCTAATGAAGGGTAACAAATATATAAACAAATGAACCTAACAGTGGTACCTTCTAACTGCCAGCACCTAACCAGATTTCACTCCATCAATATTATCCCTTCAATACTAATTGGGATCTGTGTGCACACTGAATAGCACCCACCGTCACAGAGCTTGTTCCTGCAGGAACCCAACAAATCAAAACAAAAGCACAGGTGCACCACACAGTGGAATTAAGTTAATAACGGGAGGTCCATATCCAGACACGAAAATTCTTCAAGTTTTTCTTTCTTTTTATTCCAATTTCATTTAACGTAGATAAAACACAGAGTCCAGCTCTAATGTCTCAACACACAATACAGCCGACGCGTTTCGTCCTAGTGCAGGACTTCTTCAGGGCTGTTGAATGCAAACAAATAAATATACATATATAAGCGAAAACAACACTTACAACACATATAAGACATCCTATACAACAATACCAATGGGCTAATTTCTAGCCCATAAGCACATCACACTAATTCACATACTTACACATTATACATAAGAATGACAAACCGACAAACTGTTAGACAATTGTGAATGTTTCTATTTACATATTTTAAAAAATACTAAAATGCTCAATATTAGTTGATACATTATGAGGGCCTGGAGAATCCCAGCCGGGGCACCAATATCAAAAAATATATTAACATTTTTACCTATTTCCAGTGACATCATATCATTCTTGCTTCACTACATAAGATAAAAAACTGTAATCCATTGTCAATAGTAGCAAATCAACAAAAGACAAGGAAAGAGAAAAAGAGAAAAAGGTGAAATGGAGTTTGCCCAACAGGGCTTAGATGCAAGAGAAAGCAGAGCAGTTAGAAATCCTAAACGGGGAATAATGTCATGCAAAGAACACAATGTATACAACTACCATTATATGAATACCCAAAACGAAGAATTTAGAATATCACAGCTTGATCAACAAATTCAATCCCCCATATTCCATAGGTCAACAGGGGAGGAAACAAGACACCAAAAAAATCAATAAGGACAATATACAGATAAATACCCACCGCTAGATAATGGTAGGATCCAACACTTCCATAGAATAAAGGGTCATAGGTTTCCCTGCTAATGAGCTGTTTCCCGTCCGGTACGTTTCTATAATATAAGTGACGGCAAGCAATATGAATTACAAAGTAAGCAGTAACTAACAATAATAAAACTATATTAACAAAACACCTTTTCCTACTCGGCGTGTCCTGAAGGTGTGTGTTGTGTGTGAGCATTTCATATATGTTGGAGATCATACCCTTATCCGTTGTCTTGGTAATCAGCCACTTTTCAAACTTGGTCAGCAAGCGACCCCCGGCTGCCCTCATGTCTGGTTGGAGCACCCAATGCCTTAGTTGCAGGTAGCGGAATCTTTCGGTTTCAGGAATCCCGTAGTCTTGTTGCAGCTGAGTGAAGGGGATGATCCCGGAAATATCAAAGAGATGCCCTACTGAGCGGCAGGGGGTGTCCTGCCATGCCGTGTACGTTTTGTCTGACCAGCCCGGCGTAAAATCGCTATTCCCAAACAATGGGGTCAGAGGGGAGGGAAATGTGGTGAGTTTTCTGGAGACTGCCACCCCGTCCCATGCCGACATCACAGATTTGGTGATGGGGGAGCGCAAGAGTCCAGGTGGGCGCTGCGATTTCCGCAGAAAGGGCACCTTCCAAAGAGGTACTCCTGCAAGAGCCCTGTCCTGGAAGAGCCACCTCTTCTCTGACTCCGGCCTGGCCCACTCCACCAGGTACCGCATCTGTGCGGCCTTATAATACCAAGGAGATCTGGTATCCCCAGCCCCCCCTGTTCCGGTCGCCTGTAACTCAGCGCTTTGCTCATGCGTGGTCGAGCTCCCGCCCAAATAAACCGATTGATGTCGCGTTGCAACGAGGTTATCGCCCCTGTGGGAGGTAGGGCTGGGAACGTTTGACAGAGAAAAAGTGCTTTGGGCAATAAGGACATCTTGATCGCCGCTATTCGACCAAAGAGGGAGAGCTGATGCTTGCTCCAGGTGCCCAGGTCCTTTTTCGCCTGCCGTGCCAATCGTGAATAGTTTAGGTGGACTGTTTGACTCACGGACGGCGCTAGTTCCAGCCCCAGATATGGAATAGAGTCTACCACTCGAATGCCACACGTGTCACCCTCCCGTAGCTTGAGCGAGGTCGATTCCGGGTTCAGATCTAGAATGAGCGATTTCCCCACATTAACTCGGAAGCCAGACACCTTACTGAATGTCTCCAGCTCCGAGGCTCAATATTAGAGTTGAACAATGATGCAACCCCCTATGGTTAGAATGCCCGATGGTGGGCGAGAGAAGCAGGGTGGTCTCCGTATCCTAAGTTGGAATATACGAGGGGCCCTAGACAAGATCAAGCGGGGGGCCATACTCCAACACGCGAAGAGGGCGAAGGCGGATATTCTTATGTTACAGGAGACGCATCTCATGGGCACGAAGGCCCTTTGCCTGCAGCGCTATGGGTTTCAACAGGTTTTTCATGCTGGCTTTATGAGAGGGTCCCGAGGCTTGGCCATAGTGATACATCGCAGGGTCCCATACACGCATGAGCAGCAGTGGATCGACAGGCAGGGGCGCTACTTGTTTATCTGGGGTAGGGTCGGGGAGGACCCCCTGATTTTAGGGAGTGTATATGCCCCTCCCCCTTTGCAGTGGAATTTAATTGAGCGGCTGCAATCTCTATGGGCCGATATGCCTGATGTGCTATCTGTGGTGGGCGGGGACTGGAATGTTATGAACACGGCTCAGGATAGGACAGGGGGTAGGGATGGTCCTAGGAGCGATCTTCCTACAAAACTACACACTCTGGTGCTGGGGCTAGACTGGGTTGACACATGGCGGCGTGTTCATGGCACGGTTCAGGGATACACTTACCTCTCAGCAGTCCACAAATCTTTTTCTAGACTGGATTATATTTTTGTTCCCCGGGCGATGGCAAATAGGGTGGCGGCGGCGGAGATTCTGCCTCGGGGTCTCTCAGATCACTCCCCAGTGCTCATAGAGCTGGATACCGGCAGGGGACGGCAGCCGTTTCGGTGGCGCCTGGCGGTGTGGAACCTCCAGAATGCGGAATATACCGCCTATATGGGTGAATCTATTGCTCAGTATCTGACAGCGAATGTGGGGTCCGTTTCCAGTGCTGCCACTTTGTGGGAGGCGTTGAAGCCCACTCTGCGAGGGGTGGACATTTCTTGGTGCGCGGCAGCTCGCAGGCAGCGTAGGGAGGAACTGACTCGCGCTGAGGCGAACATAGAGATGCTTGATCGACAGAGCCATGAGTCAGGGAGTGATCTGGGAGTGCGGCAATTGCTCTTGGCCCAACAGGAGTGCGCAGCTCTGCTGATGGATGAGGCACGTCAAGCTTGGCTGGCAACGCGCAGCAGAGTGTACCAATGGGGGGACAAGTCTAGTAAGATGTTGCATCGCCTCTGTCAGGGTACCTTTCACTCCCAGGCCCTACCGGGAATTTTGGACCCGGCGGGGACCCCGATTACAGATCCTCCTGCTATAGCGGAGAGCTTTGCTGCATATTTCGCGGACCTCTATGCCCCCCGGGAATGTTTGTCGGCTGCTACACTTGAGAAGTTTATTACAGATCTGCCACCCAAGGCGCTGTCGGACGAGTTGCGGGACCAGCTGGAGGCCCCCTTGTCGGATGAGGAACTGGGAGCGGCTCTGGGAGAACTTAACCCTGGGAAGGCGCCCGGACCCAATGGGTTTCCGAGTGAGTTTTTTCGTCGGTATAATGTGCAATTGGCCCAACATTACCGGGCGGTGGTGGAGGAGGCCCGGGATAAGGGTGTGCTTCCCCCGGACTGGAGACACGCAGAAGTGGTGGTGTTCCATAAGTCCGGGCGTCCCCCGGAACACCATGCCTCTTACCGCCCCATTTCCCTTTTAAATGTGGAGGCCGAAATCCTGGCGAAGGCGCTGGCCAATCGACTATTGCCCCATATCGCGTCACTTGTGCACCCCGATCAGGCGGGGTTCATGCCTCAACGGGCTACCCGGCACAATATCAGAAGGGCTCAGGTGGCGGTTGCAGCGATTCAACGAATTGGGGAACCGGCGGCACTACTTTTGGCGGACATGGACAGGGCGTTTGATTCCCTGAGCTGGGTCTACCTGTTTGCTCTGCTTCCCAGACTCAACCTGGGCCCGCGCTTTCTTTCCTACGTGAAGCTCCTATATACGGGCTTGACGGCGTCGGTGCGGGTTGCGGGCGCCACCTCCTCCACCTTTGCTATTCAGAGGGGCACGCGGCAGGGATGCCCCCTGTCGCCGTATCTGTTTGCCTTGGCCATGGAGCCCTTGGCGGCCTGGGTGCGCATGGACGCCCAGGTACGGGGATTTGAATGGGTCACGGGCCTTTCCGATAGAATTGCGCTGTATGCGGACGACGTTCTCTTCTTTCTGACGGCGGTGGACAGGACGGGGCCACGGCTCCTGCGTATAATGCAGATCTTCGGGGAATCGTCGGGTCTGTACATGAATCCCCGCAAATCCACACTGTGGGCGCTGGGAGGTCAGACGAGGGTGGGCTCGTGGGCGACCGCGGTCCAGTTGGCCGCAGGTGGATTGAAATATCTGGGGGTGGTACTCTCGGATGTACCGGCCGTTGCCTGGGAGCGTAACCTGACACCTGTGTGGGAACGGGTTCGTGCTGACCTTAAGTCCTGGTCCCGCATGCCCCTGACACTGTTTGGCAGATCGGCGATCTTCAAAATGGTAGCGGTCCCCCGACTTCTCTACCAGCTGCAGAATCACCCGTTTCCGATCCCGCCTCGTTGGTTCCGTCAGGTGAATTCCGTGTTGGGGCAGTTTCTGTGGGAAGGAGGGAAGGTGCGAGTGGCCATACGTACATGCTTCTTATCCACCTATTGTGGGGGACTGGCATCCCCGGATCTCCTCTCGTATTATCAGGCCTCGCACCTACTGGTCCTCAATGAGTGGTGGTATGGAGATAGGGAGGACCCGGCGTACGCACTGGAACGCTACCTTATGGGACATCACACACTGCATACACTTTTGTATTCAGCGAGGCTACGGAGCGCGCTGCCATCAGTCACGCGGGTGGTGTTCATGGTTTGGAGGCAGGCGCTGCGGCGCATGGGCTGGTGGAACGTCCTGACCCAGGAGACTCCTCTGTGGAACAATGGGCGCCTACCCCATTTGGGTGCCCTTCTGGGGTTTCGGGGATGGTACGCCATTGGTATCTCCACTCTGGGCGATGTTCTGAGGGGCACGACACTAAAATCCTTTCGCGATCTCCAGGAGGAGTTTCATATGCCCCAGGCACAATTCTATCGATACTTACAGCTGCGCCACGCATTGTCCCCTAGTCTGCAGGGCCTGGAGTCCATACCCGAGTTTAGTCCCATTGAAGCTAAAGTCTTTATGGGGGATCTGAAAGAAAAAAAGATTTCGCGTATTTATCAGTCCCTGGTCATGCATTGCTCCCCTACACTTCAGAAACTCCGAGGGGACTGGGAGGCAGATGTGGGCGGGCTGGAGGAGGAGGATTGGACGGAGGCCCTGGCAGCCCCGCGGGGGGCGGCCATAGCGATACGGCTTTGTCTAGTCCAATTCAAATACCTCCACAGGGTCTACTTTACTAGGACATGATTGTGGCGGGCGGGGATGATCGCCTCCCCGGAGTGTCTTCGCTGTGGTCGGGCTGAGGGTACGTTTATACATACGGTTTGGCAGTGCACATCGCTAGATCGCTTCTGGAGGGGGGTCTTTGCCTGTCTCTCTGAGGTCCTGGGCTGGGAGCTTACCCGCACACCACGGCTGGCACTGCTGCATGTTATGGAGGGGGTGGGGGGCAATGCCTATAAACGACACCTCATGCTGCTAGGCCTTACACTGGCAAAAAGAGACATTGCTAAAGCCTGGAAGGCGACAAGGGCTCCATCGGTGGCTGCTTGGAAAATGGCCTGGACTTTTGCATGGGTCTGGAGCAACCCATTTTTGTGGCCAGGGGGTGCCCGCGTAAACACTATAAAATATGGAAACGATGGGCGGAGTACCGGGGCCTCTGGCTGGAACCTCCGGCGATAGAGGCGCCTTCGATGCCGGTTTAAGCAGAGGGTCCAGTATGGGGGGAGGGAAGGAGCAGGGGGGGTGGTGGGCCTGGATTAGGACCTTTTGATCTCCTTTTTACAGCTACGGACGAGATAGTATGGACTTGTGCGATCTTTGGGGGGGAGTGGGAGGGGGGAGTTGGGGGAGGGGTGCAATATCGTTGAATGCTCTTATGTATTGTATTGTTGATCATGGGGGAAAAACAAAAAACAAAAAAGTCGGTTGCTGTAATGGTTGTGTTTGGTTTGCTTTGGCAGATGACTCTGGTGTGCAGAGCCCTGCGCAACATATGCGAATTGACAAATAAAATATGTTTAAAAAAAAAAAAAGGCTTTAACAGCAGAAGATATGCACAAGGTTGATATTGAAATTTGTATATTTTTTTTATAAGTGCATTGATTTATCTTCTGTGGGTGTTTACAACATTGAAACCAAGTAGGCATTCAAGCATGAGTGCATATTTACCGGTTAAATAAATGTGGAAATATACTAATTTCAGCTTCATTTTCCCACAAAACCCAAAATAAATATGGATAAATACAGATAAAATTAGCAAAAAAGAAATATGGATAAATACAGACGGAAATGTCAAAAAAATAAATACCATAAAACCGGGAGCCCTAATTATCATCAGCAACACAAGGAAATCAGAAAAATAATGCAAAAACATTGCAGTATTCTGAAATCAGATCAAATTCTCAATGTAAACCTACTGGATCATCCAAGCATAACATACAGAAAGACTGCTTCCTTAGCCGACATTCTGACCAGAAATCACCTCTCCCCCAAGACAAGCATAAAGACGAGCTGGCTCAATCAACCAGGCTTTTGGAAAAGTGCCAAATGTAAGGCCTGTGCACATGGGATAAATAAAAAGGATTACAGATTGCAGAATGGGAAACTAGAAAAGATAAAAGAGCATATCACCTGCAATACTGACTTTGTAATCTATGTTCTACAATGCTCATGCAAGAAACAATATGTTGGCAGCACCGTCAACAAGGTGAAACTTTGGGTGTTACAGCACCTGAGAGCGATTAGAAACAAAGATTACTCATATCCGATTGCCAAGCATTTTTGGGAAGAACACCAAGGTGAAACAAAACTACTCCAGTACTTTGGTATTAAACAGATAAAGAAAAGTGAAAGAGGAGGTGACAGAGAACTACAGTTGAGAAGGATGGAATCAAGACTTATTCTATCAATGGGAACTGAAATACCGTTGGGACATAACTTAGATGCAGAATTGCATGTACACTTGTAAACTGTAGTATCTTGTTTCTCCCCCCTCTGTAGGTTTGAAAGCTCTGTGATACAACAAATCCCAAACCATTGAAGAAATTATATAGATTAGGTTAGAGGCAACAGAAATACAAAACACTGAGAGAGCCATATTCATTTTCTCCTTTCTAGGTTATGAGTAACCAAGTAATATGTGTGACTTAATTTTGATTCGATAATCATATATGTACTAGCACCTTAGTCAAATGTCGAACATATGTTTTAACTGGACTCTTGCACCATAGCACTTTATGATTTATTGGACATTGGACATATTATTGGCAAAAACTAGTTAAGCACCTTATAGACATAATGGATATTTAACATATCTGGTTTTAGTATTTCAGAGGATTATCATTATATCGAGGACTCTGAGCAGTACTGTATGCATATGCATTAGCACTTTTGAAGTATCATTTATAGATACATACAATGAAGTATCTTGATCTTATCCAATATGAAAATTAAGGGATTACTGTTTTATTGATGATCCCTAGCAGTATGATACACCAATGCAATAGCACTTTAGAAGACTTAGCACTTTAGGAGAATCTCTCATGAAGTAATCCATTCTAGGATGCACACAGCACTTTACTCGAGAATGTAAATTGTAGTGATATAGGTCTATGCTACCACCCTGGCATATCATACTCATTAATTGTTGAGTTAATATCATTGTTAAGAACACCCGGATGTACCCCCTAATCTCAACCGGCCAAGTCAACGGTTCCAACATATAATGCGTGAAAATGCACTTAGCACTTTAGTCATCATTTTGGGGTACAATCGCCAAACGATGCCTGGACATATTTATAGACCTAATTTAAAATTTGTGAAAACGCATTAAGCATTTTAATCATCATCATGGGCTACTTATGCCAAATGATTGTTGCCATACGGATATATACATACATATATGAGGTCCGTTCATAAGGAAGTACTTTACTGTCTATGAGCGAAATCCCTAGGAAGTTTCCCCAACAGTGACATGTGATTTATGATTAAAGACCAACATTGCTATTTGCACAAATGTCCATTGGTATTGACAATGGACACTCGATATGCATATTACCACAAACCTCGATGGGCATTGATCTCTAAATAGATGGGCATTGATCTCTAAATAGATTTTATAATGAGCATAACATGCACTTAGCACTTTGCCTATTAGGATAGATCTAATAATACTGCTCTTATAATACTGCCATGGGGGAGTCCTAATAACATCTAAAAAGCCTCTAAATATGGTCTACAAAAGATGTAAATGAGTTTTCTAATCTTCTCCCATATGCATGGCTGATGTAAGCCTTTTTGATCATCTTTGACATTTTTTGTAAACATAATCTTAATTGTACTCCTTTTGACATGTTGATTTTCATAGTCAAACCTACCACACCCACACACCTATTTTTAACATAGTTAATTCTACCATGATATGTATTGTCTGTTGTCCTTGAAATTCACTCTTTCACAATGATTGAAACGGTAAAATAGTAACTTCTTGCATTATGTATATGGAACTACTATGAGATTTTAGTACTTTACTATTATAATGTAAGCTATGTTATGATGTCTGCCTGTAATTCTGCCTAAATGCAAGAAATCTATTTAAGCAGTATGTTAACAAAGTGTACTTTACAAAATGAAATGCATTGCTTGATAGAGAACAACAGAAAACGAGTGAGGTTTAGTCTGGTTGCAATGGTTGACATTGTAAAAGGACTATGGTCCTAAAATCTATTTAAGGACTAGCCAAACGCGTGGACTCTATGGTCCTGTGGAAGGCAAACGCCGAAACGCGTAGACTGTCCCCTGTATGCACTGGTGATATGAAATAAAATCATTAAGATAAGCCCCCGTAGTGCCGCTTTTGCTTCTCGCCAAACTTCGACGAACTAACTTTCACCGCGGGCAAGGTACGGAGCTTTTTCGACACACACACACATATATATATATATATATATTATATATATATATACACATTACATAAACACATATATATGTATCATACACACACACACATATATATATATGTATATATATATATATATATATATGTATATATATAGTCACAGATTGGGAATACTTTTGAAATGATTTAGTGATTTATGCTTGTACTTACTATTTTAACGTTATATTTCAAAGAGGAAAAAATATCGTTTGCTCATTTCCCATGTTTTTTTACAAGCTTGCCTTAAAAATACCAGCCATGTCAGTAAGGGCGTAAATGTCCTCTATCAATACAAAACATAGCATAACAAAAAATTCTGGCCAGGTGGCAACCATAAGGGAAGAGTACGGCATGAAGGGGAAAGGAGGAGGCAAGTTGAGCAAATCCAGTGAGAAAAAGTAACAGAATTGAGGAGAGAGTGAGCAGGAGGTGGGAGTAAGAAGGGCAGAACCAGCAAGAGAAGGCTAAAGGCTGGGTGGATTTGAGAGGTGAGTTGAGAATGGAGGGGAGATGTGGATTGTAGGAAGATGGCTCTGTATAAACAATACCAAAGTAAGGTATAATGTGCACAGAGTCCAGTGGATCCCCAGAGGCTTTACAGAGACTAAATTAGATAATTCTAAATGCTCTCTTTTGTGGTAGTGTGGTTCAGCAGTTAGACTTATCAGAGGGCTGTGTTAAGCATTTGTTGTACACACTCAGGCAAGGAATGATTACACACTCAATGACGTTATCCGAGACCAAATGTTTGTAAAAATAATACTTTTTGTATGTTTATTATTTAGAACCAAAGATACTTTGTTGCAGTAAAATAAGTTTTGTAAAATCACAGTTTTTAAGTATAAAAAGTAGACAGTGCATTTTTTGAACAGTTCAATGTTAACCTATGGAAGGAAAACAATCTCACAGAATAGTACACGACTAATAAATCCAGTCTTCAGGTTTTAGGACCAACACTGGGCAAGGGTCAGGTAAATGTAGAGACTGTACCACCAGTGCACTGGGGTGGCCGGGTGCAGAGGTCAAATTCGGTCACTGTACCCAATGTTAGTCAACTGAGACTGGGGGCATGCAAAGAGGTGCCAATTGCAGGTAGGTAAATCGGAGTTGGGGATCAATCCCCGGGGGTTAGGATCAGCACTGGGGGGGTGCCACGAGACAGCATCAAACACACACCCTCAGCAGCTTGAAGCGGCCAGGTGCAGGGTGCCAACACAGCGTCGGCATCCAATGCAAAGAAACTGAGATTGAAGATTTCGAACGAAGACTGCAGGCTGGGACCATGAGGCTGGACGATGGGAACCGGTTGCTCTGGAGGTAAGTTGGGATGTTGAAGGGCACCTGGGCACTGTCGGTCGGGCTCTCCAAGGCCTGGGGGCTGCGGGTGCAGGGGTGCCCTTTGAGTTGGAGGATTCTTACCAGAGCCTGTCGCGGTTAGGGGGTCCTTCATGTTGAGGCTGCAGGCGTCATTGTGGCGTCCAGGAGAGGTCACTCTGGGATGGACTCGAGCTCAGGACCACTGGGTAACCTTCTTGGAACAGGTGGGCCACTTGGACTCGGGTTGTCGGGTGCAGAGGTAGGTCCGGAGGTATGGTTGGGCAGTTCAGGGGGGGAACGGCTCCTGTTGGTTTCTTTGTGGAGAGGGCCACTCTCCTATGGAGTTCTTGGTCTTTAGGGAAGGCAGGCAGTCCTCCCAGGGTTATGGAGGTCGCTGGGCCTGCATGATGTGTCGCTTTTTGGAGAAGGTTTCTTCGAGGGCTGCAGAAAGGCCGGTAGGGCTGGGGACAAGTCAGATATTGTCTAGAGTCTTCACTGCTGCACGGCTTTTCAGTCCTTCTTCTTCTTTAGGTCGCCAGGAATCTGAGGATCAAGGTTTGGGGTGCCCCTAAATACACAATTTAAGAGTGTTACAGGTACTGGCAGGTAGTAGCCAATGGGCTACTTACCTTTAGGGTGACTACACCCTTTGTTTGTCCACTCCCTTTGTGGAGGGGACATACCCCTAATCCTATTGGCTAAAATCCTCACAACCAATATGGAGGATTTTCAAAGGAAGGGGTCACTTCAGCTCAGGACACCTAAGGGGTGGTCCAGGCTGAGCGGGGACACACCTCTCTTGCTTACTAATTTTCCCGCCGACCTTGCTGCCAAAAGTGGGGCTTGGTCACGGGGGTGGGCATCTCCTCTAGCTGGAGAGGCCCTGGCTAGCATAACAAAGGGAAGGAAACCTTTGAGGATCATGCCCTTGAGTGCTGTTCCTGCTTGGGGGGTAGGTGTGAAGCACCTTCACCTAGAGCAGGCTTTGTTTCTGTCCCACGAGAGCACAAGGCTTCCACCTCAGGGGGTCAGAAACATGTCTGTAAGTGGCAGGCTGGTGCAGTAATATTAGGTGCAAACACAGCCCCACCAATAATAGTACCCACTTTTTGGGAGCTAACCATACACGTGACGACCTTAAATGGACTGTCTTGGAAGTAAACACCCACTGGTACAAAGATTGTTCCGCAAAGAACAACGGTTGGTTTTCTGTCTCTCCAGCCACACTAAGGGGCTTAATGATGACATACCCTGGAACGAACTCCACACATGACACCCTACTATGATCACGTCAAATGAGTCAGATGTCCTGCTATTCCTATTATAGTAATTGCATATTTCGGACTAATATTGCTTACATGTTCCTCTGATTCTAGTTCATAGAACTTACCATGACACTAGCGGTTGACGTTTACTCACATGTTCACTGTGCATTTTTCAAGGACATGCTGTTTTACCTTCTCAGTGTGCCTCAGTACCTCTATTCTAGGAGCCTGTGATAAACTGCACCACGTATACGGGCAACTGTCTCATACCCCGACCTCTTTGGCAATAACCAACTACCTTGAACCCCTTTTTTTGTGTGACCGCATACACTGGAGCCGGTTGATCTCCACCCAACTCCAGTCATTCACATTGTCTCAGTATGCTTTAATTAGTGTATAGACACTATGTCATCTTCTCCCCATACTGTAACTTTATTTCTTACACACCCCAATATGGTTGCCGTTTCCACAGCCGGTCTAGAATTCTCTGGCTGTGTCTACTCGCATGCAAGCACGCCATGTTGTCATACAGTGCCGGCGCACGCTCCTGCTTTCCTATGTTACATGAACCTGTCTAGTACCCGGCACCGGACTCATAAGCAGCGCACCCATCTGCATTTCATTGCAGATGCCCGCACCTGTCATCAATTGTGCTTCACACCGGGGGCCAATTAGTCTTTTCTTATACCTATATAGACTCGCTGCACCTCCTCAGTCTGTACCTACAGGACGGCAGAGGAGGGTAGGTCCTTGGCCAATAACTGCATGGTCTACGTGAGAACTTTGCTTGTAAATCGTCGTCTTGGCAGCCGTGTTCTATTGTTTTGCCTTATATTTCAGCTTTACCTACTGGTATTTGCTTCTTTTAACAGTTTTCCTGCAGCTAGGCATGGCCCTCTGCCCTACCAAAGGGGCGTTACTACCTCTATTATAGGGTAAGATCCCTATTTCCCTTATCAATACTCAGAACCACGCCTGAACAGCCTGGTACTTTGTGTGATGTCACATCGCCTGAACAAATGGCTGGCTACCTGATGTTGTTGATGTTTATATTAACATCTTCCACATGTTCTCACATGCCTGTATATATACTTGTATGTGTGTGTGTCATATGTTTTTTTAACTATGCACGTTCATATAGTAGGGCTATAAGTTGCCCCCAGCATGTTTTGTACCAGTGAGCAAAACCTTGCACCAAACGTATTTCTAGATGTCACATTGTGCCTCGTGAGTGGAGTGTTTGCAGATCAAAACAACTGGTGTTACTCCCTAAAAGGCTGTCTCTCCTGCTTTTTCTCCTTAACCGGTAAGAACTTGATTGTCCTGTACCGCAGTAGGTACAGTAGACCTTCTGTAATTGAGCACTTCACTGCACTATCTCTATTCCCAATCAGTTGTAGGGTAGGTATATATACCTGGTCCTAATGAAATGCCATAGACCCTGCTGAGCATTGAGGCATGAAACATGTTGACCGCTATGTCATTCCTGTTGAAGCTGTCTAGGCACATCATTTCCTGCAACAGCTCCCTTGTTTTTACTTTGTCAAGGGGAACTACTTTATTAGAATTCTCCTTTGTACCCCTTAAGCTATTTTAAATTACGTACACACCACCCTACACTCATATCCTCACTTGCATTCATCTTTACGGCTAAGATCGGAAGATCTCTGATAAAGAGCACCCACTGAGGGGCCCATCGGACATCGCAGCGCCGGCCCGACGAGGAGTAGCCCTATGATGAAGCATGACACCGATCTGGGTGTGTGAGGGCATTCAGGTCTGATCACTCGGATCCTCTCGGTTCCCTTTGGTCTACCTTCCAGTCCTGACCGACTGCTTTATACATTCCCCTTCCCTTTGAGGAAGAGCACCCTCCTTTCGTGTTACATTGTTAATTTAGGAGCTCTGGTGCTGGACCTAACTAAACCGCTCCTTGTCTCTCCCTTGATTTAAGGCTATCTATTTGCCACCATATTGCATTTTGGTGAATATAACCAGGGCTGGACTGGCTGTAGCAGGCATCAGGCGTTTCCCCAGGAGGCTGGAAGGGCGGGGGCCTGTTTTGTTACTGTGGGCCGGTTTTGCAGCAGTGCTGCAATATCGTCCCCCTGTAACCAAAGCTGCAGTGCTTCACACTTGCACCATTCCTCCCCCTGGGGGGCTGGTCCAAAAAAATTGCCAGAGCTGCTTTGGGTTCCCAGTCCGGCCCTGAATATAACATAGAGCTGAGCACTTCTCCATTCCCCCATGTAATAGCCAGGCCATGTTTTTAAGCACACTTACTAGCAGCTTTTATAAGGATTCCTAATGCTCCCAATTTTGCTAAAAATGCAGGGGAGGAATAAGTCCAACAAGTGAATACCCAAGACCACACAATTTGGCCAAATTGGATGCTGTAAATAAAAAAAACCTGTCCCATTCCACTTTTCCAACTTGCACACTAGCCCAGAAGTGGAGAGGCAGTAATTCTAATTGCAAGGCCAAGTGGTTGCGCTTTCCGAGGAATTGTCACAGTGTCATGGGCCCTGTTCAACTTTAGACTACATTGTTTATTTTCAGCATATTTCCTTGGGTCATGTGGCAGGAGATAGTTACTGGGCAGTATGCCTGGTAGATACCGACATTTACTTTAATGCTTCAAAGTTTAGGACTATTTCATTCCATTTGGATACGAGGGTTGTTCATTTTCTAAACTTGTCTCTCATAAATGGCTATAGCGAACATTCAAGGCTTACTCCAGGAGGTGACAAAGGGATTAGAAGTCAAATATGGTATGACATATTAATTACACTCAATCTCAAAATCTGGACGAGTGATACCTTTTAAGATGGCCTCATTTGGAGGAGGGGGATTTAGAATGAAACTCCCAAAACCCCAAAGCTCTATGCAACTCACAGCCCCACCCCGACACAGAGTGTCTTCACATGCGCAAAGTGTCCTGCAAAGTGATGATGGAAATCTTGCCACCCTAGGGCACAGCCACCAAGAGAAGATAAGAGGTCCAGGTAGAATTCAGAGGTGGACATACGGGGCCTCATTTACAAACTTTTGGCGTAGGGCTGCGTCGCAAGCCTTCTTGATGCACTCCCCTGCGTTAAAAGAAAAGGGCAGGAATGCACCATATCTATCAGATATGCTGCATTCCTGTCCTCTTGTACTGCACTGGTGCACAATGAAGGCAATTTCCTCCTTTCTATGTGTGCTGCAGAATGTAGCACACATAGAAAGAGTAGAAAACGAGGAGAAATAAAGTTATTTCACCGTGGTGCACCTCCCCTACACCTCCCCTGGGTTACAGCTTGTTGTAGATCTGGGAATGTGTCAAACGCCAAGGGTGTTATGTGGGAACACCCACCGCAATGCTCATGGCACACCTCCCATCGCAGTGAGAGGCAACGCAGCACAATTTGTGCTGTGTTGTCTCACACCATATCTACGACGCCATGAAAAGCCATGCGGGGTGGCTTTACATGGCCTTGTAGATATGGCTAAACCCTGTGCACCACCGAACGTCACAAAAAGTGACGTTCTGGCAGCTCAAAGGGCTTGCAAATAAGCCCCAAGAGGTGCAGATCCAGCAAAAGAAAGTAAGAGGCAGGGCAGAGTGGGGAAGGGGTGGTAGCTGTATAAGGGATGGAACCAACAAGAGAACATAGAGGCTGAGGAAAGAGTGAAAGGGGAAGGAGAGAAGGGAATGTATGAGAGCAGAACAAGCAAAAGAAGGTAAGAGGTTGGGGCAGAGAGGAAAGGGAGACGTGGGTGTAACATGATCAGAATCAGCAAGAGAAGGTTAGATGCTGGGAGAGATTTTAGAGGTAAGGAGAGCAGGGAGAGGAGTGGCGGACATAAGAGTGCGGAACCAGCAAGAGAAGTTAAGAGGTCCGGCAGAGAGGGAGATTGGAAGGAGAGGAAAAGATGTGAGAAGGGCAGAACCATCAACAGAAGTGAAGAAAGAGGCTGTGGGAGAAGAGGGGTAAAGGGAGACTTGAGAGTAAGGGGGACCAAAACAGCAAGAGAAAGATAGGAGGCCGCTAAGAGAGGGAAAGGAAAAAGGTGGATGTAAGAAAGGCAGAACTAGCATCAAAATTATATTCACAGGTAGACTGTGATGAATGCAGAATGAAAAGTAAATTGGGTATTAGAATATAAATCTAAGTGCTTTGTTTTTTTGCTTAGTGCTTTGAATCCATTCATATGTTGCTGCTCTATGTAAAAGTAAACTAAACAAAGAAATTGCACCTTGCATCATGCTAAATAAAGATTTAAATGCCCATAGTATGCATATGTATACAAGTAGGTATCAAAACTTGGGGCAAAATAATTTCATCAACGAGCTATAAATCAAGTTTGTTTCTTTACTGATGAAGGGTAAGGTAGTGTCCCATGCACCATGTACACACTGGCCCAGATTCCTAGTGGACCTGTAAATTCTAAACTGTGTGGAAAACCTTGTTTTTACAGGATCCAAGTTAAAAAAGTTGTAAAGATATTACTTCTATTTACCAAGTGTGGTAAATATCTCAACCGTTTCCAACCTCCTCAGAAATGGGGCTTTAGGATTTTAAGCAATCGTAAACTGCTTATGAAAGCCACACTCAAGCTTCTCCAAGAATTTTCTGTGAACTTAAAACTATTTTTGTATGGCACACCTGTAATTATCTTATCAGTAAAACAAGAATGTACATGAATATGTTGTACAGTTCATGTCCAGTAAATCTGGTGTAGCCATTAACATTCAAGCATATAATTTGTTGAAAATGACAACCTGAGATGCAAAGGTCTCTGCCCCCACTCATCAAGCTGATCACATTCTTGATCCCGCTTTCACTTCCTTCAACGTTTTCAGCTGTCAGGTTTATCCATTACGCATGGACTGACTATTTGGGTGTCCCCTTTGGTTTCATGCTGCCTAGTCGGATAAAGCATGAAGTCACTTCGCTCAGCACTGTCCCCTTCAAAATGTGGTTTAAAAGTACTTCATCTTCATTCTACAGTATGCTCATAACATCATGGTCCAAGCCTGTTTTTGGCAACAATATGAGCACTTATGCATCTTGCCAGGGCCGACCTTTGATCCAATGGTGCTCTCAGTGGAACCAAATCTGGTGACTTGATACCAGTGCAGAGAAAGATAAGGCAACGGGGGCTGCTTTTGTGTTCACAGGTTAGTCCCTGGCTGATTACATCACAGCAGTGACTGGCCTCTGCATACAAAGATTTCCACACCTCCAGCAAATCACTTGAACCACCCGCAGCTCAGGTCAGTCATGCTGGTGTTAAGATGCTGTTATGGGAAGTAAAACGGGAATGGAGGGGAGACGGAAAGATATTAACAGGGTGTTAAATATCAGGACGTACAGCATGTAAAACAAGCATTTGCAATGCAATAGGTCTCGCATTTGGGAGAGTTGGAGCTATTGGCATTGTAAATGATAATGTCTTTTATTTATGAGTTTGCCTTTGGGACCTTATAAGTGTTTAGCCATGCAGCACATTATCCATAACTTCTGCACACACCCACCGATCGGGAGGTGCACTGCAGATGGAGTATTGCTTAAAATACTGAAGCACACGAAGAGTGTTCATTGTATCGAAGATGTCCCTTCAAAGAGGCTGCAATGGCACCAATGCACCATAGATGTCCCTTCTGAAAGCTGCTGTAAAGCCTGCAATACCACTGCTGGTCCCTAGATGGAGTGTTAAGTGGAACACAGCAGCCACACATTTTTAATACATTTCACCTTCAGACCATAAATTGTAGGCAAAGGGGTAGGATAGAGTTGGAGTCACGAGGAGTGGAGTTTTACAGTTTAAAGTAGTAGTTTGAAATGGCAACGCTACAACTTCTGGAGATGGAGGCAGCGTGTTCTGAGCATAGTCAGAATTGTGGACGCATGAAACATTCACAGTACAGGTGCGGAATACGGCGATTTGGCCAACTTAAAACCAAAATATGCAGTGAGAGGTAGGAAACACTTAAAAAAAATATATATATATATATTTGCAGACAGTGATATTAACTTGCGCTTATGGCCTGTGTAGTGTAGGAAGACACTGTACAGTTTTGATCCATGGTCTTGCACTAGTAAAAGTTTGAGCTGATGTCGTTGCAAATGATAATGCTTGTTAAAAAAATTTTTTGTTAAAAAATATCCCAGCAGTAGCATAAGTAATAAAGGAAAATGCACAAAGCAAGGAAAGGGTGCAGTACCACGGGCTGTTACCAGGTGTCCCTGTGGGGTTGTAAAGGGAGCCTCATTAGCCACATAAGGTACTGCACCCTTAATGCACTCATAAAGAGAAAAATTGCAGCTGAGCATATGTTTCCATTTGTGTTTATTGGAAGTGTGTTTTTTGTTAGCTTCTGTTTTAAAAACGCACCGTTGTTGTTTATTTAGCTTTATTTAAAAAACAAAGCTAAATAAACAACAATGGTGCATTTTATAAACGCAAGTTAACAAAAATCTCACTTCTAATAAAAACAAATAGAAACGTATGATCAGTTGTAATCTTTCTCTTTATAATTGCATTAAGGGTGCAGTACCTTATGTAGCTAATAGGGGTCCCTTTACAACTCCATAGGGACACCTAGTAACAGCTTGTAGTACTGCACTCTTTCCTTGCTTCATGAAATTTTGTCTTATTACTTATGCTATGGGTTTGTAACGAATCAGTAGGGGACTACAGAAAACAATATAAGATAAACATGTTTCATAAACATCCCAAAAAGGAAAGTAAATAGTGTAATCAAAAAAACGAAATTAGGCACAAAAAGTACACACTTTAAACTCATATAACACAGCTGCATGAAAGCAATAACTGCTAGTGGAGTATTAGTTGACGGGGATGGGAACTTCTGGGTGCGACATTCCTGCGCTTGTTTTATTTTATACAAATAGTTCCTTTGTTTTATATTTGATTGAAGTTATACACTTTAACCACTGGAGAGCTTCTATCATATGTGGCTATGAACTGCTGATCTGCATTGATAAGAACCGAGAAAGAGAAAAAAACAGCTCGGTAGACAGGTAGAATTGTTGAGCAGAGCACACAAAACTCAGCCAGTGCAAACAATAAAATAACATGAGTCCTCGTTTGCTTTCTGATATGAGTCCATTGAGTAAAAAAAACAAAACGGTTACTTTAAAGCTACAAAAGGAAATACTTTGTTACCAGCACTGCAGTGCTGTGTTGTGTTGTGTAAACACAGTTGCTAAAAAGTAAATATGCCTACCTTTTAATTAAACAGGCAGTCCCAGCCAGGATGCAGGATTGGGGCAAGAAGCAAATTTTGCCTATAAACTAACTTGAAAACTTGATTTGTGGCTCCCAGGATACTGGAGCCGGAGCAGGGGGTATGGCGGGTGCAGTCTGCACGGGCACGCCGTGCTGAGCAGCTGCGGCGCTGGCGGGGCTCTAAGGCAGCGTTGGCTGCCCTGGAGGAGAGCGGTGGCCTTGGGTGCGCTTTGGGGACAGTGCCGTATTTCGTGGCTCCCAGGGTGTCGGACCCGGAGCTGGAGGTATGGCGGGTCGAGTTTGCAAGAGGACGCCATGTTGAGCAGCTGCAGCGCTGGTGGGGCTCTGAGGCAGCATCGGCTACCCTGGAGGAGAGTGGTGAGCGGCGGCCCGTGTGGAACTAAATTGATTATACTTGTGAAAATGCGGTTTGTAGAGTATGTAGCCGTTCTGCCTGCAACAGTAGCTAAAAAATTAGGATCATGTGTATTTTGTGGCTCCCAGGATGCCGGAGCTGGGGGTATGGCGGGTCGAGTCTGCACGGGCATGCCAAGCTGAGCTGCTGCAGCATTGGCAGGGCTCTGAGGCAGCACCGGCTGCCCTGGAGGACAGCAGAGAGCGGCAGCCCAGGTGAAACGAAATAGAAAAGAAATTGATTATACTTGTGAAAATGCGCTCAGTACAGCCCGTAGCTGTTCTGCTTCTAACAGTAGCTAAAACATTATGATGATGTAAATGCTGTGAAGTCCGTAGCTATTGTGACACTTATGCTCGTGGAAATACGCTTGCTAAAGTCTGGAGCTGTTCTGCCGGCAACAGTAGCTAATAATAATTTTAAAAATGCTGTGAAGTTCTTAGTTAGTGTGCCGGCAAATACGTTGCGGTAGGGGAAGTCAGTAGAAGTCATGCCTGCAACACCAGCTAACAAAAAGTCTGTAACAAAATAGTGCTCACAATTGAAAATAAAACCATCAGAGTAAGGTCACTTGTAAAAGGGCCAGTCCATATGGGAGGTTACAACTGTAGAAAAGGAGGTACTAAGGAGAACTACTAAGGAAATTCACCATAGAAAAAAAAACATTCACAAAAGACAGTCACAAGAGCCAATGAAAAACATGGGCGGGGATATGGGCGGAGGATAAAGCCCATATTCTGAATATAACATTTCTCGAAGAGACAGTGCAAGCACTGCTTAGGCGAGACCTAAAAAATGATTGGAAGCTGTTTAAACTGAACCAAGGGAGGTCTGAATCACGGAGGACTAAGGGAAACTGCTGCATGCATGACCTTAACACAGCCATCTCGGTGAGCCCCTTTAAAGCCCACTTCTTTAATTGTGCCTTAGATGAGCAGGGTCCTTAAATAAACTTTTTTGTTCATTTGTTGCAGTCACTGGGGCAATAACTAAAGTTTTGTGATCAAACTGCACAATTTGACACAGTTTTCCAAAATGTCTTGGGGGAGAATGTAAATAGAAGAAGCGCAAATGTATCGCAAAAGTATTTTGAAGCCCTCTTAGGTTAAGACCAATGCAAGGGACCCACTGTTTATAGTGCATCAATTGCAATTAACTGTCAGAGAAATTTGAACCAGAATTATCACATCCTATTAGGTCAATGTGTTGGCTGAATATTAGCATTCAACATTTATCATTTGTTTTACTAACGTTCCTTGAAGGAGAACTGTAAAGCACCTTTAATGTTTTAAGTTCTGTTGTGCTAAGACGAATGTTACTGGGTCAGTGCGCTTTAAAATGCACTAAAGGTCACATATTTTCCCCAAAAAAGTATTCTTCATATTATGAATTGGACTGCAACAGTGATGGAATCTGCCACTCCTAAAGTAATTTTGAATCAGACTATAAATTTGGGTCCGCCTGCACCACTGAAAGTGTTAGCCACCCCACCCCACCCACCATGATTGGGTCTAGTATCACCACTTACCATATCAAAGGCCACAAACAGATGCCCAAAACATTGATGGAGTGGGGTGGTGGCAATTTTTCTAAAAGAATCCACATCACTTACAGTGGGTTTGAAAAAACTGCACTTTCAGTGAACAAAAAGCTTGGATTTTTGCACTAGCAAATATTAGAAAGAAAACATGACTTATCTGTAACACAGTTCACAGTCTTTAGTGTTGGAGATGGTCATGTTGTGCATTCTAGTGTGGGATTCAGAATAATGTTCTTTTTTTCTTCAAAGTCTTTGTTTCTCTTTCAATCATGTCTGCAATGACTTGTGATCAGAACCTTTCCCCCTGTACACCAAGGGAAACCCACAATGCCTCAGGACACAAACTCAACCGTGGATTATGTTTCCCCCTTCAGAATATTAAAGACTGTGTACCTTAGTGCAGGCTTGACCCAGTCAACTAAACACTTTATGTTATTTTGCACCATGTACACTGCCTATAGAAAACGGTTTCTCTGCCCAATACTTACTGGAAGAACCTTTGTGAATCACCAGGAGGGAATGCTTTTTCTAGTAGCGTCCCAAATCCCCCTTAATATGTTGTTCTGTTTTTAATTTTAGTACACCAGCGCTGAAATTATGGAAAAAGTATGCATTGTGACCCGCTTACGGCCAACAATCCCCTGTCACTTTCATATACTAAAGGGGAGAATATTTAGTGCTGGCCCGATTATGTTATGATTTCACTGTGAAATTCCTTTTAGCATGTTCTGCACTTTTATGAAGGAGAGCCTATAAGGGGGAGGCAGTAGAGCGAGACTAGATATAGTCTCTCTAATATGCTGTGATGATGAGTAACCTGTAAGCCATGTATTTTAGCACTGTTTGCACTTTTTTTAAAATATAGGATACATTTTGATAATTGAAAGACAATAAAGAGAGGTTAGGCATCCCCTTTTACACTTTTGTGCTATTTTACCTTTAGGTACTGTACGTGTTTTGTAGTCCCATTTGTTAATATAAGGGTGGATATGGGCAATTATTGTAAAGCTGCACACAATGTATCTTTGCACTAGTGCATTCTTGCGCATGAGAATGTCCTCTTGACAGAAAGATTTTATGCTATCTCTTTTGCAACAACTTGTATCATGATATTTTATCTCTTGCTGTGACTTTTATGGTCTGTTATGGGCCACATAATGCATTTTGAAATTGAAAATTGAATTGATAATGCTTTTCGTCTACCACAAATCAGAGTTCCTGCCCAGGAGTTGAATGCATCAATATATGAACATTTGCAAATTTAAATCCAGTATTGCCATGAAATACCATTTCAGTAACTGTTAGATATTTCTAATGGCAGATTCTTCACCTTTTGACCAGCCCGACTGGATCTGGATTTGTTTTCAAGCAGTTGCTGATTTACACTGGCAGATGGAGCATCCAGATTCCATGGTAGCCTTGTATCACCACTGGAAATGATGGTGTGGAGCCACATATAGGGCTCACCCTGCACGCTGCCACTTGTTCCTTTCTTTACGAACCTTTACACGCAGATCCTGTGCTCTGCTCCCAACTTTGATAGTTGTACTGATCCCAACACAAAACCCTTCTGAATGTCAATAGCATACAAATGGACTTTTGTTCTCCAAAACCTCCACCCCCACAAAGCCACATACTTTAAACCGCACTGTACCTGCAGGAAGTAGATGTCGGTCACAGAACTGCACAACATATACCTGTGGTATGTAGATTCTGGTCATGACTTGAAGTTTTGGGAGAAATGCTCCTTTATGCATCCTAAGGCAATCTGGGAGCAGGAAGTGAATCTTTACATCTCATAGCCCCAAAAGCGGCACAGATCAATGCAAAATATCAAATGCACCTCCAAATGAAAGGGGCAGTCCCACATCAAGCCACGGGGCCCTTCCCATGCCAAATCACAGTCCCAATCCAAGTGATTAGCCAAGTCAAAGTCCAAGTCACACCATAGGTGCAAAAAAGGCCAAGTGAGACTTGTATCCGCATGAAAGAAACTGTGGTCTTCCAAACGTGTCACTCCGCAGGTGTCATCAGACTCCAAGCCCATCCCAGGCTGTTCCTAGCACACCAGAGGTTTTCAGGCCTTCAAAGAGGCTATGCTGCATATTTTTTAAGGTGATACTAGCGTCCTCTGGTGCACCTTTGTGCCCCATGGAGCCACGGCGGCCCCCCAAGTCACACTTCCTCAAGCCTGCTATCCCCTGGCACTCACTGATCCAGTTGGGTCTCATCCTGGCTCTTTTCTCGCCCATGCCTCCACTACGGCCCCAGATGACACATTGGTCCAGATCACTCTGACTCCAACCCAGATTCCATCAGAGCCGGCTCCAGATTCTACTGTGATGCCCACCCAGAGCTGGTATCGGCTCGCATGTCTGGCTATGAGAAAATCAAAGCACAGCCTCCAATCATGAATAATCCACAGCCTCTTCATGAATGCCAGGCTATATTCGGCTATGATTCAGGGTTTAAGGGTTCCAAAATGTCCCACATGAGACCAACGATGAAGAGGCGGACAACTTACACCCCTTATTATACTGATGCTGAACTACACCTGGGTGTTAAAAAATGCGAGTGGCTTCGACACTTCTTTTGGACAGTGTTAGAGTCTACAACTGGACACCCCTTAACCACTTGAGATAACTGCCTCTTTTGCAACTGTTCTCTGCAGAGCAGCAGAAATATTAGATCTACAACTTCCAACTATTGAGACAAAAGCCAGGATATTGAAGGAGATCTTGCAGTCTGTGCCTGCTCCATCAAAGACCTTGTTACAATTTAATGAGTCCTTAACCAACATCCTGATGGCATAATGAACAAAGCTGTGTTTGGCTCCCACACTCAGCTGTCTGGCAGATAGGCAGCACAAGCCAGCCTGTAAACACTCAACCTTTTGACTCTGCCCACAACCTGCATGAGCTTGGTGGTCAAGTGTCCACATGTAAAGTCAACCCTAATGCATTCCCTTCTGCCCGACCAGATAGGTACATTGCGAATTTGGTAAAAGGGTGCACTCTTGAACCAGTTTGACCCTTAGGTCCTAGACTGCGATCGGTCTTCTGGGTCTATATACACAAGCCCTTTGGGACATGGTCAGCAAGGTTTTGCTGGCCATCGCTGATGATTTCCGAAACATCGTTTTCCAACAATTCATAATGAACAGGATGCTTTGAAATATATTTTGAAGGCCAGCCTTGACACAACATGTATGGCAACACTCATGAATATGCCTTTTGTTGGTTCTAGACTTTTCAGAGAAAAGGCTGATTTGGCTCTAGAGAGTTTTAAAGACAACTGTGTCAAAGCCAGCTCTTTGATTTTACTGTCACTGGTCCAGCAGTTTCACCAATAGTACAGGAAATTCAGTGGGTACACATGTGGTCAACCTTATCACCAACAACAGCCTTCGCAGCCCGTACAGCAGCCATCTCAGGCTTTTTGCGTCTCCAGAGGACATGGTGGTAAATGAGGCTGTGGACACCACATCTTCCTTCTCACCTGCCGCAATGGCTTAAAAACCACTTTTATTTTTTCTTCCAGGAAAAAGCTCAGCTAGTAGGGGGCACGATCTAATTTTTCATAAATGTCTGGAAAGCTTTAACATCATATCAGTGGCTGCTGCAAGTTGTTCAGAGAGGTTACACCCTGTCTTTGCAATCTTTCTGAACCCCGCATCTCACCCGTTTTCCCTCAAAATTCAGGGGATAATTCCACCATCCTCCTGAAGGAAGTCCAATTGTTTTGGCAAAATGGGCCATAGAGAGGGTCCTGGAGGCAGAGAAAGGTGAGGGGTGTAACTTACTTTATTGCTTGGTGCCCAAGAAAGATGGAGGACTCAGGCCAATTTTACATCTTCAATTCATGAACACCTTTCTACAGAAGGACGAATTCAAGATGCTTACTCTGGCCCAGGTTCTTTCTGCCCCTGGATTTAATGTATTAGACGATATCCTTGAACCTGCAGAACATGCACTTTTAAGTGTGAATCCTGCAGTCCCACAGACACAATATTCAGTTCATAGTGTGTGTGTTAGAAATGACCCTCATTTGCATGGTATTTCCCCATATTTTTACCTGCAAAATTTTGTTGGCTTTAGGATACTGCACATTTTACTCCTGCTAACCAGTAATAAAGTGCAGTGCTCTCCTTTGAACCATGCTGAAATTGAGATACACCCAATCACACCTTTAGTTTACTTTTAAATCCCTAGTATATTGTACAACATGTGCCAAGGACCTGTAAATTAAATACTACTATTGGGCTGCATCATTCACTGTGCCACACGCCACAGTAGGACTGTAAAGCATGTCTCCAGGCTTGCGGTTTTTTAACTGCCATATTCACCCTTTTGACAGGTCTAAACCTTTCTTTTAAATATGCATAAGTCACCCCTAAGGTAGGCCTTATTGCCCAATAAGGCAAGGTTCATGGTATTTAAAAGTAGGACATTTAGAAATTGATATTAAACATGTCCTTACAGTGAAAGTGCCCTTAAAGAACATGTCACTTACCTTCAGTAATGCTCTTTCTAGTACAGACTCTATCTAACTGCAGATTTCTCACTTTTTGATATTCCCCAGGCATCAGACTGGAGCTGGAAAACTTTCTGCAGTACCTCTACACTCCGATGGGTGGCACCATGCGTCTCTGTACTGACACCGTTCCACTTTGGAAATTATATGCAGAGCCTATACAGGTGCCACTCCTGTGCGTTGATGTCAGTTGCTTTCAAAACTGTCCGCACCCCCAAAAACAGAGTCCCAAAAGCAAATTGGTTGTGACCAGTGTGCAGATTCCTAGATGGGAGGATTGATGAGGAATCTGTGGCTAGATAGGGTCTATACCAGAAAAGTATTACAGAAGGTAAGTAACTTGTTCTTCTGATAGAGACTTCCAATCAATCAATCAGGGGTTTGTTAAAGCGCGACTACTCACCCGTAAGGGTCTCAAGGCGCTAGGGGGGGGTGCAGGTTCCATCCATCAAGGAGGGGGTCTGTCGAAAAGCCAGGTTTTGAGGTTTCTTGCGAAGATGGGGAGCGATGTTGTCTGTCTGAGGTGGAGCGGAAGGGCGTTCCATGCTTTGGCCGCGAGGAAGGAGAAGGAGCGGCCTCCCGATCTGGTCTTTCTGGTGCGGGGGACCACGGCGTAGGAGAGCTGGGCTGATCGTAGGGTCCTTTGGGGTGCGTGGAATTTGAGTCGGCTGTTCAGGTATGCTGGTCCGGTGCCGTGGAGGGCCTTGTGTGCGTGGGTGAGCATCTTGAAGGTGATTCTCGCCTCGACAGGGAGTCAGTGGAGTGTGCGCAGGTGCTGGGAGATGTGGCAGTGTTTTGGCAGGTTGAGGACCAGTCTTGCGGCGGCGTTCTGGATGTTCTGTAGCTTGCGGGTGAGGTTTTTGTTTATTCCGGCGTAGAGTGCGTTGCCGTAGTCGAGTCTGCTGGTGACCAGGGCGTGAGTGACGGTCTTTCGGTGTTCGAGGGGGATCCATTTGAAGGTCTTACGAAGGAGGCGGAGGGTGTGGAAGCAGGAAGACGAGACAGAGTTGATCTGGCGGTCCATTTTGAGCTCGGAGTCCAGGATGATTCCCAGGTTGCGTGCGTGGTCCGTGGGGGTTGGCGGGTTTCCGAGGGCGGGGGGCCACCAGGTGTCGCTCCAGGCATCAGGGTTTGGGCCCATGATGAGTACTTCTGTTTTGTTGGTGTTTAGTTGTAGGCAGCTGTTTTTCATCCATTTGGCGACGGCTTCCATGCCTTCTCGAAAGTTGCGTCTGGCGGTGTTGGGCTCGTTGGATAGGGAGAGGATGAGCTGGGTGTCGTCTGCGTATGGCACGATGTTGAGTCCGTAGGTTCTGACGATGGGGGCGAGTGGAGCCATGTAGACGTTGAAGAGCGTCGGGCTGAGGGAGGAGCCCTGGGGGACTCCGCAGGTGGTAGGTGTGGGGTCCGAGAGGAAAGGGGGGAGTCTGACCCGCTGCGTCCTGCCGGAGAGGAAGGAGCGGATCCAGTCGAGGGCCTTGTCCTGGATTCCTGCGTCGTAGAGTCTGCGTATTAGGGTGCGGTGGGAGACTGTGTCGAACGCCGCTGATAGGTCGAGGAGGATGAGACTTCTATCAGCAGTGCCCTTCCCGGTGAACCTGACAATTCAAACAATAGTGCTTGACGAACCTATAAAGGGATGTCCACGTAGCTGCCTGGTAAATGTGCATGCTAACGAAGTGGTAGCAGCTTTGGCCCTGGTGGAGTGAACACAGAGTTCTTCCAGAAACTGAAAAGAGCTGATCATCCACCTGGTGGTCCTTGGTACAATCAATATAAAAGCTGAGAGCTCTCTTCCGGTCCATACGATGGAGTCTCTCCCCCTCTTTAGAGGGGTGAGGCGGAGCATAGAATGATGGCAGGGTGAAACGGCATCACAACTTTAGGCAAAAAGGATGCCTGTGTCTGCAAAACCAGCTTTTCTGGGAAGAAGGTGGTGTACGGTGGGTTGACACAAACAGCTTGAAGCTCAATCACATGCCACACCAATGTTATGGTAAAAAGGAACACTGTCTTGAGGGTGAGGACCTGCAAGGAACTGTGCTGATAGGGAGTGCATATTAGAAATGTGAGGACCAAGTCAAGGTCCCACTGAGGCATGACAATGGGAGAAGGAGGAAACAAATGTAAACCTTTCAAAAAGCGCATAACAACTGGAAACTGAAACAAAGAGGGCTATCTGACAACTGCAAAAAGGCCGAAAGGTACCTTTTAAAAACTGTGCCCAGAGAAAGACATTGCTGGTCTAGTGACAAAACAAACAACAACATGCCAGATAAATTTGCCTGAAGGGGTCTATCTGCAGAGCACCGCACCAAGCCACAAATTTGTCCCAACAACAGGCATATACAGTTTTTTTGAGGGATGCATGGCTGCCAAGATGACATCAACCTTCTCAGGAGGAAGGTTGAAGGTGTTCAACTGTCACCACTCAGACTCTAAACATAAAGTTGGAGATTGCAAAGGCCCGGATGTTGAACCCTGCTCCAATGCTGTGACAGCAGATCCTGCTGGAGGGACAGCCTGATTGGAGGGCAGATGTTCAAGCCTAGGAGTTCTGGCTACCATACTCTCTGTGCCCAATCCACAGCCACTAGGATGACTTGGGTCCGATCGGTCCAGACCGTCTTGATAACTCGCAGCAGGAGTGGTCGCGGCATAAAGGCATATAGGAGCTGCAAGGTCCTCTTGAGATGGAATGCATCTCCAAGTGAAAGACGCCTTGGGAACTCTAACGCTCAGAAGTGCTTCTGTGCGATGGCAAAAAAGAAAGTAGGTTTTCCCTTTTGTGGGAGACACATTGCACCAACTTAGGGTACAACTGCCACTTATGATCTGCTAAGCACCAATAGCTGAGCTAGTTGGCCTGCTATTCAATGATCCTGCCAGGGGGTTAATCACCATGAAAATTCCTTGGTGTTCAAGCCATTTCCGGAAGCTTAAGTCCCCCTAGCACAGGGTCTAGGACCTGACTCCACCCTGCTTGTTGCAGTACTACATCACAGTGATGTTGTCCAGAAGCACCAGTATTAGCCTCCCCTTGATGAACAGAAGGACGGCTTTCAATGCCAAGCAGATGGCCGTCAGCTCAAGAAGGTTGATATGGAGCCTGGACTCTGCCGGAGATCAGGGACCTCTGATCTCCACCTCTCACAGATGGCCACCCCAACCCAGAAACGATGCATCAGTCACCACTGTCAGCTCTGGGTGGGGAAGGAGAAGGGTCTGCCACTGACCCAATAACGGTCCAGTAACCGCCCCTGTAGATCTTTTGCAGTCTCCAACAAAATCTGAACAAAGTGAGTAAGGTTACCTTGATGTTGGGCCAACAGACTTCATATCCCACTGCCGAGCCCGCATATGCCACCTGGTGTGCGCAAGAAGCAGGATGCCATCAGTCCCAGTAGCCTCACTGAAATCCAGGACCGAGGCTGAAAGATTGGGATCATATCCTAAATGTCCGGGACTTTCTCTCCCGGGGGAAAGCCACAAAACCGAACCGTGTCCAGAATAGTTCTGATGAAGGAAAGTGTCTGAGAGGGAGTCAGGGGTGACTTTGGCACGTTGATAGCAAACACCAAAGATGACAGGTGGTACGCAGTAGTCTAGAGGTGGTTGACAACTGCCTGGGGCGAGCCCGCCTTCGACAGCCAGTCATCAAGGTAGGGACAGACTATCACCCCTGAACTCTGAAGATGTGCTGCCACCACTACCACCTTCACTTTCATGAATACCCGAGGAGCTCTGGTGACACCCAAGGGGAGCCCAGCACACTGAAAATGTTCCTGTCCTTCCACAAACTGCAGGTAGCCCCAATGGGCTTGCTGCATGGGGATATGGAAAGAGATGTCCTGCAGGTCCAATGCCTTCATCCACTCCCCAGGATCGAGGACAGACGAGCTGGGCCAGTGTGAGCATTTTGAATTTTTCCTTCTAGAGGAAGGTGTTGAGAGTGCGCTGGTCTAAAATCGGACGAAGGCCTCCATCCTTCTGCGGCACCAGAAAGTAGTAGGAATAATAATCACATCCTATTTCTGGTGTGGGCAGTGGGCAGGGTGGCCCATTGGCCTTGACCGTGAGGGCAGCCGGCAGCATGCAAAACTGCTGGGCACAGTGCTGAGGTTCGATTGGTAAGGGGTACTTCTGCCGAAGCAACGAAAGAAACAGTAGGACTGATGTGGCTAGCAAGATGGAGCAGATGCCCAGGAGTGTGTGCCATGGCCATGCTCTCCTTGAACCACTCAAGAGCGGAGTCTGCCTTATCCCCCAAATAGGGGAGTCCTGTTGATGACTGGACATTGCCTGACAATCCAGTAGATCACAGCCAAGCATGACAACCAATGGCAACATTGATGCCACTGGTCCACCCAATGAAATCAGTGCTGTCCAAGTCACAATGAATTGTGAACTTGGCTGTGTTGCGACTGTCCTGTATTGCCTAGGAGAAGACTGGTTAGATATCGTCAGGGACACCTGAAAGAACTTGAGCCACTGACTCCCAAAGGGCATGAGAATAGCGCCCCGGAAAGCAGCTGGCATTCTCTGACCTAAGCTACAGGCTGGTGGAGAAGAAAAACCTCTTCCGGAATGTGTCCATCCATTTAGACTCCCTATCAGGGGTGTCATTGGGAATGTGTTGGGATTAGTCTTGTTTGCAGACACCTGCACCACCAAGCTTTCAGGTGAGGGGTGCGGAGATAAAAATACAGAGTTGCCAGAGTAGGGAGTGGTTGTGGTGCAATTTGGTGGTTGACTGGGGGACCAGAGCATGGTTTAGCCCATGCCCCTAACAAAGTATCCGTAAGGGCCTCATTAAGTGGTAAGAGGGGCTCAGTCGATGTCTGTTCCAGCTGAAGAACCTCTGTAAGTACATTGGTCTTGACCTCCAAGGAGATCAAGAACTTCGGCCTCCCTACACATAACCAGGGCGTAGGAAGCACTCCTCAGTTGCAGGGCCAGAAGGTGAGAGGAGACCGGACTCAGGGGAGGTATCAAGACCACTAGCCTCCTGCAGGTCATCATTCCAATTCTCTTTGCAATAAGGTTGGCCAATCTCATCACCTGCATTGTAATTGTTTTCTAAATCCGTGCTGAACAGGAAATGCAGGCTGTTCTGTAATCGTTGTGGAGGTTGATCAAGGGTGAAATGGAACCTCAACAGCGGCAGACTTCGATCGACAAGGAACGGGTGCTGACGACATCAGAGAGGAAAATTGGGGCTTTGTCTTCCGGCATTGACATTGATGTGCCAGGAACTGGCGTGGACTCTGGAATCGGAAGTCGAGAGTGGGGCTGGTGGTGGCCAGTTATGGGCTCGAAGGGTCCAGCTAGCACCGAGGGTGAATCTGTCAACAGTAACCCAGGTAGACATCCTCTCAGCTCTGTGGGGCCCACAGGCACACCAGAGGGAGTCAGCAAGGTTCCGAAGATTTGCAGCATGGCCTCGTGGAACTCTTCGATCAGCTTAGGAGTGGTGGATAGCCCCTGAAACTCAGGTTGTACCAGAACAAGTTGTGGGATGGACTCCGAAGTCGTACAACTTTGGGAATGAAATTGAGATGTATGGTTCCACCTGCGCCTCTTCCGGGGAGTGAGAGTGGGGGGAAGGGGCTTAGTACCACTTAGATTTCTTGTGTTTTTTCTTTGACTTATCCAAAGAACTGGATCGAGAAGAAGACCGACTTCTGGAATGACTCAAGCGACTTCTGGATCTCGAACAGGACTCAACTTTTGACTTGGACCAGTCTTGTCGTAGAGTCTTCCGGTGCCTGGCGATGTAGAGTTTCACCTTGCAGTTTCGTATGGCCTTCAAGTTCATCCACGCGCATTCACTGCATGCCTTAGAATCGTGGCTCGACTCCAGGCACCCAGGCAAATTTGGTGAGTATCTGTCACAGACATTTGTTTGCAACAGTCTTTACAGAGCCTAAAAACTGTTGTTTTGGAAGGTGACATGCACCTTGCAAACTGTAAAACAATTTTTTGAATGAGTTAAGAGTCTCAAAGAAACGAAAGGTAGCTCACGATCCACGACTAGTGGTGTGGAAACACAGGAACTGACATCAGTATATGCGAGTATAGCCAATATAGGTTCTGCACGTAATTTCCCAAGTGGAACAGCGTCAGTGCAGAGCAGGACGGCACCACCTACCAGCACGCAGAGGTACTGCTGAGAAGTTTCTGAATCCACTTTGACTCATGGAGAATATTCAAAAAGTGAGCAATCTGTGACTAGAAGTCTCTATTAGAAATGATGTGTTTTCTAAAAGAACTTGTATACCTGTTCCCACCACTCAATTCATTATTCCTATATGTGACCATAACTTGGTCCTTATCTTAATGATGTACTTGCCTTCTGAGTCTATGCAGAGCTGTTCTCTCCAGCTGCTCACAATCAAGACAGTGTTCATCGCCCCACATCAGTGAGCTGCAGACGATGTCAGTGCAAACCCGGTTCTCCACCTGCTTCCATGACAAATTGTTGCAGAGGACTTGTGCTTCTTTTCTGCCTAAAGCCATATCATCCTCCCTGCATTTTGCCTCTGCCACAACCCTCTAAAGAAGAGGAGCGACTTCACTGGCTAGACCAAAAGAGAGCTCCAAGTTTATACACTGAGTACACAAATAAGTACCAAGTTGACGAAAAGCTTAGTGTTGAATTTGATAGTGATAAGAAAGGCAAGATTGGACAGAAGCAAATTCTGTACAGGTGGATTGTCCCTTGTATAAAGACAGGCTATGCTCCCAGAGGGCCTACAAGTTTCTTCCACCAGAGCCAAGACTGCTTCCACATCATTGGCAAGGGATGGCGCCTTTGTATCAGTTAAACTACACTGTCCATTCAGATATACAGAACTTCTTAATACGAGTTGACTCCTCAAACCCTCCACCTTTTGGAAGGTACTGCTTTGGTATCTATTTAAAAGGTGAAAAATCTTGAGTTACAAGTAACGCTCTTACTGGTGGATACTCTAACAACAAATTCCACACCACCCTTCCCCCTCCCCGTTCTGAGAAGTGGACACCTGTAAAAAGGCTCCCACGTTAGATTCAGCACACTGTCTCCTCCAATCTGTCAAGGTTGATCCAAATGTGAGGACACAGAAATGTTAAAGTTAAACTGACATCAGGGCGCAGGGTAGCAACTATATGCAGCTCTGCCTCCGTCACTGCTTGAAGCAGTATGAGGCCAGCACCCTGTCCAATGGTGCCACATACTAGCGCAAGGGAGTAATTACTTGAAAAAAATCTAAATCCAGTCTGGGGATATTCAAAAAGTTAAATTATCCACCTGAAAGAGCATTACCGAAGGTAAGTAACTTGTTCCTCTTTAGGCATCTCTTCAATATCTGTAAATCCCGAATTGGTCTCATTGGTCCTTCCTTACTTGGAATGAGGAAGTATACAGAATAAACTGGTTCACTCTTGCTCTATCAATGGTACCTCTTCTATTGCACCCCTGAACACTAATGGCACTGTGTCACCATCTCCTCCAACAATGGAGGTAAATGTTCTTTAGTAGCATTGTGCTTTTTTGCAAGGTGGTTTGGTGGCAAATGTTCACACCATACAATATCCTTTTAGTATTGTTGCTTGCAATGGGAAAGTTTTCAAACTTCCCTCCTACTAGTTAATGTTAGCGGGGGATGGGTCAACATTCATCAAGTCATTACTTTGAAGCGATCCCTTCAGCTACCTCTTTTTAAGATCTTATTTTGTCACAGAAATTACCACTGTGGTGTTTGCTTACTGTTATATCCATCTTGTGCAGAGGGGAAGATGTGTTATAGCCATGAATAGGTTCTACTACTTGTGGAACTTTGAGTATGTAATGAGGGAACCTTGGGTGGTGGAACTTTGGTGATGGGATTCTACAGATACTGGGACAATGAAGCAAGAGGAGGTTGGATGGAGGTTGGAGAGCCCGGTGGTCCGTATTCCTGTATCCAGAATTAAAGTTTCAACCAACTTACCTGGACTGTGGTTTCTAAATGAACTTAACTGTGGCAACAAACGTTCTTGGACCACCGGTGTTAGAACCCACGGTGCTGCAGAGGACGTCCTGTGTTATTTGCTTCCACATCGCTGTTATCCTTGTTGAAGATTTCAGCTGTTATTCCTGCTGAAGGTGTAAGTGCTGCTTGCCGGGTGCCGACCCTCAGTACAGGGAGCTGCCTTTGCTCTTTCCAACAGTCGTAATGGAGGCAGCTGGGCACCATCTTCGATAAGGGCATTGCCTATGCTCAACAAATGTGGGCATGCAACATCAACTTTTATTGGATTACGTGGTTGCACCGGCAGCCATTTTCAATCACAGCATTGTTGAAATTAGCAGGAATATTTTACACCTGGATAGGATGCAGTGACGTCACTACTGGATTCACATGGCTGTGTTGCTGTCATATTTGTTTGGAATGTGTTAGGAGGATCTGTATATGCACTTCTCTGCTTAAAAGCCGCCATTTTATATTGGGATCAAATGAACAGCAAGGAGTGCATATCGTCAGAAGGAATTCTTTACTTCTGCTGTGGCACATTCTGGAAGCGTTTGGTGGCCGTTTTTTAACACACATTTTTTTTTGCTGAAATTGGTGTTTCTATAACAACTGAAAGGGAAAGTTATTGCCCCATTATTGCAAATTTGTTATTAACTATGTGTTCTTTGGTATTGAATTAAACTGGAAACATTGCCTCAACTATGGCAATATCTGGCATGCCTCAAACACCGCAGTGTTTATCTGAGAAATGTGATCCAGTCCTACTGTTGACACATTGGAAACAATTGTTTGACTCATATCTCCTGGCCATTGGACCTGAAAATGGTTCTGTAGTCAGGAAACAGGTGGTTCTAATTCATAATCTTGGAGTAGAAGGCAGGAATATTTACGATAGTTTGGATGATATTCAGATAGGTACTGCTGAAGGTGATCCAGGAAATTTCTATGAATTTTCAGTCTTTTTTTTTTGTGCAAATTTCTTTTTGTCCTCATAGTACATCAGATAGATAAGCATCCTCCTGATCGCTGCTGTCCCAATTGCTTATATATTGGGGGTCTAATCTCAGCTGATGTCACTGTGGGTTACCAACCCGCGCTATACATCATAAGCTGACCAAGAGGTATAATCATTGGACTTCTTGATCATTGTGTTCGTAGTCCAATAAGTTCCAGAATAACCCGTGCGCCGGTTTTTCCTATACTGGTTAATCTTCTGATCCAGATCTCTAAAAAATCTCACAGAATTCCACCACTCTCTCCATGTAGGGGGTGCAGCCTGGCACCACCTTTTACATATCTCCCTTCTTGCAAGAAGAATTAAGTAAAATGTTAACTCATGCTGCAGCTTCAGAGAGCCCTCCAAACCAAAAATTGACTGCATGATACCAAACAAGATTAAAGTGGGTCTTATATTTACTTCCCCGCCCAAAGCATCCGACATAGTCTTACCCACACTATCCCAAAACCTTTCCAGCACCGGACAGCTGGCAAACATGTGGATATCGTCCGCTTTCTGACCTCCACACCTTTTACATTTGGCATCTCCTCCACCTCTTATTTTAGACAGCTTCAGCGGTGACCATTAGGTTCTGTGTAGAGTAAAGGAATGATTTCTCCATAATGCGGTGGACTTAATCACAGAATAAAGCATGCCTAAAGATACTTGACATAAATTTTCCAGCTCTTCATCTGGCAATCAACCTTCCCAGACCAGATTGGGGGGGGGGGGGGGGGAGGTCTCATGCTTTCTTCCGTTGCTGCAAGTAGGGATCCATACCAAAGAGCCACCTCCTTCTTTCTAGGTCTTAAGTCTTGAAGGTCTAATGGCACATAATAGATGTATTATCGCCAATCACTGAATCGGGTGCACGTCCTTACTCGGCCCTCCCCCCCTCTCCCTCGTCCCATCCCTGTCATCTTACATAGATATCACACATGAAACAGGTGTCCAGACCACAGAGGCTTCTTTCTAGTTGTACTGTTTAAACAGGGGGTGGGGGGTTTGGAGTTGAACAAGTTGCTGGCTTTAAATGCTTTTCCTGATATATGTATGTATTATTTCAATATACAGACTCGAATGTAATAGTATAACGAAATGAATATATCCGATACTACGTATATGTACTACAAGAATGGAAATATCGCACCAGGGGCCAGATGTACGACCCGTTTTTGCATGCGCAAATGGGTTTGCGACCCGTTTGCGCATGCAAAAACCTACAGGGCCATGTACAAAGCCTATTTAGCGAGTCGCAATTTATTTGCGACTCGTTAAATAGGTTTTGCGACTCACTATTAGGAAGGGGCGTTCCCTTCCTAATAGCGACTCACAAGCCGTGTATGAATGTTTTGCAACCGCAATTGCGGTTGCAAAACACTCGCAATTTACCGCCCTCTTCAAGAGGGACCAGGGACCACTACCTGCCCTTAAAAAATGAAATGAAAAAGTTTCATTTTTTTTAAAAATGCATCCCGTTTTCCTTTAAGGAAAACGGGCTGCATTTTTAAAAAAACTGCTTTATTGAAAAGCAGTCCCAGACATGGAGGTCTGCTGAGCCCATCAGGCCACCATCCCTGGGAGGGCCAGCCATTCCCAGCGAGTGGCTCATTAATATTCATGAGCCTCGCATTTTGCGACCCCATTGGGAATCGCTAACAGTGTCTCTGACACTGTTGTAAATTGGCTTTTGCGACTCGCAATTTTTCGCAATTTGCGAGTAGCAAAAGCCAATGGTCATACTTCTGGCCCCAGATGCCTGTTAATCTGAAACTGTACTTACAAGCATAAGCTGTATCGTGCATATGCATAACCTAAAAATGAATAAAATATGTGTAAAAAAAAAAGAAAGTCTTGAAGGTCTTTCTCCATTGATTTTTCGGATGAGACTCGCCACTGCTGATTTCTACACCACGCCGAAATTTGATAGAATTTAAACCTAGATAGCTCGCCATTTGTCAGGTTTCTCCAAACGTCCCAGGAAAGGCATCTATCCCCTTCCACT
The DNA here is from genome assembly GCA_963921515.1 of Calotriton arnoldi. Classification (NCBI taxonomy): domain Eukaryota; kingdom Metazoa; phylum Chordata; class Amphibia; order Caudata; family Salamandridae; genus Calotriton; species Calotriton arnoldi. Next base: position 688,100 of record CAWUFW010010211.1, read on the forward strand.
ATCTCCCCCCAACGTGAAATTCCACAGGTTTTCAGAGGTTTTGCCAGGCCAGCCAAAAGACACTCTGGGTTTCCCGGAGAATTCCACACTGGGGCCCATTCGCTATAAAAGAGGATACCCAAATGGGAGCGACATTCGTACCATACTTTTGCTGCGGCTTTCAAGACCTTCAGCCGAACTTTCTTAAAGAATTTGGGAGCCCCAAATTTGTACATGAAGCCCACCTCCACACTGTCGGCCAGCATGGCTTTATACATACAGCCCACAGGGGTACCGTCAGGCCTTAGTAAGAGCATCCTACTATTGTTCAGCTGGTATGCCCAACAGTACAGTTGAAAATCCGGTAGCCCCAGACCGCCGTGTACAAGCTTCCTTCTTAGCTTCTTCCAGGAAAGTCTGATCCCCTTTCCTCCCCAAATAAATGGTGAAATTGTTCCCTGTATTTTCGCGAGAAACTTCTTGTCAAACTCTAAAGGGATGTTATCAAAGAGGTAGGCAAACTTGGGCAGGACAGACATCTTAACTAAATTAATCCGCCCATACAAGGTGAGCGGAAGATTCTGCCAGTTCTTTAGTAACATCCACCTCTTTAAGGACTTTCATTAAATTCACTTTAGGGAGCTCTTCTAGCTTTTGTAATATTGTTACACCTAGATATCTTATTTCTTTTAAGATCCTAATATCATGGACATCTTGGTTCCAGGCCATAACTTCAGTCTTGCTACCGTTGATCTCATATCCAGACATCTTCCCGAATGCCTGCACTTCTGATAATAATTCCGGGAGAGCCTGATTGATGTCAGAGGTGAACAGAATCAGATCGTCAGCATATAGAGCCAACTTCCTAAAGAAGCAGCCCACAGTAAAGGGGATTATTTCCTTATGCTGCCTTAAACTTTGTGCTAAGGGGCTCAATATATAGGTAAAAAAGGATGGGAGATAGGGGATACCCTTGTCTGGTCCCTCTTCCCATCTGTACGGGGGCCGTGAGGCTGCCATTCACTAGTATTTGCGCTCGGGTGCCCTACAGATTTTTTTAAGGACCTCCCTGAATGTTTCGCCAAAACCGAATGCTTTCAAAGTCCGAATCAGGTATTTCCAGTTCACCCGGTCAAAGGCCTTTGCTGCGTCGAGGGTGATTATCGATAACGGAGCTCCCTTTGTTGAGGCAAGGTCTATTGAGCCTATCAGGGTATGTGTGAGCTCCTTCATCTGCCTTCCTGGAAGGAAACCCTTCTGGTCCTTGTTAATTAGAGACCCAGCGATTTTACTGAAGTGGGCTGTTAATATCCCTGTAAAGATTTTATAATCGCAGTTCAATAAGGATTTTGGATGGTATGACTGGCACTGCGTAGGGTCTTTACCTGGTTTTAGGATTAGGAAGATAACAGCCTCATTCCAACACTCCGGTAGTGGTGAGTTGCTCCTCAACACTTCATTAAATAGCTCTAGCCAGATCGGAATTATCACTTCAGCCAGTAGTGTATAAATTTCATCCAGAATCGCATCTGGCCTGGCTGCTTTCCCTTTTTTGAGTTTTTTAACGGCAGTCAGAATTTCGTTCCTTGTTATTTCCTGGTTCAGATATAGTTGGTCTTCAGTACTCAGTTTTGGTAGTTGTTTTTCTGAAAGCCAATGATCTAACACAACCTCATCCACCACAAGATCTTTAAGGTATAGGTCATGGAAGAATTTAGTAAAAGTCAGCTCTATCCCTTCCTTATCCTCCACAACCCTATCCCCATCTTCCAGCTTAATTATCCTAATATAATTACGTGACCTGTCCATTCTGCTCCTCATTGCCAGTAGCTTTCCACATTTTTCCCCTTGGTCATACTTGCGCAGCTTACTAAATTCCCATTTCTGCAGCAATTTCTCCTCCATCGTCAGCCTAAACTTAAGTTGCAGGTCCTCAACTTTTCCAACGAAGCTTTCTTTTATCGCCCCCTGGAAATGCCCTGACTTCAGGTTAGCTTCTGCTACCGCCAACTGATCTCCCGAGCAGAGAAATCTGCCTCTTATCTGCTCTAACCCAAGCAACCGAAGCACTCATCAAGGACCCCCTTATCCAAGCTTTAAAAGCGTCCCATACCACATATGTGGGGGTTGAAGCTAAGTTCCATTTAAAGAAGTGAGCTGCGTCCCCTTCTATCTTACTCATGATATCCGATTACAGAAGTAACCTTCTATTCAAAGTCCACCTGCTAAGAGTCAAGTTCAAGGGGAGTTACATTTGTAAACAAATTGCAGCGTGGTCGTATAAGTGAATAGGCGAGTAATCACCTTTTTTTACTTTTTTTACTTTTTCAACTTCTGACACTTCCATGATGAAATAATCAATCCTGGGGTAATGACCATTCTTTTTACTGTAAAGGGAGTAATTTCTAGAAACACCTTTAACCCTGCGCCACACATCACATAGATTCAGGTTATCTAGCAGAGAAAGGAGATAGGCTTTTACTCTGGGTGAGGTGATTTGAGTGCGGGGTGAGGCTCTGTCCAAATTATTATTTCGAAGAATATTAAAATCTCCACCCAATATGAGTGGGGCTTCGAAGTCTGACAAACACAAGCAGAGGTTGTTCATAATAGCTAGCTAGGGTATACAAAGTCCGGCCAGTTTCAACTTCCGCTACTATCCAGCACTAGCCTTCGTCTGCCTGGAATCTCTGCAACTCTACCCCTGAGTTTGCATCAATTATTATAGCAACACCTTTAGAGCAGTGTTGCTGGCCAGTAGCTACAACCTTGTCTACCCATCTTTGCCTCGGAAACAGGGCTTTCTGTCCGTAGTAGGTGAGTTTCTTGAAGCAAAAGAACCTTAGCTGGACTTTCTTTCAGGTATTGAAGAACCAGACACTGCCTCCTTTTGACCCTTAAACCATTCACATTCCAGCTCATAACCTCTAAAAAATCACCCCCCTGCGATCTCCCCTTATCCCCCATCATCCTCTATCAAAACTAGCCAGCATCTCTTGACCCCTCCTAATCTGAGTGCGGACATTTTTTTTTCTTTTTCCCCCTATGCTCTCCACCACTTGTGCACCCCCCCCGGAACCCTCCCCATAATACCTATTGGCATGTAGGCCAATTTGAGCTGCTACCCATAGAAATCCGGTATTTACAAACTAGGCTTAACTGACACCAAACCACCCTTAGTCTGGAATGCCTAATCTATTTGCCTGCCTTGTTGAGGGCTATGAAGCTGTCCGCCTCTTCTGGGGATAGGAAATGGTATATCTTATTGGCCCACATCACTTTCAAAACTGCTGGAAACCTTAGCTGCACTTGAGCCCCCATTTCCCTTAGAGGCTCCATTCGCTTACCCAGCTCCCACCGTCTGTCCTCTGTCACACGAGAGAAATCTGACTTAATTTTGAAAGTTAGATCCTGGACTTGCATGGATTTCTGCTTAAGGGCAGCACCTAGAATTTTTTCCTTAAGTGTATAAGACTGTAAATTCCCCAATATTTTCCTAGGGTTCTTCCGCCCAGGGTTCAATTTAAAGGGGTCACGATGTACCCTCTAAATTTCAGATTCCAGGGTCGCAGCAGAGGAAACATGTGGGAAGGCTTTGGTCAGGAGGTCTATTACGAAAGACTTAACATCCCCTCCTTCTGCCCCTTCCTTAATATCTAATATCCTGATGTTTTTCCTCCTGGAGTTGTTCTCCAGCCTTTCTAGCCTTTCCAATAGATCCTTCTCCCTTTGTTTTAACCTCGTCACCTCCCAGGTGTTGTCATTCATGTTTAACCCCAACTCCTGAACTTTGCTTTCCAATACCTCTGTACGTTGGGTTAATACCAGTAGATTTTCCTCTAGACTGCTATACGTGTCCTGAATCCTTCTTCGATTAGATTCCGAAGTTGAAAATCGGTCTTTAATTTCAGTAGAGAGCTGACTTAAAATCCCTTGAACCGTGGCCAAACCTAGTGTATCACAACTAGCCTCACAATCCAGGTGGCTCAATGGAGGATTATACACAGGCTTCGTGCACGTCAGCTGGTCTTCCTCTCGTGCCACTCCCTCCATTGTTGAGTGGTGGGGGGTAAGAGCCATCCAGTGGTGAAAATCTGTTCGCCGTGGGTACCTCTGGGTGGAAGAGGATGCCCTCCTCTTCTCTAGGCATATTCCTTGACGAACCCTCTGTCACCCGGGGGACCTCCATATTAGACGTGGTATTCAATTTGAAGTATGACCTGAGAGAAGGTGTTACTTTGGGCCCCCTTAGAGCAGACTTCTTCTTTCTCTCTTTTAGGAGGATGTATGAAATTTCAGTCTTGATGCCGGAGCGACATTTTAGTTCACATATCAATGTGGTTCTGGATCGGCACAAGTTTTTTGCAAGAGTTCAAGGAAAGACTGAGAAAATTGGAAACCATGTGGCTCCTTTAAAGACTTTGGCCCCTTCGTGTGATTTTGAAAATCTTACTGATTCACTCATTAGCGACCAATTGGTGAGTAGCACTAATAACCATAAAGTGCAGAAAAAACTTCTCATGAGAAATCTTAATCTTAAGGTGGTAATAGCCATTACTGAGGGAATGGAAAATAGCAATTTGTGGGTGCTTGAGATGAGAGTGTGTAAGAACAGTGATGAGGATATATTGAATGAATGAAGTAGTTATGGAAACTGCTAATATTAGCATGGAAGCGGGGTATGTGTAGAAAGTTAAGGAGGAAATCAGAGATACCAAAATTAAGGAGAACAATGACCTAAGTCTTATTGTTATGGTAGTAAGGGACATTTGTCAAATACTCAATTATGTTTTGCCAAGTTTGCAATGTATTAAAAGGGTCATTATGCTAGTGTATGTCTTGTGAGTTTCATTAAAACATCACCAGTTAATTGCATGGATGATAAGAAATTTATGTTGAGTATCCAAGATGATGGGGTGGTTGATGGTGAACCCATTGTCTATGCCTAAATGTGAAGTCAGGATTGGTGGTAAAAGTGTGATGGTACTGGCAGACTCTGGGTCGCCATACACCATGATTGGTGACAAAAATTGGGACAGTATATTTGGTGAAGATTTTGAAAAATTGTCTCTTCCAGACATTAACCCTGTAGGTTATGAGGTGTGAAAATAGATGTTCTTGGTTTTTCAGTGACGAAAATTAAATTTAAGGATAGAGAAACTGTGGGAAAGGTGTATGTAGCCAGACATAGTGATAACTTATTGGCAATGGAGACATCAGAGTGACATGGGAATAACTCTCAATCCCAATTCACCTGAACGGGATATGCTCTTGTCAAAGGGGGAGATGCCATGTGAGATTATAGCTGAGTTTCCAGATGTGTTTGCTGAGCGGTTGAGTAAGGTCAGAAATTCTTAACATAAGATTATTTTGAAACAGAGTGCTGTTCCTTATGTGTATAAAGCAAGGAAAGTTGCAAATATGATGATGAACCAATGAGGGAGAAATTGGAAAAATTGTTAAATCTGTGTGTGACTGAGGAAATTGAGGCATCAGAAAGGCTTGCTCCTATGATTCTTGTACCGAAGGAAGGTGGCAAAATAATAAGGATGTGTGTGAATCTTAGAAGGTTGAATAAACACATCTGGGTGGATCGACAACTCTTACCTAACATTTCTGAGACCTTGGCGTTAATAAAGGATGCAAAAATCTTTAGTGTAATGGATTTGTCATCCGCATCCCATCAGGTTCCTCTTCATCCAGAGTCAAAGCATCTCACGTCTTTTGTTATTCCTCTTGGGGCTTATAGGTTTGCACGCATGCCATTTGGTTTAGCTTCAACTGCTGCATGCTTCTAGAGGATAATGAAGAGAAGATGTAGCCAGTTCAGGAAACCGCTTGTAATAATCCTGCAGCATGTTTTGGAGGTTGGTAACTAAATCCAATGGCATTTGGCCAGATTGATCCTGTCGACTTTGTGGCATATATGCAGGGTACTGCTGTGTATAATTCTCTTCTTCATAGTATTGGCCGTCATCATAGTCCCAGCATTTTACTTGCAATTCTGAAGGACTACGAGCCGCTCTAAATAGGCTGTCATCTTCAGATTCCTCATCCAGTAGATGGGTCGGTGGAAATGGTGACACTTTACTTGGAGACATGTGAATTGGAAGAAGCACATTAGTGGTAGTTTTTACAGGGTGTGACAGGTGTGACACTGGCATTAGAGGTGTTAAAGGTGCTGTTGAGGATGTCAAAATTTGAGCCTTCGTTGATGATAAATCTGTCATTGACAAGGATTTCTGTCCTTTTTCAGGTAGAGTAGACTTTTTGCCAAAATTACCGTCGACGGTGTTGTCATCGATGACGGTTCTGTCGATGGTGATTACGGAGACTGATCCGTGAATGTTGATGTCTTAGTCGACGGGATGGCACCCTCATCATCGATGACAGTCAAAAAGAATTTCGATCTTCGTCGACGGGACCGGAGACAGTTGAGTCATCTTCGATGTCATCGTCGACAGTAACCTGTAAGTTACTATGGTCGTCGATGCTGCCAGCGGCGACGGTGACATTATCATTGGTGAGACCCCAAAGAGAAGGTAGACATCAAGGTCGTAGATGTCATCGACAAGGAAATTCCTATTTTTTCCACAGCAAGTGCTCCGGTCGTTGACAGAAGGGATTTAGAAGATATTTTGACAGACACTTGTTTTACAGATGGTGTTGTAGGTTCTGAGGGAACCTTTGAAGGTCTGTGTTGTAATTTCAACTGAGATTTTTTAGAATGTTCAGATATCTCTGTGAGATTTTTTTAAGGGCCTTTTTAGGCTGTTCTGAAGGCTCCTTGTCAGAGGATCTATCCCTTTTATGAGACTTGCCAGATCTTGTAGAGTCATCACTCTCTTCCTCAGAAACAGGGTTTTTCTTTGTTTTAAGCCTCTGTAACCACAATAGTAGTCTTCCCTATCTGTCTTTGAGGGTGCACTCTATTTTCGCTACAGGTGTTACATGGCTTGACTAATTCCTTCTTTCCATGGCCGATATAGAAAAAGAAATATATATCTGACCTGAGATGAATCTTCCTGAGATTAGTAGGTTTGAAGGATAAACTGAGCAGAGCTCAGGGAAACTCCCATCACACGACATGCGGTCGAAAATCTGAAGGACTCAGCCTCTGGGGGGAGTGTTCTAGAGGTTGCTGTCCCCTGATTGGTTATAGATCAAGTTTGCTCCTTTTTTTTAAAAAAAAACTGACTCAGATAGACTATTAAATTGACTGTTCATTTCTATTATAGCCTATGATAGTTGTACATACTGCTTTATTAAGGTACTGTGGAACTCCCACTTTGAATACGGGGAACGATTCAAGCATGTGAATCTATAAAGGATCCAATACTGGAGAAGTACAGGTTACTGGGTTGGTTGAATTTTGAGGGTTTTGGGCCTAGTCATGTGGGTAGCCAGGGTTAGTTCATGTTGCAGATTATCAGGACCACCATCTTGTGAGGTTGAGAATGAGCCGAGCCATTATTCTCACATAACACAGTCAGCTATGTTGGTCAATGGCACAATGTAACAACTGTTGGTGGTGTTGGAGTCTCCTCAGAGTTACTGTATGATCTGGGGGTCATCAGTGTAAGAGATGATGTAGAGTCCCTGGGTCTGAATGAGGAGTGCCAGAGGAGTCATATACAAGTTCAAGAGAGTCGGGATGAGTGAAGAGATTGGGACTCTGCAGATGAGCACCTTGGGTTCTGAGGAAATGGAGTAAGCTTCAGCTGTTGCGTACTTCCAAGTGTGATGGTGGCTATCCCCTTCAGAGTTGGTTCTCAGTGTCTACTGTTGTGGCATCTGGAGATGACTGTGTGAGTGCTAGGAAACTAAAGGAGTTCCTTGACAAATGTAAATCATAGCATATACATGCCTACCCCCTTTCCTGCAGTGCAGCAAGGTTGCTTGCTGTGTAGGGATGCGTGTCAGATATGCCCCCAAGGGTGCAATATTGCACAAATTGCCTGCAAGACAGTATAGCAAAGCACAATGGTGTGTTGTGCTGTGGGAAAAGCTGAGTGCAGGATTGTGAGAGAGATGTGTCACATCTTGGTTAGTGGTTGGGTGCAAATTGATGGCTAGAGCAAATGCAGGCACCCTTGCGACATGGTCCAATGGTCTCAGCAATGGTGTTAAGAAGCAAATGTTTCATAAAAGTATAGGCAGAAAGCAGAAATGCATCACAATATGTAAAATGTGGCCTGTTCCTGCACCCACTCTCTCAGGCAGGGTAGGCCAGTAAGCTGCCCAGCTGTGTTGTGTGGAATGGCACAAATAGGCCCCCCATGTCAATAGTGAGGTTGTGTGAACGTACCGGTATAGTCATGTGAAAAGCAACAATACTGTAACATGTCCTAATTTACTAGTAGAAACATATGTTCCACATATCCCTGTGTAATAGAAAGTGATTGTGAAAACTATCTGAATGTTACAATAACCACTTATGTCAAATTCTATCATGGCTAATTTGTAACATAGTCCCATCTTTTACCAGAGGGACCCACAACACCTCCTGTAGACGAGCCTTTCCATGATGTCATCCTGCCCCCACATGGATGAAGACACCTTCCAACAACCCCTGGACTCTTTTGAAAATTCTCTTCCAGCCTTGGCAAGGGAAGATGATGTTGCAGGGTCTCAAGATGAAGCGTTAACCACTAGACATGGCCCATCCAGCTGGTTCATCACAGCTGAGGACTCACAGCTGAGGACCCCCAAGTTGTCTTTCAATGGCGAGTGGTAGGAAGGAGTCCAGCAGTGAATGGCTGATGAGGTGTGGTCGAGGATGGAGACCGTTGCGGCCACTCTTGAACAAGTCCATAGGTGTCTTAGCCCTAATAAGGGTTTGATCAAGGCCACCACAGACACCTGCTCTTGGCTCCATGGGATTGATGAGTCCCTCTCGGACATCGCTCGTGTCATGAGGCAGAGGGAACAACAACAGACCTCTAAATTGGACACCAATGAAGTTGTCAGGCAGCTGGGGGGCCATACATAATACCATGTAGTCCCTGGAGTGCAAGATTGACTCCTTCATGACATCAAAGGGCGCCCTCAATAGCAACATCATTGCTTTGTTGGCAAACCAGCTGACTCTCCTGCCAGGGATTACCATGCTACCTTACTGGCACTCACAAATGCTGCTGGGAACAGGGGAGCCATATCTTCTCCCTTTGGAGGGTGTGTGTGCCTCAGCTGCCTTCCATTAAAAAACACCAACTGCAGGGAAGCAGAACATGCATCAGTGGAGAAAGATGTGGATGTCACCAGTTTCCGTCGAAGAGCTGCCAGATGAACATTTGCGAGTGCCCCCTGGCCAGTTTTTTAACAGTCCTGTGTTGAACATCATACCACCTTCTTTGTCACCCAGCACAGTACTTTTTGTTTGTGCAGTTGTTTATCTTATCCACTTGTGTACTTTGAGAGAAGCCTACCTTTCCTAATGGCAATTTGTTCCTCCTCACTGAAATACTCCTCACAAATGTCATGTGATATGTGTCCCTAATGGACTTTGTCCGGTGATCACATTGTACCCAATGACTATCTTTGTTGCACAAATTTAGAATTTACTTCTCACGTGAATAAATGTGAGGATCCATTATTCAGAATTAAAAAATATTATTTTCATTTGTGAAAACCATAATGACTTTGGTTTGGTTGTTTCTGGAAGCTCTACCTATTAAATGCTGTCTGTGTAATATCCTTAAGCACTTGTTTGCAGCAGAAGAAGATTGTGCTAAAGTCAATTGCACATGCTGTCTCTGTCTGTGTACCTACACCCATTGCAATGGTATGATGAGAAATATGTACCTTATCAACAAGATGCATTTTCTTGATAGACACACAGTGAGAACGTTCTGACAATGTACACACAAATTTACCACCTATAAATGGGATATGTGAGATCAAAAGACTAACAAATGTCAACATCAATGTTGCAATGTAAAGATTACAGCATCATTTCCAAATGTGACAAAATCACTGCTCACACAAAATACATACTCAAATCCAAAATACCTCTGGATGGTTGTTCCAGTACTAGGCAGATAGCCATGCCCATAGTCCTCATGGATTTGCACTGCACTTGTGCAATAGAAGGATGCACAAGGGCAATCCAATACTGTAAATGACAGTGAACAAGGCATGCAAGTGCACCTTGGCTCCGCCTGTGTTTACCAATAAGTGTTCAGTAACTCAACACAGACCAATATAGACAACTTACGTTACTCTGCCACAGAGAGGACTAACGTGTTGAGTGTGAATGCATGCATATATCAAATCATTTTCACATACAAGTTTAGCATAGGCGGAAGACCAGTAAAACTGTATGACTGCGACACCTCCCCAGGGGAGGTGCAAATGAGAGACATACGTTAAAACGTTGTTGGCTCCTCCCAAGTGAGCTGCATGATGTGGCACACTAAGCAATACCATGTACAAATAATGATGGATGTTGTCCAGGCAGATGTCACATTCCACACATTCAAAATACACACAATTTAGACCTACTTGCACAATGGTGCAAGGGTGCATACTGTTAGTGCTATGCAGCAGTTTATGTCACAGTGCAGGCAGGGAGAAGCATTCTGTGTCAAAACCTCTAATCAAACACTTACATACCCACTCACTTTCTCAAAGGCTTCTTCGGTAGGTGAATACTTCTGGTGTGCTGTGTGTCAGATCAATTTCTGAGTCACATACTTATTGTGTTTTAAGTATGGATACGGTTCCTTCAGAAATCAAATCTGAGGACAAACTACAGTTGCCCATAGGCCTCTGTGAAAGCAACATATACCTAATAATACATCAGGTCAGTTGGTACATCATGTACCCATATCCCTTAAAACAATGGTACCAACTCATCTGAAGTATATCACAACCAACTAGAGAACAATGATAAAAAAGGTTATGTAAGATAACTATTACCTGTTAAAACTACATAAGCCTACCTATCTTACACTACCTAACCTTAGCACTAACCTATACTAACTTATTTAAACTTAGCTTAAGCACAATACACACATAACAAGTTAAACATGAACCCCCCTTAATACACAGAGTACATACAAACAGCTACTACATTCTAAACATATACTACCAATTCATGTAATCCTAAACATATATATATATATTTTTGCTTTTTTAGTTTTATATTTTTTTTTATATACACAAAACATCAACCCCCCGAATCACTGACATAATACCGAAAGTCACATTATCGAACTGCAAATATTTCGACGCAAAAATATCGATATCAAAAATATCAATGTTGCATACTTAATTATAAAAATACACAAATATCGATACCACAATATCGTGATACAAGTATATCGACAACACAAATATCGCACACAAAATATCGACGTTTATAAATAAATATAGGACATGTCTAAAATATCGACTACAAAAATATAGACATCAATATTATCGTTTTTTTTCAATATATCGACAACTCAATAATACATTAAAATAATTACTTTAAACACCATAAATAAAGTAAATTGCATAAACATACATATCACATTAAATTGAACCAAAAACATAACTATCAAAATTAGAACATAAATACATAATAACATAATAAACACACTAATAATAATATTTTAAAATATATACTTCCAACATATTCAAACATTTTAATACATCTTATATATATTTTATTAAAATATAATTAGTTTGTCTCCTTCCTCACCCCAAAAAAATAAATTACTCTTAATTAGCGTTTTCCATATAAGGAAAACAATTCCCAAACCAAGAAACAAAGTAAAAATTAACCAATAGAAATACAGAAGATCGAAATAAACCAATAAAAATCAACAAACAATTAAAAAGACACTATATAAACCAAAAAAACCAGTTTTATTTTACACCTTAAACCAAAATAATTAAGGAAGGCGAAACTCTGCCGGATTTTGACCACAATAAAAGACTGCATCAAAATAAAGCCTACTACACTTAGGAAAAAGTAAGTAAATTACCATTTCTAAATAAGCAGTTAAATTAAAATGTAACACAGATTTCAATTGCTAACTAAAATTACTAACTTATATATTTTATCTCTTTATATTTCCACTACAGATATTACTCCAAAGAACGAGAACAAATAATTTACCTCGCAAAAACAGCTCACTAACAAAGGGGCCCATTAGGATGACGGGCGGACTTTCATCCGCCCGCCACCCTAGCGGTGCTGGGACCGGCGGCCAGTGGTGCGGCGGTCCCGCACAGGCGATTAGGATGCCTCTGCCACCGTGCTGATAGCATCCTCAATTCCCAGCATTGTGGCGGGCGGTGCTGTGAGCACCGCCCGCCACAATGCTGGGAATGCACTGTGTGCATCGTCATGCACAAGGTGACAGGCACCGCGAGGTGCCTGCCACCATGTCCATGACAATGCACCCCCATGTGCACCCCCACCCCCCAATACCCTGGGGGCCCGCAACGGGCCCCAGAGCAAACTCTGCATGGTTTTCCATGGCGGGGTCTCCGCCATGGAAAGCCCTGCACCGCTGCCCATGGTAATATGGATGGCGGTGTCTAGCAGACACCGCCACCATATCCAGCCCCTTTTCCCGGCGGTAAACCGGCGGACGGTCTTTCCGTCTGCCAGGGTCCCCCCCGCCATCGTAATATGGCGGGGGGAAACAGAGTGCGGGCGGTGGGAAATAGAGGGCGGATCGCCACCGCCATACAGGCGGTGGCGATCCGCCCGCTATCCAAATGACCCCCAAAGTAAGTATACTTTAAAAAGCCTTTGTAAAATCCCACTAAAATGCAACTAAACACCTAATATATCCTAAACCCCAAAACCAGCCCATGAAGATTTTTAAACCTTTTAAAATACTTTGTAAAATCTAACAAAAACGTTAATGAAGCTACAGTCTATCCTAAACACCAATACCACCCCATGTAAAATTGTAAAACATCAAATAAAATATGCTTTATTTTCCTTTCACAGAAAACTTCGACCAAACAGCATTTATTGAACAAAGAACATCTCCATTTAAAGACAACTAAATAACACTTGGTAAGTATATGTAAAAAATGTTTTCTTTTTAACCATACAAACATGTATAATATGCTTTTTCATATATGTTCATATACATTTTTTATAGAATTTTCCACATCACAATGACTGAAGGTGCCCAATTTATAACATCTCAAAAAGGGAAATTCTTATTGTGTTACATGGGGTACGTTTACACCCAAGAAAAGCAAACAGGCCTTAAAGTGAACTGGAAATGTTCAAAATATTATTCAAATAAATGTTATGGTCGCGCTACCACCAGGGAAACAACTGTATTATACACTAGAGAACATAACCATCCACCGAATCTTTCTGAAATTGAAGTGAGAGCAACGCTTGATAATATAAAAGAATTAAGTACTAGCTCACAAACTCCTACAAGTGTTATACTTAAAGGAATTTTACCTAAAGTACCCAAAGAAGCAACCGGTCAATTACCATCCATTGCTTCAATTAAAAGAACCATAGCTGGGACCAAAAAAGCAACAACTACAATACCTATGCCTAAAAATTTTGAAGATGTCATAATTCCCCCAGAACTAAGTATAACACACAATAATGAACCTTTTATTTTCTTTGACAATAAAAAGAAAGATAAAAGAATTATTATGTTTGCTACAGCAAACAATATAACTAAACTTCAACAATGCCAAACCTGGATGATGGATGGCACCTTCACAATATGCCCCAAACCATTCTACCAACTTTACAGTATCCATGGGCAATATCATAACAGTTGCATTCCCTTTATATATGCATTGTTACCAAATAAACAGAATGCAACATATACTGAAATGTTAGGTTAAATAAAGCAAGAAACAAACAACTTTTTTCCTCAAAGAATAATAATAGACTTTGAGCAAGCCATGATAAATTCTATCCTTAAATTGTTTCCCCACACATCTATACAAGGATGTTATTTCCATTTCAACCAATGTTTATGGAGACATTTACAGAAATCTGCACTTATGGCCCGATTCTGATGCGGGTTGGAAAAGCTTCCCGACCGAGGGCCTGATTCTGATGCGGTTAGGAAGGCCTCCTAACGGCATTTGCTCCTTCCAAATCGGATCGGGAACGTGTCTTCCCGACCGAGGGCCCAATTCTGATGCGGTTAGGAACAAATGTTCCCATTGAAGTCAATGGGAGTTCAACCAAATCGTATCTGGAAGCATCGGATGCATCCTACTCCGCCGGTCGGACTTTCCCGATCCGAGTGGGTCGGACACCATTTCCCAACCGATTCGGTCGGGAAGCTTTTCCAACCCGCATCAGAATCGGCCCCTAAGTGTGGAATATGCAACAAATATTACCTTTGCATACCAAATTAAAAATCTAATTGCCCTGGCCTATGTGCCAGTGACAGATGTGGCTGAGCATTATAACATTTTAATTGAAAGTCCATTTTACCAACAAAATGAACAAAAATTATCTCCCCTCCTAGATTATTTTGAGGATACCTGGGTGGGGAGATTACACAGATCAGGCCATAGGCGTCAACCTAAATTTCAAATTCCTTGGTGGAATGTGTATCTAACTACACTTAACCAAGAAGCTAAAACAAACAATGCAGTTGAGGGTTGGCATAATGCCTTCCTATCTTCTACAGGACAAAGCACTCCTACCCTACATAAACTATTACTTGCCATACAAAAAGAACAAAGCTTCCAAGAACTCAGAATGCAACAATCTGTCATCCAATTAAAACCAAAACTATCTAGACAAACTAATCAAATGTATCAATATCTCCAACAGCAAGTTCAGCTATACCCTTCCACAAGAGGCCTTGAGTACTTAAATATGATAGCTAAAACTCAACTCTAAAACATATAACCAATGTAAATATACTACTCTGAAGAAAAAAATTATTAGAATAAAAACAGTGCATTCTTTCAAATCAAAAGATTAATTAATTTGTCTAATATGTGTTATAAATTTATATATACATATAGACAAATTAATTAAACAGCAGAGCAACTAAACAACAACTGCAATTAAATTAAAATCATTTCCCTCCCACAATTAAAATATTTAAAAACACTTACCTTTCCCGTTGCTCTAATACGAAAATGCCACATCTTCCAAAGTAATCCAGGTAGTTCACAATCCATAGATATTAAAAAGGAACCCCAATAAAATGTAAAAATACAACTGTATCAAAAACGTAATACTCCAGGTAAAACTCGACAATCCAGTAACCATAAAAAACCCGAAAAATAGTATAAAATTAAAAACCGCTCCATGAAAACTGAAAAATTAAGGAAGTATAAAATAATTATTAGTTAATATAACTAATACACACTTCCTTAAAAAAAAAAAAAAAGTGCAATGTTCCGTAATTCCAAACTTCTTCGTCGTAAAACCTACAAAACAAAAATAAACATTCCCACCCACACAAATGTACACATAATACACTTAAAAATATGACTACAAACATTATTCACACAGTATTAACGTAAAAAAGACATAAATAGAAAAAATCTAACTAGGCCGCAAATACCGAACACAAAGTCAACAATTAATAACTAAATAAAACACTAAACACACCATAACTTCTAAAACATAACTCCACGCACACTAATTACAACATTACTACCTTCAAAATACACTTAAAATAGTTTAATATTAAAGAAAATTACTCTTACCTTCTCAGAAGCGAAGCAGCTCCCAACCGCGAGCTTCTTTCTTCCCAAATGACACAAAACAACAGCGAGCGGTTACTAAATTAAAGCCCCAAACAAAGATGGCAACTATAAACATATTAAATAAATAGCTAAACTATTTATTTAATATTATACAATGGTTTAAAAATTACTGTTACATTCTAATAAAATACTTAAAAATGTACCCGATTTATTTATATTTATTATCTTTTATATTATGTAAAAATATAATAATAAATATTATGAATTAATAATATTTATTATAATTAGAAAAATGTATATGTCAAACAACAATTACTAAAACATTTTATTAATGTTGTATTTTGTTAAAAAAATATCTGAGTTGTAAATAAAATGAACAGCTGTTATTTAATGTAATAATAATTAATATTAATAATTAAAATATACTATGTTTGTATTACAAAATTAAACTATGTTATTTTTATCTGAAATGTATTGTACAAATATTTTCAGTATATAATGTTAATAGATACCAAAATTTGTAACAGTTGTAAAAATGTTAAAAATGACAAACAATATTTAACACTTATTAAAAATATATACTAATGTATAAAATGTGCATAAAAAAATTCATATGCATCATGCTATATTTCTAACATATAAACAATTCTGAAGAACAATTTCTTTTATTGTTAAAATTTTTTTGTATTATTTACTTGTTAAAATATACATATTGGTAAACTGTATTTTTTATGTAATAAATACACCTGTATAAATAAATATTTTGTGATTAATTTTCTACTGTTTAATAAAAATTACATTTTGGATTTACCTATAATTTTTATGTTTTATATAATAAAAATTATTAATAAAAATGAGATTTCTATTTTTTTGACTACCTTTTTCATTGCTATCACATTTAGGGGCGATTCCGATCTCGGTCGGAGGCGCACCCAATACCATTCGGTCGGGAAAAAGCCATGCGAAAGCCTGTTTCCCGACCGATCCGTACAGCACACCGAACGAGCAAGTACGATGCGCACAACAGCAAAAATCCGGCCGAGCCGTACTCACCCAAACCAGGTCCTGTTCTCCGACCGAGGCGAATCCGGAAACGCCGAATCGAGTCGCACGGAAGGAAAAATGCAGCCCCGTCCGGCCGGACAAGTACGATGCGCTTTCCGTACGCGCCGAACCCGTCGCTACGCACGGCACGTCAAAGCATCCGGGAGAGGCGCACATAAGCTCCGATTCGCGCCACAACACGATCCACGGCTACGAGGCGAACACGCCAGCGACGAGGACGACGCGAGGCGGCGAGGACGAGGCGAAGCGACGAGGACGACGCGAAGCAACGAGAAGGACGAACGACACGAACCAACCATGAATCCCTTCGTCCCGATCATACCAATATTCTACATTTACTACCGGAACAGGCACGGACGCGTACGGCGCAGAAGGTAAGCCAGACACCAACCACAAAACACATACAACACGTACACGACACATCACACACACACACAGGGATGCAGAATATACTTACACCAGCAACAGCAGCACCATAGGGGCGGGATGCCCATCACCAATGCCACATATGCACACAGGGGCCTGAATGCGCACCACCACCCCTACCCAGGGGTGGCATGATGCCTACCACCACTACCACCCTCACCCAGGGGTGGCATGATGCCTACCACCACAACCACCCTCACCCAGGGGGGCAGGATGCCTACCACTACTACCACCCTCACCCAGGGGGCAGGATGCCCACCACTACTACCACCCTTAGCCAGGGGGGCAGGATGCCTACCACTACTACCACCCTTAGCCAGGGGGCAGGATGCCTACCACTACTACCACCCTCACCCAGGGGGGCAGGATGCCTACCACTACTACCACCCTCACCCAGGGGGCAGGATGCCCACCACTACTACCACCCTCACCCAGGGGGGCAGGATGCCTACCACTACTACCACCCTTAGCCAGGGGGCAGGATGCTTACCACTACTACCACCCTTAGCCAGGGGGCAGGATGCCCACCACTACTACCACCCTCACCCAGGGGGGCAGGATGCCTACCACTACTACCACCCTTACCCAGGGGGGCAGGATGCCTACCACTACTACCACCATCACCCAGGGGGGCAGGATGCCTACCACTACTACCACCCTTACCCAGGGGGGCAGGATGCCTACCACTACTACCACCCTTAGCCAGGGGGCAGGATGCCTACCACTACTACCACCCTCACCCAGGGGGGCAGGATGCCTACCACTACTACCACCCTCACCCAGGGGGCAGGATGCCCACCACTACTACCACCCTCACCCAGGGGGCAGGATGCCTACCACTACTACCACCCTCAGCCAGGGGGCAGGATGCTTACCACTACTACCACCCTTAGCCAGGGGGCAGGATGCCTACCACTACTACCACCCTCACCCAGGGGGCAGGATGCCTACCACTACTACCACCCTCACCCAGGGGGCAGGATGCCTACCACTACTACCACCCTTACACAGGGGGGCAGGATGCCTACCACTACTACCACCATCACCCAGGGGGGCAGGATGCCTACCACTACTACCACCCTTACCCAGGGGGCAGGATGCCTACCACTACTACCACCCTTAGCCAGGGGGCAGGATGCCTACCACTACTACCACCCTCACCCAGGGGGGCAGGATGCCTACCACTACTACCACCCTCACCCAGGGGGCAGGATGCCCACCACTACTACCACCCTCACCCAGGGGGCAGGATGCCTACCACTACTACCACCCTCACCCAGGGGGCAGGATGCCTACCACTACTACCACCCTTAGCCAGGGGGGCAGGATGCCCACCACTACTACCACCCTCACCCAGGGGGCTGGATGCCTACCACCACCCTTAGCCAGGGGGCAGGATGCCTACCACTACTACCACCCTCACCCAGGGGGCAGGATGCCTACCTACTACCACCCTTAGCCAGGGGGCAGGATGCTTACCACTACTACCACCCTTAGCCAGGGGGCAGGATGCTTACCACTACTACCACCCTCACCCAGGGGGGCAGGATGCCTACCACTACTACCACCCTCACCCAGGGGGCAGGATGCCTACCACTACTACCACCCTTACACAGGGGGCAGGATGCCTACCACTACTACCACCATCACCCAGGGGGCAGGATGCCTACCACTACTACCACCCTTACCCAGGGGGGCAGGATGCCTACCACTACTACCACCCTCAGCCAGGGGGCAGGATGCCTACCACTACTACCACCCTCACCCAGGGGGGCAGGATGCCTACCACTACTACCACCCTCACCCAGGGGGCAGGATGCCTACCACTACTACCACCCTCACCCAGGGGGGCAGGATGCCTACCACTACTACCACCCTTAGCCAGGGGGGCAGGATGCCCACCACTACTACCACCCTCACCCAGGGGGCTGGATGCCTACCACCACCCTTAGCCAGGGGGCAGGATGCCTACCACTACTACCACCCTCACCCAGGGGGGCAGGATGCCTACCACTACTACCACCCTCAGCCAGCGGGGCAGGATGCTTACCACTACTACCACCCTTAGCCAGGGGGCAGGATGCTTACCACTACTACCACCCTCACCCAGGGGGCAGGATGCCTACCACTACTACCACCTCACCCAGGGGGCAGGATGCCCACCACTACTACCACCCTCACCCAGGGGGACAGGATGCCTACCACTACTACCACCCTTAGCCAGGGGGCAGGATGCTTACCACTACTACCACCCTTAGCCAGGGGGCAGGATGCCCACCACTACTACCACCCTCACCCAGGGGGGCAGGATGCCTACCACTACTACCACCCTTACCCAGGGGGGCAGGATGCCTACCACTACTACCACCCTCACCCAGGGGGCAGGATGCCTACCACTACTACCACCCTTAGCCAGGGGGCAGGATGCTTACCACTACTACCACCCTTAGCCAGGGGGCAGGATGCCTACCACTACTACCACCCTCACCCAGGGGGGCAGGATGCCTACCACTACTACCACCCTTAGCCAGGGGGCAGGATGCCTACCACTACTACCACCCTCACCCAGGGGGGCAGGATGCCTACCACTACTACCACCCTTACACAGGGGGGCAGGATGCCTACCACTACTACCACCATCACCCAGGGGGCAGGATGCCTACCACTACTACCACCCTCACCCAGGGGGCAGGATGCCTACCACTACTACCACCCTCACCCAGGGGGCAGGATGCCCACCACTACTACCACCCTCACCCAGGGGGGCAGGATGCCTACCACTACTACCACCCTCACCCAGGGGGCAGGATGCCTACCACTACTACCACCCTTAGCCAGGGGGCAGGATGCCTACCACTACTACCACCCTCACCCAGGGGGCTGGATGCCTACCACCACCCTTAGCCAGGGGGCAGGATGCCTACCACTACTACCACCCCCACTCATAGGATGGACAATGCATGACACAACCAGCACACCACAACCTAGGGAATGCAAGAAGAAGACATCCCCCAACACCATGACAAGCGTGTGTAGACTGTGTCAAATGCCTACAACACCGAACATGACTTTGAACATACAATGTGACCCCCTAGCACATGTGCCACACATATATGTGTGTGGCACCCACAATGCAAGCAGGCCATGACCATTGTGGCAATGGGGTCCAAACCCCCATCATCACAGTGACCAAAATGTAAGTGTGGGGTCCATAGCTGAAGCACATTTTGAACATTGTGGCAATGGGGTCCAAACCCCCATCATCACAGTGACCAAAATGTAAGTGTGGGGTCCATAGCAGAAGCACATTTCGAACATTGTGGCAATGGGGTCCAAACCCCCATCATCACAGTGACCAAAATGTAAGTGTGGGGTCCATAGCTGAAGCACATTTCGAACATTGTGGCAATGGGGTCCAAACCCCCATCATCACAGTGACCAAAATGTAAGTGTGGGGTCCATAGCAGAAGCACATTTTGAACATTGTGGCAATGGGGTCCAAACCCCATCATCACAGTGACCAAAATGTAAGTGTGGGGTCCATAGCTGAAGCACATTTTGAACATTGTGGCAATGGGGTCCAAACCCCCATCATCACAGTGACCAAAAGGCAAGTGTTGACAAAGTAAGAGGTGCAACTGCCAAACTGCATGGATGATTCCTGGTCACAGAACAACAAACACATCAGTGGCAAAGTAGTGTATGTGTCCCATTGCAACATAAATTGGGGGAGCCAAATCCTGCAGTGCAAATAAGACATAACTTTGGCCATGTGCAGACAAACAACACCCATGGGGGCTGACACCGTCAACAATCATCAATGACACAATGACAGAAGTGACCATCCGAATGCAGACCCACATATTTGCACTAATGGGCACACACATGCAGATACCCTGTGGAGACTGCAGATGTGAGGCGAACAGATACCATACCATGGCAGCAATGGGACACACAATCAACAATTAGCAACAAATGAGGGCTCCCGTCCCATCAGCCTGGTCATGGAAGTGCCAACGGAATCATCAGCACAGATCCAACACACTTGTATAGCAATGTTGCACTGACAACACAGATGAGTCCTTCCCCATTGATGCCCAAACCTGCATGTTCACTGGAGATGGCCACACGGTCAGGGAAGTAGACGAATAGAACAATGGCAGGCACAACAGATGTGCAGGGGTGGAAGCCACAGATGTGAAGTTGCCAATCTAAGTAGGAAATCTCATTGCCAAATACTGAACACATGACACCCTCAGATGCTGCTATGGATGACATGGATACACCACAGGATAGGACACATAACCCCTGGACCACATGGGTTCCTGCACAGTAACACTTCATTATCATGAGACCAAATATCACCATCACTGCAGCAAGGGCATTCTTAGCATCATCAACATCATGTACATCAGAAGCAAAAGCACTAGAGAACAGAAAGTTGCTTTATTCAGCATATGTGGCATTAAAAGTAGAAGTCCGGTAGAACATAAACAAAGGCCAATGGCCAGTCCATCAACAAAGTCACAAGTGGGTGACAGTGGCAGATGCCACCCTACACATGCCTGCACAAAACCAGGGACAATCCACTAGGAGGGGCAACCGGGGGTAGGCCAGGCACCGCAGGGACAGGATCAGGGCTCACCAGGAGGAAGCAGGGAAGGGGTGGTGGGTGCTGGAGAGCCACTGACAACTGCAGTGGAGGTGTCTGACATGGTGTGTGCCGGCACAACTGGGGGCATGGCTCAGATGTTGTGGGTGCCGGCACGACTGCAGTGGACCCTGCAGATGGAGTGGACAGGTCCGCCACTGCAGTGCCCAAGTCAGACAGGGTGGTAGTGGACTCCACTGCAGTGCCTACCACCAGGGGAGGAGAATGGGGAACAGGCAAGGTGGGCTGGACAGAGGGGGAGGACACCCTCACCACATCAGTGGCACAGACAAGCGCAGCGGGGGTGTGGTGCCGGGAGAGCAAGTGGCAGGGGAGAAGGCCGGAGCCTCTTGGGGATGGTATATCTGTGGGTGGGGGAACCTGGGGCAGGGTGTGGCGGGGGCACCTGTGGAGTGGGGGCCTGAGGGATGGAGGAAGGTGACCTGGTGCTTGAGCTGCAGGGCGGCGGCGGGGTCTTGCTCTTACCACTCCGGGGGACTTGCGGGTGGGGGCCTCAGTCTGTCTGCGCCTGGGGAGGGTGTCCGGGGCGAGGGGCACTCTGCTCCGTGTGGGGGCTTCCTCTTCCCCCTGGATGCTGGGGCAGCTGGATCGGAGGGGAAGAGGCCGAGGTCACTGAGGAAGAGGCGCTGGGTCTTTGGGGTTGCAGGTGAGGCAAGGGAGGGTGCTTTGGAGGGAGAGGCAACTGAGGACTGCGCAGTGCCCGTGGATGCGTGTGTGTGTACCAGGGCCCCATCCCCTGTGAGTCTGGTTTCAGTCCCCTGACTGTGCGTGCGTGTGCGTTTAGTTTGTGGCGTGTGTGTCTGTGTGCTGGATGTGTGTGTGCTGGTGTGTGCCTGTGCCGGTGTGTGTGTGCTTGGGACGGGCAAGGTGCTGGGGAGTGTGGATGGAGCAGAGGCAGGAGGGGTGAGGGACTGTCTGAGGAGGGACACTGCTGCCGTCAGGGAGGAGTCCATGGACCTGTTGCCCCTCTGTAGGTCAGACATGCCCGATGAGATGCCCTCCATGAACGACACCAGCTGAGTCAACAGTGCGGTGTGCGCATGGAGGACACTCAGCATGGCTGTCTGCCCTACATGGAGCTGGCGAAGGAGGTACACAGACTCCTCACTCAGGGCAGCAGGGGACACAGGGGCAGGGGTGCGGTGCCTGGGCCAAAGGAGACACGCTCCCGAACATGGGAGCCTCCACGGACCTGGGGAATGGGAGCCGATGGGAGGGCGGTGGTGGTGCTGGTGGTGGCGGGGACAGCAACACTAGCTGGGGTGTGGTGGCTGCTGACACCCGCCTCCACAAGGGAGTCATCCTCCGAGTTGCTCTGGTCCTCAGCTGAGGTGGATGGTGCTGAGGATTCCTCGGTGTGGCTCCCCTCGCCCTCCGTGCCACTGGGTCCCTCCGACCACTCCTCGGCTGCTGACCCAGTCTGGCTCTCTGGCTCCTCCTGGTCCGTGGAGCTGTCCCCTTCCGTGGCCGTGGATGTATCTGCAAACAATGGGGAAACAGACAGACATCAGTCACCTGCACCAAACGCACACACCACTGTGAGCACAGCACATCACAGAGCAAGCCCTGGCATCATTAGTTGTACATTGCTAAAAGTGCCCTAACTGAACAGGAGAAGCCAATTGTCAGTCTGATGCCAAGCATGGCACTCACATCCCACATGGCCTTGCACCCATCTGTCTGGTGTCTGTTGGATTGCAACACCCCAGTGTGGACACATGCACCAAGTACACAGTAGTTGGACAGTGCAGAGGACACGGTGTGGACACATCACAGCTCTTGCCACTGAGTCAGTACAGGTTTCCGGATGAAAGGGATGCCCAGAGTCAAATAGGAAATGCATGTGATGCATACCAGCGACAGACACCATGATGCACCCATGTCCTGATAGCCAGCGCCACTATGGTGTGCATGTAGCACATGTCACTCCCCTGCAGGACCACAAATAAGTTGACACATGCCATGGCAGAGGCATGACTGTTAAGTCATACATCACTGTCTCAGTGATGTATGACTTGGCAGCCAGACAACAACACTATGCACTGTGTCACAATAGTAGGTCATGGGGAATGCAAGTCCTGGAGCTGCACAAGTGCACATGTACATCCCCCACACAACACATCATCTCAACCCTCATCTGTCCAGGTCACACCTATTGGACATATGGGAGACCTGTGACACTACCCTCTGAACCTGAGCCCCTCACAATTTGCTGTGAATGGGGAACAGCTGCCTGAACATCACATTCGCATACCCCAGTCTGCACGGGCAGCTGATCAAACACCTATGTGACACACAAGTATCGTCTCCTATGGTCACATCTCCAGGGGCATGCTGAGCCCCTACCAAGAAACACCACAGCAGTCCTGGCAACTAATCCACAGCACACTGACACAGAGGCAGACACCGGAGGGGTCAAATCACTGTGCACAATGTGTCAGCTGATACACGGGAGTGGGAGTACAGAGTGCATTGCATGGCCTGGAGTAGGCATGACTGTCCTGCTCCACATGAATGAGGGATGTGCCCTGGACAGTGGATAGCTGGCTATGTATGTGTGACACACGTAATCTGCACACTCCTGGGGCACAAACATTGTTCCCACCCGCTGCATGGGCGTGTGCCACATACCCCAGGCACATGTGGTGGCTCAGCTCAGCAAGTGGACCGCATATCAAAGCAACACGCAGATCACATGTCCAAACCCAGGCGTTGTGTGAACAATGGACCCACCCATGATGCCCACAACAGAGTTAGGGAAACAGATGCTGTCCCCCACCTTTAGTGAAGCAAACTGCAAGGACACAGTCCCAAGTGACACAATTCCCTGACTGTAAGGGCCACACCTGGGTATCAGATGAGCAGTGGGCAGTGCACAATAGAGGGACATGGCTCCTGGACAACATGACTGCTGCACTGTGGCAGTTGAACCAGGCCAGAGGAGGGCACAAAGCATGTAATACAGAGTTCACAGTGCAGTCTTTGACTCACCCCCTCCTTGCTGCTGTCTGGCCTTCAGCTGCCCATCCAGGTCTGGAAAGACCACCGCCAGGATCTGGAGCATGTGGGGGTCAGGGTCCGTGTTCCGCCCCTCCTGCGAGGAGGCGACAGCTTCAGCTGGACCCGTGCAATCCTCCGGGTCCAGCCCCGAAGGTCCTGCCACCTCTTCTGGCAGTTGCGGATCCGGCGCTTGTAGACCCCCACGGACCGGACAGCCCGGACGATGTCCTTCCAGATTTCCTGCTTCCGATGGGCATTAACCTGTGAGGATGACAAAGTGAAAAGGCCATTACCACACATGCAACATATCCGTGCATGACACAGTTGTATATACATGTCTCAATCACAGGGGCACATGATGTACACAGGCAGTGCAAAGCTGACCATGGACAGTTTGCCAGACGTCACTACATGGTATCATTGCATGGGAAGTAAAACCATGTTCAAATGCACTGTCACTGCACCATACCTGTCCAGTGCAAGTCACTACACACTATGGGGGTGACAACTACTCAGTGAGCCTGCTAGCCAGTGGCGTGCAGACTCTCAGCCTTGCTAGTCAGACAAAATGCACATTCAGAAAGGCAGTGCACAGAACACTCACCTGCTCCCCTGGTGTCCCATACAGCTTGCTGTACTGTGGAAGTAGGCTGTCCAGCAGGGCCTGGTTCTCTTCAAGGCTGAAGGCTGGGGCTCTCTCCACAGTACGTGCCATTGCAGGGTCCAGAGGGGCAGAGACAGCAGCAGTGCAGTGGCAGATGTCGTCTTGGAGCATGTAGTGCAGGCAAGTGGGCTCTCAGGGGAACAGCCAGCAATATATATGTGCTGGAGAGGCAGATACTGTCCCTTGTGTCCAAAGTGATAGGTCCAAGTCGTTTGCATCTTCTGAATCTGGCCAATCCATGGAATAGCAGCACCAAAACACGCCCACAGCATCCTTCAAATCTTCAACTTCATGACATACATGATTTTGCAACATTGTTGTGGGTGACCAACTGATTTTCCAGCAACCGACTCGCTCGAAATTCGAAAACGCGTCCGTTGCCAGGCAAGCCCATTGTCAATGGGTGCGCACCGATCGGTCCATTGCGGTACAACGCGCACAGGGGTACAACGCGTACCCGCACACATTGAAAGCAATGGGCCGGCCGGAGGCACCGATCGGTCCATTGCAGTTCAACGCGCACAGGGGTACAACGCGTACCCGCACACATTGAAAGCAATGGGCCGGCCGGAGGCACCGATCGGTCCATTGCGTTACAACGCGCACAGGGGTACAACGCGTACCCGCACACATTGAAAGCAATGGGCCGGCCGGAGGCACCGATCGGTCCATTGCTGTTCAACGCGCACAGGGGTACAACGCTGCACTCCGCACACATTGAAAGCAATGGGCCGGCCGGAGGCACCGATCGGTCCATTGCAGTTCAACGCGCACAGGGGTACAACGCGTACCCGCACACATTGAAAGCAATGGGCCGGCCGGAGGCACCGATCGGTCCATTGCAGTTCAACGCGCACAGGGGTACAACGCGTACCGCACACATTGAAAGCAATGGGCCGGCCGGAGGCACCGATCGGTCCATTGCTGTTCAACGCGCACAGGGGTACAACGCTGCATCCGCACACATTGAAAGCAATGGGCCGGCCGGAGGCACCGATCGGTCCATTGCTGTTCAACGCGCACAGGGGTACAACGCTGCACTCGCGACACATTGAAAGCAATGGGCCGGCCGGAGGCACCGATCGGTCCATTGCGGTACAACGCGCACAGGGGTACAACGCTGCACTCGCACACATTGAAAGCAATGGGCCGGCCGGAGGCACCGATCGGTCCATTGCTGTTCAACGCGCACAGGGGTACAACGCGTACCCGCACATATTGAAAGCAATGGGCCGGCCGGAGGCACCGATCGGTCCATTGCAGTTCAACGCGCACAGGGGTACAACGCGTATCCGCACACATTGAAAGCAATGGGCCGGCCGGAGGCACCGATCGGTCCATTGCTGTTCAACGCGCACAGGGGTATAACGCGTACCCGCACACATTGAAAGCAATGGGCCGGGCCGGAGGCACCGATCGGTCCATTGCGGTTCAACGCGCACAGGGGTACAACGCGTGCACCGCGCACATTGAAAGCAATGGGCCGGCCGGAGGCACCGATCGGTCCATTGCAGTTCAACGCGCACAGGGGTACAACGCGTACCCGCACACATTGAAAGCAATGGGCCGGCCGGAGGCACCGATCGGTCCATTGCAGTTCAACGCATCACTGTACATGTGACTGGCATATGTCAGCATGCCTGTCTCAGATGGACATATGCCAGCCACAGATAGCTCCCAGGGAGTGAGGGGCACACCTACCACACGACAGCCTGTCCAAACTTTATCATAAGGCATGTAAGGCTGCATTTCCTATTGTGTGTATGTTGGTGTACATGTTGTCCTGTGGGTGTCACCTGTGGGCAGCCACCCCCAGGCTGTGCACGTGTTCATGGGGACAGGATCCTGGGTGTTACGTGTACGTGACCACTGTGATGTGCAACTGTTCATATCTGTGCATGTGCCATGGTCACATTTCACAGTGGTGTATGTGTATGTCATGTCACATACCCCGTGAGTCCCATGTGGGACGGTATGTTTGAGCCAGGGTGTCCCAGTGGCACAATAGTGATGGTCCTCCACAGTCTTTGTGCATGTGGTGTTTACAATGTCTCTGATTTCATGTGCACAATGGGAGACAGTCTCCACATCCACGTTGTGTGTGCATGGACTCTGATGTTGTGCGTGTGTGTCACAGACGTCCATGTCTGTCCTGCCGTGGCAAGTGGGGCCACTACCTGTGGGGGTCATGGTTGTTTTGCTGTGGTGTATACATGATACTCCATGTAATGCCAGTGTCCATGTGGCATTACAGGGTCCCTGGGAATGTACCTGTCGTTGAGCTGTGGTGCCTGGGGCACATCTGTCCTCACATGTCCCTGTGGGGGGTTATTGTGACACGGCAGCAGGAGATGGGAACTGTGACACGGCCTCATGATATCCAATGGGCCAACCTGGGACTAATTGATGCCACCTGTTGGACCGTGTTGACAGATGTTGGCCATGTATGTACCATACATGTCCTTCCGGTACTGCACACTTCATGTAGTTGTGCCTCATAATGATGTATGTTGGGATCTTGAGTGTGTTCAATGCCGCATATGTGGGGTGACTGACAATCTTGCTTACTTCTCCTCTGCACTGCAGGGCTCCTGCTGTCCATCGGCCATTCCCAGACCTGGCAACGATGGTGGAACGGGACAGCATCCGACGGTACCGCTTCACCAGGCAGCTGATTGAGGATTTGGCAGTGCAGTTGTCCCCACATTTGCAGCCTGGCCGGCCGTATCCTACAGCGCTGACCCCCAAGGTGAAGGTGATGGCAGCCCTACACTTCTTTGCCACTGGTACCTTCCAACATACTGTGGCGACTGCTGGTGGGATGTCACAGACCATGTTCAGCCGTGTGCTCCGCGATGTTTTGGCGGCAATGTTGCTCTTCCTGAACCGGTACATCTATTTCCCTAGACTGCGACGACTCACTGACGTGAAGAGTGACTTTTATGCCCTGGGGAGGATGCCGCATGTAATTGGCTCCATTGATGGGACACATGTGGCTTTGGTACCACCACAGGCCCAGGAGCAGGCCTACAGGAACCGCAAGCACTACCACTCGGTCAATGCACTGGTGGTGTGTCTTGCAGACATGACCATCACACACGTGTGTGCCCGTTTCCCTGGTTCAGCACACGATGCCTTTGTGATGAGGAGTAGTCGCATCCCCAGGATGATGGCACAGATGCAGAACCAGCGTGCCTGGCTTGTCGGTGTGTACTGACTTTGTGCCATTGTGTGTGATCTGATCTGTAGTATTCCGCCCACTGTTCCAAGTCAGCTAATGTGCACTTGTCTGTCCGTAGGTGACTCGGGATACCCCAACATGCCGTGGTTGCTGACACCCCTCAGGAACCCTGTGACACCTGCCCAGATGCGCTACAATGAGGCACATGGTCGGACCAGGAGAGTGATTGAGCGGACCTTTGGTCTCCTGAAGAGCCGCTTCCGCTGCCTGGACAAGACCGGAGGGTCCCTCCCATATGCCCCTGCGAAAGTGTGCAAGATTATCATCGCCTGCTGCATGCTCCACAACCTGGCAGTGCGGAAGGAGTTGCCTCTCATCCAGGATGACAATGACCAACATCCGCCACCTGTGGAGG